>OW028585.1:9236301-9903801 GCA_932294295.1 Alitta virens | reverse complement strand
CTGTGCTTTGATAGTGTATTTATTTTGCAATTTCTTCAGAGACAATATTTATCTTGTAAAGATAAGGTATCTGCAGTGCTGATATGCTTTATCATTAATAAATAATTATTGTATGCAATCAATTTTTGTTTTGTTTTGTAAGATAGTGTTTATTACAGTCAAATCAAATATTATTCGGACACTTGACACTGATTTGACTTAAGGCAGCATTGAATACTACATAGTGCCATTGTCATGTATATGTCAAGAGTAGTCTGTGGCTGTGATTTCAATGTATTCGCCAATTTAATCATATTGTATTTTGGTATGACAGTATTCTGATCAAACACGATATATTTATGGAAAGTTAGTTGTATATTTGTGAAAAGTCGAAAGCGTCTGAATAATATTTGGTATGACTGTGTAAAACACTATACAACGGACAACACAAGCCACTTCATTTAATCTTCAGCTGCTCGGATCCTCTCTAGGGAATTTTTAATGGTCGGTTGGTCGAAAATATTTATAAAAAAAAAATTCACATAAAGATAACACTGGGGGACATGTTATTCATTTTTGTTTGGAACATTTCTCATGTCAGCCGAGCTTAGAAGCCAGACACTTTTGATTTTACTGATTTTTACAACTGACAGATTTAACATTCGTGTATAACCCTTTTTTGGGTTATACACTATTTGTTTGTTATGAAAAATCTAAAATCCATGTTTTCTTTGAACGATTCTGGTGTTACATAATGCAATAACACAGCATACAGTCGGACTAGGTGTCGCCTAAGCAATTGTAACAAGCTTAACAAATTAATCTGCTTTAGCTTACAACTTAAAAGTCAGTCTATGTCAATGTCATGAAAGGTGAATTTTATTTTATTTTTTTTCTTTCTAAGAAATTAGTTATTATGAATGATATTGCTTTGGCTTGGCTGGCCAACGAGCACAAATATTTAAAATATCTAAAAAGGCAGCCTGAAGGTCTAATAAGGCAATAAAGGGGTTTAAAAAAAATCCAACATAAAAAACCAGATAATCACTAAATATCGAAGCCATATCATTCGATTAAACCTCAATCTAATATTTGATCTCTCGGTGCTGTGTGCAATGCATGTCAGTCTTTCTAAACAAACAAACAAACAAACAAACAAACAAACAAACAAACAAACAAACAAACAAGCATGAATAAATAAATAAATGTGTAATATATGTTAAGATAAATAAAATCAAGTAATGTTACAAAGGTCAGAACTAAAAGGGACAATGGTCCAAGTGACTTTCATCATTTCATTCTTGTATTGTCAGCTGTTAAAGCTGCTAATCCTTCAAGAAATATAGCCACAGTCATAGTCATTGTCCTAGTCATTGTCATAGGCTGTCATAGCAACAGTGATTGTCATAGCAATAGTCATTGTCATAGTCATTGTTATAGCAATAGTCATTGTCATAGTCATTGTCATATAGTCATTGTCATACTCATCATCATACTCATTGTCATAGGCATATTCATAGTCATTGTCATAGTCATTGTCGTAATCACTGTCATTTTTTCATAGCCCTTGTTTTCATAGTCATTGTCATAGTCATTGTCATATAGTCATGGTCATTGTCATAGTCATAGTCATAGTCCTTGTCATAGCCATTGTCATAGTCATCAATAAATTCATTTCACCTTTAATATTCATTCAAGTGACTAATTGGTTACTGTAAATGTTTCACACCCACTCCAAACCACCTACAAAATGCATGACATTTGGTTAATAACCATGTACATGCTGTTATCAATATAAATACTTTATCAAGACAATTCACTTGAAAAAAAATTGCAGAATTCACATGTAGTGTTCAAAGCTCAAACTAAAAAAAAAGAAGAAAAAAAGAAAAAACTTGGTTATTGTCAATGTAGGTCAACATTACATCAATCTACACCCAATAAAATTGGGAATTCAGAGGATTGGAAGCAGTTTAACGCGTCACAAGTAGAATGAAAATGTCAAAGACATTTCATGGACACCTCCTAATTTTGTGTCTCTCTTTGCCAAGTAAGTTATCTTTCTGTTGTGGCTAGTCCCTTAATTTGAACAAGTTTTCAACGGAAATAGTACTTGATTTAGTTATGTTATCTTGTAGACAGAGTTGAACATAGTAATACTGAAGAAGTGGACCAGATTTATTTTGTATTTAATATATCTTATACTGTAGGCCCAGGTCCTATGCTATGAAATGCCAATGAAATATTTGGTTTTATTGCTGTACATATCTATATAGCGGACCCAAATTTATGCCCATATTTGGCGTCAATGATGGTTAATAAAATGTAAAATATAAAATGTATTATCTTTAAAAGTTTGAAGTTCTAGCACTATCAGCCTACCATTCGTAAAGCAACAAAAAGGAAAAATGAACTGCACTTTACCATGAACAATAAAACCGCCATCATTAGTTTGTGATGTCATACATTGAATTCAATATTTGACGTCATGTGCTTGGTAACAAGGTTTGCTAAATATGATCATAAACGCAATTTTAGGAGTTGTGTAAATTTAATGTTAGCAATGATGATTTATATCTTCATTTTTATTATTTTGATATATTAAAGTGAAATACACTGCCCTGAAAGTATGGTCATCTGTTGCTGAAGGCCACTACATTGCTCCTCTGAATTTTCATCATTTTACCCCTGTCAATATAGGCCTTTATGATAGGCCAATAATGTGGATATACAAGTCATTTCAAATACAGATAGCTAGCTAGCTAGCTAGCCAGCAAGATAGATAGATAGATAGGCAGATATATAGATAGATAGATAGATAAGCAGATAGCTAGATAGATGGATAGATAGATAGATAAGCAGATAGATAGATAGATAGATAGGTGAATAGATAGATAGCTAGATAGATAGATATGCTACTGCCCTTTTTTGAGTTTAATTTTGAATAACATTTATTTGTGTAATTTGTTTTCAAAGGATTAAAAAAATTTGTTAATAACATTATTGCTATATGTTTCATTGACCGGCACTTAACCAATTAATTAATAAAATCTGAGGATTTCAGCCTTTTTTTTTAAACCAATTTGTCAAAATAGAACTCCCAGTTATGACTCATTCTCAAAGATAGATTTTTGTTTAAATATTTAGGACACTTGATAAAAACAATTGTAGCATGTTATCAAGAAATTAGCATAGATTAGAATTTGGTTATTTAAAGTCACAGTTAAATTTGTTAATTGTATAAGGATTCAAAAGGGTCACATGTCATATTTTCATTTTAAAAAGTTAGGTAATAACTACAAGAATTGCAACGCCAAACACTGAACCAACCACAATAGTGCTAATGCGTTCTTACTACTACTAGGCAAATCCTCAGGTCTAAGGTGAAAAATCGTTGAGGCCAACATATTTGTTTTCTGGCATTGCCGTAGTTGCCCAGCACATTGATGTTAGCCCATTTCAAATTACCCTCGCTTCAGCCCCATTGACTTCAATGTTAAATTAAAGTGTTTCCTACATTGCTATTAGCCATTATAAGTATTCTCGTTATATAAGCTGCATTCCACCTGCTTGTCATCTGCCCAGACTGACTTTTGGTGTTTTGTAATTTGCTGCAGTTCCTGCAACCTGCCCAATACCTCCAATAGCTTTTCCCCCTTGCCTTACAGCTGATGCCCCACTGACGCCCCACTGACGCCCACTGGATTACAGCCTGTCCCAGCATCATCAGAACAACTTTGTCTATATGCAGCTTATTTGGCAAGACGTTTGAAATATAACTCTATCAAACAATATTTGAACATCATCTGAATCCTGCCCACTGGAATGATTCTTTGGGCGTTCACACGCCCACGAATAAAAAATAACTCAAGAGCTCCAACTTATCAATTTAAAAGAACACCTCCAGTACTTTTTTTGCTGCTCCATATTTTTGTATGGTAAGATATCTACAATTGAGAAATGCTTGAACTTTTACATTTGATTCCTTAAAGTTGAAGATGGTGCTATTAGGCTATATCTTTAGTCAAGATGTGTTAAATTTGATTAATTATTGTCTTAATTTGTAAATCAGCAATATTTCGATTAAAATTACAGCATGGTTATTCGCATATGATGTTTAAAGTTTGAAGTGTATTATGAGTTACTTTCTGGAAGGCAACCCATGACGCCATATACCAGATGTTACAACTAATAGCACTTATGGCCAAATTAGCTGACCTGGCAGAATATTTTAGTTTATTTGTCAAAAAACAATCATGCCTAGAACACTTACTTTAGGGTTGCACAGTCAAATCCTGAATGTTCAAACCATTAAAATAGGTGACTTTAATAACAATTCAGATCGAATCCTATAGACTGCTTGAAACTGTAGACATAATGTGTTAGTACCTAAACCTGTATTGTAAATTGTATATACCTATGTTACTACTGTATGTGATGTGATGCTGGAGAGATTGTGATATATCTATTTACATCTACTTACAAATGAGTTAGTAAAAAAAATTATATAGCACATAGAATTGCTGATATGATGTGAACTATGTAAATAACTTTCACTTGGTGGCTGGAACCATTGCTAATCTCTTATTATTAATTTTATTACTTTTAATGACATTTTTAATGTATTCATATTTTGCAAAATATTCTGTTGAATTTGAATGAATTGATGTTTGCGACAAAAATGACATTAATGGACAAATGTGCCACGTGCGTTTTCCATGAGAAGGATAAACGCATGGTTTTTAGCTAATTATAATAAGGAAAAAACCATGCGTTTTCCATGCCTTTATCCAAATGCATGGAAAATGCACGTAGCACAATTGGCCATGTATATTGTCATGTTAGACATAATACTTTCAATAAAATTATATATATATATATATATATATATATATATATATATATATATATATATATATATATATATATATATATATATATATACTATATACTATATAATAAAAATTACAAATACTATATATATATATATATATATATATTTATATATATATATATATATATATTAAAATAGGTGACCTTAATAACACTTACCAAGTTCATGCCAATCCTTTCAATAAACGGGGGCAAAAAATATTATAAAAATCGCTCATAACAAATGTAGTTATGACGCCGATATATATATATATATATATATATATATATATATATATATATATATATATATATATATATATATATATATATATATATATATATAGTATTTGTAATTTTTTTTGTTTCCAGTATGCGTTTTGGCTGACGATGACAGGTTTACTGTCTCATCATGCATCGGTAACCTGATAGGTGATGTAGAACTGGGAGGTTCCTGCAACTTCACATGCAAAGTCATTGAACTTCAGGATGGGGAAGTTCTGGCCATATCTAAAAGTCATGTGTACTACACTATTACTACAATAGAGTAAGTGACACATTCACACACTTTATCCTAAGTTAAATAATTCCATTTACTGCTTTGCAACATGTCTTCAACAGCTACATCAAAAGCAGTTAGGATAACAGTTGGCTACTACTGAAAACGAATGTTCTATCATAGAGATATACCCAGAGGAGACAGCCTGTTCAGGGTTAGTTTCTCATTGCATGAGTGATCTGCTGTTCACTTAAGCACCGTTACTTATTATTGGTTATTCATTGTGTTATTCATTGTGGAGTGTGGACGCTCACCAAGTTCATGCCAATCCTTTCAATAAACCGGGGCAAAAATATTATAAAAATCGCTCATAACAAATGTAGTTATGACGCCGATTTTCATTTTCACTCTAAAGACAGTTTATTGTTGGTTCCACCCACCTGGGGCCCGTAAGATATGCTGCCCGCAAACCCCTGCTATTCAACACCAAATGTAATTTTAATTGTGCTAGAACTTCAAACTTGGGAAATATTTGATACAATTCCCTTTTTAATGGACGCCAAATATGGGCATAAATTTTGGTCCGCTATACTGTACTAAACCCGTTTGTAAACAGTAGCAGGCCAATAATGTAATTGCCTGTAATTGTTTCAAAGAAAGTAGTACATGGCCAAATGTACCACATGCGTTTTCCATGAGAAGGATAAACGCATGGAAAATGCTTGGTTTTCAGCTAATTATAATAAGGAAAAAACCATGCATTTTCCATGCATTTATCCAAACGCATGGCAAACGCACGTAGCACAATTGGCCATGTAGTAGTAGTAGTAGTAATTTTATCAACCAAAAGTGGATGGCGACCAGAAAAGTCAAGGCTTATCAGGCTGGTTGCCTTTACAGAATCAGGTTTGAGCATCTACACATGCATAAGCCGACATGCAAGGTGGTATATAAGTTCATGGATTTATATAAGGAGGATCTCCTGATATAAAAGCTAATATCTGGAACATCAAAAAACATATATGTTGAAAACCTTTATAGCTCTAATTGCAATTATATTTTGAAAATGACCAACTGTAGTTATGGTATGAACAGTGAGTGTCACCTGTCAACATGAGATTGCAATTAGCCTAGACATCTTCCTCAGAGTTACTCACTGAGAATTACATGAATAAACATATGCATTGGTTTGTAAAATAATCTGGGTGTTAGTAGTTTTTTTTTACTAAGTATTTACAAATATTACCTATTATTTGTATTTAAATACTTTTCAAAAGGCAGTATTTGTATTTGAAATCATTTAAAGTATTTGTATTTGTATTTAAATACTTATGGACATCTAAGAAATGTGTTTGTATTTGTCAGTTTGGAGAGTATTTGTATTTAAATACTTTTGGACATCTGAGTATTTGTATTTGTATTTGACAGTTTGGAGAGTATTTGTATTTAAATACTTTTTTCTGTATTTAAACCCAACCCTGCAGGAGATACTCTATGATGAAAAATATAATTTTCTCCAATTAACTTTCAGAGCTCCAGCAGAACAGAGAGATATCTTTGTTGATAACGCACTGACTCAACCAGTGGAAGCGACACAAAGGTACATCATTGCTGAAAAAACCCCAACTGAAGTGACAGTCGAGTTTACTGGTATGTTATCAGGAGAGTGAGGAATTTCAAATCAGGCACTGATGGGAGGAGGGGGCAGATAATTAAGATAAGATAAGATAAAATCTTTATTTACAGTCGGTGGTGACAATAAAACAACGAAACATAAGATACAGTAGCTTTTAACCGACAAATAAAATAACAATAACAAGAAGATGACAAATATTTACAAATGATATGAGAAATGACATAGAATGTTCTTAGTAAAGTTACAGGTTATTTTGTATACAAAAATTACAAGATCCACATTGACAATTATTCCAGTAGTTACTTTTTCTTAACAATTGTCTGAAGTTTGCATATTCAATCATGGGATTTATTCAAACTCTTTTTTGCAGATGCTATCCCGGGCGACAGCGGAGCATACTACTGTCACATAAGGCGTGATGGCGAAAACCAGGCCTCTTCCCGGTTCGTTACCATTTTAGTCCAAGGTGAGTCATTTTGAGGATTTTTTTTTGTATTTTACAGCCAATTTCATGAACTTGGAAACGGTACTCCAGAGCAGAGAGAGAGAGAGGAGAGAGGAGAGAGAGAGAGAGAGAGAGAGAGAGAGAGAGAGAGAGAGAGAGAGAGAGAGAGAGAGAGAGAGAGAGAGAGAGAGAGAGAGAGAGAGAGAGAGAGAGAGAGAGAGAGAGAGAGAGAGAGAGAGAGAGAGAGAGAGAGAGAGAGAGAGAGAGAGAACTGCTCCAGTTGACGTCATATGGATGCAGGACTCCCATTGGTTAAAGCATTCCCTCCCTCAGCCAATGATAGTCCTGGAGTCACATCATGTCTTCATGCTCTCTGTTCTGGAGTGCAGTTTCAATCTATGAAATTGGCTGTAAAGCAAATACCACAATAAGTTTTGCTTGTGCAGGGTGCTATAATTTGTAAGTTTAAGTTATATAATATTTAATTACAGTTTGCTTATTTTCACTCGTTTTGGTTCTTTTTTGCATCACAGGTGCTGAAATTAGTCCCAGCTTTGCCATGAAAAAGTCAGAGGAGGGCCGTGAAATTGTGGAAGTTTTCAAAAACAACACTTCAGTCAATTTGACAACAAGCGAATACCGCCGCACTGTGTTCACAGTTGATATTAATGGTTTACTAACCAATCAACCCATTTCTATCATCAATGTTCATAATGGAGATGAACAAAAAACATTTACACTTGGTTGGATAAAACCAGATGTGACAAACTATACTCCAAATGAAGGTGAAGAAAAACATAGGCTGTGCTGCAGCAAAACCCTCAGCGAATTCCACATTGCACACGGGCATCATTAAAATTGCTCCGTGTCTGTCCAACAGGCGGGGTGTAACCCTTTCGTTTCCGGTGCAGAACTCTAACAGTCGTCCACTTAACCTAACAAAATTTCGTATAGTGATACGCTATATGGCCTAGTGGTGCCTTTTGATGGTCACATTGACATATGTTTTACAAAATTGTTTTTCCATTTCTGGACCAGAACTTTTGTTGCTATATGTGGCCATTAGTCTTCTTTTTGATGGCTTGACAGAAAAAAATCTTCATTAAATATATATACTGGTATAACTTGTAACAAAATTGTCTGGGTGGCAGCCTATTAGTATTTCAAATGTCATTTTCATGCGATACATAATCTTCTGCTATCTAATTTGAACAAGAATTTTTTTTTTTGTAACATTATTATTTTAGTCATCCCTACTGATTCACATTACACGGAAATGTGTGAAGGCTTCGAAATGGAAATGAAAAAGGGAGATGAACTCAAAATGGATGGAAGATTTAAACACTACGATACCACATATACTGCATTTCTGAATGTTCACATATTAGACGGTCAGTATCAGTCCCGTTGTTATATCGTTTCACGTTTTATTTACATTAGGTACAGTACAACTTGGAGCAGATGTGTGTGTGTGTGTGTTATTGCTTAACGCCTCATCAGCACCTGAGTGGGCTATGTAGAGGCTCTCTAGGTTAAGATTCATGATCTATATTTGGTAGTAGAAACCAGAAGCATGTAAAAAATCAATAATTGTCTGCGTTGGATATCTGGTAAAGAGATGTTGTAAGGTAGTAGCTTGAAACAAAGGTCTTCTAATGCATTGTCAGCAGCAGCTTGTGCAATGCGCACTGTCGTGTTTTAGCCACTGGGGATAGAGGACTTCACCCCAAGTGTTTCCACCCTCGCCGCGTGGAGGCCCAGGACCTTCGAGGGCCAACTTGGAACAGATAGTGTAGTGGTACTGTGCTCGACTCCCAATCCCAAGGGCCTGGGTTCAAGCCTCTGCTGCTGCACTTTCTGTTTGTGGCCTTCGGCCGGCCACATATAGTCCTCAATGCCACTGCCCACCCGGGTACCTGGCTCAAGAAGACTTCGATGGATAAAGAGTGACAGATCAGCCACACAGCACCTGCACGAAATGTGTGAAAACTGCTGCATACACTCCGGGGAGCTGAGCTGGAGAGCCAGGGGAGCCACTATATACAACTTAATTGACATAGAATGTACAATGTAGTATAGTGTTGGGCACTACATAAGTGCAATAATAATAATACAACTCATAAATTTGTTATGTTTAGTCTTTCACAAGCTACTCTGAGGTATACTTCCTCTTTTAACATCGTTACCCACTTCAGATGTGGTTTATAGCAGTCTCAAATGACTTTACAATTGCACCCTTGGCAAGGCTGTTCAAGCTTGAGCCTTTCTCAACTCCCTGGGAGGTATACAGCCCGTCACACAGAATTACCTGCAGGGGCTAAGCACTCAACACTTGCCATCACTGCCTATAGCCAAGTACCCATTTACACCTGGGTGGAGTGGAGCAAAGAGTTACGGAGGATCTGCTCAGTTCCTCCAGTATGCTTTATATTATATTTCAGGCAACAGTACACCTATCTTATGTTCAGTCTTTTATGAGATGAACTTAGTTAGACTACGACTTAAACACCCTGCCACAAAGCCAAAATATTGGGGGTGCATAATATGCACTGCATATCCCTCAACCCACCTTTTTATGCCTCTGGACTTCGTATGATGTTGCTTTAGAACGTATATAATAATATATTATCATATATTCATCATTAATTTCTTTTTCAGATGGCAATGATGGATTTGCATCAAGACCTTCTATTTTCCTGACTTGGCTAAGTTTAACCTTTGTCTATGTTTTCTTTCATGAAATATAGTTCTTCAAAAATTGATGTACCATCAGAAAATATATACTATTGATATATTAATACATTTTGTACCATTTTCATATGTGACTGTAGTTTATTAATGTAAATGTAGTGTTACATAATACATTTTAATGCAGTTGCTCATTATTTAAATGTTGTACAAAATTTGGTGACACAATATGTTGGTCTATGTACTGTGTACATTTTGGAGATGAGACAATGAATAAATGCAGACTAGGTGATTTTGCAACATTCTATAGGCGACGAAAGTAGTCAATTACTGCGCCCGTTGATTTCAACGCAGCGGCGAACAAAGCAGTTCTTTAATCATCGCTGAATCTGACGTTGTATACCTTTACTCGGCACAGAAACCTGTGCGAATGTATTCTAATGGTTAGTGTATGATCATTTATGATGCTGAATTCCTTACTCCGCCACTGTGCCTCTTGCTCCCCCGAAATCTGTCAGTCGCTCTGTGACAAGTCACATCGCCTAAATGATATCAACGGCTGTGTTCAAGGAATAAATTGTAATGTTGTGAAGGTTTACAGCAGAGCTGGCCAATGTGGAATTTAACAATTGCACCATCTGCCTTGCTGCCAATTATCCATTCATAATGTTGCAAACTGTCTTAAATCATCTATTATCATTATTGTAATATCTAGCCTAACAATGTGTGGTTGTCCCTTGATTGCTACTGCTTGCAGGACTGAAGTTTTATGATATTAGATTAATTTTCTTTATTACGACAAAGGTGGCCCCAAGGCAGCGACGAAAGATGTCCTAAAGAAGTCAGTCACCATAGCATTTACCATTCACATATACACTGTATAATATACTGTATTGTACATTAATGTATTAGTTTAAATGAATAAATATACATCTGAATCTGCATCTAGTGCTCCAATATTTTCATTAGAACAGATATGATTAATGCTTAATTCAAGTAACTTGGAAATTATTGTCAAATTTCTATAACACTATGACAGTTCCCACACTCCAAAATGCCCTTTACATGACAGTAATATTGTGGAAAGGGGTCCCCTATTGTTGTTTTATATCAATGCCATTTTAATGTATACCTAATTGTTCCATATCATTGATTCATGTGAATAGCTTTCACAAACAATTTAGTCCGTATTATTTCCTTTTAACTTGCTGACAATAGGCTGGTTACAAAACCTGGAATTATGGTCATACATGATATGCTTCATTGCCAATGGCTGGAACGAAGTTAAAAGGTTGAATTAAAACCATACCTTGACCATGAGAAATTTACTGACTTAGTTTTCTACATATTTTCAACGTTTCGTCACTCTATAAAGTGTTAAATCAGCCAATATATTATTTTTTCGTAGACAATGATTGTATAAATCAAACAATGATGTTGATTGGCTTTGAAATCATTGTCTAAGGACAAACGATATAATGGCTGATTTTAAACGAATTATTTAATGGACATCAGAGAAACAATAATTTTCCTGAAAACAGAATGTTGCATCAGTAACCACATGAGGAAATACATGTTAAATAAACTAATGTTGGCCTATAATAGATTCACACTAAACGTCCATTTTTTAAATAATCATATTTTCAGTAGTAGGGTATAAATGTATACACTCCCATGTTGGGGTAATTTTTGTAACAGTATTCTACTCCACTTACACTGCCGTACAAAATTTTGGAAACACTCAATAATTTGATTCTGACAGGAATTGATTTCTAATGTCACAGTACAAGGTCCAAATAAACTCATCCACAAATTCCACATATTTCTAACAGAATTATCACCGCAGGACTTAATTGATTGCTGTTATTGTTTTGGTATTACTTAAAAACTGAAAACCTTCATACGTTTCCAAACTTTTGCACGGCAGTATAAAGTTATAGAGCATTCAATCAAACTGACAACATTCACACATACGATTTATGGAAGTGTTGATGTGATGTCATGCTGTAGTAAAAAAGCTCATGCCAATCCCAGATAGCATTCCAAATCGGTCCGGCATAGTTTCTATATAGACCACTGTTGTTAAAACATCGTATTAACATCGCCGAAACAATTTGGAATGCTATCTGGAATTAGCATGTGTTGTTTGCCCAAATAACTGTTGATTCCAGGGAGGGTCTTAAAAATTCAATGTGGGCCAGAAGGCATCGTAGCATGTTTTAATTTTTTCTATAATATTTCTTTTTTTTTGTTTTTCTATTTTTTTGTCTAATCATTATTATTTCCTTTGTTTCACCACAATTGTAATATAGATAACTATTAATTTTATTGTATGAGCTATATATGCCACTTGCCATCAGCTTATGTTTTTTTTTTTTTTTTTTTGTGTAACTGTAATTAACTGATGAATCAATGATATGAATAAAGCAACACCTGCATCAAAAATTATTTTAATTTTATTGCCCCCCACCCACTCACTAGTTCACTACACGTGCAAACGTCACATGGTCAGTTGTGGTGGATTGCTTGGACTCAGTGTAGTCAGTTTGATTGAAAAAGCAGTAACTTCTCTGGTTTTTTTTTCTTCTCTGAATGTGTCATGGCCAACTGGCTAATATTTGTACAGGTACATAATTACGAAGGGCGTTGCCATATTTGGTCACTGATTAGGTAAATAAGTCAAACATGCGAGTGTTCCACAACTAGCAAGCATATTTGCTATAAAACGCAATATCGATTGTCATTTTTAATAATAGGATTTTTAGGTTTTTATTTTTTTGTGAAAACTTTTGTTATGATACGTGAATTTCGTGAACTACAGTATTTAAAAAAAAAAAAGTGTTTATCCAATTGCTTGGAAACAGAATGAAAGTCTTAGAGGTGTAGTATACTGGATAACTCAGAAAAACAGAGTCAATTAAGCCTGAGAGTGGATAATATGTGTGAGTGTGTGAATTACGACATGTTAATCTAAGAGGTCATTATACCAAGATAGCATTCCAAATTGGGCCAGCGTCAATTCTATGTCGGCCGTCGTCAGAACAACATCATTTCAAAATCGCCAACATCGCGCCAATGTCGATACGATTTGGAATGCTATCTGGGGTAATGCCAAAAGTAACTTCACTCCGTAAAATAGAGACTCTCTGTCTTTCTTTTTTTTTTGAGAGAGAGAACATATGTGCATTAAAGAGTTCACTGCCCATCTCTTTGCATATTTAGAATAAATACCAAGTAAATCGGTGCCATCAAATTACAAAAGAAATTTATTCGATCAATTTCAACTTTCAAAAACACTAACATAGTGCAAAGACATTAAATAACATAATTATAGACAAACTCACTTAGGTACACAATTGTGAAGAAAAAAATAAAAATAAATAACATATTCTAACCACAATTAACAATACATTAAAATATGTTTCGTTATGATTATTCCATGTATTTCAATTCTAAGAATATATTCAAACAGCCAAAATTCTAAATTTGCCATCCGACTTACATGTTCATACAGCACCAACAATATACATGTATACTTAACGATCCTTTATTTTCTATCAATCGCTTTGATTCTTTACTGTAAAATGACTTCACATGAGAAAATTCAAGAACGAGGCATTTTTATGCCAATTTTCAGTGGATTCTGCAAATTTATAGTACAAAAGGCACTAAATAGTTCAATGTGATGAGATAAACTTGTTTAGCTATCTGTCTACATTTTGTGATAGCTTTAGTTTCATGCCTCAGTTTTCACTGCAATATGGAGCGGTGGTATTGAACGTCATGTACAGCAAGCCGTTATACCGGTGACCGGTTGCGTTGAAGCCCATCATACCGTACTGCGCAGGATCGGTTATGTTTTGACAGGAGCCCTGAAAAAAAATTAAAAAAATTTTTAATGATGATTTTGTGATTTTTGAAATATTCTTTGGCTAATTGTTGATGCTTTTTGGTGTCTCTGCATAACATACAGGATAAAATTTCAGGCAATATGATTAGATATACACTGCCCTGCAAAAGTTTGGAAACACTTATAAGTTTTCACAGCTTTAATAGTGGTAGTAAAACAACAACAGCAATCAGTTATTGTAATAATGCAATATTTAGAAATGTTTGAGCTAAACATGTGGATGAATTTATTTCTAGGTTGGTCATTAGAAGTACCAATTTCAGTCACAATCAAATTTTTGCGTGTTTCAAACAATTACACAGCCTTGGAAACTAAACTTCAGAACAAACAGAGCTGATGATCCAGAGGATGTCATGTGAATGCAGGACTCCGATTGGTTAAGGCAGTCACATGACGGACTCCCTCTGCTCCGGAGTTTTGTTTCTATAGTATAATTGGCTATAAGAAACTATAATCCAGAGGACGTCATGTGAATCTAGAAGTCTCATTGGTTAACTAAGGCAATCCCACAGCCAATGGGAGTCCTAGAATCACTTGAAGTCCTCTGACGTTGAATGTCATTACTTACTGGGATATTCCTGTAGCTTGTACATGTCTGATCAGCTGGAAAGCATGTAGGGTTCTCGATGGAGGTTATCATGTACTCCACAGACCGGATGTGGCTACATACCGCTGCAATTGATTGTGATATTTGTGATATTTTAACAACACTATTGCAAAATACATCTTGTTTGGCAATTACTCTACCCTTGAGTCAAACAGCTCATTAATTAACAGCAAAAATGTCGTTTTGTCAACTCCTTATTGTCTGTGTGATATGTTTCAGCTCTACCGGGGAGAAGAGTGACAATTTGAGTACATTTGTTGTTGGTTATATCCCAACGCTCAAGGCAGAGGGATATAAGCAACCACAATATTAGTTAACTCCCTAACATGAGGAATATAACTAACACGTATACTCCATTGAGCATATTTACCAATTTGTTTGATCTTTTTAGGTTGTTTTACCGCTCTTATGGCACAAGAAAAGTTCAGTTTGCACTCGGGAGGGACCCAACTATGAGGGATATAACTAACACATATACTCCATTAAGCATAGTTTGTTTTACCGCTCTTATTGTGCAAGAAAAGTTCAGTTTGCACTCCGGAGGGAGTTAACTAACATTTTTGGTTGTTATTACCAACTCAGAACAAAAGGAAACAGTCTAAGTGGAGTATTATATAGATGATACTGCAGCAATGATGATATGTCTCACATGGGCTCCTTCCTGAAAACCATCTTTGCATGATTTGTATTCTCTCCTTGTCGGAATAGGTTTCATATTCATCATCCGCCGATCGAGACTGAGCGCATCCCGGTTGGTTACGTCCTCCGTTTGGATAGAAATCAACCGTTCCTCTGGGTTGAGTCAGTCCCAGGACAGCTGCGGATGAGATGTCAAAATAATAAACATGGTATCAGTCAATTATTACAAGTAAATCAGCAACGAGTACAATAGTGGATTTTCACGGAAGGTTCTCTATATTTCCACTAGGTGGCTATGACAGAATACTGCAATTCTATTGGCTGAAAAAGTTCCCGCCCTTGGTTGTGATTGGCTGAAGCAAAGTGCATCCTAGCAGCAATATATTTAGTGCATTTTAATGTATATTTGGCATCTTATCGTTTAGTTGATTTCTGTTCTTTTCCTGAGAAAATTATATTAATGGAATCAGTTAGTTATGACCTACTAGGTCTAAAAAGCAAAATGAGTAATAATAGGGAAACTAAGACTTATGTCTTGCTGAATTCAGGGCTGCTCAGTGAAAAGACTATTGACATCCTCGGTTGGCAAAAATACCTCAACCCTAAGAGTTGAAGAAATAAAAGAAAAAATGCTATATGATGGACGTAAGAGGTTTGATTTGCACACTGTTTGGTGATTACCACGTTTTATGAAACAAATTCTAGAGTAAAATTGATATAGACGATTTTTGACAAGGCTTTTCTTATTTAAATTGTAATGCAGGAGGTACAGGGTTTTATCAGAATATGAAAGACACTATTAACTTCCAGTTTCTAGCAGAAACACATTTTCATAAATAGGAGATTTGTCAGCAGACCGACAATAAGTTGAATCTTGAATCTGTCATGGGTTCGCATCCTCGCAAGTTAGATCTCTGACAGACAGCGCGACAGACAGACTGACAGACATCTGGGTCACCCACTGACTCACTTGCTGACTCACTCTCTCTATATTCTTTAAACTTCACTTACGGTCTGTATGTATGACATCCACTTTGCTTGCCGATGAACTTGTGAGACCAGCTGCAAAAAAAAAGGGAGCCGCAGGTTCTAAACCTGAAAAAGAATGGACATATAAATAAAAGAAGCTACTAGAGGCAGATGTAATGATTATAAAAAAGGCCTGGGTTCTGAGTTAATCTTGAAGGCAGGGTCTTTTACTTGTATCATGAAAGACACAGGGTGTAATGCGCACCACCATTTTATTTACAACGCACTAAGAAAATTTTACGTGCAATCGCATCTGTGCCTTGACCACTTCCACACTATGTCCAATGATTTTCTTTTTTTTACAACGACTTTTACTAACCTATGAAAGTGGTCAAGGCACGGAATAAAAAAATATTTAATTTTACGGCCGTTGAGCCAATCAGACGTGGCGATTCATCAGAAGACCTGCCTGCTGAACAGCACGAAAGCTTTGCAACCACTTTTTTTAGACCAGCAAGTTTTCTTAGTGTAACGCTATTCGATTAATGGCATGGACTAGTCCATAGTTTAGCTATAAGAGGCAAATATATTAGAAACACAAAACTCATCAGGTAGGTGTGTAATTTATAAAACGGTAAAAATAAATCAGCCATATTATATTCATAAATACAGAACAGCTAATAACATTGAAAAAAAAAGGTTGACATACCAGTAATTCTATCCAATGGTTGTAGGACAGTTTTACTGACAAAACTACACACATGAGCACCCAAACTATGTCCGATGCACCAGTAATATGGGTTCGAACCCGATATCTGCCTCATGTTGTTTACCACTGCCCCAATTAGAGCCCCCATTGAGGGAGTATTGGCAGCCGATTGGATATAGTTGTAATCATCCGCACCACCTCGCCAGTCTACCGCTATTACGTTGTAATCATCCTGAAATAAAATGTATAGTACGTCAATGAAGGAAAGAGTGGTGGGTGGATTAGGGCTCTACGTCCTGTATTTATGCACCTGATGGGCTAATTAGGACAGGCAGGGACCATGGCAATGAGATGAAGGATGAAACAGCCATTTAACTTAGGCTTGAACCGGAATTGAACCCGGGACCCAGTGGTTGCAAGCCCAGCGCTACCACTGAGCTAGGCCCCACCCACCGATGAAGGAAAGACGACACGCCCAGATGGCATGCCAGATCAAGTCGAAACTGTTTCCATGTTGGTAATCACAGTGGCCTCTCGATAGCGGTCTTAAGACCTTAGCGAGGCCTCCCACACATAGAGAAAAATACATTTTAAATATTTCTCTACTTGTTTATTTGTCTTTTTGTCTATGTATGTTTCAAACAATGTCTGTATATGAAATGTGTGTCTCTTTGTGTAAATAAATGTCTTTGTCTGTCTGTCTGTCACCTCAAAGCCCATCAACCTAATCATGGACATACAGTTTTTGCCTGTTTAGTTTACTTTCCTTAACAAAATTAACCAATCTCTCTTATAGTCTACAGGCTGGCTTATGGCATTATAGGTCTAAAAATGAAATTACAGAATAATTAGATGTTAGTCTAATTCTCTTGTATTTTTGAGAGAAGATTTCATAAGTCAATACAGCCTATTGGCTACATAATTTAACCAATTACTTTTTTTAACTAGGTGACAGCACACTGTAATCATTGCCCGATGTTGCTTGGATGTTTCTCCGATGCAGCTGCTGCCACATCATCTCTTTGGCCTACATCAGTGTGGATGAGTAAAATAAGGCCAATGAATTGATTGCTTAATCTCAGATTTGGCCTGATCTGACAATTCAATTAAAACTAAGCAAGTTATTTACCAGAACATTTCTTGTTTAGTAGTATTTTCTTACAACTTAAATTTTTCTTGAACACTGCAAATTAACTAATATTTTCTTTTCCTTTCAACTAACCTTAGTCAGCATAAAGTTTATTTATTTCTGGCTAGTATTTGTTTTAGCAAAATAGAAGATATTACTGAAGAATTTAAAGTATATTTTCTAGATATTTGGTGAAAAAAATCAACTTACTGCAATTAAAAATTTGTCCTTCATAGTTCTGAAGTTGGAATTGAAGGTATCTCTCCAGCCATGAACAATGAAAATGGTTGTTCTGTTGTTGTTAAACTCAGAACTGAAATATCAAGAAGATGAATACAGAAATTTATCATATATACTCTCATTATCTAAATGGATAATATAAAGAGTAAGATGGATATTGGAAGGATTTTGGTTTGTCATTATATTCATCCATAACACCGGGGTATATTCTCTGCTTGTCCAGTGAGATCTCTTCATTCATACCATGTGACTGTCCAATATTTTGTTATGTTGGACAGCAAATGGTTACATTGGACAGACAAAAAATACACCCGTTGAGGCCACGAACGGGATTGGACAGAAAACAAAGTCATATTGGATCCCTTTATCATGTGACTGTCCAGACTTATTCAGTCATCCGTGACATTTCATTTTGGTATATTTTTGATTCGAAAACATTTACGGAATCAGCATGAGCTGTACTAAACGATGGACTACTGCTCTGTTACGTAACATCACTTTTAAAACTTGTGAGTCAGGCAATGCTCTTCATGACTTTCACCATGACGCCATAGAACTTCTCTGCCTTTTATCATTCGTATCTCGCTTAATATTATTTTAAATCCTGAATACACCAAATGAAAGCTTCAGTGCTATATCATATGACAAGATTAGTTTTGATCTACGCAGTCTCTCTGTTACATACGTTTACAAATCGTAAATTGACAAAGCTCTTCATGATTTTGGCCAAGAGAATCTCGGATCCAAAGTTTCAAATGTGAAGAAAATCACCAAGGGTACATGGCCAAATGTGCCACGTGCGTTTTCCATGAGACGGATAAACGCATGGAAAATGCATGGTTTTCACCTTATTTTAATTAGGCAAAAACCATGCGTTTTCCATGCATTTATCCTTATCATGGAAAACGCACGTGGTAGATTTGGCCATGTACCCATTGCACATGCGTGAGATTGACATTTTGCGGAAATGTTCACTTATTGTGGGTTATATGGCTGTTAAAGCCAAGGCTGCGCCTCAGCTCATAAACTCTACATTGGTCTCATTGCCATCCACTATGTGTATAATACTGCTATGTTTTACTACATTATCACTACCCCAGATAGCATCAATGTTGTCCCGATTTGGAATGCCATCTGGGGTTCTTTTTCAACCCTCTTGTATAAAAGAAATTATAAATCTTAATACATGTATGTTATAATTATTAAATCATCTGCAGACATTTTATGCCAAAATTTTACTGTTTATTCTATTATTGGTATAGAGGGTCCTGGCAGGCAGTTTAGCCAATTCAGTCCAAATATGCCCCCCCCCCCCCTGGTAGAATGGGATTAAATTCAAGTTTGTTTAACAAAATGTCAAATATAGTCTCAGCAATCACAAAGCTCTTAACAATTGAGGCATTGGGTGGTTGTATGCATTTCTGAGCACATATGATATTGAACAAGCTGGAATTTAATATAAAGGTCAATAAGCTACTACTACTACTATACTCGGCAAATTGCCACTGTTAAAATCTTGCAGGAGGCTACTACTCATAAAGTTATGGAAAACTACACAAGGCAAACAATCAAACCTGCATTACCATAAAATAAAAAAAAAGTTAATATTAATTTGAATATATTTCGTCAAAAAATCTATTGGAGGTATTTAAAGATAACTTATTATTATAGGAATCAAAATAAATGTCAAAACAGGTTTTTTTTGCCATAGTTTTTCATTAAGGGCATGGTGCAGCACAACATTTACAGAAATTGTAGCAACTTTCTAAAGCTGATAAAAACACTTCTGTTACACAATTAACTTAAAGTTTGCTATATTCTCCATTGTAATTCATGCTGCTTCTTTGTGACCATGGTAAATGGTGATGAAAACAATGCAATATGTTATCATAGGAAAGACAGTGAACTTAACATTTATTGGGATTTTCATGGGTTAGAAGTAATAGTTATATCCCGAATAGGGAAGGAGTTAACTAACATTTTTGTTGGTTATATCCCAAAGCTGGCAGAGGTATATAAGCAACAGAACAGTTAACTCCCGAATATGAGGGATATAACTAACTTATACTCCATAAGGCATATTTACTAATTTGTTTGATTGTTTGTTTAAACTGCCTTTATTACGCAAGCCAAATTCAGTTTGCACTCAGATGGGAGTTAACTGACATTTTCGTTGGTTATTGCCTGCTCAGAACAGTAGGAAAACAGTCTAAGTGGAGTATAATAATAGAAAGTTGGGGTTTGACTTATTGAAAACATGTATGTCCATTGTGTGCTGTTCCAAGATTTTTATGATTTATCACAGAACCTGCTAAGGTCTAATATAACCAAATACAAACAGTTTATTTGTGCAAAAAATTTCTAAAATGTGATGCAATGATGTGGTCAAATGGCGATTATACAGTAATTTGCATAATACAAATTGAAAGATTTACTTACGGAATGTTGTCTTTGTTGAAGGGAATGCCGGTTATGTTGTTGCTTCGGACATAGAGGATGAATTGATGAGCAAAGAACTGCGGACATATTGGGAACGTAAATGCAATTTCTTTGTCAAAACAAACACTGTTCCCAATGTCAGTGCAACATCTTGTGGTAGGTGCCCTGCTCCACCAGCAGGCGTTCACTCTGGAAAATAATTTGAAATACAATGAAAATAATTTGTAAATGGCGGATTTAGGGGAGGGGGAGTTTGGAGGTTGCAACCCAAACCCCCACCCCCCTCCCCCCTCTTTGGCCTAGTACATTTTAAGTAAAAAAATATTTAAAATTTCAGCGGACTCCGCAATAATTTTTAATTTGTTAACCCCCGTTTTCATCCGCCCCTGAAATGCATTACAAATCTGTGTCAAAATGCACTGTTTGACGATGGGCTGGAATTGTACAGAAATTTTGGTTTTTAAAACTCAGTTTGGAAATCTTCCAAAATATTTTCATCTAAAATTTGTTGAAATGTACTGAAAATCTATTTGGAAATGCGAATGAAAATCTCTTTGAAAATACATGGAAATAATTTTGGAAAAGGACTTAAATTTGTTTCAAATGCACAGAAAAGCTGTTCGGAAACATCGGGAAATGCACTGAGAATGTACAGAAAATTTGTTTCGAAAATGAACAGAAAATATTTCGTGGAAATGCACTGAAAAACTGCTTGAAAATGCAATGAAAATGCTGCTTGAAATGTACTGGTAATCTATGAAATTCAAATGATAATGTATTTGAAAATACATATAGTCATTATAAATTAAATACACATTATTGTCTTTACAGTCATTGTTAAATTTGCAATAAAACATCCAAATTAACTCAGAGGCACAGAAATAAAAAAAATTAATTTTTTAAATTTCTAAACAATTTGCCCAGCTCCGACATGAGCAAATTATATAATTCTAAAAAGTGAGCAACTTTATTTTGTTTACAAACTATACAAATGCAAATCAATCAGCATCACACACGGTTAAATTTACAACAAGAGCACATAAAAATGAATATAGGAATTAAAAATTAAAAAGTACTTACATTTGGAAAATCAAAACAGCAACTGCCGTCCTAAAATGATGATCTCCCATATTTTCCAATATATTATGAAAATATGTAACGATAAATGATGTAAGTACAATGCCTCAAATCTCAATGCTTCTGATCGACTTTGTTTACCGAACGTTTATGTACATTGGCCCACCACCCCCCCCCCCCCCCCCCCTTTCCTCCTTAGACATGCTTGAGTGATTTTCATGTTTACTCACTCAAGTGGACCTGGTCAAGTGTTGTGTAATTAGGTAAAGGTATAAAGTAAGTTAGGTAAAGAAATATCAGGAAAAGAGTATGTATATTTTCGTCAAAAATTGTTTGTACCGTATACATAATGTTATTTAGTTTTCTGTAATTTTTACTTATGCCATTGTTTTGTTATGAAATATGTGTCCTTATAAAATATTTTTGTGCATTTTACTGTTTAGCTTTCTGCAATTATATTTATGCTACTGTTGTGATGAAAATAAAACCATTCTTCCTAGGTCTCAATGCTACTGGTTTGAAATTAGTTCATCTTATATGACCAGTTGCAGGCAGACGTAATGATGAGATGGTGAAGCTGCTTGGATTCCAAACCATGTTACATATTTACCCAAGGGGTGGGATCTTTTACTTGCCTCAGAATAGACACCAAGTACAAGGCGCTTCCAATAGAGCCTTTTCACTGAACAACCCTGAATTCAGGAAGACATAAGTCTTTCCTCTCCTCTTATTATTCATTTTGCTTTTCAGACAAAGTAGGTAATAACTAACTGATTCCATAAATATAACTTTCTCTGCGAAATAACAGAAATCAACTAAATGATAAGATGTCAAATATACATTAAACTGCATTAAAAATACTTCTGCTAGGATGCACTTTGCTTCGGCCAATCAGAGTCAGGAATTTTTTCAGCCAATAGAATTGTAGTAGTCTGTCACCTGGTGGAAATACAGAGAACCTTCCCTGAAAATCCACTATTTAACATCATAGACATTGTCAATTTTTAAAAAAATTGCATTTTTCCCCACTGCAAAGTAGTCCTAATATGGAGGTGGTCTTTATATTGGGTGGCTTAATTGTTGAATTCTTCTGTGTATATGATGTCTCACACTTTCGATATATTTTGTTATCATTACATCGATATTAGATTATTTACAATATAATGCTTTACTTATTTTCCTGTATCCATATAAAATCTATCAGATATTGAATAATTTCTTTTAAAATAAAAGCCTGAACACTATGATTAGACAAAAAACACAAATTGTGTTGAATAGCACTCCCCAGATAGCATTCCAAATCGGTCCAACATCATTTCAATATTGGCCACTGTCATTTTAACATCGTATTAACATTGCCGGCAGCACGCCGGCGTTGAAATGATTTGGAAAGCTATCTGGGTATTCCATTTATTTAAAAAATATATATTTAATTTGAGAGGAAAAAAAAAAGTTAATTTACATATTTTACATGTGAATATCGCATTATTCTGAAGTATATTTTCATTGAAGATAAGATAAGCTAAGATTTAAATTTATTTATTAATACAATTTATTTAAAAAATGAAAGTTTTGTGTAGTTCCTACCAATTCTTCTCGGTTCACTTTCAGCAATTTAAGACTATATCAAAACAACTTAAGCAAATATTCGTTATCTGACTGTAATATCTTTCCTCAGTCCGCCATTGCTTTGTTTGTGTGTCAAAAGCATGTCGGACTTGACGCCTGCCAAAAACATTCATAGAATACACAACATGTTGTTCGTTATATTCATGGGAATTTCACATAAACCAGTTATTTTGACCTTTTGATAGTTTCATAACACGAATTTGGCTAATGGGAGTGACTGTGATTTCTGAAATCAAGGCATATGGCATGACATAACAGTTACACAAGTTCTTGAATGTCATATTTTAACACAATGGAAAGTTAAAAAAACAGTACTTTCTCAGACATTTCGCATGACTGAGACCAGAAACACTATTTAACCCCCATGGCCAAAAAAAAAGGTCAATACCAAGTCAGCCTGAAATGTCTAAGTACATGGGGGTCACCCTACAACAGTCACACCAAAAATCATTCAGACACTTTAAGAATTCCATGCAAATTCAAACAGCAAAAGTGGTTTGGCTTTAGGTGACATTGGTTATGCAAGGTTACTGTAGTAGAAGTGATTTAGCTTCAGGTGGCATTTGATTCTATGGTATCATTCTCATGTATATGTCAATAGATGTCAGTGGCTGTGATTGCAAGGTATTTGCCAATGTAGTCTAAAAGTTATGCAAGGTTACTGTAGTAGAAGTGATTTAGCTTCAGGTGGCATTTGATTCTATGGTATCATTCTCATGTATATGTCAATAGATGTCAGTGGCTGTGATTGCAAGGTATTTGCCAATGTAGTCTAAAAGTTATGCAAGGTTACTGTAGTAGAAGTGATTTAGCTTTAGGTGGCATTTGATTCTATGGTATCATTCTCATGTATATGTCAATATATGTCAGTGGCTGTGATTGCAATGTATTCGCCAATGTAGTTTAAAAGTTATGCAAGGTTACTGTAGTAGAAGTGATTTAGCTTCAGGTGGCATTTGATTCTATGGTATCATTCTGATGTATATGTCAATAGATGTCTGTGGCTGTGATTGAAATGTATTCGCCAATGTTGTTTAAAAGTTATGAAGGTTATTTTTTGGTGAAAAGGCAAACTTATTGTGGTCTGAATTTTAGTCATGAGTACGACTCTGTATGACTCTGTACGAGCATGTCTAACTTGGTAGATAGATAGTCATTCTGGGACCATTCCAAAAATCTAAGAATTAAGGTTAGTTTCGCAAACTTTCTACTAGGCAGGATTTTCTGTGTAGTGGCGTATCATCCAAGTGGGTGGGAAAGGGATGCAAAAATACACATTTCCACTATAACAGGTAGCTGGGTGTCCTTATAATGGTTAAGGCATCCACGAATTCCACTGGCCCAGATAGCATTTCAATCGTATTAACATTGGCCCGACGTTGGCGATGTCAAACGCTGTTGTACCGACGGCGGCCGCTATAGAAGCAACTCTTGCCCAATTTTGAAGTTGAGGAATCGCCATATCTGATTGGCTGAACGGCCGTTAAATTAATTGTTTGTTGATTCCATGCTTCGATCATTTTCATAGTTGTTTACAAGTCACTATACAAAAAAGGAAATTTTTTAACATAGTGTGGAAATGGTCAAAGCAAAGATACGAATTCAGCTAACGTTTTCTTTGTCTCAGCTGGATGTCGATTATGTTTTGTTTCTAATCTTTCTGCTGTTTCACTTACTCACAAAAAAGCCCAAGGCTAATGTTTGCAGTTTGTAAAACGTGATTTTAAATAAAATGTATTGTTATTGGAGATGCCTTGCACTTGGTGTCTATGCTGAGACAAGTAAAAGACTCCACCCATGGGGTATAATGTGTAACATGGTGTGTAACATCATCACATCATTATGTCTACCTCTGGCAGCTAGTCTTATAATAATTATAATCTGGCTGAACTTCAGAACTGAGGCAATTGAGAAAATTTGAGACAATAATATTCCTTTTAAGAACATGATTGTAGCTATACACCAGATGGTGCTGCATGTACTATAGCCAGACTGTCTGGTTTAGTGGCAGAAAGCATTAAAAAGCAGAGGTTGTAATGAATTAGGTGTATGCTCAATTTAACAGTTTTTGTCAATTTCTCAATGCAATTGGTCTGAAGGGTGGGTGTTGGGTGGATTAGGGCTTTACGTCCTGTATTTCTGCACCTGATGGGCTAATTAGGACAGGCAGGGACCATCGCAATGATGAAGGATGAAACAGCCATCCAACTTAGGCTTGATCGTGAAATTGAACCCAGGACCCAGTGGTTGGAGGCCCATTACACTCCCACTTCTACTGATCTGAAGCTTAGCCAGCTTACATGACCAGCTTCCAGAGGCAGATGTAATGATGAAATGATAAGGCTGCCAGGAGTCCACACCATGTTACACATTCACCCCATGGGTCCCAGCATATACACGGAGTAGCGAGCACAATATTATTATTCATCCCAATAGGCCTATGGTTTTTAATGCTCCACTGTCTGTCAAAATTACTTTTTTATAAAACATAATAATAAATAAATTGTATAGCGCCTGTTTCAGAAAAGATGTCTGCTCATTGTCGGCTGATTTAAAAGAAGGCCATTGTTCATAGGCATTTCTGAATAGATCAGTTTTCATTTTCCTCTTAAAGCCATCATTGGTGGTGATTCTATATCTTCAGGTAATCTATTCCAGAGGTGAGGGGCAATCACTGAGAAAGCACGAGCCAAATTTGTTATTAGACTGAGGTTTGAGGAGCAAACAATTGCCATTGCTTCTGAGATTTATTGTTTGCTGAGGCAGTTTCCTCAACAGATTTGATATGTAAGGTGGTGCCTCATTGTTGCGTGCTTTCCAAGTCATGTTGAGAAGTTTGAATTCAATTCTGGAACTAATTGGCAGCCAGTGAAGTGATGTGACTAATTCGATCGTGTTTCCTCAGTCTTTCTATCTATCATGCTGCTGAGTTCTGGGCTACTTGTAATTTACTTATAATAAGTGTTTCCCATTTATACCATACAAGAGAGCATTTCCATAGTCCAGATGAGGAGGTGTTACCAGAGCATTCACAGCAGTTTTGGTGTCTTCTTTAGTCAAGCTCTTCCTTATCATTGAAATGTTCTTTATGTTCAGGAATGCCTTTTTGCACATTTAATTACATGTGGTTCCATTGTCATTAACTTGTCAAACATGACTCCAAGTAGCATTCTAAACTTGAATTAAGTTATTAACTTTCATTTTACTTAGTTGCTGTGGGCTGCCGGTCAGTATGAACTCAGTTTTTTCAAGACTCAAGACTCAAGACACTTTATTTCCTGCACAATACATATTTCATAAACAATTAATATTATTCAACAAACATATTGATCTATTATAAGAAAAAAATAATAATTCACAAATGTACATATTATGTATGGGCAGATCATTTCATTTTTGTTGCACAACTTGTTGTCCAGCAAGAATTTCCTTTAGTCCTTGACACATTTTCCAATTTTTGTGAATGAATTATTTTGAGTGAGTAGAGTGTATGGCTTAAATGACAGAATAATTGTTCATCATTAGCATATTTTTCATCAGAGGCGCCATGTTTTACTGCAATGTTGCTCAATGGAGTATTATACGAGTTGAACAATATTGGACCCAATTTGGAACCTTGTGGCACACCATGCTTTAACAGTTTTTGGAATGATTCTTTCTCGTTAATCACTACTGATTGTGTTCTGTTGAAAAAGTATGAGGTGAACCATTTAAAAAGCAGTGCCTCCAATGCCACATTTTTTGTTTAATCTAAAATGTATTACGAAGTGACGACGCTTATGACGCTCTTCTGTGCCTCGTTTTCATATTCTGTAGTATTTGCCAGGCAATATAACTGACCATGATATTTGTCAGAGATATTTGATATTCTAAAATAAAACGGAAATTGGCATCATCACCCATTGTTGAGTATTGTGATGTCATCACTTGGTTTGTTTACATATTGGATTTTTGATGGCTAGGTGAAGTTCATTTATTTTATGGAGAGATAGTGAACCCAGCAAGGCTCTAGATGGAAGGTAATCAGCATTAAGAAGACAATAAAGTGAATGCAATAGATTTTGGCTGTGATCATATTGAGTTTTAATATCATTCAAACTTTATGTGCATTTTAATGCATATCAATCAATACACTCGGCGACATTGAACTTCGCCACGACATTGAGATTCGCCACCCCGTTAAAACATGATTACACCTTGAAAGTTAATGAATTTTTACAAAACTAATTGTTTACATCATTGACGATGTTCTATCACTGTGACAGCCATCTAATAAGTCAGTTTATTTCAAGTGGCAAATTTCGATGTCGTGGCGAATTTCAATGTTGCCGAGTGTAACTTCTCCTAAAACATTTTTATTTGCAAATCTGCCTGCAAACTTCTGATTTTCAGTGTTTATCTTTATGCCGTGTAATTCAAGAAAAATAAATCAAATAAATTAGAAAGATTAGTTTTTTATTCACATTACCAAATTCAATCGAATTGTGCATAGTTGAAAATTAATGATCGAAAATATAAACCAACTTTTAGCAAGAAACATTCATGTAAATACCAGGCTAAGTTAGTATATTAGGTGCATGAAACAGTGTAAATGGCATATCATACTACCATTTATTGAAACATACACTTTTGTATTCATTTTTATGTAAACAGACCTATCAGAAGGAAACAGCACCAAAGATACAAAATGATGTAAAAATATTCATAATTTATTAGGTATAATAACAAAGCAATCTAATTAGTCAAATGCGATACGATTTTTTTCTCTTTTGTAGGGTAATTCAAGGAATAATGTAACAGTTTTTAAAAATTCATTAATAATATAAAAACGAAAATTGGCAAATAGTTTATATTTTACCTCGCTGTAAAGTAATCTATCTAAAGTTCATAATTACAAAGTTTAAGACACTAAGCTATGACAAGAGGGAAATACTAAAAGAAATATGACAGTGTTTCTGAATTCCTCCTAAACACAAAAAAGAGACCGTAGCCTGCCCTGGAAATATGGCCATATTTTATAACTAAAATGAACTGAACAAATGTTATAATAAATTACACCTCTCTATATCATAAGTAATTTAATGTAATGCAATTTGCTGAACACAAACTTCTACGTTCAGCTCATTGCAGCTGTATAGGGGCCATTTAATGCGTCGAGTGCGGGTTAAAATCAATATAATTACGGGTAGTGGAGACTGCCTTATACTGTCTGCAATACTAACGTATTTAAATTTTCCCAATTAATGACATAATATTGGCAAAAAATATTGGAAAATATAGCAAACAGTGAGACGAAATATTTGGAATAACTTAGTAAATGTAACTAATTATTTCCAAAATGTTGCAAATTAATTACAAAAAAATGTGTTGGGAGAGGTCCAATAATAGGGAACAATTAACCACAATGAGTAAAGGTCAACACGAAAAACATGAAAAATATGCAAACAATTTCTCTATATTCTACAATAATTTTTCTAGAGAGATTTTGTTTCATTGTTCCCTTTGGCTCATTTTTCCCACAGCTCCCCAAGTCTACATAGAGCTGCCTAAATTTTCACAGAATTCTTTTGTCAGCTCCTGATTCAGTCTGGATCAGCTGCCTTTGTCATTACAGCAGATTCCACAGACTTGGTAACTTAACCCCAGAGGAAGTTTTGTGAATCCAGGACAGTCCTTCAACCAATGAGAGTCCTGGATTCCCATGACGTCAGCTGTAGTTTAGTTTGCAAGTCTATGGAATCGACTGAAAGAATTCTTTATTTACTTTAAAGTTGCACTGTCTGTCAAATTTGCAATTTTCTAAGACGCTATCAAACAGTTGAAAATTACCTTTATTAATCAAGGCACACTAAATTTGTGTGAATTAATGATTTGATAAGACATTAATTACTAAAAAATAAATTATACATTGAGAGAAAATCCAGACCAAAACATTGGAAACACAATGGAAATAGCATCATCACCATTGTTCAGTATTGTGATGTCATCACTGGGTTTGTTTACATATTGAGTTTTTGATGGCATGAAAAACTAATATTTATATTATTTATTGTAAATTAAAACTAAATTGTTGCAAAAGTGGGTATGTAATGGTGAAAAACATCATGAGACAAGAAGGCAGTATTGATTTATATCATTATTTTAAATCTAGAAATTTGACAGACAGTGCACCTTTAAGTCTTGCTACAATATGGAGCTGTATAGTTATTCAGCGTCATATACAGCATGCTGTTGTACCGGTGAGATGTTGCACTGAAGCCCATCATACCGAACTGGGCAGAATCGCTTATGATTTGACAGGAGCTCTGAAAATAATAATATTGTAAATTAGAGCCCAATTTCAAATTCGACTTGGCTGAAGGATGATACACACTGCAGGGGTAACTTGGGCATACATGACTTCTGCAATGATATAGTAAAATTTTTGGCTGGCTACGTGGCCAATTGTGCCACGTGCGTTTTCCATGCATTTGGATAAATGCATGGAAAACGCATGGTTTTTGCCTCATTATAATTAGCTAAAAACCATGCATTTTCCATGCGTTTACCCTTCTCATGGAAAACACACGTGGCACATTTGGCCATGTATGATATGGAATAATCAATGGCACAGCCATATACAGTTAGTTTCATTAAAAACGGTCTGTCAATTTGAACCAAGACAAAGCTAGACAACTTCTGCTATGGGATGTTGCCTGCCACTAAACGGAACAGTCTGGCTATAGCTGGCTACTTAAAGCCAGATCTAAAAGTACATATTTATGATATATTACATACATTTCTTACATTTACCAAGGTTTATATTTTTCAGTGGTAGTAGGTGTAAGCCGACTATTAGGTAGAAGTAGACAGAAGCAGCTGGCTTTAGGCAGTTATTGTTACAGCCAGGAATAGGTGGCTACAGCTGTCTAGAGTTTTTTTTATGAAACTAACTGTATGTAGGTGAAACAGGTTTACTGAATGTACAGCAACCAAATGTTTGTAAGAAAGCATGGCAACCAGATTCATTGATGATTTGCCATGATATGACCTTGTGATATAATAAACAACCTCTGCACACACTTGTGGATTGTGTCAATATACCACAAGAATTGATACAACCAATAGCACTTACTGCCAAATTAGCTGACCTGGCAGGGTATATTAGTTTATTTGGCAAAAACCATTCGTGCTTACCATACCCAGAACACTTACAGATATTTGTCAACAAGACTTATTGTGGCTTGGTAAGCAAATTTGTATGCCTGGCAAATTACCTTACTGACATTATACCATTATGATCAGTGTCGCTGATTAGGTCAAATTTTGAAAATCCGATGAAAATTTAAGGAGCTCTGTAATAAAATGTTCATGACGTTCTTCTGCAATGGGTAAAATATACTGTGCCTCGTTTTTTTATTCTGTAGTATTTGCCAGGCAATCTGACCGTGATATTTTTCAGTGATATTTGATATTCTAAAATAAAATGGTTAAATTATGTTATTTGCCTTAAGCACCATTGGATGCAGCAAAGTTTAGGCACTTGAAGTCGTTTTGGCCATGGCTTAAGATGCAGTGCTAGGCTTCAATGGGTTAAAAGATACTAACTCCATTTGGTTCTACCAAGAAATACTTGAAGAGTTTGAATTAGCTGTACAGATCTGTGAGTCTCTGCACAATACAATGAGGCATTATGTATATTGTAACAAAATGTGTACAAGTGGAACAAACAATCTGAATCTGAATCTATGACGTCATCACATTTATTTGGGAAATATATCATAATGGTCAACCAGTGGCGTAGCTAGGGTTAGCAGAGTGGGGGGGGGGGAGGGCACTCGGGGAGGGGGGCAATGTTTTTTGGGGCCCACCTTCTACTTTAGGTTTTTCTAGCCAATCTGGGGGGGGGGGGGCACGGGGGGGGGCACAGCCTTTGAGTGGGGGGGGGCACATAGCTACGCCACTGTGGTCAACTGCACCGAACAGAGGTCATACGTGCAAATGGCTGACGTGAGAATTAAGTTCTTTAGTTGGTGTGATTTAACCATTTTATTTTAGAATATCAAATATCACTGAAAAATATCACGGTCAGATTGCCTGGCAAATACTACAGAATAAAAAAACGAGGCACAGTATATTTTACCCATTGCAGAAGAACGTCATGAACATTTTATTACAGAGCTCCTTAAATTTTCATCGGATTTTCAAAATTTGACCTAATCAGCGACACTGATCATAATGGTATAATGTCAGTAAGGTAATTTGCCGTGAGAATTAAGTGGCTTTAGCCACGTACTTAGTACTACTTACTGGTATGTTCCTGTAGTATGTACATGTCTGATTGGCTTGGAAGCAAGTAGGGTTCTCAATTGTAGTTATCATGTAGTCAACAGCTCGTTGATGATTGCAGGCAGCTGCAATTAATAAAAAAACATTGTAGAGATTGCTTAGTGTACCATACCTCTGTTTAAGAACTACCATTCTTCCCCTTTGATTGGATATATTGAGTTCTGAAAGTTGGATTACAGGCTTGTAATTTTTTTACTATTTCTCAAGTAATCCTCCAAAAATAAGCAAGTAATGCACATAAGCTTTCTATTGGCTAAAAATAAAGATTATTATTAAGCATTAATTTGTCTTTGATGAAACCATGACTTTTTCATGTAATCTAGGGCCAAATAAGATACAGTTAGTTTCATTAAAAACGGCCTGTAAAATTGAATCTCGACAAAGCTAGACAACTTCTGCTAAATGATGCTATCTGTCACGAAACGGAACTGTCTGGCTATAGCTGGCTACTCAAAGCCGGATCTAATAGTACATATTTATGACATATTAGATATATTATATTTCTTACATTTGCCAAGATTTATATTTTTTTCAGTATGCCGACTATAAGCTATGAGTAGACAGAAAAGGCTGGCTTTAGCCACGTATATCTACAGCCAGGAATAGGTTGCTACAGCTGTCTAGAGTCGACAATATTTAATGAAACTAACTGTATCTACTTGACTATTTTATGATAGCAAACTGACTCACATGCATCAGAGCATCCCGGCTGTAACCTTCCTCCATTCGGATAGAAATCCACAGTTCCTCTTGGCTGCGTCAATCCAACGACCGCTGTGGAAGAAGATGAAAATATAATTTCATGGTATTATCCTAAAAAGTCAGTTTACAAGTTAACAGGAGTTAATCTGTGTTGATCATTAAGGGGGGTTCTCACATAGCCGGTTTTCCCGGTGAAGCCGTATTGCTCTCGTAGAATTATGTAATACGCCATTTTGATGACTTCACCACGGTTGTTTGAAGCAAAAAGGGGCGGGGCTTAAGACGACGGTTGAGTTGGCAGCAGCGTGGTGTGAATCTCGGTCACCCGGCAGATCACACGTAGGATACGTACCAAACCAGCCAGAAAATGCCCAGTCTGATGCCGGGTGAACCACGGGTAAATCAAGTTTACGACCCCGACTCCAATAGTATGTACCACCTGCAGGCTTGTATGTGTGAGGGGCGTATCAAGCATGTGTCAATCACGACTGTGAAGGCTACAAGGAACGACTCGGTGAGTTAACTACTTGAACTATGTGTACTAAGTTTTAAGGCCGGGTGTCATGGTGGAGGGGCAGATGTGAATATATAAGTGGCTGCTTGTCTGTAGTTTTCATTCTGCTCCTTGTTACCACAGAGAAAGGACCATGGCACATGCAGTAGACCAACCAATAGCCATTGTAAAATTGGCTCAGGCCAGCTAGGAATTAAATGTGCAACTAGCAACTATTGCACAGGCTATTATGCATGATGAAGAACAGTCCAGAAGAGCTGCCAAAAGAAGACAAGCAGTCATTGAGAGAAGGAGAAGGATGAGATTTTGGGTGAGGCCATGGCTCTTGCGAAGACCTCAGATGGGTCAATACTACAAGAACTTTGTGAGAATGCAGCCAGCCATGTTCCAAGAACTGCTTGCCAAAATTGGGCCCAGAATTATCAAGCAAGACACCTTCTGGAGGAAAGCTTTGGAGCCAGGACTCAGGATTGCCATCACCCTGAGGTATTTGCAACTGGCAACAGCTACAAGTCATTGATGTATGGCTTCAGAGTGGTCCACACTCTAAAAACTATAAGTGCTATATGGAACCTTTAAAGGTTCAAAAGCCCGGTATAGATATGGAACCTTTATTAGTTCTATTTAGAACCTCTCTAAAGGTTCTTTAAAAGAACCACTAAAGGTTCCATATTAAGGTTCTTGATGGAACCCAATGGTTCTTGAACAAAAGTTCTGTATGGAACCCAATGGTTCATGAACAAACCTGTCAAATGGTTCTGTAAAGAACCCTTGGATTGTTCAACAGTTCTTCAAAGAACCTTTATAGGTGCATTTTTGGTTGTGTTTAGGGTTCAATTTAGAACCCTGCGGTTCTATTTGGAACCTAACAAGGTTCAAGTAAAGGTTCATATATTGGTTCAATAAAGGTTCTTTCAGATCTGAATAAATACACAGCACAACAAAATATATTTTGATATATACATTTATTTTCTTTCATGAACAAACATAGTTTTGGTATGTTGTATTGAGCTCCACACAACCTAGGGATAAAATCACTTCATACACAATGTACAAGTTTACCAAATTAACCATACCACAATCAATGATGCAAAATTCAACATAACACATGGTGTATTTTTGGTATCCAATAAACAGCAATGAAACATTCAAAAGCCAGAGAAATATCAGGTTCTCTGTTTTGGATGACCATCATGCCATATTTCAACATTTGCCACAAAGACTGGACTCTTTCTTGTGCTTGATCTGAACAAAAATGTGGGTGTTGACTCCTGTCAAATAAAGCATAGGAAGTGCTTTTTAAAAATCATGACATTCGATGCTTATATCAAAGACATTAATTATATAACATCACCAATTATAAGGATCAGACTAATATTATTACAGCTGTCAATGTTTTGCATATTTATTAACTAGGTAGAAACAACACTGTTTTTATATGGTTGTTGACAGGCAATCTTCATGTAAATTTTTAATTTGTCATCCAGTCACTCATTCTTCATAATTTTCCATAATATACACAAGTCTATGGTCTCCTTGTTGGCATTCTGTCTAAGGGTGGTTCTTTATTGAAAATATCAATAGGAATACGCAACACAACAGAGTCATTTACAGTCTATATTTGCATTATGGATGCTCAAACAAAAAAATGTGATATCTTTGATTTTTCAAGAAAGAATTTTTAAAATACTATACAAAGTTTTTTTTACCTTTCTTTTTCTCCTTAATGTACCCTGGCAAGCTGAATTGCACATTTTCCAGTCTCTTTGAAAAAATACAGTTGTGGCTTCATTTCACGTAGAGTCTAAAACAACAAATTTTATTGATACTTCAATATGAATATTTCAATGTGATGAAAAGAAATGAAAAAATAAAAAAGGCAAAAATTATGAAAATATTCGCAATTTCATACGAAACATTATATAACAGTTGCAAAGTGGCCTGAAAATTTACAACATGTGTTAAATTATCACCTCCAAAAAAATTTGCAAAAAGGTGCTGATTGCAATTGCCACTTTTGTCCTATATACATTGTAGATTCATAGCTAACATATCTGCCTGCAAAATGTAGAGGCATGAATACTTTTACAATCTACTGTATATGCAAAAGTGACATTTACGGATTGATGATAGTGAAATATAACAATTTTATATTTTCTGTACGGAATACTCACCATGACAAGCAATACATTTTCTGCAAGTGATATTTCTTGAGCAGTTCGCTGTCTCTGCTTTCTCAATGCTACAGTGTAGTACAGTCCTCTTCGTTATATCCTGAATGTTTCTATAGTCATTTGGGTTTTTTCCCTACTCAAATATCTGCAAAAACCATACAACTTAACAATATAACAACATGTTTTTATGTCTTGATTAAACAAAATTATTTAAATATTAATTACCATGAAGCATTTGACAAGTAAAATATTTATTACTCACCAGGAACCGAAATCCAAGAGCTTGTTGATGAGCAGATGAGTTAAACTGTCTAATGTAATGCTCATTGAGGCTCCAATGTTTGGCTTTATTTGTTCTTCTAATCAATTAAGTGACTGCATGCCCTTAACAATCATTTAAGTATTGGTAACTAATGTACTTGGCATTGAACCCTTTTGTCCAGTTTTGAACCTTTGGTGTGTGATTAAACCGTATGGTTCTTATATTGAACCTTTAAGAACCATTCGGAACCTTTACATGTACTATAAAACCTTCAGGTTCCATATGGAACCCCTAGGTTCTATATTGAACCTTTAAGAACCTTTTTTTCTTAGAGTGCACAACACCATCAGCAACATCATTCCTGAAGTGTGTGAAGCATTTTTTTTTTTAGTTTTCTTGTTTTTTCTACTGAAACATCTACTGGAACAGGAAGAGGAACAGGAACAGGATAAAGTGATTACTTCTTAGGAGACATCTGAGTTATATTAAGGAAGGACGAGTTCATCAGCTAGCTCATGTTGAGCGGGATTCAACCTGGCAGGAACGTTGTCACTGGCAGACAGCAAGGATCCCACTGAAGGAGGTTTCAAGGAAGAAGAATCAAGCACCACTGGAGAAGGGTATAGCAAGGGAGACACCCAATGAAGATGAAGGTTCAGGTCCAGAAGACTGGTAGGTACCTGCAGGCTGGAACATGGCAACTGAAGAAGAAGCACCTGCAGGCTGTAAAGAAGCTGAAGAAGACGGCTGTGCAGACATAGTCTGCAAGATGGTCCATTGTTTCTCAGGAGTAGCATGCTGGAACTATTTGAACGTTGGCTGAAACATCTGGGCCTGCTGCTGATGGAGCTGCTGCTGCTGCTGAATAATCAACTGCTGCTGTTGCTGCTGCTTTTTCCTCCTGACTTGCTCCTTCAGCTGCAGGAAGAACAACATCAGCTGGGCTTCGATGTTGTCATACGTGTCCAAGTCCAACTGAAGACACTCAGAATATATGTAGTCAGTCATCGTGCGGATTCTCAGGGTCTTCAGTTCTTCAGGAGGAGGAGGAGGAGGAGACTATGCAATGACTTTGATGTGCTGGTCAATCCTTGCATCTGTCTGCTGAGCAGTCTGTACAACGTCAGCTAATTTATAGCTTGTTGCAGAAGAATGATCACCAGTATTCTTCCTCTTCTTGAAGGGACCACCCTTGGTTGTCGATGGGAAGACTGGACTTGGCTCGACGACAACTTCTTCAACTTCTTCCAATTCTTCAGGCTCACAATCTTGCTGCCCTACACTGGAGCTTTCATCAAAGTTGGGCAGTTGCTTGTTGCTCTTCGCAATCTTCTTCTTTAGGCTGACAGCTTGACGAGACTGCACCCTGGAGATGTGTTGCTCAAGGAACCCAAAGTTGGCGATAATCCACTTCTCCTGCTCTTTCAGATTTCTCTTCTCTTAGCTGTACCGGAAGGACCCTGCTTGATGAGCTTCCGAGCACTGGTTCTGATAGACTTAAGCCAGTCTTCAATTGTAGCCCAGTACAGGGGACACTGAGGGTCTGTGCCTTGTGCTCGATGAGCCTCATCTTCCTCTGATGATCCTTGTAGTCACGCCTGGTCCTGTCATAGAATATGTCATTCTCCCGGTACCAGTCAGCGATGTCTTGCTCATCATTGAGAGGTAGAAAAAGCTTCTCAGTCTTTCTTCTTGGCTTCTTCTGAGATGCAGCAGGAGCAGTGGCGGAGGAGGCCTGGGTGGCAGGAAATTCACTGGCAATCATCATCATCTTCTTGGGTGTCTTTCTTCTCCTTCTCTACATCAATGTCTGGATCTCTGTCGCTGTCATCCATGTCAACATCAGAAGACTTGGCAGAAGACTTGGCAGAAGACTTGGCAGTGGACTTATGACAAGACTTGGCAGAAGACCTGGCAGGATACTTGGCAGAAGACCTGGCAGGAAACTTGGCAGGAAACTTGGTAGGAGCGTAATAAGTAGAACTCGCAGGGCTAGAAGGAGCTGCAGGAACACTGGGCTTGTTCTTGCCGGGTTCTAGACACCTGTGTTCACAGTCTTCTAAGACCTCCCGATAACCACCGTTGCAGTACAGATGCTCAATTTTGCGCAGTATTACATCATTCTACGAGAGCAATACAGTACTCTTGGAAAACCGGCTATGTTAGAAACCCCCTTCAGTAGTGACGTCATCATATCGTCTTTTCATATGCTATGGTCGTAGTGCACCCTGTAGGCTCTGTTACTTTTTCTTCCTATTAAGGTTTAAACAAATTTGTAAAAACTTTCACTTACGATCCGTGTGTATAACATCAACTTTTTTTGCCGATGAGGAACGAAGACCATTGGCAAGGAATGAGGCGGCTGCAGGGTCTAAGCCTGAAAAAGAATGGATATGCATTCAAAGGAGCAGATGTAGTGATGAGATAATAAGGCTAGTCCACACCATGTTACATATTTGCTCCATGGGTGGGGTCTTTTACTTGCCTTAGCATAGACAATGTAAAGAGGACTCATTGGAGTTAGTTGGAGGAATATATTATGCAACTAGTGCATGGCAAGCAATTCAATATTGGACGACTTCCCATCCACCATCTGTTATATTCACCCCTGAAATATCACAGAAAAGCCTAGTTTCTGCTGACAAATTCTTTAATTGGGCAGTCATATAACAAGGATCTAATATAAAAAAAATTCTGTCCAATATAACTTTTTCAATCCAATATAACTTTCTCTGTCCAATATAACTTCCCGGACCAATATAACTACAAGTAGGACAGTTACATGGCATGAATGAATATGTTTGATTGGACAAGCAAATTTCATTGGATGATATATTAATAAATAAATAAATATATATATATATATATTGTACTATTTGTATAGTATCTGCTATGTTGCTGGATGCAAGTACTGTATTTGGTAATAAGTCTACGATGATACAAAATAAAAGTTTTCATACCAGTAATCCTATCCAAGGATTGTGAGATGGTTTTGTCAGTAAAGGCGCAGATATGCGCACCAAGGCCATGTCCAATACACCAATAATATGGGCTCGAACCCGATTTCTGCCTCATGTTGTTGACTATTCTACCCATCAGAGCCCCCATTGGTCGAGTATTGGCAGCCGATTGGACATAATTATCATCACCGGCACCACCTCTCCAGTCCACTGCTACTACATTGTAGTCGTTCTAAAAAAAAGTATAATAAAATCACAATTCCATATTCTTTTTATTGAAGGTGCCACCATTACAGCTAATGCTCAGGTGGTTTCCTGATGGGCTTATATTTACAATAGATTACAATTCATAGTTAACATCGTGTAAATGTCTGTATAATTATTTTTGTACCATCTCCATCAAAATAAAGTATCTATCTAATGCATACTAAAGATATTTCTTTACTTGATTAATAATCACAATGCATACAAATAATATTTCTTTAGTTGTACCAATTACATGTTTACATACAGCTGAGTATTATGCAAATATTTATTGTGACAACAATTATGTGGTAAATTATCAACAATTGTTTTAATACGGACATCATTTGAATTATCTAAATAAATTGCAAATTTGAGTCATAACCTCATTCACAGGGCATATGTAATATATTCTATATTGATGTCTAAAACTAGTGGGTCATAAAAACATACACTAACCTCAATGGCTAATGGTTTGTCCAATAAAATGTTTACCACTATGAAACAGTTTTGGTATTTTTTCACACCTATGTTTGAACATTCTGTTTGTTTCGGGGCAAGGTGCCATCTTATACAGTTAGTTTCATTAAAAACGGCCCGTCAAATTGAGTCTATACAAAGCAACAGAACTTCTGCTATACGATGCTACCTGCCACTAAACGGAACTGTCTGGCTATAGCTGGCTACTCAAAGTATGTTAAGAACCAATTGGTGCATAATCTGTGAGTTACGCCTATTTGTCATTCTTTAAAAGATGCATGTCTATTGCACATACATATTTGCGATATACTACATACATTTCTTAGATTTCTGACGTTTTATATGCTACAGCCAGGAATAGGTCGGACAGCTGTCTAGAGTCAACCAAGTTTTATGAAATAACTCAGTGGTGGCTGCACTGGACTTCCAACCACTGGGCCCCAGGTTCAATTCCCAGTTGAGCCTAAGTTGGATGGCTGTTTCATCCATCATCAAAAAATAAATTATATCCTGCTGAGGGAACCTGATATGTTGGTACACATTTTTATTCAAATATTTAGATATTACCCAAATATGGCAGAGCTGACTTACTGCAGTTAGAAGTTTGTCCTTCAAGGATTTGAAGTTAGCATTGAAAAAATCTCTCAAACCGTGGATTATGAAAATGGTTGTCCTGTCGTTGCTGAACTCAGCACTGAAAGTAAAATTTAACACGTGATTCCATGGAAACAGAATAAATGAATTATAGATAGATAGGTAGATAGATAGATATGGAAATTGCAGCCCCCTAAGGCAAGTTCTTGCCACTATCAAGGGTTGATTGATGAGGTGAGAGAGAAAGAGAGAGGAGTCCACCCATGTTACACATTTACCCCATGGGTGGGATCTTTTACTTGCCTCAGCATAGACAGCGAGTACAAGGGACCGCAAATTTAACGTCTCATCCGAACGACATCCAACTAGGATGTTGCCCATGAATACATTGCTATCACCGCACAGGGGGGGGGGGGATCCAGAAATTTTTTGTGGGGGGGGGGGGGGGTCTGATTCATCAGAATCAATCCGGTTGCTAGGCCTATGTACAATGCTTTTTATTCACTTTTTTTTACTGTTATTTTTTACTTTTTTGTGCATCCACCCCCCCCCCCCCCCTGGATCCATCCCTGTCACCGCCACTGACAACAGTTGACATATACATGGGAATGATACCATAGAATCCAATGCCATCTTTTGCTAAATTTCCACTGCATGAAATTCTGAAAGTGTCTGAATAAATGTGGTTTCCCCGTAGATACTTCTAAAATATACTTACGGAATGCTGGATTGATAGAAGGGAATACCAGTTTGGCTGTTGCTTCGGACGTAGAGAATGAATTGGTGAGTGAAAGCAATTGGACACTTGGGCAATGTGACAGCGATTTCGTTGCCGAAACACACATCATCCGCGATATTAGCGCAACAGATCGCAGTTGGTGATGTCCATAAGCAGGCGCTTGCTCTAAAATAAAATTGGGTTTAGTGCAGTATAGCGGACCCAAATTTATACCCATATTTGGCATCCATTAAATATTTAAAAAAAATTAACCACTTTCTTGCCTTGAAAATGATCACCGCCGTCGTTTATTTGTGACGTCATTCATTTAATTCAGTATTTCTACGTCATAGGCCTGGCAATGAGGCTAGCTAAATATGGTCATAAATCTGGGTCCGCTATACTGCACTTTTTCCAAAAAATTCATGTGAAAAAGCTTGTTTGGGTCCTTGGTAATCATCCAAAGAAAAGAACTGACCGGGTAATCTTATACAAGTGCAGTAGAGCGCAGTGTTGAAAATTATGGAAAATCTTCTCAAAGGAGTAAACCCCCCCCCCCCCCCAATTTCTTCCGAAAGACAGCACTTGTCCGGTGCACCGGTCTTTCTGATAACTCACGCGAAGCATCACAACAAGGGATAAAGTAAAAAATTGATCGTTGAATAAGCGTCGCAACGTCGTTACAACCATGTTCAGTCCCATTTATTTCGTTAGAACGCTTGTTCAGTGCTTTTCATGAAAATAGTACCATCTGCAGTAGGTTGAATTCCACGGTAAAGTTGTTCAATTTCACGACGTTAGTAGAGTTAAAGTCAAAAGAAATCGTCTGAATTAATTTTACAGTAAGTGGCTTCTTGGAAGAAAAGAATAAGGCGTAGTAATGGCACTACTTTGTATGCAGACAACGCGCAGAAGCATTTCCCTCCCCCATTCTGGGGGAGCGGCAAATCGGTTATGAGAAAGGCCGGTCTTCGCACCGGATCGTAGTGCCGCCTTACGGAAGAAAACGCCCCCCCCCCCCCCCCGTTGAGAGTAAACTGTACAACCTATAGGGAGTAAGTTACTCTCTAATAGATATATATAGCTTTTATTGACACTTTTTCATATCAGAAAAGATACATATATCACATATATCTATAGCTCTACTCACTAAGTCTATCTAAAACTACACCTACAGAAGTATGATATACAGGTTCTCATTATTTTATACATGATATACAGCTTAACGTTCAAGGTCCCAGTTGCCATAATTTGATGTTTTCTGAGCAGAGTCCTGATAAAGCAAAATAATATATATCTATATATACATAAAAGATAGAAGATAAATCACAGATCAAATCACCAATACTGATTACAATATCAATATTAGAGTACAGAAAATATACCTTACTCCAAGTATTGGGTACATGCGACACCATTCATTTTTGTCATAGGTGCACTTTTAGAAAAGATTGCCTGTTTCAGACAAAGGTTTGTTTCACTGGTGTCCATTGAAAAGTTTGTTTAAAATCAGCTAAGGTTATTTTTTGTCCTTAGACATCAACAATGTGGGTCCCAGATAGAATTCCAAATCTATTCAATGTCAGCGCGATGTCGGCGATGTGAAAATGATGTTGTGCCGATGGTGGCCGATTTAGAAACGACGCTGGCCCGCTTTGGAATGCTATCGGGGGTGAGCTTCCGTCTTAAATATCTAAGGACAAACAATACTTTGGCTGATTTTAGACAAAATTATGGATGTATGCATTGCTAATGCATAGATCTCACAGCGACGAAACAGCTACGTAAAGCGTTCTGTCGGCTTCCGTAGGATTACGTGAAGATTGGGGGCTTACGTGAGTTTACTTTGTTCCTTCATTTACGTGGCTGATCCGTCGAGTTCCGGCTCATTCCTGGCTTACGCCAAAGCTTACATAGTCTTCCGCGCTTACGTAGTCTTCCGCCAAAGCTTGAGTTGTCTTCCGCCAAAGCTTACGTAGTCTTCCGCCAACGCCTAGCCACACCCCTATTATGTAACAATTCCGTGGTCGTTCTGTCAATTTTGGGTCTACGTATCAACCACGGATTTTCCGTTGCTTTCCGGCGATGTGAGATCTCTGCTTAAAACCTTGTCTTTTCCTATGACCAATATGTAACTTGATAATGAATTCAATTCCAATTAGTAAGGAAAACATATGGCTGTTTATCAATAAATTGATGTTTACAATAATACTACAGCTGTATACATTATGTGTTTATTACTGATAAATTTGTAAAATATTGTATTGCTAGAGAGGTTGGTAAGTTTTTATTAATAAAGCCCCCCTCCCAAAAAATCTAATATATTGACAAGATTCCTCAAAAATTGTATTTTTTTCGGACTCCATTCATGATGCCATAACTATCAATAAACATCACACAATCCATACTTATCATTAACTTATGGTAATCAGCAAATATACAGTTAGTTTCATTAAAAAAAGCCTGTCAAATTGAGCCTAGCTAAAGCTGTAGTTGCTGGCTACTCAAAACCGGATCTAAAAGTACATATTTATGACATTAATTTCTTACATTTGCCAATGTTTACACTTTCTGGTGATAAATGTAAGCAGACTATGAGCTATAGAAGTTGACAGGAGCAGCTGGCTTCAGCATGTTTAGATCACAGTCAGGTGTAGGTCACTACAGCCGTCTTGAGTCAACCGTTTTTTATGAAACTAACTGTATACATGTTGTTCTTTTTTGGAGAGCCCTATATATCATAAAGCACTCAACTAAATGTTCATAATGCATAACAAGTGTGAGGAAAAAGTGTTCATCATGCATAACAAGTGTGAGAAAATTACAAATAAATCATGCTTACATTTGGAATATCAAAACAGCGGCCGCAACAGCTGCAATCCTCCAATGATTATCCGCCATATTTTGTAATAATTATCAAAAGAATAATATCAAATGATAACTGCGATGTTCATTTGCTATACTGAGGGATTCTGTTGACAAGACGTTTCATAGAGAGCCCTTATGATGCACATGGGTGATTTTCGTGTTTTCCCAGGCTACCCATGCAAGTGGAACTGCTGCTGAAATATTGCTCAATTAGCTAGATGTCACATGTAAACATGGTTTATTTCTTTCTCAGATTAACTGTTTATAATTTCTGTAATTGTGAGCTTATCGATCTAATCTTGGCTTGAATTGTCTTATATTATCTTATTTTATCTCTTGTCTTATCTTCTTATAATCTTATCTTGAACAAAACAATTATCTTGAGCTGTCTTATCTTGCTCTTATTTCATATTATCTTCTGTTATTTTGTTATCTTCTGTTATCTTGTTATCTTCTGTTATCGTAATTTTTGTTATCTTCTGTTATCTTCTGTTATCTTCTGTTATCTTCTGTTATCTTCTGTTATCTTCTGTTATCTTCTGTTATCTTCTGTTATCTTCTGTTATCTTATCTTACAGAAATTATATGACACTTATTATATTGTTTATATCTATTAACATTTAAAGGTTATCAGGGAAATTTTCATAAATAACAACATCAAGGGTACTTGTATTATAAGAATGTCATTTTTGAGCATACTATTTTTCCACACCCATAGGTTGCAGTTTTCAAAGCATGACCTAACTGCCGCATATAATTTTCACTTTTTATTTTGTTTGTCTTCTTTAAAATTTAAAAAAGGGCCTAAATGAAAAACAGCTCCTGCTGATTGAGCCACCATTTTAAGAATATATTCATTCAATTAATTAAGTAAATAGAACTTAATAATTTTACTTAGACACTTTGCATAACTTAAAATACTTATTATAATCACACCTTCTACGACGTATTTTTCTGCTTTATGTTAATATTTTTTCATAACCAGGAGTCTATATATTGGGTGTGGCTACATTTCGTAAATATATCATGTCATATTTACGGTATATGGCATGACGTCAGTGTCAATGTAATGGATCCTAACATGTCCAGAGCTGCTTAAAAAATTTACACGAAGCTACAATGAGCCGGAGCAAGCCGGAGCGAGCCGTTCAAAATAAATTTCCACTTTTTTTTTCGGTCATATTTTTTTCATAAATGGAATAGAGCAGCATAAAATGCATATAATGTAATATAATATAATATAATATAATATAATATAATAGAATAGAATAGAATAATCTTTATTTAAAGTAGACTTAAGAAAACATTAAATTAGCTAATCGTGCAAAAATTAAAAGTGCAGATAAAACAATAACAATAAAATCTCATTAAATAATAGTAAAACCATGATAGAAATGTTTAAAACATATCACAAAACATTGCAGCAACATTGTGGACGTGTTAGCAACAAGTCAAACTCTAATATTGGATTTTCACGGAAGGTTCTCTGTATTTCCACCAGGTGGCTAAAACAGAATACTGCAATTCTATTGGCTAGAAAAGTTCCCGCCCGTGACTGTGATTGGCTGAAGTTAAGTGCATCCAAGCACTAGTATTTTTAGTGCATTTTCGCGTACATTTGACACTTTATCATTTAGTTGATGTTTGTAATTTCCCAGAGAAAATCATATTTATGGAATCAGTTAGTTATTACCTACTATGCCTGAAAAGCAAAATGAGTAATAAGAGAAGAGGAAAGACTTATGTCCTGCTGAATTCAAGGCTGTTCAGTGAAAAGACTCTATTAAAAAACAAAAAAAAAAAGGCACAGAACAAGCAACATCAGCTGTTCACACGACAGTCTCCATATCCATGACCTTTCTGCTGCTTCTCTGTGACAATAAGAAAATGGCTATACATATGGAGTTTTTTTTATGGGTTATAATGTTGGGCTTTGACTTATTGGTAACATTTCTGCACATTTTGTGCTACTCCCAAGCTTTGTATGGCAAATGAATGGACATTTACTACAATAACACAATTATTTTATTGTTGTCTTGCTGAGCAACTTTTCAATTTAAATATGTCTTGCAATTGAATACTTGTCATCAAACATACAAGAATTTCATACAAAATATGAATCATATCAGAATACAGAATGGTAGCTTTACGTCCTGTATTTCTGCACCTGATGGGCTAATGATAATGTTTAGGCCCCATTCTGTTTATTATATATACGCAGCGCCACTATTTGATATCGTTCAACAGCACCTTGGTAACCCCTCGAATCAAACACATCACCTTTGGCGGAAGCTCATTCCATGCAGTGGCCCTAAGTCTTGGAACACACCAAAAGATCTTTAAAGAATCTCCAAAAACTCTTTAAAGACTTACCTATTTCATATATATTCTCAATAGATGCTTCAAGTGCCATAGAATGTAACCAGATATGGTGCTATACAAATATATTATTCTTATTTGTAATTTTTTGTCATGAAGGATGAAACAGCCATCCAACTTCGGCTCGAACCCGGGACCCAGCGGTTTGAAGCCCAGCGCGCTACCACTGAGTTGGGCCCACACCAGCAAGAAATGGATAGATAAATACATTGTGGAGTACTTAGGTACAGCTTTACCTTATAAAATATCACAATACACTGTTTGAACTGTACCCTAACCTGGCTTAACATCAACGTCATAACATTATTAACAATAGCGGATGGCGAGGAATCCAAACAGAGCTTTGTGGGATGAGGAAAATTATATAGTTTTTCCGAACCCCCACAGAACTCCATGTTAGAGGACACACCATCCATGGCTTATATTCTCTTATCATTGTACAACATACTCTGTCCAACATGCCCTCCAGTCATCCAACATACACTCCAACCATCCAACACACACCCTAGCGGTCCAACACACACTCATGCTGGATGACTATGAAGCATTCTGATTGGCTCACAGCAGTCAAGAATATAAAATCATTATCTAGCTTTGCCGGAATAAGTCATGTCAACCTTCCCAGGTTGTAAATAACAGCTTTCATTTTTTTAAACGAACAGGTTCTATGCCTCCAAAGAATCTGTTTATTTACAAAGAATCTGTTTATTTACAAAGAATCTGTTTATTTACAAAGAATCTGTTTATTAACAAAGAATCTGTTTATTTACAAAGAATCTGTTTATTTACAAAGAATCTGTTTATTTACAAAGAATCTGTTTATTTACAAAGAATCTGTTTATTAACAAAGAATCTGTTTATTTACAAAGAATCTGTTTATTAACAAAGAATCTGTTTATTTACAAAGAATCTGTTTATTTACAAAGAATCTGTTTATTTACAAAGAATCTGTTTATTTACAAAGAATCTGTTTATTTACAAAGAATCTGTTTATTTACAAAGAATCTGTTTATTAACAAAGAATCTGTTTATTTACAAAGAATCTGTTTATTTACAAAGAATCTGTTTATTTACAAAGAATCTGTTTATTTACAAAGAATCTGTTTATTAACAAAGAATCTGTTTATTTACAAAGAATCTGTTTATTAACAAAGAATCTGTTTATTTACAAAGAATCTGTTTATTTACAAAGAATCTGTTTATTTACAAAGAATCTGTTTATTTACAAAGAATCTGTTTATTTACAAAGAATCTGTTTATTTACAAAGAATCTGTTTATTTACAAAGAATCTGTTTATTTACAAAGAATCTGTTTATTTACAAAGAATCTGTTTATTTACAAAGAATCTGTTTATCAACAAAGAATCTGTTTATTTACAAAGAATCTGTTTATTAACAAAGAATCTGTTTATTTACAAAGAATCTGTTTATTTACAAAGAATCTGTTTATTTACAAAGAATCTGTTTATTTACAAAGAATCTGTTTATTTACATATCTACTTCTAACCCATTTAATTTAAAAAGATGTTATAGAATTTAAAAGGGGGTTTAATTACCAGAAGCACCAACCTATCGCTTGGATGAGAAATGATATTACATGCAAGGGTGAAATACAATGACTGCAATTATGTGCAAGCAGTAAAATAAGCACTATTTCATTGGAAGGTAATATTTTTTCATATTCCAAGAATGGTAATAAGGTTTCGTAATCTTTAGGCCTGCGGACCTACCAAATGTAATTTTTGATGCAGACTTAAATAACATATCCTTAATTAAAGAAACATTGCTGAAAAAAAAGCAATAATAAATGTTTGTAAATGATAATACATACATCTAGTCACATATACAAACATCTTCGATAAACAAGCATACATACTTATACACACATAGATAGATAGACAGACAGCTAGACAGCTAGACAGACAGACAGACAGACAGATAGATAGATAGACAGATAGATAGATAGATAGATAGATAGATAGATAGATAGATAGGCAGACAGATGGATAGATAGATAGATAAGCTTGACTATAAATAATCATTAATCATTGAATTTACAGAGCAAATGTACAAATGCATGTACATATACAAGATTGCCATCTTTAGAACATGTCATTTCTTGTACTTAAGTTAATTAACTCGTGCGCACAAAACTAATTTTTTTTCTTTAAATTTACTAAGAATCCCGTTCACTACCATTTCGACACATTTTCTTATGAATGAATAATCACTGCCCTAATTTTCCTACATATTGATTAAAAAAAAAGAACTCATTTTTCGCTTCGGGATGATTTTATTTACAATTTGCCAATGACCAAATGCCAGAGGCAGATGTAATGATGAGATGATAAAACTCGGATTCCCCACCATGAAACGATTTGGAATGCTATCTGGGACCTTGAGAGTATATGAGTTATGGAAGTAGGGTATCAATGAAAGGTCAGAAGTGTAACATTTGCTGACAACTTTTGCAATGTGCTCTAGTTTTAATTAGGTCAAGAATTACATCATCTGGACAATAAATATGTGCATGGGAATTTTACTCAACCCTGGTTATTCCTTTGGAAGTAATTTGGACATTTTCAATGGTTTTTGAATCTTATTTTTTTTTGCAAGCTGTGACACTTTTCTTCTGCTGTCTCCAAACCAGGACACTGCATTTATAAGGGAGTGACTATATACTCAGGCATGAGGCATATGTCAAAAATAAGTTTACGTAAGTTCAGTGACAGATGTATTTTCCTAATAAATGTTTTATTTACGTTACACTACAACGTTGAAACAATGTCGACCAACATGTTTTCTGGCTATATCATAGAACATAAACCACAAAGCATTTTCACCACAGAACAAAAAACAAACTGAAATACATATTCATAAATTCATAACTATAAGATTTAGAATTTTCATGAATTTCTAAAGGCATCTGATAACAAAATTATATTTAAAGATTAGAAATGACACAAGGCAACCTCTTAATTGCTGACAATTTGTGAAGCTTATCAATACAAATGTAAATGACAATTTACTAAATAAATGTTACAATAATTGCATGGCCAACGAAAACAAAAAAACTTATGTCAAGCAATTGTCAATTTCTAAAATTGTCAGCAGGTATACAAACAAGTAATTAACTTTTTTTTCGTAATAATGAGATTTTTTTTTCGTGTTATTACGAAACACTTTTTGTTATGACCAAGTATTATTTTTGTAATTACGAAACTTTATTTTTTTTGGTTGGCAGCAATAGGCTTCTGCATTTATGAAATAAAAGAAGAAAAAAAAGCAATAATTTACATTGTCAGTATGTCTCAAATATCTATGTCACTTCATCACTATACATGTATATATTGTATATATTTTATAGCATTTTAAAATTAATGTACACTGTTTTTAAATATGCTTTTCATTAACTTTTACTGTTTGTCTTTTTTTTTTAATACAAAGGGCCTAAAAGGAAAACCGCTTATGCTGATTGTGCCATCCTTGTAAATATATTCAATAAATAAATAAACATGACAGCCAAAGGTCATGCTTGCTAAAAATATGACAGCCAATTCCGTGTGTATGACCATAACTTGTTTTGTATTAGCCCACAATTTCCCATGACCAATCGTTTAATGTTAGCTTTTTCTTTCATGTTCAAAAGGTGTGTCAAAGTTTGCATAACTAATAGATGACACACACACTTATATAAGTGCAAATGTGTCAAATTGTCAGTTAAGGCAGCAAACTTGACTGCACTTATTTATAAGCCCAAGTACACAACCCTGGGAAAGTCTGAGCTTTAATTGATTTGGAATATACATAATATGTTTCATGATCTTATTAGCATAATTATTATAATAATTTTTTATTAATACAGTAAATTCTCGCCATTAAGTCCACCATGAACTGCAGCAGAATTACTTGGTCCTAATAGTGAGGTGGTCTCAATAGGGAGGTTAATTACCATACATCTGGATGAAAAAAAAAAACAAAGCAACTGAATATAAAAGAAAGGTTTCTTGAATAATAGTAACATAATTGCAGACTTAAATTGTAACTCAAGATGCCTAGTTACAGGGCAAAGTGTCATAATAACTGGACCTGTCTTCATATTTCAGTTTCGCTTATTCAAAAATAATATAGTCATTAATTCTATGCTAGCTCTGTTCCCTGAATTAAATTATGTTTGTTGAATTAATACTTTAAGTTATAATTTTTCCCATTAAATGTGAAAAAAAAAAGCCCAAAGCTGCTTCGACACCCCTGCAGAGTGCACTTATGTCAAAATTCATGGCTTGTTGCTTCCATGAGCCCTATGTAATATTGTATATTCACTGAAAGTTGTCACTAGAGGTCAGAGCACTTTCAAAGATATATCATGCCCTCTGGTGAAAATTCTCTGCTGAACGTTTAGGAAATGCTTGTTATGCAAAAAGAATGTTTAATACATTTCAAATATTTGCCATAATTAACTTTGATGTGGCCTGGCTAAGGTACAAATGGTCGCGGACCTTAGAGGAGAAAGCATCAAATGTCAGAGGAGACATTCGCTGACTTGTGAATCAAATGTCTCTGGGCAGCCAAGCATTCCCCAGTCTTAAGAAGTTGAACTATTTTTATTTCAAAAACGTATTAAATATTTGTAGCTCAATGATTAAAATCACTGGATGATGTTTCCCAGATAGTATGCCTAACGAGGACAACATCGGTGCAACGTTGGCAATGCTGATACGATGTTGTTCCGACAGCGGCCAATATAGAAATAACATTGGCCCCATTCAGAATGCTCTCTGGGTTGTGATTTGTTATACATAGTTAATTTGAGTCATAATATCTTTATTTGGCCCAAGTTTAGTATCCAACAAAAAAGTTCCATACCAACACTGCCACCTCTGACTATGTTACTGTCTACCCAGTCACACCTCTGTACCGACACTGACATTCACTGCTGTCACTTTCACTTCAGACTTTAGTGCTCCCACTGCCCCATCTCACTGTCACACCGACACTGCCACCTCTGACTTACTATGCCCTACTTGCCAGTCGCACCACTGCACCGACACTGACACTCCTGCCTTGTTTGTTATTCACATAGTGTTTTGCATTGCTGTATATTGTTGCTTCATACTATAGGTTAGTGCACACCGACACTGCCACCTCATTTTTATTACTGCCTACATTGGCACTGCTGTACCAACAGCGACACGCCTGACTTGCGTATCACTCACATGGTCCATGGGGCCAATGTTATTTCTATGGCATCTGGGAAACATCATCCAGTGATTTTAATCATTGAGCTACAAATATTTAATAAACTTTTGAAATACAAATATTGACAAAGTTCAACTTTTTAAGACTGGGGAATGCTTGGCAGAGACATTTGATTCACACGTCAGTGCATGTCTCCTCTGACATTTGATACTGTCTCCTCTAAGGTCCGGGATCATTTGTACCTTAGCCAGGCCATGTAAAAGTTAATTATGGCAAATATTTAAAATGTATTAAACATATTTTTTGCATAACAAACATTTCCTAAACGTTCAGCAGAGAATTTTCACCAGTGGGCATGAATAATATATCAATGAAAGTGCTCTGACCTCTAGTGACAACTTTCAGTGAATTCATATACAATATTACATAGTGCTCATGGAAGCAACAAGCCATGTATTTTAACATGAGTGCACTCTGCAGGGGTGTCGAAGCAGCTTTGGGCCTTTTTTTCACATTTCATGGGGAAAATTATTCACTTTCTTGAAGTAATAATTCAACAAACATGATTTAATTCAGGGAACAGAGCTAGCATGGTTAGAGGAATGTCTATAGTGTAACTTAGAATTAGAAAAAATTACTATAATATTTTCGAATAAGCATAACTGAAATGTGAAGACAGGTCCATTTATCATGACACACTTTGCTTGTTATCCAAAAAGTATGTTTAATACATTTCAAATACTTGCCACAATTAACTTTGATGTGGCCTGGCTAAGGTACAAATGATCCCGGACCTTAGAGGAGACATCATCAAATGTCAGAGGAGACATTCGCTGACTTGTGAATCAAATGTCTCTGGGCAGCCAAGCATTCCCCAGTCTTGAAAAGTTGAACTTCGTCAATATTTGTATTTCAAAAGTTTATTAAATATTTGTAGTTCAGTGATTAATATCCCCGGATGATGTTTCCCAGATGCCATTCCTAACGAGGACAATATCAGTTCAACGTTAGCAATGCTAATACGATGTTGTTCCCACAGCGGCCAATATAGAAATAACATTGGCCCATATAATTAGGCATCTTTAGTTGCAATTTATGTCTGCAATTATGCTACTATTATTCAAGAAAAGTATCTTTTTATTCAGTTGCTTTGTTATTTTTTCATTCAGTAAACCCAGAAGAAATGGCTGTATGGTAAGTTACACGACTATTGAGACCACCTCAGTATTAAGACCAATAAACACTGCTGCGGCGCATGGTGGACTTAATGGCAAAAAGTAACTGTATTAATAGAAAATTATTATAATAATTATGCTTATAAGATCATGATATATTCCGAATCAATGAAAGCTCAGCTTTCCCAGGGTTGTGTACTTGTGTCAAGAGCGCTGCCTTTGCAATGACAATTTGACACATTTGCACTTATACAGGTGTGTGTGTCATCTATTGACACACCTTTTTAACATGAAAGAAAAAGCTAACATTAAGCGATTGGTCATGGGAAATTGTGGGCTAATACAAAACAAGTTATGGTCATACACACAGAATTGGCTGTCATATTTTCAGCAAGCATGACCTTTGGCTGTTGTGTTTATTTATTGAATATATTTTAAAAGGATGGCACAATCAGCAGAAGCTGTTTTTCCTTTTAGGCCCTTTGTAATAAAAAAAGACAAACAGTAAAAGTTAATGAAAAGTATATTTAAAAACAGTGTGCATAAATGTTTAAATGCTACAAAATACATACAATATATATACATGTATAGTGATGAAGTGAAATTGATATTTGAGACACACTGAAAATTTATTTTATTGCTTTTTTTTCGACAATGTTCCTTTAATTAATATGGAAGCATATTTCTGCCAACCACAAAATAGTATTATTTCGTGATTATGAAAAAAGTTTCGTAATTACACAAAAAAAAATCTCGTAATTACGAAAACAGTTAATTACTTGTCTATACACCTGCTAGAAATTGGCAACTGCTAGATGTTAGTTTTTATTTCTTTTTTTTTTATTGGCCATACCATTTCTTATTGTTCATAGGCATTTTGTGAAAAGAGCATTGGAGAGAGTTTAGTAAATTGTTGTTATATTTGTGTTAATAAGCATCACAAATGGTCAACAAGAGGGTGCCCTGTGTAATTTCTAATCTTCACATTAAATTTTGTTATCAAACGCTTTCAAAATTTCATGCAAATTCTAAATCTAATAGTTATGAATTTATGAATATGTATTTCAGTTAGTTTTTCTGTTCTATGCTGGATTCGAACCCAGGACCCAGTGGTTGGCAGTCCAGCATGCTACTACTGCCTGCAAATGCTTCCGAGAACCACTAAGAAGTCACAGGATTCTGGCAGGGGGGATTTTGGACCACTCCCCCTTACAGCACATATCCAGCTCAGTCAGACTTGATGGGTTCCAGGCGTGAAATGCTCACTTCAAATCGCAAACTTTATATGATGTTCAATATTAAATCAAGCTCACTTTAAATCACAAATTTTCAATGTGTCAATATTAAGTCAGGTGACTGGGATGGCCATTCCAAGATATTTAATCTGGGTGTCATTGTGTAGATTTCGACTAATGCTTTGGATCATTGTCTTAAATACCAATCCGCGACGTAACTTCAACTTCTTGACTGATTCTTCAACTTTTTTCTCAAGAATCTTGTGATACTGGCCTGAATGCATGCAACCCTCAACATTGACAACAAGAATTCCAGCACCTCAGCGAGTCACACTGCCCCAAGGCATCATGGATCCCCTTCACCCTTCACAGTAGGTAACATGTTCTTTCCTTGGAATGCGGGGGTTCTTTTTCTGCTATCATCGGTGATATTGATACAATGGCGGCCATTATGACAATGGACTTGACTAGAATGTTATTGAGGAATTATTTGCATTTTCAAATCATCAGATATCTGCTTTGATGTGCCAATATATTACCATGATAACATGATCTTTTTCATGCTTGGATGTAACTAATCAGACAGCTTTGCTTTAAAATCAACCAAGCCTTAACACTTCCAGTAGGCTTCTGCTCATTTCGTTAAAACTTTTCAGATGATGTGTTATTATGTGTGTGTGTGTGATTAGGGCTTTACGTCCTGTATTTCTGCACCAGTTGGGCTAATTAGGACAGACAGAGACCAAGGATGAAACAGCCATCCAACTAAGGCTCGACCGGGAATCGAACCCGGGACCCAGCGGTTGGAAGCTCAGAGCGCTACCTCTGAGCTAGGCCCCCCGCCCCCCCTACAAGTTGGATATAGATACCAACTGTGGCATAGTCATGCGACTAGTAAGATTGTCTGGCTCTGTGTGTTAGTTTAAAAGCTGTGTTATTTAACTTTGGTACCCTTACTTCCCTTTTGCAGAAACATCAAGGAACTTCAGAAATCTAAACACAAGTTTTTTTATTTGGAAACATGAAAAACACCAATCCATTCAAGAAACTTAAGTTCCTACTAAGAAAATATTTTCATAAGTGTCTTCAACCTTCACATTATGGTAAATGATTCCAAAAAAATTTTTTCATTAAATTTCCTTCTCACAGGGTCCTTGGCAGACAAATATATTCAATAATAATTTCGACACTTTTATTTTTAGTACATAGATAACATTTTCTGCAACTTTTAAACTACAATTAATGATATTGTTTTGAAATCACAGCCAGAGACTGCCATTGATGCATTTATTTGAATTTGATGCCAGCTATGTCTCTTCGATTACAGTTCAAACTCATATTAGATCATGAAAACTGTATTGCACCGTTCTTCATAGTTGTTCATTATCTAATTTTCACCTGAAATTAAAATAGAAAATGTATTTAATTATTAGCAATATTACAGTAATTACTAAAGCAAGTAATTAGTTTGCATAATTTATGACGTGTATTTAGGCTCCAATGAATCTCATGTAAATTAATATGTATATGTATATACATAATATTTTGTTTATGATTTATTTATATCTAGTGTAAAGTTTTATTGCTTCTACAAGACTTGAAGAAAAACAGTTGTCCAAACAATACAAAACAATTCAGAAAATATATCTGTTTTTATAATCTTACCAATATTAAGGTGAATACTACATTCGTCTTGGTGAATCTCTATGTTTCTGGACCTGAAACACAAAAAAGACAATTCGATTATTATTCATTGATATTTAATATTAATTTTCCCTTTCTTTTTAATATTAATTTTCTATATATATATATATATATATATATATATATATATATATATATATATATATATATATATTTGTACTAACTGTAAATATTATCCCCGTGCAACATTTTTTTAAACTTTGTTTACAGTTTCTAATCATTCATTGAGAATATTATTCTCAAAAGCCTCTATAAATGTCATTAACTCTTGTAAATTTCTAAATATTGTGATCTTAATTATTAATAGCCAAATTTGCTACAAGGCATTAGGCCACCAATTACTACTCAAGCAGTTGAAGTCTTTAGTTGTAAATTTTTAATGTTATTATGCATTGTTAATAAACCTTTTAGATTTAATTGAATGCCATGCTTTGATTGATAATATTTATAATCTACCATTTGGTCTTTTTCTATCATCCTCCTCACAGTAATGTAGAATTGCCCTTCAATTCCCATTTAAACATAATGTCACAGTTTTTAGCCTGTGTTTGAATGAATCTCATGCTTCGTTGCACAAAGGAATATTACATAAAAGCCTATCTGACATCATAAACACTCAACCAAATCAATTTAGAAGTTAAAGTTTATTTAACTAAATTAGGTAAAGTTTGCTGTTTTTGCTTAGCAACATCACTAGGGGTGGCCCAAAAGAAGTGCAGAAAACAATTTGGGATTTTAGTGTGATCCAGTCAACCTGGCTGTGCTCTGACCAGTCAGTGTGCGTAAAACCATTATGATGTTACAGATAAATGAGAAAAATTTCAATGCTGTTCTACCTAATTATTACAACAATAATACAATAATAAGAATGAAATGAACAATCAGAGTCTCATATATTTCCGCATTTATAATGCAACAAATTATGAGAAAAACAGAATACAACAATCGGAAATGGAATACATACTGACAGAAAGGTCCACTTCAGCTTCAAAGTGCAATGGTTCAGTTTGGTTGCACAAATAGATTCCAGCATCACTTGAAGTGACTCTCTTGATTGTTAGATTATGCCACAGGCCAAACTCATCTGACGACACTTTGTGCAGATTTGGATACGAAACCTCTTCGGTTGAATTCTAAAGTTAATCATTAATACAATACTAAAAATTATTTAGCAATTTAGTGGGATAAGAGGGGGGGGGGGAAGCGTACTTAATTAATGGGGGTCCTTTCCAGCAAGTAGATATTGTATTTTATGATGCCATATGGTAAGGCATAAAAAAGCCCTGCTGGGAACAACGAAGCATGAATAAAGAACTTTAATTTATCCAAATGAACACATACACATGTTGCAAACAAGAATAAATGCAATGACATTTTAGTTGTATAGATATCTAATAGACAACAGAGACCATTTTGGACAACTTAAAGATAGTCATCTCACCATCTAAAATCCGACACCATCTTTAACTGATTTACTTTTACTAGAGTTCTAATCTGCATCAAAATATGAGGTTGTGACTCCCATACTAATCCAAAGCACAAATGCAAACCAGTTAGAGGTTTCAATTTAATAATGGCATAATTTCATCGCCCATTGTAAAAAAGTTAGTGATATATTTAACAATGTCTTAACCAAAAGGTCATTTGCCTGTGCTAGGTGGTGAGTGCAAGACAGGTGCATAACTGGAGCGTGCATTGTGCAGAGCCTTGGGTGGGGTGGGTGGGTGAATAGGGCTTTACGTCCTGTATTTCTGCACCTGCTGGGCTAATTAGGACAGGCAGAGACCATGGCAATGAGATGAAGGATGAAACAGCCATCCAACTTAGGCTCGACCGGGAATCGAAACCGGGACCCAGCGGTTGGAAGCCCAGAGCGTTACCTCTGAGCTAGGCCCCCACCCGTGCAGAGCCTTGTGTTGGGTACAGGGGTTTGAGGTCTTCAAACAGTGTTACTTTCAAGAGCCCACTATAAAATTATTTTACTAAAAAAGATGATATCATCAATGTTTATTTGCTTTGGTGCCAGTGACCTCTGGTGGTGCACCAGTTCTGCATTACCTGATAGGTATAAAGGACATCAGAAGTTCCTCCCTCAAGCCTCAGCCATTTAAGGACTTGCGCAGAGCTATTTGTATGCGGATTACATGTGAAAGTTACTGCTTCACCAATTTTTGTTTCCATGGTCTCCTTAATGTTTGTTTGACCTGAAGTTAGATAAATACATGCACTAATATCAAGATTTGTTATTTTAATTGAATTAAATTAAATCAAATTAAAGTTAAAAAACTGAAGCCAGCTTTTCTGTATTTAAAGGGAATCTTCTCTTAAACTGCCCCTCTTGGATCATACAGAGGCTGCTGATGAATATATATAAAATAAGAATTGTAATTAGTTTCTGAGAAATTAAGAGATAAAATTTTCACTATTTTGAAGGTCATGATGACCAGTTATTTATTTTACATGGTATTTTCTGATGTTCTCAGTTTGTGGTCGACATCTGAGGATTAATAGCTGAAACACCCCCTCTAAAGTCATAAAAAACCCTCTATAGAGGTGATTAGAGTGCAGATACATACATGAGAAAGTGTGCTGAGGGAGGGACATTTTGCTTTAATGGCCATTACCCTGATCACTTTAAGGCTCCTGAATTACCTCTAAAGCCCCTTTCACACTATCACGAGGAAGAGAGTCGATGGACTATACGTCCCGACTCGTGCTGACCCCTGCCTCTGTTAATCACATATAAATTCTTTCGGCGAGCACCCTTAGACACTCGTAGATTGTTTGACGAGTGGTCCACAAGTGAAGGAGGAGAGGGCTACAGATGGGCATGGGTGGACTGTGGCCACGGATGGGCATGGTGCCAGCGTGGATGGTTGACGGAAGAACGATGGGAGGGCCACAGAGATCTGCCGAGCATCCCCCTGAACTGTACAAGACTGATCCCGAGTGGATGGCGAGTATATATAAGTGGACAGCCTCCTCTGTGTGCCCACTGAAGTTCCATAGATCACTCGCCAACCACTCGCTGAGCGACTCCGGAGTGATTCATATAAAAAGGTAAACACTTTCACTCGTCGAACGGCCTTCCCCTTTAAACATGCTTAAACATTTTTGCCCTCTCCACAGATATTCATGAGTGATCTGGAGGAACTGCGAGCATTCTACAGGTGATCATGAAAATTAATGGCATAACGACAACCATTTACATCTTAATGTGTCAAAGACTAGAGAAACTATCTGGGACTTTCACAACAAAGTTGTTACCTAACCACTAGTGATTTTATATGACATGACTGTTGAGCTAGTCGAAAATTACAAATACCTTGGACTGAGTATTGATGACAAGTTACATTTCGAAAGAAAGCAAACAAGAGAATGTATTATGTAAGGTCTTTGAAAAAAGTTAATGTGGATCCAAATCTCATTGTTATGGTCTAATGCAACAGTTCCTGCTGTATTGATGTATGCATCGGTTGCTTTTTACGCCTGTTAAACCTTGGTATGAAGAAAGACTTTGATAAACCAAGAAAAATCTGTAGAAAAATTGTAACATAATATTGTGACCAGATTCATCCAAATGACTCTTTGTATAACTCCTATGATGCACAGCATCCATTACATTATCTGCATGAACAATTGCTGAGAGGCAGAAGATATGTAATAGTTATATCTCTCACAGTCGGGAGTTAACTAACATTTTCGTTACTTATATCCCTCCGCTGAAACTAACTTATACTCCATTAGGCATATTTACTAATTTGTTAGTTTGTTTTTACTGCCTGTATTACGCAAGGCAAGTTCAGTTCGCACTCATGAGGTGAGTTAACCAACGCTTTTTGTTGTTTCCTGCTTAGAATGATAGGAGAGCAATCTACTGTAGTATAAGGAGTGGTTAAAGCCCGTACTAAGCGATTTCAAAATATGTTTGTACCTGTATCTATCAAGTACTTAAATGAATGAAACTGCTCATATGTACACGAAAGAATTTCACATCTGTGACAAATAAAAGTATGTTATGTTATAGATTCCCTTGAAATTATAAAGGAACCTGACAAATGTGTCGACTGTATGTGTATGTTGATATGGAATCAATGCTAATTGGAGAGGTTGTCCCTTCTGTTGCTAAAACATATTTCTCAACCTGGAAAAATTTGACAAGTCTTTTTAATGTGACCCAACAATTTGTCAAATCCTGATATCCATCCCAGATAGCCTTTAAATTCGTTTTAATGTTGGCGCATTGTCGGCGATGTCAAACAAATGTACTGACGTTGGCTGATATAGAAACGATGCTGGCCCGACTTGCTATCTGGGATACGATTGTTTCAATGTATGGCGCAACGTTTGCCTTTTTACTGTGCAATTGTTTCCTTCAAAAATATCAAATCCTCACCTTCCACATTCAGTTCAACCAAGGAGTAGGTGATGACTTTGTTCCGTTTCACATCGTGTTTGACACATCTGTAAACTCTACTGTCAAAGAAGTTTGCACTCTTGATGACAAGACTGTGTTGAATCTGACCATCCAAAAGTATCTCATGCCTGTCAGGGAATGTGATTTCTTGCTGATTGTTCTATGATGAAATAAAAACACCATAAAGAAGCCAATTAATTTGGTTAAAAAAAAAGGTATGTTTATCATTTTAGAAAAAAATTCTACAATACAGTTTCAACATGGAAAAATACTGAGGGGATACATATGTCAACTTTTAGGCATAATTTTCCATCCCTGTTCTAGACAGCCACTAATAATCATATTGTCTCTCGAGAAAACCATAGAGAGCATGAAATGTTGGATTTATTTGATGAAAGTGTATACTCTCAGACATCCAGATAATTCCAATAACCTTAACAATGATTCATTTGAAAAATCAGTTATAAGATCGAAATACAGTTATTATTTGTTTCATCATTATTTTTTTTGAGCTAAAATACCAAAAATGAGCTTCTTATAATGGATTATTTTGGGACATACCTTATTTTAGAAGGCACGGTGAAGCACCTGATACCTTAAACCAACTATTTTAGCAGAAAGCAAATGATTCAAAAATTAGATTCATGACCGACCTAGCATGAAAAACCTCCCCTTTTTGCAAGGATTGGGGGTGGGTGATTAGGGCTTTACGTCCTGTATTTCTGCACCTGATGGGCTAATTAGGACAGGCAGAGACCATGGCAATGAGATGATGGATGAAACAGCCATCCAACTTAGGCTCGACCAGGAATTGATCCCAGAACCCAGCGGTTGGAAGCCCAGAGCGCTGCCTCTGAGCTAGGCCCCCGCCCTTTGCAAGGATTGCAATAACACAGTCTTATATTTATCAATAGCTACATATTTTAATATATCATGGGCATCATACCTTCATTTCTGACACAGGAAGGGCTCCATGCAAATCTTGACTAATTTTAGGAGTTTATAGGCTGTCTTATAGAAATGCATGGTCAAATATTCAATATGGGTGCTTCACTCTAAACCTAGAGTGCCATTGACTTAGACCAAATTTTTTCAAATGTATTTGGGGAGCTAGAAGACAAAATATCATGAAAATTTGATAAACGTAATTTTTGGTTAGATGAGGCCTCTGCTTTACTCCAGACTGCTCTTTAACAAAATGAGACTGACCATGCTCCATAAATTTTATTTTATAGAAGGGACCTACTGATATGTTATGTGACACTGTACTTTGGATAGAGACCATACTAGTTAATTGCAATTCCTTTACTACACGGCACAAAATATATAGATTTTACGATAGCCTTACCATATTTTGGTACAGTCTAGTTCTGAATGCTGCATCTGGGTCTGTATATTCACTGTACCAATACACCGTGTCTATCCCTTGTTCAAAATAACATGGCAGGATCACTCTATCTCCAACTTTGGCGGTCAAACCTAATTTTTTTGTGTATCGTTCTAAAAGATAGAAATTCACTCTTTATTGTACAATTTAGAATTTGAGACTGAAACAGGAAATGTATGTACAATAAAATCTTGCTGGTTGTTTCTTAATGTCTATCTTAAATGAATAAAACAATGGATAATGAGTATGAAAGACAAGTAGCCACCCCTCACCTGCTTTTGACATTAAGCTTAGTCTTATCTGCTAGATTTAAACACAAATAAACATACCATAAACAGTGACCTCAATAAGTAAATATGTTATATTCAAATTTGCACATCGATAAACCGCATCGTCATCAAATAGAGTGTCTATTATAGTCAAATTGTGCCAGTCTCCTCCATTGCAATCTACCCAGTATTTTTCAGCATAAAATGCATTCCACCTGGACAGCTGTAACATTGTAACAGAATGATGCTTGAATCATTACTTCTGACTTCAACAAGTTTCATACCAGCAAACATGATGGCTAAGGAAAGCGAAACATAAATTTTGTTGATAATCAGATTTGTCTGAATATAAGCTGGTATTACTTTGCTAAATATCACACATGCAATTTAGGGTATGGCTGTTCCCCCAACATTCTCTGATCCGGCCAAACGTTTTTTTACATGTAAGGTTTCATGTCCACATTAGATATGCAAAATTTTAGAAAAATCCATAAAGGTCTAGGGGTGGCTGATTCGATGTAAAGTTTCCTAGTATTACGTTTATTGACCTTCACTACCAGATACACCAAGCTATGCTAGATCAAAGCCATGATTTAGTGGCACTCAACAAACAGCTTCCAGAACTGAATTTTTGGACATGAGGTGTCAAAAAAGGTAAATTTTACTTATTTCTTTCGTTGTTTATCACTTCAATTCATCCTGGAAACTGCATAATTTCCAATCCTGACCGATCGTCAGGAATGATCTCACTATACAGTATGCATTGCCTCAGAACAGCAAGAAGCTTTCGATGCTCCACTTCACCTCTAGAAGCCTTCAAAGCACCACTTCAAGTTACACCTTGTCTCCATACCTAACAGGGCTCACTTCTCAGTGGAATCATTTCTCAGCATGGCAAGGGCCAAGGACCCAAGGTATTTCATACTGGGAACCATACCCACAAAAGATGATAAGACAATTACAGGGTCAAAACTGCCAACAAGAAAACAGGTCCTGTTAGCATTCATTGCCCACAAAGAAGAAATTGCAAAAGAAGATTACAGTAAGAAGGTGTGCAGAGAAGCTGCGAATAGAACAGCACAATCTGTATTGAGCTTTTATGAAAGAGCAAGAATACCCGCGTTAGCACCCAATAAAGTAGCAGAGGAAATTATGGCTTACTACATCAAATTCAAAGATTTGTTAAAAATCCCAATCAGTGAAAGGGGAGAGCCAGGTACACCACTGGAGAGAATACAGGAATTTAAAATCAAAATGCCAGAGACAATGAAATTTTGGCCCAGAGATGCAATGGATATGATTGAAAATGAAGAAGACAAGCAATTTTTGATGAGTATGCAGAATGATAGAAAAGCCAGCATGTCAGGAGTAGACAAAGTTCTGCATCAGAAGGAAATGAGGAAAGAGAAAAGGGAACAAGAAGCTTTGAGACGTGCTGAAAAAGAAAGGCAATGTAAAGACAATGAAAAGACATGCACACAAGTGACTGAGACTGAAAGTGATGAAAGTGATGAAGACTTCCAACCTTCGGAGCCAAAACAGTCACATAGACATAGTCGAAAAACAGGAGAGGACATCCACATCCCTTTTAACATCTTGAAATCTCCTCAGCTTGTTTCCACGGCTGTAAGAAATAATATTTCCCCAACAGCCCTCTCTGCAACAATGCATTCTTTGATAACATCATGCAAGGGTGATCCTTCCAAGCTCAACTTGCATCATAGCCAAGCTTATAGGTAAATGCTGTTTCGTATTTACTGAATTTGTGAAATCTGATAATAAATAGTTTTGACTTGAAAATTGTGATTTCCTTGTCAATAGGTATCACATGCAGACAGTTCAAGATATTTCTGAGAAAATCAAGTCAGACTGGAAACCTCCTTCCCCAGCTGCTCTACACTGGGATGGGAAGCTTTTGGAAACACTGGATGACAAATACAAGAAAGATGAGAGGCTTCCTGTCTTGATTTCTGGAGTTGGGGGTGTAAAACTCCTTGGGGTGCCCGCACTGCCCACTTAGTCATCTAAGTCAACAGGAAACCTTATTGCTAATTCTACTATTGCATTGCTGGAATCTTGGAAGTGTGACAAGAATGTGTCTGCAATGATTTTTGACACAAATACAGGTAAATATGCCACATGTTATTTTCCTTACTGGAAGTATTTCATTTGTGTCAAAACATATATTTAATGTTAATGTCTGGTGTTTACCTATATTAAAAACGTTTTCTTTAATGTATTACACAGGTCATCTTACAGCTGCCTGCATCTGTATACAAAAGTGTCTTGGGAGAGCTCTTCTGTGGTGTGCCTACAGAAAACATGTGGGGGAAATCATGTTGTCAAGAGTATGGGTAGCTCTCATAGTGGAAGTCTCTTCAAGCAAAGATATATCTGTCTTTGTGAGATTTCGTGACAGTTTCTCCGATTTATCAATCCAAGATTTCTCAAATTTCACTTCTGTCTGTCCCACCACGGATGCATTCCTTCTGAAGCAAAGACAGACTGTCATTGAGCTTTTGACAAGCCTCAAATCACATGCAAAAGAGGGCAGCCTGGAAAATTTGGTCAGGGCTGACTACAGGGAGTTGCTTGACCTGACTATGGTGTACCTCACTGGGGAATTCTCTGACGGATTTTGTCTCAATAAACCTGGAGCAACCAGTACGGCTAGATGGATGGGAAAACTGCTCTATGAACTGAAAATGGCTCTTTTGGAAGAGCAAATCAAGCAATTGTCTCCAAATAAGATGTACACAAGACATCAACCTCCAAAAATTAAACAATTTGTAGACTTCATTGTCCACATTTATGTTCCATGGTTGTTCACCTGCAGTATAGGTGCTGCTGCACCATGCAATGACTTGCTTCTAATCAAAAACCTAAATAGGTACATGGATGTCAATAACAATGTAGCACAAGCAGCACTAAAGGCCTTTAAATGGCACTTATGGTATCTTGTGCCAGATTTGGTGCCACTGGCACTCTTCGATAATAACTTGCAGTCAGAGCAGAAACAACTACTTGCTAATGCCATTCTGTAACAACCAAAAGATGTTGTGTATAATTCTAGATTTGGGGAGGGTTTTGGAAAACCCATTTTCCCAGTAGTAGAAGATGACACTACTCTGGAGGAGCTTGTTGGAAAAGATTCGTGGCAATTTTTTACTTCACTAAAAATCAAATCTGAATTTTTAACAAAACTAGCAAATGAATGGTCCAATCTAGAAACATACACTGAAGGCAACAAAATTGTTGATTCTCTAAAAGTTTCAAATGACACAGCAGAAAGAGGGGTCAAACTTGCAACAGACTTCCATGGAGCTGCAAAATGTGAGCAGTGTTATCAACAAATTCTTCAAGTCGTAGAAAATGACAGAAACCACTGTAAAGATCAGAGGAAACGTCAAAAGTGTGATCATCCAACAAGCTGGTTTTTGATTATCGAGTAACTAATGATATTAATTAGTAACATACCAACAACATTGTGATTTAAGTTGTTATTTCTGCTGGATTTAATGAAATAAAGTTAAGAACGTTGCTTTTTAGGCTCGATTTGTCTAGATTCTTACAATATCTTTGAAAGCAATCAGCCACCCCTAAGACTACTTCAAATTCAATAAAATTTTTGTAGAACACTCGTTATTGTGAGCCTCACCTGCAAAAAAAAGTCAGGTTGTGTATTTCTTGAATTAAGGATTCATGTGGGACCAGCCACACCCTAACATGCATATGCATGCAAACAAGGCATACAGAGATAATAAGATAATAATTGAATGAATCCCCATAACCATGTTCCTGTGAGTTGAAAAATTGAGAGCATGGGCATTAAGGGGCATTCACACTATCATGTATAAGAGCTACGTATGACCACGTACGTCTGAAGGAGGAGCATCGGGGCAAAACTTTATTTCTAACTAAAATAAATGTGCTCTAAACAATGAATGTGGTGCATAAAAAGACATAATACACAAGAGCACAATACACAAAGTATGCATATAATACGTGTCGTCCCAAAGTTGCAGTTATTTTCTTTGGGTTTCATTTGGGAGAAAGGGCAGATGACAGTAAGAGTTATGACCTTTTTTAAGGATTGTTTGAAAGAGGGGCAAGAATAAAGTGGAAAGAGGGAACTTTGTTTTAATTTGTCCACACAAAATGTTTAGATGGTGCCCCCTTTTGGGAGGATCTTGTGGCCTTGAAAAAGGCCAAAGACGTACAATGGGCCAGGGAATGACCCAGAAAAGGATGATGTTGACCATCTGAACGATGCAGAAATGAGCTCAGAACCTTGAATATTAACCATGTCAAAGCGCGGCTGAACTAAGAACAACCAGGGGAAAGGGAGTGCAGACTAGATTCTCAGGAGGCACCACAGGATCACTTGAGAGCTGCTGGCGTAGAGGAATGACTTCCAGGCAGGGGAGTAGGCATACTCTGGAGAGCTCCTAGGAAGCTGGTGTTAAGGACGTGTGAGGATGCTGGTGAACTTTGAGGGGCAGCAGAAGTCATTGGCTGGGTCATCGCTACAGATGCAGCAGCAGGATCAGGAAGCAGGAAGGCACTTAGCAAAAGCATGGAACCTGGGAAGCGACTGGTTGCCCGTAAAAAGGTGCCATGGTATTCCATGAAGAAGATGAACCAGAGTAGGGAAGACCAGGTGTAAATTGACACTGCTGACCACTGAACTGTTGTGATGTCTGCGCAGGCTATAGCAGCTGGAGGACCTGATGCTATTGCACAGGAAACTGGGGCTGCAGGTATGATGTAGTGGTACCAGCTGCAGCTGTCCTCCTCATCCTGGCCTTCCTCTTCGCACTCAGGATATCTCACAGAAGCGACAGGTCATCCTGGTACACCATCTCACAGAAGGCCTTCCATTCGCAACTGCCTTCTGGGCCATCCGATCGGTCATGTTGATGACAAGGGTAGACACGGTCTGCAGAACGTTCATGAAGTATTGAAACCAGAAGTAGCAGGTGCAGCTACAGGTGCAGAGGTGGTAGGAACTTTCCTCCTCTTGAACGGACCTCCCTTGGTGCATGGAGCAACCCTCAAAAGTGTCATCCAGGACAGGAGTAGAGCTGAGCCAGAAGTCATCTTCTTGTCACTGGCCCTGCAGGTGATCATTCAATGTGAGCTTGCCTTGTCTACTGGGGACATGGCGAATGTGGTCCAGCAGAAAGGAGAACTTGTCAACCACCCATCTCTCCCTGGCAGTGAACTTCTTGGCTGAAGATCCAGAAGGTCCACACTTGGCTAGCTTCCCAACTTGAGTCCTCATGGATGAAAACCAGGTCTTCAACACAGCACCAGTCCGAGGGGGGTTCAAAGTGGCAACCTTATCTTTCCACAAAGGGTTCTTCATGGCGCTTTCCTTGTATTCTTTGTGGCTGTGGTCATAGAAACTTCGATACCACTCCACCATGTTATCCTCAACATCATTAGGAAACAGCAGTTCCTCCTTCAGCCTCTTCTTCCTCTTGCGTTCTTCTCCCGCAGTGCTGTCAGACCTGGAGCTTGAAGGGCACCTCATACATACTTCTTCCTTGTTGTGCTCTTCTTCCTGTCGTGCCAGAGCTTCTTCAGGAGGAGGAGGTGGACTTGGGGTGGGTGGGTGATTAGGGCTTTACGTCCAGTATTTCTGCACCTGATGGGCTAATTAGGACAGGCAGGGACCATGGAATGAGATGAAGGATGAAATAGCCATCCAACTTAGGCTCGACCGGGAATCGAACCTGGGACCCAGCAGTTGGAAGCCTGGAGCGCTGCCACTGAACTAGGCCCCGCCCAGAGGAGGTGGACTTTGAGTAGGGCAATGGACGATAGGAGACACTTTTCTGATGTAAGAGGTTTCGTCACACTCAGGAGAAATAGAAATAGCCTTCTTTCTTGTGTGTGTGTGTGTGTTATAGGTCAGCAGCATTATAATCCAGAGATGCATTTTTGTTGAATGTTGGAGGAGAAGTGATACCTGCAGACAGCCTACGGTATGGTGCTTTTATACCCCGAGTGATCTGGTTTATACGTAAAACACTCGAATGAGTGAGAGCGAGTATCGGTCAACCATCCGCCGTCCACTCTTTTATCACTTTTGTATTCACAAGAGCGTTTGAAGAGTGTCTGTGACACGCTTGAATGTTGTACATGGGTTACCCGGCATCACACTTGAACCATACGTAGACCACTCGGCGTTCACTCTTGTCTATCAGTTGTTCATACATGAAACATCCTTGACACCGCCCCACCACATATACACGGAGTGAGCAAGTGTGTATGGGTGGGTGATTAGGGCTTTATGTCCAGTATTTCTGCACTTGATGGGCTAAGTAGGACAGGCAGGGACCATAGTAATGAGACGAAGGATGAAACAGCCATCCAACTAAGGCTCGACCGGGAATCGAACCCGGGACCCAGCGGTTGGAAGCCCAGAGCACTACCACTGAGCTAGGCCCCCGCCCTGAGCAAGTATGTATGGCGAGTACCTACAGATGTATGTAGAACGTACGTAGAATGCTCGCCGAGGGACTCCTGAATGAGTTACGTAAGTAAGGTAAACAATTCACTCGTAGAACGTCTGCAAGAGTTTTAAACGTTTAAATTTTTTGCCCCCTCGACGTATGGTCACGGATGATTCACCGCTACCATGAGCGTTCTACATATAAGCCGATAATCCTAGACTGTTCGGTGAGTGAAACACATATGGCCAAGGATGAGCAAGAGTAAACAAAAATTTTTAAACGAGGTCATACGTAGGTATTATACAGTATGCACTAATGAAAATCTAAAGGGGCGTTCACACTTGAAGGCCTTGGGGGTGGGCAAGTCCATAGATCTTTGAAGAATTTTATTCCAATCTTTGACAGTTCTTAGTTTTTTTTTTGTGAAAATTAGTTTTTATCTTGCTCTGTCTTAGTAATTATTTAAACTATGAAGTTGTTACTAATTCTCGTCATGATGGTTGATAGTTGGAGATCGTCACCGATCCTTTAACTATTTTGTTAAGAAAAGTCAGTCTGGCCACCTAACGTCTATCTGCCAATGTGGGCCATTTTAACTTGTCAAGTGTTGCCGATATGCTACTGTATCTTCGGTAATCCTCAGTGACAAATTATGTTCCCCCCATATCTGTATAGTTTCTTTCTAAAGGTTTTTTTGGAGATGATCTTGTTGATCTCACATTTCCTAACAGTGTAGTCTGACAGTTATGCATATGTTGTTATTATATATATATATATATATTTTTAGTAGACAATTTAGGTTTTATTTATTTTATTATTTTATTTTTTTGCATGCAGTAGCATCCCTCACACTGTCTGAGAGGTCTGTGCATGCAGGCATTCCTCTTCCATCCATGGGGGCCACTTGATAACGACAAAGTCTTGTCCTAAAGTGGTCCCCAGTCCTTTCAAATATTCATCCATTACTTTTTTTTTTGTTTATACAAAATGTTAATAACTGAAAACAGAAAGGACAATAAAAGAGATTCTGATTCTGATTCTGATGTCAACTTGTGTGTTAGCAGCTCCAGTGCTGGTGAGATCATGTGTAGTAAGCAATAACTGGTTCTCAATGTATAAGTAAAAATATAATATAAATTTAGTTAAAGTCAGTAATGATTGACAACAATAAAAGCTATAATAATGCTTTTTACCTACAATAAAAAAAAAAAACAGAAATTATATACAAATGATAAGACTGGAAATATGATCAGATATAATTTGATTTATATTGTTCCTTTGACAAATGATAAAAGAGCCACATTCACAATCTCTTAACAATCTTTTGAATACAATGGGTAGGTCATTCCATAGTTAAGTACCTTGGGTATGATATACTGCATTGTGTTGTATCTCGTAGTCTTTCTTGTAAACAACATTCAATTGGTGGTGACGTACACATGTACTGTGACACACTTTAAAAACAAATTCAGCAAAACTTACTTTTCCGGTTACATAAAGCATTTGTTTACTTGTTCGTGTCAAAAGGTAGTTGTGGGAATTTGCATAGACATTATGAATATATCAGAAGACAAATACCAAAGAGCCAACAAATACTATATTCTGGTTTTAATTTATTATGAACTATGTTATGTTTAATAACATGTATGTAATGTTAAAAGAAATGTACCCATTGGTTGAAGATCATTTCTTCATTATTCTTGTCCACTTTGTACCAATATGCAGGTTCTGATGGTTGACGAACGAAGTGACATGGTATGAATAAATCGTGACCAACTTCAACATATCGATTTTCCAGCGTCTGGGAGGACACTACAAATACATTCAATTCAACTTTCACGTAATGATACAATGATTTGAATCAAGAGAACATGTTGTGACAAAAAATATCCGAAGACATACAAATTGAGCCAAAAAATACAATATTCCGGTTTTGTTTTATTGAAATAAATTATTCATATGATATAACACTTGCAATATTATTGTCTAGAAACCTAAAATCCCGGAAATTTCTTGTGATATCAACTCATTATAAACAAAATATATAGTCTGATGATAATCTATAATATTACCGAAGCTTTTGACTGCACTACATGTGGAAAAAATTTTACTTTTTCAAAATATTATAAAATTTAATAGTAGAAGTGTATGGTATTGGTTATGAATATTTGTCGGATGTGTGTGTGTGTAATATCATGTTTAATGCCATGTTAACCTGGGAAGTCATTATTGTCTGGACGAGTTAGGGAGCACTAAATGTATAGGGATAACTTGGTATAAGGCAAGCTATGTGTAGGGAAAACTGGGAATGACATTGTGTAGCACCACTAGTATGCTAGGCTCTCTAATGAAGTTTCTTCCAGCAGACATCTCTCTGTGCAATGCACACTATCTAGCTTTCCAATCTGGCACTCCGTTTATGCCTGTTTAGCCCTCCCTATACCTAGCTATACCTATGCTTAGTTCTTCCAGTCCCTAACTCTCCATATACCCTCCATATACCCAGCAGTCCGGTATGCCTCGCTAGCTCTCCCCATACCTAGCCTTTCCCAGACCTACACCAAGCTCATGTGACATAGATCACTGCTTTTTTTAAAAATTGAAAACAGTGAAAGAACTGTCCAAAAGCTATTAAATTTGGACAACTAGTCAATAGTTATGGCAACAGAGGGATTAACCTAAAATGTTGATTACAGTGTTTTATAAACAGTCAAGATTGGCTGGTGGTATTTAATGGTCTTTTACTGCTTAACCATACTAACAATAACAACCAATGTGATGTGGCAGAAGCACTTTGAAAGTCTGAAAATGTTTTCATTGTTTGTTTATGCTAGGGACTATAAGGGCGAGGGGACCAGAACCACTCTACCAATGTGAGGGAGCATGCCATTAATTGAAAATCCAACCATGCCAAATCACAAGATAAACAATTTACATAATATAAAAAATGAATACCAAGGCTACATTGTTGACAGTGATCTCAATCGCATTGTCTTTAATTAATCACAAATTTCACTGAACAAAATTAAGCCCAATTCAAAGACCAAGGTACATACCTGATGAAAGGAGGCAGCTGAACCATAGAAGAACCCACATGATCAAGTCTTGCTACTAGGAATTCTAAATGGCACTGAAAACTTATTATCAGGGGTCAGAATTTTTAAAAAAGAAAAAGATAATCAGACCGTGTGCAAACTCGTTTGTCTGATGCACTTATCTCATATTATCTCGTGCCATAATAATATTTGATTTTTTAAAATTGACATTTTAATGCTCTTGACATGGTCACTGACTATAACATAACTCTGTATTGAGATGTGATTGGCTAAAATAGCAATACCCCAGTGACAATATTTCTTATTTATATTGCATAAAGTCTAGATATTTTATGACTTCTTTGAAGTCTACACCAGCTGTTTTGAGCTACCTTGTGGTGGACTTTATTGGCAGGTGATCTCCCCGGCCCTCCACCCCCCCCCCCCCCCCAATCCGGAATTACACTTCTGCTGGTGATCCTGAATCATCTCAGGCAAATCCCAGCTCTGAAGATCAAGACCAGGAAGACCTCAGTAAAAATCAGTATTTAACCAGGGTTCCTGATATGATTATTCATCAGTTTGTGATGACATTGTGGAGTGTGTGTGTGTATGATTAGGGCTTTACGTCCTGTATTTCTGCACCAGTTGGGCTAATTAGGGCAGGCAGAGACCATGGCAATGAGACGAAGGATAAAACAGCAAACAAAAGCTGATCATAACCAGACAATTTTTTTCAGCCAGGACTAAACTGCCATATGGCCCCTGGCCCATAAAATGCCTTAATACTGCAGCAAAATGTCTTGTCGCCTGTTTTAAAACGATGCCCTCTAGTGTGTCAGAGAAAATGGATCAGTTAAGGGAAAACATTTGATACATTTATGAACCCTAGGTAAATTGAATGCATATAATAAGCGATAAACATCCGTTGTAATTGATAATATTGATCATGCCATAAGCATTTTTCAGACCATTTTTTGCACTGAGGGGTGTACAATTTTCCATTTATTTGTTGCTCAGCTGTTGTGGGTGAGTCCTGTGATTGGTTAATCTACACAATATTTAGCAGATGGTCTGGAATGGTTAATATCTTAATGTTTGCGATTATTGAATTTTTCAAAGAAACTTGAATGGGTTTGTAAATTTAATTTATTAATCAATATTACATTTTATACATTGGAAACATACGTTGTTAGAAAATATTCGAATGAAGAAAAAATATTGCATATGTATCTTGATAATACATTTGTGAAAGTCATAATTATATGCACAGGAACAATTCCTACATATCTTGTCCAGTGGTAACGTCAGTTAGAATTCAGGGATGACGAGGGATCTTGTCTGTAAATAAATAAAGTTATTTCAGAACATTTTTCTTTTTGTTTTATGCACCCAAAGTAAAGCGCACCCAAATTTATGCATGAAACATGCAAATAAACACTATTTTTTTGTAAAAATAATTCTGGCAAACAATAAGAATAATATTTGTGTCGAATAGCGGGGGTTTGGGGTGGCAGTCCCCTTTAAAAAGAAAATAAACAAATTTCTTGTAACTTTCCTAGTAAATGATTATCACCATTGTTAGTGTGAGACGTCAGTTGAACTCAAGCATTAATTTTTTACATCATAGGCCTGGCAACGAGACTTGCTAAATATGGTCATAACTTGGGTCCGCTATACTGCTTTTTTTCCCTACCATTCAGTTCATATAAAAAAATAGATATATCAAAATAGATTCCATTACGACGGGTGTGGTGAGTGACACCATATGTCAAATTTGCTCTTACAAGTAAAGCTATATTATATATTTATATAAGTGAGTAAGCCCGAATTTATATTTTATAAAGTGGTGCGCAGAAGATAAAAGATGTGTACATGAGAAAAAATTATTTTCCCACCAAGTGCGCCTAAGGACTATAGAATATACACATAAAAATTAATTAATTGATTTATAAAGCGCCAGTTTTAGAAATTATTTCTACTTACCAGGGGGGGGGGGGGGCCTGATGCCACAAACAATTCAATCAAGGAGTAGGTGATGTCTTTGTCCAGTGTCACATCATGTTTCAAACATTGGTAAACCCAATTGAACATGCTTGGATAATGATTCGTGATGACGAGGTTGTGTTGAAAGTTACCATCAGACAGTATTTTGTATGCACCAGGGTTTGCCAATAGGGACTGGTTGTTCTGTGATGAAATGAAAATTTCAGTTAGTTATGAATGCTTAGCATAACTATTACCAGTCTCTCTTTTTATTAGACTTAATTAAATCTCAGCACTGGATCATGAAATCCACGTAATTGATCACAAACAGCTATTTTCAAATTTCAGTTTATCATATAAAATGGGTTTTAAAATTGAAATAAAAGCAATAATTTTAAGATATTGTCCTGTAACCTTGACCTATTTACACATGTGACATCCTCCTTAATGGAATCTGATGTCTGCTGCTGCAGACGATAAGCATAATTTCTGCAAGAATATCTCATAAAAACTGAAGGTAAGTTTTACACCATTTTAATCTTTAGAAAATAGAGTAAAAGATGACATTGGTTTCAACAATGCAACTGGGAACATATTTTCACAATCTAGACAGATTTTAAGCTTTTTTTGGAGTCTTGTCATATTGTGCCAAAATCATTCCGTCACAAATCAATACTGTTTATCTATAATTGGTGAGCATTGCCAGTGGTCTGAATACCATATTTGGGTTTCTTTGACCAATTTTCTCTCTCGAAACATTGGTAGGCTCTAATTGGTATATTTCTGGCTTATCATCATTAAAAACCACGTGACAAGCTATAATATAGCATTATAAAAACAATTTATTTGATCTTTTGATCAGTCTTAAAGAATGTATCTGTAGTTTGAAACAAACTACAAAATAAATTGTTTTTATAATATTATATTATAGCCTGGATCACGAGTATGACGGAATAATGCACTTATATATTTTGTCACCTTTCAAAGAAAATATTGTGAATGTCTCGAAGACCCAGCTAATGTCAATGCCATGATAGGAGAACTCAAATATATATAGTTTTTTTTTAAATCTGCAATTCTAATAAAATTGATCACATATTCTTAAGAACCTTCCAACTTAACTGGTTCGTCTTGAACATCATTAGTAAACATATTATTATCATTTTTAACTGTCCTGACATAATTGAATAACTCTTAATGAGCAATCAAATGTTGAGATCACTTAATTTGACATCGTTACCAAAGTGTTGTGCTGCAGAAGGTGTTTCCAATTTTTGTGGGGGAGCATACACATTACATAAAAGTGTGCACATATAAAGATAATCTTACCACGTTTTCGTAGACTTTACTTCTTCTAGGTTCATCTGGCTTTGTATATGTCGCGTACCAATACACACTGTCTTTTCCTTTTTCAAAGTAACATGGCAGGGTCACACTCCATCCCATTGTAGCACGAACAAGATCCATTTCAGTGGCAGGGGCTGCAACAAAGAAATTCATTCACTCAAGGCAAACATAACCCACAAAAAATATAATAATAATGTGAAAACTTGAAAGATATTTGTGAAACATATACATAGAACGAAGGCTCGTCTTTCTTTATTTTTCTGCTCACAATGAATCGATGTGAGACCAAATGTTCTTTAATTCTCCATGCTACTGGTACTACATTGCACAGATGAGCTAATGATTTGGGTTCACACCATGCGCACACATTCTTGATGTAGGTTGGGTATTTTATCTGTCTGTGAATAGACGCTGAGTAAAAGACACTATCAATAGGGCATCTCTTAATTTTATATGGGGTGGGTGGGTGATTAGGGCTTTACGTCCTGTATTTCTGCACCTGCTGGGCTAATTAGGACAGGCAGAGACCATGGCAATGAGATGAAGGATGAAACAGCCATCCAACTTAGGCTCGACCAGGAATCAAACCCGGGACCCAGCGGTTGGAAGCCCAGAGCGCTGCCTCAGAGCTAGGCTCCCGCCTCTTAATTTTATATGAAAATTTGACATTATATACTATTTACCGAATTAAATTCATTGCTAAGCTTTACACACAAACAAAACATACCATAGACAGTGACATTAACACGTTCATATGTAGTAAATACAGTAGGGGTATGGTCATATGTTCCACATCCGTAGACCATACCATCCTCCAATAGGGCTCCTCTGATAGTCATGTCGTGCCAGTCTGCCACGTTGCAATCTACCCAGTATTTATCGGCATACCACATAGTACATCTGGTATTCTGTAACATAGTAATTAAATGGTAGTTAGATAGATAATTACTTCTCTGTAATTGGAAGTACTTTACAATAGACACGGAAACATAGTAAGATTTTGGAGCACAGTGAAGTGGTAAGACATGTATGTACATACAATTTTTTTAATCAATATTCATATCTATGTGAGTTTGGCATATAGTGAAATATATTATCAAATAATCCAGTATCATTCAAAAATTAATGCCATGGACAGTTTGTGGGTTACAATTATCATGGCACCATTTTGCAGGAAGTTGAGACTAGAATGTACAGTACAGACATCAGAATTTGGTGTGACTTATGTATCATGCTGCACGTGGGTTTTTTGCAATGTGCATCAGAAATCTCTTCAATTGGACAGAAATAAATAACCATTTTTACATTGGTACTGAGTGAGGATGAGATTGCAAGATAGATTGACTGGATTCCGCTATATTGGACTCATGGTTAGCATTTCTTTGTTCAATATTAAGAATTCTGAGAAGTAGCTACCGATCGGGTGATGATAAGTTCCTCAGATGCCTTATTCGTTCTTGACCAAAACACCGTTTCTGAAGGATGATGTTCGAAGCGGCATGGTATGATCAAATCTTCACCAGATTCAACATATCGAGTTTTGAGCTCCTGAGAGAGCACTAGAAGTACAAAAGGGAAAAATTAATTATTATGATTATACAGATTTAACAGAGCTTTGTTCAGAAATTATAATGCATACTACATCGATGGAAATTTTTGTTTGATTAAAAGATAATTCAACTAATGAATTTAGCGATGCAGGACAGAGAGGTCTTGCTTCACACTTTGGTTCATGTCACCTGCCCTACATGTAGACAAGCGAGTATATAACATGCCTATAATACTGCATAGTACTTGTAGATTTGTCATCTTACAGGTAAACCTTCACCTGTCAATAAGGCATGCAAAACTCTCTAATATATCAGGTTTTACACAAATTACAAACCTGATGAAAGAAGGCAGCTCAACAAAACCAGAACCCACATGATCGGAGATTGTTATTAGGAGTCAGGAGAACAAAGACAAAGAAAAAATTCGAGAAAGTCTGACATGAAAACAAAGGATTATCAGTATAGATAAGAATTGAGACCGTGTGCAAACTTGTTTGCGAACATTGATTTGATCAGTCAGTTGATCAAAATTGGACCAGTGATAAATTTTTGTCACAATTGTTTGTTTTTTTCTTAATATTATGTCAATTTATACTCTGAACTTTAATTTAACAAAATCCCCTGATACATTATTCCCCTCATCTATGTTTTCACTTTTTTTTCCCAATTCTGAAAGTTGTTAGCATTTTCAGCAAATTTTTATCGCTCAACTGTCACTCTTAAGTAGAAAAAGTCACAATGAAGAGGTAAATGTTCCTAACTCTCTCCAGAGGAAAAATTCATTAACATAAAACCCTCGAGAGGAAAAAGTAGCAATTACTCTTAAGAACTTGCGGGTTGGGAAATTCATGGGGCACGTTGGTAAACACCTAAACGGTCACAATGAGGTGTTAGAGAAGCCGTAAATCACAGGCAAATGACTGGAAGCCATGGTACCTGAGCCTGAAGTGGAAGACCTCGAGTTTTGACGGACCGCGATAACAGATAACAGGTGGTCCCAAAATGACAAATGCAAGTACCCTACGCAGCTAAAAATGGAATGGGAATAACATGGCGTCCGGGCTTCACCTTCCACTGAGACCCTAGAAAGTAGTGTCGAGTTCTGCTCCGGAAATGGCAAAATTAGTTTTTCTATCTTTTTAAAAATTTTGCAAAACATAGACGTCATATGTCAATGTTACTATCAACAGGCATCACTATGCCAAATAGAGTATTACTGTGCAAAATTTTTTTACGGTTAGTGCACTAGCGGACGACATGAATTTTTCTTGCGATAACAATAACACTCTTCAAACTTTGATCGCTGAGAGTTAAAAACAGATGTAGCTGTATTCCGTACCAATGGTAAGCAGAAAAAATGTATAAATCTATAATATAGCTATAGAAACTCTCCTATCGTACTTGATCCAACAAAATATGTATATTATTTTTCATACTTATTTCACTGCTGCTGAAACCTGTTGAAGCTGTTCAGGGAACTACATAAGCACCTGCATCTCACATCCAATGACTAAACTCCTGACCAGATGAAAAATCAGCAGAAAATTTCATTTACCCAGTGTAAAATCTTGCAATAGCGGAAATTCAATGAAAAATCCTATATTTACGAGTGTAAAACTTCACATGAGTTGTGCTACAGGTAAAATCAAATTTGAGGTAGAGGAATTTTTTTCACCCAGGAAAGGCATAGGAATGAATTTTTTTCAGCTTCGTGCATCAATTACCATTTCACCATTACTATTACTGTAACAATCAGAATTACAACAGTTATATATCATGTTCTTAAAGTAGAAAAGAAGCTATCATTGGAAAACCTGAAAGACTGTAACCTAGCCATTGTAGTCAGAAGTAACTTCTACACATTTTCCTGAACAATTCAGTCCTTATTTGACAAAATTGGTCAATATTAGGGGAGCTGCATCCTTTTGAAGTCATAGCGCAGGCTTTTTAGCATTTTGAGTGTTATGTTCAAATACGAACTGCTCAAAACAATGCATTTTAACTGATTTACAGTGCTGGCACAGGCGTTATTTCATATCATATGCCACATATAAATTCGCCGCCCATCAGCCCTATTGACTTCAATGTTAAATTAAAGTTCTCATTACGTTGCTATTAGCCATTAAATAATACACAGTCTGATCATTTCTAAGTTGAGCCAATTCTAGTCAATTACACCTGCTTGTAATCTCCTTCGACTGACTTTTGGTGCTTTGAAATTTGCTGCAGCGAGTGCCTGCAAACTGCCCAATAACATCAATAGCCCTTGCCCCTTGACTTAATGCTGACACCCACTGGTGCCCACTGACGCCCACTGAAGCCCACTGATGCCAACTGACCCGACTGGAATAATTTTTGGGCGTTACCACGTCCACAAATTAGAAAAATTAGCTTGCTTTTTATAATCTAGATGCAGATCCATTAAATTTTTCATAAGCACACCAGACCAAAATCAATTGCTTAATTAAGTGACTTTCTGAGAAGTTGTATGGAGTGGCTATCTAATCTTTTATTAAATTCACTACTGCCCTCCTAGAAGAGGGATATGTTTTCACAAACCTTATCTCCTATACCTTTTCAGGATATCAAAGAGTACTTCAATAACAGAAGTATTCATCCGATTTCCAATTTTATTTTCAGATGCAGCAGTGTTATCACACTCCTCTCATGAAAAAGTGCGTATTTTGATGTACAAATGCCGATGAATCATCTAACAAAATTTCTTGTGCTTTCAAAGTAGTAATTCATATATGGCCACTGGGAGAGCCAGGTGTAGGTAGAGCAAGACAGTATGCATTTCTCAGAGCCCTGTTTTTGCCATTGGAATTCAATTTCTACAACCTCAACATAGCAAGGACTCTCATTAGTGCAGTAGTAGGAGGGGCCATATGACTTGACCACCCAACATGAAATATATACATTTGGCAACATGCATTGATGTCTTCCTGATACTAAGGATCTGGTTGATACCAATCTCAAATATGGGTGCGTTTCTGGTGAGAGCCCCTCAAAGAGACCGACCACTACTTTAGTGCCACGATGATATCAAGGACTGGATATGATATCATATCCAGCTATGGCTGTCCATGGTGGTTCCGAGGCTACATGTGATTTATGTTAATTAGTTCAGAACGTTTACATGACGTCTTAGCTTCAGGGGATTAGTGTAATTGCCTAGAGTATATTAATGACATAAAAAAGTTTGAATAGCTTAGGGTCATGTGACAGGCAAGTCCATACATGATATCTTTATTATTATTACTGTATAACGCTAACACATAGTCTATTACGTTCATTTGTGTTCTGTACAATGGAAGGTGAGGACGTTACTGAAAAATTCATGGGAGGTTTACCTCCTCATGGTGCTGAGGTGAAATATGAAAACTCTGGACCTAGATCCGATGAACATAGTTCTCCTGGTGTAAAAGATATTCACACTGTGGGGAGTGCAAGCAATTGGAGCTTTTCAGTCGAATTCTACCAAAAAAGGAAGTTATGTTCATTCGTCAGGTGGTGATTCTGTATATTGTCATTATTACGTGCATTGTTCTCTACGCAATGGTGATGGCAATTTGTGGACTGCTCTCCTTTCTTCACCTCTTGGAATAATGCTGCCCCAGCCAACATTGTCATCACGTAAATGTTGACAGAATGTTGACCATCATGAATAGTGAGAGACGCAAGTGATGCGATAGTGTGTATACCTTGACTGCTCTCATACAGCATGTCCTCAGGACAGTCGGTTATGATACCACCAGTGATTGGCTGATCAGTACCTTATTACCATAATATTTACATGAACATCAGCCAAACGTCAGTCCAAAGCGTATATAAGCTACAGCATCGAGTCACAGTGGCAATGGCTTCTTTTGTCGAAAAAGGAATAGCTCAACTCACAACATGACTAGCAGCCAGCTTAATGCTGCAGACTCTTCAGGGTTTGTCCGAGAAGACACATGTCATTGCACACACAGTGTTACATTACAAGGCCGGTTACATAATGGTATCCAGACACAACGATGATACAGGCAAGTGGCGAAATGTACACATTGCGAAGAAGTCATTCGAGAAAATGAAAGAATCAGCTGATTCAGTACTACTCGATGCACTCGTTAATCATAAAGCCCTGGAACTGAGATTGACTCAGAAGCAGTTTCTGATGATCACAAAGTTCCAAAAGTATAACAAGAAGGAGCTGTACTTTGTATCCATACTACACCCTAAGGCTGAGCAGGAGAGTACAGCTAACGTGACAGAATTTCTGCACAGTAAGACCATCAATTTACGACCCGAGGAATTCGAAAAACTTCACTCTTCATTTGACAAACTTTATCAGGTGATAAGTATACCTCAGCCAGGAGGGAATGACGGCGATAAACATACAGATCTCGAAGAGTGCCCCACAATCAACTGCTATGGATGGTCTATTGAAAAAAGAGGTCTCAAGTCTCTTACTGTGTACAGGACTCGTGAACAGTGCGAGACTATGCATGATGGTTCGATGTCAACTGACCCAGATGTAATTCTTAATGGCTGGCATAACCACTTCAGTAGTCTGTTTCATGATAATCAGATGGGTGCAGGTCACGATGAAGAATTGTTAGATCACATTTTTACTAAGAAATCAGAATATGAGAGAGGGGTGGGTGGGTGGGTGATTAGGGCTTTACGTCCTGTATTTCTGCACCAGTTGGGCTAATTAGGACAGGCAGAGACCATGGCAATGAGACGAAGGATGAAAAAGGCCAACCAACTTAGGCTCGACCGGGAATCGAACCGATACCTAAGAACCAAACATCGGCTAAAAGAAATCCTGAATTTTATAGAGGTATCAGTCTCATCTCATGTATTGGCAAACTTTATAGTGCTTTTTTTAACCAACGACTCACTGTATTTTTAGACCATAGACAAACAAAATGGGTTTAGAGCCACTCGATCTTGTCTTGATCACATCTTTTCTCTGTCTAGCATTATAAATAATAGATTAGCAGTGAAGCAGGGCACCTTTTGTTGTTTTATAGATATGTCAAAAGCGTTTGACTCAGTTGACCAGAATTGCTTATTGTATAAATTACAATACAATGGCATAAGAGGCAAAATGTATCATGCAATAAAATCAGACCTGAAACATCAAACTTGTGCAGTTAAATTTAATGAGCAAAAGACAAATTGGTTTAATAGTGAAATAGGTGTTAGACAGGGGGACCCAATATCTCCATCCCTGTTTAGTTTATATATCAATGATTTGGCTCTTGAGTTATCAGTTATGAATTTGGGTGTTCAAGTAGGTGAGGAGATTGTTAACATTTTGCAATACGCAGATGACCTAATTATTTTGGCTGAAAGTGCAGCTGGGTTTTAATTAATGTAAAATAAATGCACAGACTGGTGTCATCAATGGAAATTGGAAATTCAGCTAAAAACAGGGACAGAAAACAGGGTGCTACTGACACTACTGACGTCAGGTATGGGCAGTTTTCTCCATCATTCTGACGTCAGCAGTTCATTAATTTATGAGCATAACTGACTGTTCATCCAAGATCTTACCTAATCACACTGTGCCGGCATGGCCTGTATTTTCAGTCCTCACTTTTTAAGTGACTGCTTCCTCAATGATGCCTCTGAAACAGTAACAAACATTGTAAACTACAGAATTGTCTCATGTAATATTTAAGCAAATGAATTATCTTTCAGCAAGGTTATGTCCCTCATAATCTTTTTAAAAGAAACAGCACATGTAAAGTACCCGATCAGTTTTTTTTTCTTGACAAATATATGCATTTAGCACTTTTTTTAGTGTCCTCTTTCAAACTTTGCACAAAATTCTAATTTACAGTTAGAGACCAAACACCATGAGTATACTTACAATTGTTTCAGGATATTCTGATAATCTCAGTGATGAAGTTCCTGATTTCATCTCTTAAGGCTTGAAGTGGCCCACTTCAGGTGATGTTCATTGCTTGGATGTACAACAGCAAATGATATTTTGGGACTAATCTGGAATTCTGATGAGGTTTGTGAGGCATCTTGGGATACCTCTGTCTGGATGAGAGCCAGTGATTGGCCCTTAAGTGTGGGGTACACTGGGATACCTTTGACTGTGAGGGTCAGTGATTGGCCCTCACCATCATGCTTGAGCCCAGGTACCTCCCTCCTCTGTGTGTCTGTCCACTTTAGACTAAATGCAGGTCAGAGTCAAGAAATTTCTTGAAGTGGCAACATGCATGGGCCACCAAATGAAAAATGACAAGTAAAAAGCAGTATAGGACAAGTTCTTAAAAAATTTAGCTGCAGTGACATAACATCTCTAAGGGTAAGGATCCTTTTTAGTATGTTTTGAAAATCCTGCTATTTGTGATTTTATTAAGGCGTTTGTATTCTTATGCTTTAAGTTTATTGCTTTATTTACAATCAATGAGGGTCAAATTAATGTTAATGCATATAATTTACAATGGAATTTAGAACAAACAAAGCTGAAAGCATCTGTATTTAGGATATGTGTATTAAAATGCACAATTTGTTACATCAAATGGCACATACACTGTTTCAAATGAAATCTTTATTAAATGGTATCAATTTGTGACATTGAACCAGATAGTAGTAGTAGTAGTAGTAGTAGTAGTAGTAGTAGTAGTAGTAGTAGTAGTAGTAGTAGTAGTAGTAATAGCTGTTTATTGTCTGGCAGGTACAGATAAATGTCCATACCATACAATCATCAAAATTTAAAATACACATATTTATAAAGACATTATAATAAAATACATTATATTTATATATATAACATTAGGTGTTCAATCAAGAATTATAAACAAAGATAAAATGTAATGAAAATTAAGACTTCACAGATATTATAAATTCTTTAATTTGGTTCATTACATTTTTTTTAATTTATCAGAATTCACAAAATCTGCATTTTTTATTTCATGTACTATGTTTATGGGGTAAAAAAGGATTAGATAATATTTCCTTATCTTATTTGCTTAGACCATCTGTGTGTTAAGTGTATTACATAACATCCGTCCTGTCTCAGAAAGATTAGTGCTTTGAAATTTACAGAACAAGACATCAAAGGGAATGAGCCACATGTAGATTGATGAAACAGTGACTTTGTAATTAGATAAGAAACAGGACAATCATATCGCATTAATTAACATGTATCACATTTAGTTGTATTAGATAAAATAGTCAAACATTCTTTACAGTAAGCTTAAAAAACCTTTACACACTTAATTCCACAATTTATTGTTAAGCTCTGTAATTCAACTAATAACTTTCAACTGTAGTTGTTAGATATCAACAGATTATTTAATCAATCAATCATATGATTATTCTTATTAATCATTTGAAGTACATGGGAAAATAATTCACCAAAATGATTCCTTTTCCCAATTTAAACTTGATTGTATGAGTGTTGCAGAGTTAAGTGTCAAATGGTCAAATGCCACCCTGTGTTATCATCTAATTGCAATTATAAGGATGAAAAAAGTTAAAAAATCAGAATTCTTATAATTGCTATTCAGGTAATTTTGCACTCGTGATTCTCTGATTATTAAGTATATCAAACTTTAATTGCATTTGAACAACCAGTGTGGGATCATTACAAGAGGGATTGCAATATTCAAGCTATGCACCTGCACTTGATTTATTGTGTGCATTAATCGTTTGCTTTTTTATTTTCAGATTCCATGACATGGGGAAGGTGGATGAGAGCAACAGCAATCAAAGTATAATGCTGAGAACTAATTGACACCTCAAATAAAATCCATACAAAATATATATATCTCATACATAGTAATTGTGCCATATGTAAACTTTATTGCATTGGTTTTCAGTCATGAGATTGTATTATGAATTTATGACACATAGGTTAGTGATTATTTTGGTAAATAAAATTTTGTATATCTTTTTAATGAATGTGATACCCTAGGCCTCTTTAAACAGCTTAGTAAACTACCAATATGCGAATTGTAAATTGTGGCAAAAATGCTAGCTCTTGATGTACAGTGCCGTGCATAAGCAAGTGAAGCTCCCAAAAAGACTAATAATCTTGAAGGTGATAGTTTATTCAACTCCACAGCTTTTAACAATATATCATGATTAGAGGAGACCAGAGTAGTTAATGTAGCCTAATTTCATGATGTTGTTTTGTTTTTGAAGAGTCGTAAATACAAATAAATTACAAAGATAGATGGTTTGCAGTGTGGTTCACTTGCTTATGTACGGCATTGTATGTCAGTACTACTGACGCAGTAGGCAACATTAATGTGTGCAAATAAATCTATTGCATGTCAGAAAACTGACTAATAAATATTTTTCAAAATTTTCCTTGTTGTCGTCTATTGGTGACTCAATACTACAAAGTGTTTGAGGATATTATTGATCACATTTACGGGTATCCTGACGTCAGAAAAAGGCAAAAATTGCACACTTCTGACATTTGTCAAATATCTCCGATCTATATGCATGCCATTTGATGTGCATCCAGATGTCAGTAAGACAGCAAAAATAAAACAATGCTGACATTGAAACCTATCTATGGTCTGTCAGTAAATCCTAAGAACACAGTTTCTCCTGACTGTCATTAAGAATGAAATTTCATAGACATCCTGACGTCAGCAAGAAAGCCCATATTGGACCCTACAGACAATTGTGAAACTGCTGCTCAGTCTATGACTTGTCAGTAAGTGGTCAATAATAGTGTCCTCCTGACTGTCAGTATGGATGATATCTATAAGCATCCTGACATCAGGAAGGTGAAAAAAAGTTATGCATTTTGACGTCAGCAGTGTCAGCAAAGACCCAAAAAATTTCCCTGTTTTTATATGTGAAAATTAATGTAAAAAAAACTAAAATAATTCACTTGAGGAAAGCAATCACAAGCAGTAACAAACTATGCTTTTAGTTGTATGGAACAGGATTTGGAAGTTGTTAGTCAATATAAATATCTAGGGGTAATGTTTCAAGAATTTATGAATTTTGATGTTTGTTCCAAGATCTTGGCTGATAGCTCTAGTAGAGCTTTTGGATTTTTAATTTCTAAATTAAGAATATTTAAAATACTAGATTATTACATTTTTTTTTAATTATTTGGTACATGCTTAACTCCTATTATGGATTATGGGGCAGGGGTCTGAGGTTTTAAAGATTATAATTTTATTAATGTTATTCAAAATAAAATTTTACGGTATTTCCTAGGGGTCCATAAATTTGCCACAAATTTGGGTTTGTGGGGTGATGTAGGTTGGTTGCCAGCAACTATAAGAAGGAAGGTTGAAATGGTAAGACTTTGGTGTAGGTTAATACGTATGGATGATATTAGATTAACTAAAAGACTTTTGGTGTTTGATGTGTATAACTGTAAATATCGCAATGTCAAGAATTGCTCATATGAATTAAATGTATTTTTGAAGAGACAAGTCAATCATATTTATTTCATACAGAAACAGTTAATTTTAGATTAGGAAATGTTTTAAGAACCACTGAAAATAGATTGTTCGAAAATTATAAAATGCAATGGCAAATAGATATTACTAGATATCCAAAATTACGCACTTACAGAATGTTTAAATCAGATTATTCATCAGAAGGATATGTTACTGACTATATATCAAGATCAGAGAGGTCATCTTAGTAAAGAATTTTTGTTTCAAACTGTTATCAATATTAATAATCAAAGATCACTTGCACGGTACATTCAAAAATCTTATCATATTCAAAATGAAATACTGTACAATAAGTAAAGCAGAAATACTAGTACATATGTATGTATTATATATCACGTTTGTAACAAACCTCTTGACCGTTTATCTATATGTCTGACTAACATAATTATGTTGTTCACCCCCAGATAGTAACATTTATAATATAAATAAGTGACTTATAGGCCTGATAGGCCGGGCATAATGATTACTGTTTTCTTTAACAAAACAAAAAATATCTGTAATGATATGCAAGTCACGTTAATAAAAATTTATTGAATTGAATTGTTAATTCTTAAGTACAATAAATAGTCACAGTTGTTGGAAGGGAGAGCATTCGTTCTAGCTACACTTACATGAACATCAATAATACAAACAGCTATTCAAAATTCCAAACTCGGTTAAATATACATGAAAACAAATAAATAAATATTCAGGGAACTCTGAACCATGTGTAATATATATATATATATATTACACACACACACACACACATACATATATATATATATATATATATATACACACACATACACACACACACACATATATATATATATATATATATATATATATATCTATATATATATATATATATATATATATTTATCTTTATTGAACCTATGGGAGACACTCGACCAACCTTTGGGGGACACAGGTGATGTTTGGGGGACATGGGTATGTCCCCCAACAGGTTTTGCCATGCTCTGACTCCCTGAGACACAATATGTTGCTTTTAAGGGACAGCATAACAACATATCAGCCTTAGGATGTGATTTCAGCAAAAATTTAATGAGTACTTTGACTCAGTTTTCTGAGATCAGCATTTAAAATTTTGACCTTTTTGAACTGATGTCATCTTTCGGGGACATGGCTTTCACGGCCTATGTTTCATCATTAATCATATATATTCTATTTAAAATTTTGGGTATAGCTAATTAAGCAGTATTTCTTTCATGCATATAAATTTCAGAAATTTTGAATGAAAAATACAGAAAATGATATTTTCATGTCCATAAAATTTCTTGTCAACCAAAGCTGAGGGCTTTAAATTGTTTCAACGGCTCTGATTGGCTGCGGTCTATAAGCTGCTCTGATTGGTTAAAAACTTCTGAGGAGACAAAATGGTGGGAAGAGGCATTCTTGCAAGGTGAGTGCCAAGTTTTTCATCTATTGGAGCAATAGTACCTAAAGCCCCGTTCCCACATAGCCGAGTTACTCGTAGTCAACTCGTAGTAATAACAAAAATTACGTAACACCCAAAATTCGAGGAGTTGGCGACGAATTTTTGCGGAAAAAATGACCAGGAGTGACTCGCCGAGTTACTCGCCGAATTACTCGCCGAGTTACTCGGCGGGTTCAGCGAGCGACTCGCCGAGTACCAGGAGTGACTCGCCGAGTACCAGGAGTAACTCGCCGAGTACCAGGAGTAACTCGCCGAGTACCAGGAGTAACTCGCGACGAGTCACCCATCGAATGATAGGCCGACGCCAGCCTACCTGCATTCTCAGATGAATATCTCGCTTAATATTTGGTCTATTTTCGATCCGAAAAAACCTATGGAGTCACTATGAATTATACTACAAAACAATCTTTATTTGACGAAAATCGGACTAATATTAAGGGAGCAGTAGCTTTTTAAAGAAGCGCTCAGCTTTCTGCATTAATACAGTCTGGGCGCGGACGCTTCAGGGAGCACCAGTATAAGTAAATTAAATATAGCAAATAAAATCACAGATCAAATCACAAATACTAATTACAATATCAATATTAGATTTAAATTTTACAAAATATACACAAATTTATACTGATCATAATATCACAATAAGATTCAAATTAACACAAAAAGATAAGAAAGTTATACAAATATAATCATTGCCTGGTAATTACAATTAAATATATTGCTTTTAATTAATGAAAGCAATTACATATTTTTGTAATTGTGAATGACAATCAAGACAATGTCATATTACTGTGTCATCTTTGAACAAACCATGAAATGACAGGTCAAAGAACCCCAATTTAGGCAATGAGGCAATTGACACATGTATTGAATTTGCTGTATGCTCTACACCAATTCTTTGTATCATTCAAAATGCTAATAGCAATTACTGTGTCATCTTTGAACAAACCATGAAATGACAGGTCAAAGAACCCCAATTTAGGCAATTAGGCAATTGACACATGTATTGAATTTGCTGTATGCTCTACACCCATTCTTTGTATCATTCAAAATGCTAATAGCAATTGACATAACAGTCATGGCAGTTGGCAGAATGAGTAGAAATGAATTGCAATAAAGCTCATCCAAACAATGTATATAAAATGGTCAAAAATATTGACCACACCATTCATGTCAGGGCCATACACAGAGCACCTTGCCACCGCCAGACTACCTGCCTTCTCAGACAAATATCTCGCTTAATATTTGGTCTATTTTCAATCTGAAAATCTGTGTGGAATAAGTATGAACTCGACTATAATTCAATATTTATTTGACGAAAATCGGACTAATATTAGGGGAGCAGCAGCCTTTTAAAGTAGCGCTCAGCCTTACCTGCATTGATACAGTCCGGGCGCGGACGTCTGCGAGAGCACCACTGTTTGCCTCCGCCAACTTAGCTGCCTTTTCAGACGAATATCTCGCTTAATATTTGGTCTATTTTAAATCCGAAAACGCGTATGGAATCAGTATGATTTATACTACAATTCAGTCCTGATTTGACGAAAATCGGATTAATATAAATGGAGCAGCAGCCACCGCAAGACAACTGCCTTCTCAGACAAATATCTCGCTTAATATTCGGGTTTTTTTTAATCCGAAAATACGTATGGAATCACTATGAATTATACTACAAAACAATCTTTATTTGACGAAAATCGGACTGATATTAGAGGAGCAGCGGCCTTTTATATTATATACGACCCCCTACGCTGATGATGGATGTACTAAAGGTAGAACTCGACGAGTTACTCGGTGAGTTACTCCTACAACTCGCCGAGTTACTCCTCGCACTCCTGAACATCCCCCCCGAGTGTAATACGAGCGAAAATAGCGCCGAGTAACTCGCCGAGTTCGAGGAGTAACTCGGCGAGTTCGAGGAGTAACTCGGCGAGTTCGAGGAGTAACTCGGCGAGTTCGAGGAGTAACTCGGCGAGTCATGGCCGAGTTTTTGGACTCCTGGATAATTCGCCGAGTGTGCCGTGCAGCACGGCATACTCGGGAGACTCGGCCTACTCGGCTCCAAATCTCACGAGTTCGCTACGAGACTCAGGAGTTACTCGCCGAGCATCTCTCGAGTGCGAGGAGTAATCGCCGAGTTTAGTAAGAGTTGGGCCCGAGAGGCATGTTACGTAATACTACGAGTTGACTACGAGTAACTCGGCTATGTGGGAACGGGGCTTAATGGTAAGGGTTGCATTTGCCTGAATATGAAAGAACTTGTGTCTTTGAACTTGTGTGAAGGTTTAGGCCTAACTGACAATTACCACTCAAACCGCGACGTATCCACTTCTGTGTAGCGTGTATTTTGATAAAAATAGGCCGACTTTGCAGGTCGCTCTAGCCTATAACTTTACAACTAAAATTCTGAAAATTGGTTTAGTAGTCAATTATGACGTCTAGATATGCAATCGGTTTTTGCGTAGGACAAATCAATCTCGAGTTACGGATGTTTGTTTGAAGCTAAAAACAGCGTCGCGCTACTGCAATAAAAATCTGTGTCGCGAAATTGCCTTAACTTTCAAAATTCGGCGCTACTTTATTAATGAATGTATTTTGTTGAAATTCGGGATTTAGGTAAAACAACACCTAAAGTTTCTTATTTTCTATGACACAACTTTGTAACTTGAAAATTAATGGATGAAAACGCGAATCACAATAGGGTGGTCAAACCAAATTTTCAATTTTAGAATTTTAATACTGGAAGTAGCTCATCTAATAGAGCTTTCAGTCAGATGTTCTGAAGAAGCCTGTTTAAAGGGCTATAAAATGAGAAATATACAGTATATCTTTATTATATTCAAAAGATACATACAAAAGCAACATAGTTCTTTATGACAATGTAGTTAAAAGATTTTAAACTGATAATATTTATCAAAAAGATTTTAAACTGAGAATATTTATCAAAAAAAAATTAAACAAAACGAAAGTCTCCAAATAACCTGACAGCGACTATAATAAATGATTGTCAGTGATATGTAGTGTTTCGTTATGCTAAACGGTACTCTTTTTTTTAACAATGGAGATGCGAAAGATTTCTGACCGATAAAATTGATTTCAGAATTCTGACCATATTTCTTCTTTCAAAAATTACAGTGACCAAACTGCTGTAATTTTAAGCGAGATTACCTAGTTACAAGTTCAATAATCATTGTCAATTGGTTTTTGTTTTTTTTCTAGTGATTAGAAAACAATGAAGGATGCTCACTCGAGGTAAACGCATGGTATGTGTTAAACTTAGCTGAACTTTGATATGAAGTTTATATATATATATATATATTTATATAAAGTTCATATTAATACAAATAATCGATGGCGTACAATTATGTTATTCACATTTTCTTTCTTTTTGTATAACTTCGATGTTTCGTCTGTTGTAGCTCCAAGCCAGTTTGGCTCCGGTCATCTCCCAGGTGAGCAATAAAATTTACTATATATATTGTGGGCCAAAAATTCAGCAGTTATCAGAATGATGACTCAGGATTCAGGCACTTACATCATAAGTCCTGCAAATTACAAAATAGACGTCTAAGCTGCTGCCATTAGCCACCACCTTTGCAGCATGTTCATCGTGGTTATTACTACATAATTAGGGGACTGTGATTCATACTATTTTGCAGTTGTGATATATATATATATCACACCCAATATTAAGACCATTCTGAAATCAAATTTATGAGGTTCTTAGGTGAGACATATATTTCATCTTGAGATATGGGGCAATGCTCTTAAAGTGACAAAATTACAACTGAGCTGAAGTTAGTAGCTAAATTTACCTAAGCAATTCAAGATTGAAGCTTGAAGCCTGCTTGCAGGTTTAATACAAAAGTGGTAAGGTGGCATGAAAATGTTTTTTTATTTTCATTGCAGATTACGAGAGAAAAACGCTAGAACCAGAGAGAAAAGGTAGATTGGTTTTCAGAAGTTGGCCTTGACCAAACATGCTTCCAGAGAGTTTTCGTAGAAGAAGTATCAGGTAAGTTATCCGAGTGGTAAATTTAATCTGTTTTAGCAGCTTTGTAGGGGGTTGGCAGCATCGCAGATGCCCTTGGCCAACGGCCAGAATGGCTAACATGCACATACATACATTCAAAAGCTGACATGGAAGAAATAATGTGTAAAACACATTGCAATACACCAGAACATTGTAAAACCCGTTTATAAATGACAAAATCGATCGATATCACGCCGGCCCCATGTGTGAGGAATGCAATGGCTGTTGACATTTTGACTTGTTGACATTTTGATTGTAACCCCATCACATTCATATGAATGATCTTTCAATTGCCGCGATGGAGGTTGGCCACATGTCTTACTGGACACCATTGATTCATAAACTGTAGGTCTTAAGCATTCATTTGATTCAAGTTTTGTTTAATTTGGTCCAGTAGAACCCCAGCAACTAGCAATTTTCATTTGCTAGATTTTGGATTCATTTTCAGCGCTCTAGCACAGCAAACACAGTGACATGCTGAAAGCCTGACTTCCATTAGTTTTTCGTCCGTAACTTTCTTAATTTGAATCTACGTACATATGTTTTGTACGGTATGGTACTAATGGAAAGCTCTCTTTTATGTGCTTCTGCCCATGTGAAAAACCACTCTATATCACATATAAGCACTGTAATAATAGCCTTTGTTTCCTCGCTTCATGTTTATGGGCCTACATATATGTTTTTTTCACCTTAAAGGGGCAGTGCGCCTTAGTTTGACCAAATTCTGAAATTTAGTGTTTTAAGACTTAAAATGACTGCTAGTGTCATAACTCAGTTATTACTTGCTGTCTGGTATAATCTAGATGGTTTGATTGTAAGTAATTAGGCTATCAATACTTCGACGCAGTCACGCATTAAACTCTAAACCCACGTGGTTTTGCTGGCATGCAGAGTTTTCCCAGAAAAGACTGGCAGACGCCATGTTATTCTCATGCTCGAATTTTCGAATTTATAGCCATGTCATCTTCAGGACACCCCCAATTCATATTCTATAGGTATTAAGCATTCATTTGATCCAAATTTTTTTTATCAAAATGCCGCCGAAACTTGGATCACCTGATTTCAGGGGTTATGATGTTTTCTACATTTATGGAGCCTGCATCTCCTCGCTGGCCTATCAACGCACATCCCATGTGCTTATTCTAGTCAAAACAAAAGGTCAACCCCCTTCATGCTGAGGCATTATGAGAACTTAAAATAAAATTACATATTAAGCACATCTTACACCCTTTAATCTCAAAATTAACACCACCACTAAAATATATATATTGAAAGAAATTTACCTTCATCCAACAATGGCTGAGGCTCAGGCTCCTAATGTTAGGTGACCGATGTCCCGTCCATCCCGAACCTTTTGTACAAGATAACTCATGAATGACCTCGACCTACTTTTCAAGGTTTTTAGTGATTGGTGAAGCCAATCAGTTATCTGATTGATTGGGTCACATGTTATTGTGTGTGATTTTAGCAAAATGGCTTTCATATGATGTTGTGACACAAACACTCAAAATCTATAAACTCAGTAACGCTGGGCTGTAGGGTGCTTTTTTGTGTGGCGAAGTAGTTTTAGGGTGTGCACAGTTGGACATTTGTACCAGATTTGTTATATCTGACCCATGAGTGAAGTTATTGGCCTTTAAAGTTATCCATTATTTTTGCATTAAACCTATGCAGTTCCGTGTACACACACAAAGATTCAAACAGCCTTCTGTGCCCATAAGTATCTACTTAGGCTCTATTTATCTATATAATCTCATATATTGTTGCAAGGTTTGGCATGCAGCTTTTCAGCATGTTGAAAATCGCATGCAGTTGAGCCACAGAATGAGAACAGTGCTTTGCATTGCACGGCATTGCATAGCATAATGTGACAGAACATATGTATAGGCAGGTAGATAGCCTACCCACCTGTCCTACCCAGCCAAGTAAAATACTATACACCATTCAGCTATATATTTTGTGTGGCATGAAGCAGCATTGGGGATACCAGAGCTATCCAACACAAAATTTAACAAAATGAGCAATGTGTGACATTGTGTGGCATTGCATGGTGCAGTGGCGTAATCTCACATGAAATTTCATATCACAAATTGTAAACAAATGTTGAGCAGCCATCAATCTAACCCCCATTGTGCGAATAAATGAAAAAACAAAAAATACATATAGATCTGTTTGATGAAATTATATTCTAAATTGTGTAAGTAAATGTAATATAAATTAGGGTTTACAGTCTGCTTCCAAGTACCATACCTGCTCAGTCGACTTTAAATTTTCACCTTTGGCTGGCCAATCTAGAGTCTTTCTCAACTCCCTGGGGAGTATTCAGCCTTGAACACGGGGTTAACCACAGGAGCTTAAGAGCTCATTCTAGTACCATCACTGAGGTTGCCATATATGCCAAGTACCCATTACACCTGGGTGAGGCAGTGGTTTAAGGAGGATCTACCCAACTCCTCCATGCCATAGCTGGGGTTCGAACCCACGACCTCAAAATTCGCAGACGTACACCTTAACCACTAGGCCACGGTGAGATGATGGTATGGCAGCTCAAGGTATTATAAGAATTGCAAAACGTGTAGTTGTACGGCCTTACGTTAGTAAGTGACGTACTCTGGCACGAAGTTGTTGCCAAAACGATCATCGTAACCTTGTCTAAGCCCAAACTCTGATTCACCTGATCACATTTACCTCATATTCCCCCTACAGCCTTAATATGATAATGCAAAAGCATGAGGGGCGGGAACACAAAAGTACATGTGTAATGCTGCAACAGACAATTGAATTATTGATATTTCATAGTAAATGAATGACAAGATGCATGTGATTTGGTTTAAACAACCTTTTGCAACCAACTCTTACAAGAAAATTACAAGCAGAGGCACAATGATGACCTGCAATCTCACTGCTATATTTCATATACCTGCAGAGCTCCTATGCTGTGTAGCATCATGGCTGAATAACTTATCTGAATGAATGATGATATATTTTTCTAATAATCAGATCAGAGGTGTGTCTGATGTACTTAGCTTTCTGACTGCTGGGAGTTGATATTCCTGTTGCATTTTTTGTTAAAAGGAGTCGTTGCATTGGATGTTGTGGATGGTGCAGATGGCAAGAAGTCCCCTGCTGAGGAGCCATCAGCTTTGGATGACTTGTATTGCAAGAAGTCCCACACTGATGAGATGTTTGAGAAAGAGAAGTCCAGCTTGAGTGAGGAAGTAACAATTATTACAGTGCCACAGAACACAGAAATAAATCTGCCACAGGCGTTTGAAATAGAAGTTCATGTTCCTTAGGCATTGGTTAGTAAAATTATATTCAACATGTTTTGTATTTATTGCACTCAACAACACATAGCCTACACTGAGCCAGAAAAATAAAACTTACTAAACGCTGTGTAGAAAGTCAAGTCACCTTATTCTAGCCTGTTCATTGGCCTTTAACTCATACTTTTTGCATATTATGTTAATTTTAATTCAATTCTCTCCAATTTAATGTGCAGGAATCATTCATTAAAGTTATGCCATTCACTGCACTTTTTTTCTGAGTCCCACATTGCCTTTGATTCAATCAAATGACGTAGTTGTAAAGTAACTACCCATGATGTACCTTGTTCAAATTTTCTGCAGGAAAGTGAAAAGTACAAGGTGTCAAATTGTCGAAAGCAACAGCCACGACTTGAACAGTTGACATTCTGCGGGTTATTGCAGTTGAGTGTTAACTGTATTATGTATGTGTATGTCAATTAATACATATAGGGTTTTGTGTTATGCCATTGATGCATTAGAAAAGCTGAGGAGAAAGGGAGAGACAGTAACAAGGAAGGGAAAAATGAAAGAAATGTAATTTTATGGTTGTCACTAATGTACCTATACCCCCAACCATGTGTAATAAGCTGCACTTGTACTGATATGTTGATAGAAGCTTCTTCTTTTATTCTTTTTAGAAACAGAAAGTGGGAGAGTGTGAACCTGTGCAGTGTGTTGAAGAGGTACAAGATCTGGGACTCTCATCGGAGCCTACTCAGGCATCTCGAGATGATCATAAGGTGGGAATTTTGATGTCTGAAGCTAACATAAAGTAAAGAAAGCACCCCATGACATTTAAACAGTAATGGTGGCACGAAATCAAACCAATGCATTCAAATTTGCTTGAGTGTTTTGGTTTCGAAGCCCACTGAACATGTTAACGATCAGAAATTCGCCAACAAAAAAAAAGCTCACTATCTGAATATAATATATGTCTTTGTTGAAACATTGAGAGCTAATAAACCTATTGTAATTTGAGATGTCTACTTTTCTTTAGGAAGAGCTCACTGATCACATTAAGATTCTTCAAAAAGACCGAGCTGACTGGCTGCTGCTTGAAGATGACCCTCCACTTGCTTCAGTGCACTCATCTGAAGAACAGCTCTTACAGCTTGCCCCCAGCTCCTTCACTGAGCCGAAAGGTAGCATTCTTAAGACAATGTCTTGTCAATATTTTTTAAAATTGCATTTCTTGTATTTGTTATGGCATCCAGTTTTGCCTGTATTTCATCACTCAATGAGCAGGACTTTATAGGGCCTGTAAGTCACATGAGATTTGGTGCATGCCTGTCTCCAAGCAATTGATGATGTCACAGTAAAGGTTATTGAGTGCAATTGTCTCATTTGTGACGTCATTCATTGTTTTGAGACAGGAAATGTAGCAAATCACGCGTGACTTACAGGCCCTATTAGATTACTATTTGATTCTCAGTGTGATGTGAAATCACTAATTGAAATTTTCACTATTTCTTGTTGAAGGGAGTGTGAATGGTGATGGTGGCGTGCCAGCTACTCCCCAGCTTGATGAACAACACTGTGACGAGTCCCTGTGTGTGCCAGACTTTGAAGACTATGAGAATTCTCATGGTTAGTGTGGTAATTATTTTGCTCTCTGCAACATAGTTATGAACCAGGAAATGAATGAAAGCCTCATGATTCGAGTGTGGTAAAATTGCAGCAAAATACAGCCGATGTTATTTGTCACATTGCACAGAGTAGCAACCGACATTGTTTATTTACGACCTTTGGGGGACATGTCCCTAAAAGACTGGAGTTTCAAGTTAAGATATATTACTAAATGGATTATTTATTAATTGATCGGAGATCAATAAATACGATTGGTTGGGCAGCAGTGATCGTAATAACAGGGTAGAGTGGCCATCATAGCAGGGGTGAGCTGTATCAATATATGCAAAACCATGTTGGCAGGAGGTAAATTGACAGTAAAACGACATCTCAACATAATCGAATCAGAAAAAAACTGGGCCTATCTGTGTGCTTTTGGACATGCTGTAAGAATCATCAGATCATCAACTGTATCCGATAGTACTGAAAAATTGATGTGTAGACAGACAACCTAGTTCCAGCAACTTCTAGGTCAGAGAATTTGAGAGAACCCACTCAAAATTGAGCGATGAAGGCCAAAATCGAGCGTAGCTAAGTCACGGAAGTGATTGTTAATGAAGGAAGTGGGCCCCGGTCGAGCATAGTGAAGTGGACAACAGCAATGGTCATTTAAATGGCATGGAGGGGTAAAATGGATGAAGAAAGTAAAGGTGCAATTAGGAAGGTTGCAATAGATAAATAATAAATACTCGCAATACCCAATCATGTTTCAGAACTTGTAAATGTAGAATTCATCAAGAAGTATACTGAAATACTTTTCTTTCAATTTTATATTTCCTTTATTTTTGTAGGGAGGAGGGATGTTGAAGATTTCATCCGAGAAGCTGGTTGGAACATCCCGTATGTGAAAGTGCGCACAAAGCTGTTCAATGAGCAGAAGAAGCAACAAGCTAAAGTGCGAAAGTCAATTAACTATGAATAAATATCAATTATGATCACACACCAACATCCTTGTGAATGCAATAAAAACTGAAGAACCTACCTGACAGTCATCGGAACAACAGCCAGGTCGACCCTAATCGAATGCTGCACCACCAATGTTACAATAGTGGATTTTCACGGAAGGTTCTGTATATTTCCACCAGGTGGCTATGACAGAATACTGCAATTATATTGGCTGAAAAAGTTCCCGCCCTTGGCTGTGATTGGCTGAAGCAAAGTGCATCCAAGCAGAAGTATTTTTAGTGCATTTTAATGTATATTTGACACCTTATCGTTAAATTGATTTGTGTTATTCCCAGAGAAAATTATATTAATGGAATCAGTTAGTTATGACCTACTATGTCTGAAAAGCAAAGTGAGTAATAAGAGGGGAAGAAAGACTTTATGTCTGGCTGAACTCAGGGCTGCTCAGTGAAAAGACTCTATTTGATGCTCTTTTGAACTAGCATCTCGCAGCCCCCCTACCTGCCCAAAACTTTTGTATTTTAATGCTGGAAGCATATCAAACAAAAAATCAGAACTATCTGACACTTTAAATTTTTACAACGCTGATATAATCGGGATTTGTGAAACTTGGTTGAAAAATGATATTAACCTGACAGCTTTTTCCTCAGAATATCAAGTTTTTAGAAATGACAGACCTCAAACTACTTTCTGTCAAATCAAACCTACGTTGCAAATTAGTCATGAAAATTGTTGTGAATAGATGTGAATGTCTGTGTGTCAATATCAAATGTAATAATGGTGACTGTGTGAGGTATCTTTTAGCCTATAGACCACCAGTTGTAAATTTTGCAGTATCTGTAGAACTTTTCAACACCATTTTTGAATGTTTAAAAGATATAAAACTGTTCATATTATTCGATGACTTTAATTTACCTGATATCTTATACATGGACAGACTTAATTGCAAGGTCCCAGACCTCCCTTGAATTTCTAACAATGTGTTTCAAGTTAGGAGCGGAGCAATGTGTGGACTTTCCCAGCTGTCAAAATCACACTGTTGACATTGTATTATGCTCAACTAGATTACTGCTGAGTTCTATTCACTGTGAACCCTTTTTTAGCACAATGATCATGTCTCCATATTGTGTAACCTGAAAAATCATCACACTCTGAGTAATACTGAAACACTCGGACCTTTCTTCAGGAAGGCAGATTATACTGTAATAAATGCATTCCTTGTTACCATTGACTGGAATGAGGTATTTACAAACTGTCACACTACCAATGACTATTGGATTGCTTTTCTTTAACTATTGGCTCCTGTTGTGCCTAATGATTTTTGTAAACTTGTTATAATCATTATTGTAATTGTATAAAGTTAATTAACATCGGGTGCAAAATAAATTTAATTGAAACAAAAAGTTTCTTCTGCATTTCTGGCATAACATCTCAAAACAACCATAAAGTATTTGCTGCCAACTTTCGCAAATACGATAAGCTATGTAAAGCATTGCCCAGCTTGTTTGTGCAGAATCTTAAGAGCCCGGAGTCACCCCAGCCAAGAATTCATGGCTGACTTTGACAAATAACGGCTGATTTTCACAACCAAGTAGGGTTTTCAGGTTTGAATATTCATACATCAATCTCAGACACTTGCCAAGTTGATGGCAAAGAAATTGTTGCATTCTGGTTAGATTGTGCCATCAAATAATAAATATAGCAGTGTGTACTTTCAAACATGCAATCATCTAATTTAGCAATGTAATAATATAGTAAATAGATTCAAAGTTCAAACTGCATCAAATGAGACACAACCCTACTTAATTGTGAAATTCAGTTATAGAGACACAGTGAAACATGCAAATTGTTAATGTGAATCTCCGTATAATGAGCTGTCCCCCCTTGCTAATAAACAGTCCCCAAAAATTAAATTGCTCAAGAAAAATATCCTAAAAAAAATTTTAGGCATACATGTGGTATATGCAAATTGCATTTTTATTCTTTTGGACAACACTTGAATATTAAAGCGACTGAATATGCCAAAGGGTGTCTGCAGGTTTTCATACCAGGGTTTCTTTCTGAGATCACCCATGAAATGTTCACTTTTTTATAAATTGCAAAAATCTACAAAAAATCATATAAAGCCTATCTTTGTCTTTATTTTCATGAAGTTACCTTTGAACCTTAAGGGTAGCTTTCCATATACCCCCCATGCAATCTGACGCGCGACAAACCGCGCAATTGTAGCAGGCGTTTGTCACGAAGATCAAATCATTGAATTGTCCATTTCCATTAAGCAGAGTTGCAGCGCAGCAGAACACACTAATCGCGACAAAACTCTCACATGGAAAGCTAGCCTAAATCCATCAATGCCAGCTCTCCTGTTCTTGTGAGGGAATGCTTCTAAAACGAGTGACATGATTTTGACATGACCTCTCATTTGGTGACAGAATGTGCCCTAAACAAGGCAAATGAGTAGAGGGTGTTAATTGCACTAAACAATTAAACCGCTATTTCAGTTGTTTCCTCTATATGTTCAGTGTTTGCCAAAAGCTGTGAAGGTGTTGTTTTGCTAATGTGTGATTTTCTGTATGAACTGGCACTTTGAGTCAGGATTCTGTACTGTACAGACCTTTTTATATTTATTTGCTGAAATGCATTTATTTGAAGGTATGTAGAATTTTGTGAACCTCTTTTTGAATATCGATTTAATATGATTAATACATTTATTAGGCTATGTGTTCTCAGTATTTCTTTTACTTAACATCATGTAGTGTTTATATATCAGCCACACTGAATTTACATGTTTAGAATTATTTCAATATTTGTTGTAACAATTATTGGTTTAAAAGACTGTTTGGACTTATACAGGACATTTTAATTAACAGGTGTCAACCATGTTTAGTCACAGTCACTCATCACAGTCACTCATAGCTATACAAAGTCACATTGAATCTGATGCAGGATATAGAGGCACATTCTTGTGAGTTAAATATATTTATCCTTTGGTCATTTATAAAGACTTTGATCATTCATCCTTATTCAGCATACTTTATTTGATTTATACATTTATATTACTCATTTGTGCATCTATTTAATTTGTGTATTTATGTATTTATTTTAGATGTACCTATCATCTGTCAACCGCATTTGATTGAGTAATAAATGTGCTAAACCTATCGCTGCGTTAATAGTACATAAGAATAGCCAAAGCACATTACTTCGCTGAAGCACATAAGAAATCATGGGGGACACAGAGGCAAAAAAGACAAGGAAGGCTCGAAAGGGAGCACTTACAAGAGAAGTCAACAATCTTCGTCGACTTATGGCAGAAGACTCAGCTGATGAATTAGCAACAAGACTGCCAAATCTCAAAGATAAGTTTGAAGAATTTGAAAAGGCTCATGAAAAATTTCATGAAGACTTAACTGTAGAGAAAGACATTGATGAAAGTGAGGAATATTTTGAAAAAGTGCAAAATGATTACATTGACTCCACCATGGCATTGAAGAAGTGGCTAGCAACGGTAAATGAAAAGAAGCCTATTGTGAAAGATGAAGTTGATACTGTGAAAGGCTTGAGTACTACTGATTTTCTAACCATGACCAACGTTCCCAATTTAGAAATAGAAAGTTTCGATGGTGATCCAATGAAGTATCACAATTTTATGTCCATTTTTGATGAACATATTCACAAGACAAGGTTGGCTCCAAGTGCAAAATTAGCTCGTTTGCTGCAGTATACGATTGATAAAGCTAATTTTGCCATTAAATCCTGTCCAGTTTTGGGAGAACCAGGGTATGAAGAGGCACGTGCAATCTTGAAGAAGAGATTTGGCAACACCTTCCTAATCGCTGATGCTATTATCAAATCTGTTAAGAATGGTGAACCAGTTAGAACCCCTGCCGACCTCTTGGAGTTTTCTGATGAACTGTTAAGTTGCAAAGCTACTCTCTCTTCTATGGGAAAACTGAAAGAGATAGACACACAGGCCAGTATCATTGAGATCCTCAAGCGTTTGCAGCCTTACATACGAAATAGGTGGAAGAGAAAGGCTATGGAACACAAAAGGGACAAAGACAGCTATCCTGATTTTGATGATTTCACTAAATATATTGCAATTGAAGCTGAAGATGCAACAGACCCCGTCTATGGGTCAGAGGATGTTGCATCCAAAACTACATTCAAAACTTCTGAAGTGAAGAGTAAGACCAAAACTTCAACTTCGTTTTCTTCTAATGTTTCTTCTGAGCGCAAGGTTCCTTCTTGTTGTGCTTGTGGTGGTACACGTCATCGTCTTTTTTTCTGTGACACTTTCAAAAGTATGAAGCCTCAAGAGAGACTACAGCTTGTGAAACGACACAAGTTATGTGAGAACTGTTTCATGGACAATCACACCACTCTTCAATGTCGCAAGCCTTCTGTCTGTAGTGTGCCAGGCTGTGGAATGAAGCATTCTAAATTTGTACATATTCGTGACAACAATTCTGTGGATTCCAACAACACCCAATACAAGACAACAAAAGACTTGATGTCGAATCAAGTTGAAATCGTTCATGCCAATTCGGGTAGCTGTGAAGAAGTTATGGTTCCAGTTGTGAAAGTCAATGTTAACAATAGTGTTGAAACTGGTGCTTTGTTAGATAATGGTTCTACAAACAGTTTCTGTACTGAAAGACTTGTAAATGAACTTGGTATTCGAGGAAAGGTTGTTAGTTACAAGTTGAGCACCTTGACTTCCTTCCACGAAAGTAAGCGATCAATTGTAGTGGATCTGAATGTTATGTCAAGTGATGGTCAGTCTTCTTTAAAACTTTGTGATGTTTATGTAGTCAAAGACATACCTGTGCATCTACCCAAGATTGATCTGAATGTGTATCCTCATTTGTGTGACTTACCTGTTGATGTTTGTGACTCTGTTGATGTTCTAATAGGGCAATGTCACGCAGAAGCTCTTATTCCTATTGAGACTAGACAAGGACGACGGGGTGAGCCATTTGCAGTACGGACAATGCTAGGCTGGTCGCTCAATGGTCCTGCCTTCTCTTCTGGACAAGTTAGCAAGAGAGTCATCTCTCACTTTGTGTCTGCTTCACCTAGTGATGTTGATATCCAGAAGCTGTGGGATTTGGAAGGTGATGCTGCACTTGGTGAGAAACTAGCATGGTCCAAAGATGATAAACATGTCATTGATATGTGGGACAAACAAGTCAAGCTTATTGATAGTCATTATGAACTGCCAATTCCATGGAAGCCTGAGGTTCAGTTTCCGAACAACTATGCGGTTGCAGCTAGTAGATTGAAGTCACTTCAGAAGAACCTGGAAAAGAAAGGGTTGATCGAAAGGTATCAACATGAGATTGACAAATTACTGCAGCAAGGTTATGCTGAACTTGTTCCGTCTAATGAACTTCACACTAACAACAAGACTTGGCACTTACCTCACCAAGCGGTCATCAGTGAGAAGAAACCTGAGAAACTTCGAATTGTCTTTGACTGCGCTTCAAAGTACTTAGGAGAATCGCTGAATGACAAGACATTTCAGGGACCAGATATCAACAACAAGCTTATAGATGTCCTTCTCCGTTTTCGCCAACATCAATTCGCCATCATGGCTGACGTCGAAGCCATGTACAATCAGGTGTTGATCCCACCTCATGATCGTGATGTTCTTCGCTTCTTATGGCCGGATGAATCTGGCAGAATTGTACAATATCGTATGACTCGTCATCTGTTTGGAGGAATCTGGTGCGCGGCTAGTTCTACTTAGGCTCTCAGAAGAGTAACAACAGACAATGACATTGATGATGTAATCAGGGACAGTATTTGTAAATCGTTTTATGTTGATGATTGTTTACAATCTGTAGCTACTGAAGATGAAGCTGTAAGATTAGTGATAGGCAATCAATCTGCTCTTGCTAAAGGTGGATTTAGGCTTACCAAGTTTGTCACAAATAGTGATGTTGTATTACAAAATGTTTCCATTGATGATCGTGCTAAAGAGGTTAAAGACTTGAGTTACAAATCCAAGAGCAAAGTGTTAGGGATTTGTTGGGATGTAGATGATGACATGTTTTGTTACATTGCTGATGTCAAATCTGAGTCTGTCACGAAGCGTTCTATGCTGAGTACTGTTGCATCTCAGTATGATCCTCTAGGTCTGGTGAGCCCTGCTTTGATCCTGGGTCGGATGCTGTTCCAAGAAACTACTCGTTTGAAGCTGAAGTGGGACGAAGAGGTACCTCCTGACCTTCAATCCAAATGGGATACCTGGATCTCATCACTCACGGACCTACATCTCTACAGACTTCCTCGATGTCTCAAGCCTACTTCCTTTGATGACGGAGTTTATGAAATTCATCACTTCAGCGACGCAAGTCTGAAAGCGTATGGATCTTGTTCTTATTTCAGGTGTGTTAACAGACATGGAGATATTCATACATCATTAATCATGAGTAGATGCAGATTAGCTCCAGTGAAACCAATCACCATTCCCAGGCTTGAGCTTCAAGCTGCTGTGTTGTCTGCCGAGGCAGACAGTCATTTGCGAGCAGAGTTGGACCTGCCCTTTGTGCATTCTTACCTTTGGACTGACAGTCAAATAGTTCTTTGCTATCTCAAGAATGAGCATCGTAGATTCCAAGTATTTGTGGCCAATCGGGTGAGTCTTATCACCAGCTTAACACCATCTGACAGTTGGCAACATGTCAGGAGTGAGGACAACCCAGCAGATTTGCTGAGTAGAGGACAACTTCCAAAGGCCATGGATATGAAAATGTGGACACAAGGGCCGAACTTCCTGCACACATACAAGTCAGAATGGCCAGGACAACCAAGTGTCATTGATCTGCCGTCTTCTGATCTAGAGATCAAGAGAGAAGATAGAAGAGTTTTTGTCACTACAACAGAAGTTCACCCCATTGAGGTATTGGTGGATCATTACTCTGATTGGCACGCTTTAAAACGTGCAGTTGCATGGTGGTTGCGATTGCGTCAGGTCCTGTTGTCTAAAGATTATGCCTTCTCAAATGATTTGCTTTCTGTTGCTGAAATCCAAAGAGCTGAGACTTCAATTATTCTACACGTTCAGTCAGAAGCATACAGTCAAGACCTCAAGAAACTCACCTGTAATTCAAACCTCAGCAATTCTAGTCACTTAAAAGACCTACAACCTGTTTTGAATAATGATGGTGTTTTGCGTGTGGGTGGCAGAATTAGACATTCTTCCCTTGATGATGATAGGAAGCATCCTATCATTGTGCCACACAAGCATAGAATTGCTGTATTGATTGCTCGAAAGTTTCACAATTCAGCCCACTTAGGAAATGAGTGGACCTTGAGCTTAGTACGAGCCAAGTACTGGATTACCAGGGGTCGTTCAGTCATCCAGAAAGTCAGACGTGATTGTGTGAGATGTAAGAAGCTGTATAGTCGCCCTCAGTCCCAGTTGATGTCTGACCTGCCACCTGAAAGGTTACCCACAGATGTGTCAAGTGTCAAGACAAGATCCACAACTTTAGTGAGACCCATCACGAAGCTGGTCATGTTAGAAAGAAGTCAAGAATAATTTCAGCGATCATGAATATTGTCCTATTTTAATCAATTTTAAGTGTATTTATATTTATTCAAGGAATATTTATATTTTGTAAAAAAAATAAAATAAAAATAAAATAAAATAATTATTAAATTCATGTACATAAATTCAAGGTTCAGGAATGTTAATTGCACTAAACAATTAAACCGCTATTTCAGTTGTTTCCTCTATATGTTCAGTGTTTGCCAAAAGCTGTGAAGGTGTTGTTTTGCTAATGTGTGATTTTCTGTATGAACTGGCACTTTGAGTCAGGATTCTGTACTGTACAGACCTTTTTATATTTATTTGCTGAAATGCATTTATTTGAAGGTATGTAGAATTTTGTGAACCTCTTTTTGAATATCGATTTAATATGATTAATACATTTATTAGGCTATGTGTTCTCAGTATTTCTTTTACTTAACATCATGTAGTGTTTATATATCAGCCACACTGAATTTACATGTTTAGAATTATTTCAATATTTGTTGTAACAATTATTGGTTTAAAAGACTGTTTGGACTTATACAGGACATTTTAATTAACAGGTGTCAACCATGTTTAGTCACAGTCACTCATCACAGTCACTCATAGCTATACAAAGTCACATTGAATCTGATGCAGGATATAGAGGCACATTCTTGTGAGTTAAATATATTTATCCTTTGGTCATTTATAAAGACTTTGATCATTCATCCTTATTCAGCATACTTTATTTGATTTATACATTTATATTACTCATTTGTGCATCTATTTAATTTGTGTATTTATGTATTTATTTTAGATGTACCTATCATCTGTCAACCGCATTTGATTGAGTAATAAATGTGCTAAACCTATCGCTGCGTTAATAGAGGGGTTATCCCCCCCCCCACCAGAGTTATCTATGCCCATGTATGAGTGTACAGGGAAGTCTCCGCTACTGTCGGGGGTTCCTGAACTTCCTGTGATTATGGAAATCCAGACTCCACTCATGCTTACATTTTTGTCTGATACCAGGAAGTGTCTGCATCATGATAGGGCCTATAGCATTTTTTAGGGAGTTTCCAAGAATCACAATTGCATGCTTATACGTACCCGATTTAATTACTTTGATCATCGGGTTGGGTTAATTAGCCTATGCCTGGTATTCTTCACTCCTTAGCAGAGCCTCAACAAAATGCTCAAGGAAACAAGTACTATTGAATTTGATTACCTTTGATGCGTGAACATTAGGTCTAAGGTCTATATTAAAAGGTTAGGTTAATTTAAGTCTGTACAAATATATATGAACATACGTATATGTTGCACCTTCAGGAGTCAAAAATATATCTTTACCAAAAATGTAATGATTAGTGGACAAGACCATGTTTGAGGGACATGTCTCCAAAATGTCAATTAATTAGGTACCGTTTTGGCTTGTACCTTTCGGGGACAGTATATATTTTAAATTTCAAGATTTTAAAGTTCAGGAAAATAAATCGTAAAACAGAATGAAAGAGACATTATATGGTATTTTAAATATTAAAAAAAATTTAAATAGTGGCAAGTTAATGAGAAGTCAAAATATGTCCCTGAAAGGTTGATGTCTCCCAAACATCACATTAGTAAGTATATATATATATATATATATATATATATATATATATATATATATATACACACACATATATATAGTTTTATAATTGGTGAAAACAGGCCTTTCATCAGGACGAGTGCAGCTGCAACTGAAAATGGGCAGGTGAAAAAATTCCCATTTTCACCAATCCCATTTTACTGCTTTAGAACTTATAATGCCAATGGCTTGAGCTATTTTAGATTTTGCTATGTTGATATGATTATTCCATTTTAACTTATTATCAATTGTCGCCCCCAGGAATTTAGTGGATACGACTTCTTCTATAATATTATTATTTATCTTAATTTTATCATATTCTGCTTAGTGTGCCTAATGTATAATAGAATAGTGTCCTTTATTTTTAAAATATCAATGACCTTTTTATAAATACCAGTTTGGATTAGGGAGAACCATAGCACCAATATTGTTTCATTATTCTTATTGACAACATACTTTCTGCAGTAGATAAAGGTGAAGTAGTAATTGGAGGAATCCTTGATCTAAAAAAGCTTTTGAACTGTTGATAAGCAATAGTAAAGACTTCTTTCTTAATTTCTTTCTTTTTTAATTTTTATTTACACACTAAATGATTGTACTATTTGTCAATGTAAAGTCTGGTTTGAAGAGTTTTTCCATTGCTGGATTAGAGCTGATATTTACATAGATATACTAAAGTTAGACATATGACTGAACATACACGTGCTTGCTTAAAGGTGCACTGTCTGTCAAATTTGCACATTAAAATAATGATATAAATCAATACTGCCTTCTTGTCTCATGATATTTTTCACCATTACATACCCATTTTAGCACAACAATTTAGTTTTGATTTACAATAAATAATATAAATATTAGTTTTTCATGCCATTAAAAACTCAATATGTAAACAAACCCAGTGATGACGTCACAATACTGAACAATGGTGATGATGTCATTTCCATTGTGTTTCCAATGTTTTTGTCTGGATTTTCTTGCATTTGTTTCACAAGGTCATTTAGAAGACCTGGTTGCGATGTCTTGGTTTTTTCAATCATTCTCTACAATGACAACAAGACCAAAAAATAACTAGGAAACAAATGAAAGGCTTTACATGTTATGTTTCACAAAGTTAGAAATAGCATTTTGCCGTTTTTTAGGGTCATAAAAAAGGCTGGCTATCCTTTAAGCAACACTAAGTTGCCATGATCAGTGGACTATAGAACAGTCTACAATCATGAAAGCACTGAAAATGTCTGACAGGTTTGGAAGTATTTGTGTAAAATATGTTTTAATATGTAGAGCTCTTGAGACTGGTTGATTTGTTGACAACCTGCACAAATATTTTCATGCAACTCCAAGAAATATAGCAAAGAAAATAATAACAATGACTGGGTAAAATCAATTAAAAGAGCCACAAACTGAAACATTCTGTCTGCAGATTTCAAAATGGCATATCTTTGTAAATATTGGTTCGATTTTCAGTCTGTTTTCACTCACATGTAGTAAAAATTAGGTGTTTTTATAATAAGAAGACAACGTTGATGTCTTTCAAGAAGAGAATTTCTCCAACTGGCTCTGACAGCCAAATAGGAGTGCCCCAAATGTCTCTGTATGATCCATATGTCTGTGGATCCCTCCAACAAAGGCCTGCTAACTGGCTAGAAACACTGTCGGAGGAACAGCTGCAGTCAGCTCAAACTGAAGACAATGACCTCAGACAGGTCAGGGAGTGGCTTGAGAAAGGTGAAAGACCTCCTTTCAATACAATCACTCTTGCAGGGCCACAGCTCAAAAATATCTGGGCTCAGTTTAATTGACTCCAATTAAGCAATGGAAAAATTGTGCGCACGTGCAAAATGCCCAATGGAGAAGAGACCACCCAACTGGTGGTGCCACCTGCTCTCAGGAGGCAAATTTTTGAATTTCTCCACTCCTCGCAACTTGGAGGTCACAAGGTTATCAACAAAACCATTGTTAAAGTCTGGAGTCGTTTTTACTGGCCTGGGTATAGAAATGACATTATCAGGTGGTGTCAGTGGTGTGATCCATGCCAAAAACACAAGGTCAGCACCCAGAAGAGGGTGCCTCTGCAGCAGAGGCCAGTGGGGATTCTCCTAGAGCGTGTCTCCATCAACATATTAGGCCCTCTCCCTGAAACTGAAGCTGGCAAGAAGTACATCATGGTCATTGTAGATTACTTTACAAAATGGACTGAGGCTTATGCTTTACCAGACCAGAAGTCTATGACTGTTGCTGATGCACTTGTCACTAAGTTCATTTTTATTGGCTGTCCTCTGTAATTGCACTCAGACCAAGGTCCTTGTTTTGAAGCAGAACTTTTAAAAGACCTCTGCAAACTGCTAGGCATCAGCAAGACCAGAACAACTCCCTATCACCCCCAGTCGGATGGTATGGTAGAGAGATTCAATAGGTCTTTACAAGACATGCTGGCTAAATTAATTGATGAGGACAAGTCTAATTGGGATGATCTCCTTCCATATGTAATGTTTGCCTATAGAGCCACCCGCCATGAATCAACAGGTATAACACCCAACCGGATGATGTTAAGTCGAGAATCCGACCTTCCTGTTGACCTTGTGTTTGGCTGTGAGGTCCCGGATGAGAGGTCCTGCCCAGTGGAGTATGTGGAATGGGTGAGAGATGCATTGGTGACCTCACATGATTTGGCTAGGCAAGAACTAGCTAGGGCTGCAGAAAGACAAGCCAGACATTACAACAAGCTGTCAGGCCAGCCTGTCTACAAAATTGGGGACTGGGTACTTTTATTTTACCCACCAATAGCCAACAGGAAATTAGGCCTTAAATTTCTGGGGCCTTACAAGGTGATAAGACAGGTTAATGAAGTCTCCTACAAGATTTAAGCCCATGGATCAGGGAAGAGAAAGATTGTCAATGTCAATCATTTAAAGCCATATATGGCTGAGGTGCTTCCCGGTGACCTCCCCCACCTCCCTGATCTGCCCAATCACCTTGATTTGGATGGTCTATTGCCCAACCCCGGGCCACAGGACACCTTCACGGGATCCAGTGACCAAGCCCCTGAGGAGCCAAATCTCAATGACCTCTTTCAGGATGAGTCGAATAGATATGGACACAATGTAGGCTACGACTAGCTTGGCGCTTTTTGTCTCTATCAATTAGCATTTATTCTTACTTAATTTTACTTTTCTCTTTCTTTCTCTCTCTCTTTCTCTGCTTTCCTCTCTCTTTTCTGTCTTTATTTGATTTTTGATTTTTTAACAATTTTTTTTAGGGCATGCTTATTTTTATGACATGCTATGCAATTTTTATCAGAACCATGCAACATATTTCACTGTAGCACTTCGTTGAAATTTTGTTGCTCTCAATGGGTCAATTTCTGGGAAATGCTTTCACTTATAGCTAGCACGAGCTAAGTGAATAGTGTCCATTTTTTTTTAAATGCACAATATGAAATACTTTTACAGATATTATTGCATATCTAAAGTGTTTTGTGATGGTTGTGTGAATATGTTTACTTTTTGGTTACAGTGGCATCAAATGGCAGTTTGCAAAGTCAAAAGCTGACTATTATTGTGTAATATTTGAGCCACGTGTGACCTTGATTTAACAGGTGTTGTTATGCGTGATTGCATAATAGGAACGTGACCGGCTCACTTGTTGAACTCCCCAACCACCCCCTTCCCTTGCAGGAGGAGGGGGGTAGCTAAAAACCTAATCTTATGATCAATCTCAGGAAGTCGGGTAAAAGATGAGTATTGTGGAAATGCTCTAAGTTGGTTGGTGACTTACTGCTGCTGATGATACTTGATTGTATAGAGTTAGATAAACAGCTAAAATAACCACCTAAAAAAAGCACTTTCCAGTTCAAAATTCTTAATAGTTTTTTTATATATGACTTCCTGACAAAGGATATATATATCCTTGATTGGCTTGCCAGACCAGTGGTCTGGGGGAGTGTCAAAATAGCTGTCAAATTACTAAACTTTTTTTTTATTAACTTTAAATACTTTAGGTGCATTTCTTGAGCAGTTTGGTGATTTATTTAGGTTTAGTATTGTGTTCTTGCAAGGTATTAGAGTTTGTGATAGTCAAAACTTTAAGAATAATTTAGCTTAGATTAAATTGTAAAGGAAATACTTTTTCTTGGATTGAGATGTTTAATTATTGTGCTTATCTTGTGAAAGATAATGACTGCACACTTGTTTTATGCCCTTATTAATTTTATGATGCTTAGCCAGCATCTGGAATTACGTAACAGGTGAGTCGAAAACAGGACAGACGGTCTAATAAACCCATTTTATTGTTTATGACTCTCCTCGAGTGTCTCAAAGGGGTGGCTCAATTTGAGGACAGGAGGGGGTTATGTGAGTTAATATGTCAAAGGATGCTGGTGGCTGATTGGCATCCCTATGATGTATGACGGACTTGGGGTGGTCAAGTGGAAAGGGGGGATTAAGTGACATCAGCCCCAGGGGTGGTTACAGGGAATCATGTAACCAATCAAATTGGTCATATTCTGATTGACCCAAGACGGAGCTCAGCTTGACCAATTAGAAAGCATCAGTGGGAATTTCCGGTTGAGGTCCTGCATGCCAAGGTCAGAGGTCTAAGGTCATCATTTCTGTTGAGTTCTTCGGACAATCAAGACTTCAAAATCGACATTGCTCTTCAAATTTTCAGATTTATGCACTTAGCTCATAGTATTGTCACACCTACCTTCTGACCTAGCTGCTTGACCTTGGACTAATTGCTGATTCATCGTTTCCCACTGATTGAATTCTTATTCTATCTGGATTGAATGTGAGTATTGAAAATTTTATATAATTGACAAGGAGTTGCGTAGCAATGTAATTTTTGCTTAGGAAACTGGGTAAGCCCTACTGTATATTGAAGACAATGTAATTTTTGTCAGAAATTATTAGGCAGGCCCAGGTGTAATGGAAGTCACAATTCTTTGAAAGTGTAAGATTGTGGACTATTTAAGTTGTGAATTGTCACATTATGTTGTGGGGGCTGCAGAACCTACTGAAGATAACAGGCAGAGCCAGCCTGCAGATAGAATTAGTGTACCTGTGCTAAGAATTTAATTTTTCTTAAGTGACATTTACACTGACAGCACATGAAGGTGCTGGAAGAAGTAATTTCGAAAACCTCAGTATAGATTGAATGCTTTATTAGGACCCATGTCTAAGACTTGTTGTTACTTTCAGAATGTCTGAACCAATGGATTTTAAGAATTATGACATCATCTGGACCTAGAGAGCCTTTGGTTCCTCTATTCAAAGTACTAAAACTCTGTCAATTTATCAAATGTATTTTAGGGAGGAAATCTTGAGTCAAAGATGAGAACATTTGTTAAGGGGGGCTATGTAATACTAACAAGTTTATTTCACCATTTGTGCATTCAATCATAACCAGCACTAGCATTCTTTGGTTGTTTAATAATGTTATGAAAGTTCTGATGGAATAACTATGAATTTTTCCAGCTCAGTTTCATTTAGCCTTTCAAAGCTGATTATTTGAGAAATATATACTCCCTAAGTTTTTTTTCCAGATTATAATTTCTGTGAACAACAGCCCTGAGTCAAGGTATCATTAGATGTGATTTATAAATATATATATACATATTCTTTGTACTTCATTTTCAAGCTTTCATATTGAATTTTTTTTCTGCAGGAACAATTGCTTTTTGGTCCTTTATAAGCATGCAAGGTATACTCCTAAAAAAGGAAACTTAAAGTGGTCAGAAGAGCTGGTAGATGGATTTAAACAACTGCTTGAAAAAGGAGCAGATCTAACATTTTCATTTGTGGATGATGTTGTATCTCTGGCAGATACTGAAGAGTATGCTTCAGAAAAAGGTGATGAACCCGATCTAGATGCAGTTTCTTTGAGAACAGAAGGATCAAATTTAGAGTTGGTTCCCCAGAGTTCACAGGTATTCACAACCAATACAAATACAAATGATGAGCTTCATGAAAATTTGGATGGTGAATCTGATTCTGCCACGGCTTCTTCAAGGACAGACACACAATCTCTCTCAGAGAGTGATACAGTTCTGTACCAATTTCTCCGAGGTTTTCCACTTATTCTTGTCAGAGAGATGCCAGTTGCAAACAAATTAAAAGAACTCATTTCATTGCTCCTGACTTCAAAATATCTGAATAATACGGAACCCAAAGGCACCAAGCTGCATGCACTGGTCAACTGTGATTGGCAAAGCTTACCAAAAGACCAACCAGATCATTTCTGGGATTGTTACAAAGACATTGTTTCTGAAGTAATCAATGCTCACCCCAATAAGGCACTTACAAACAAAAACCAATTTTGACAAGCAGGACAAGAATCAAGACACCATTCTTCATGTTTTATCAAGAACTGTCTATAAGCACCCAGCATTGGGAAATGAACTCATGGACCTTTTCCCACTACTTGCAACGAGTGTGAATGTAAATATACTCAACAAATTGGAGGAAACACCATACTCACGGATAATAATAGGAAGAATGCAAGAGGAATATAATAGTAATTCAGACAACTATGACGTTCTTTAAAATTGAACAGACTTTCCACAGTAACATGGCAAATATTGAACTTGCTAGAGTTGGGTCGGCAGTACCCACGTAAGTCATCTTATGTATCGTAGAGCTTCACACTGTTGCTATCTGACATATTATACAATCATACAATGGTTACATGTGAAACATGAAGATATGTGCACCTGAAAATGTCATTAATTGATGGCCGAGTTGTACATGACATTTTTGGGAGTACATATCATATTCTTGTGTGTCACAAAATAACCACGTGTAATTTTTTTGTACCACTGAACCCCACCTTCCTGCCTTAACTAAATAATTCTATCAGTAACTTCAGTGCCTTGTCAAGTGTTCCTCAGTTTTATTTCTCATTAGGGTTCAATTGAATCAATAGCACTCCAACTAAAACTTGTATAATTTAGGCCTATTGAATTCTAGGAAGCTGATGAAAACTAACTTATTAAAGGAAATGTTCAAGTTTATAAGCTGAATTCAAGGTATTTGCAAGATAATGTCAATGCTTAAATTGGCCCCACCCACTTTCTAGCTGCCTCCCGATACCACTTGTCATGAACAATTTTCAAGTACAATGGTCAGTTATGTGTACCTAAAATGTATACAAGGGCATACATCATGCACTGGTGAGTGGCACAATTATGATTGCATTCCCTGGGCTATATAACTGAAGTGCACAAGTTGTCAGAATTACGTCTCATTATTGTTTAGCCTCATTGGATGTTACCTGATGGCAAATATCTAACTGAATGTTTTTTTTTTTTCTGTTTTTTTCTTGTTTCTTCAGATTGAGATGGTTAGGAAATGAACTGAAAAATGAAAATTGCCCACCTGAGAGGCTGCTGAAGTTACTTGATCATCTAAAGGTTGTGGACAACTGGAAACTTTGCTCTTTGAATCTTCACAATGAGACTATGGCAAGTATATGTGATGTGAACAACCCAAAATATGTGTCCTTGGTAACCGAAATCATCAGCATACTCGTGAGAAACGAAGGTTTTGCACAAAACTTATGGAATTATATGTTCTCTAGACGCAATGACAATCCAACCCAGTCTGTCATGGAAGTTCTCAGTATCTGTGCTAAGGCAGGGCGCGTTGCAATTATGATGAAAGAAAACTTCTCACATGGATGGAAGGCATAGCAAGAGAAGAAGAATTGACATTGCTCTCCATAAAGATCCTCACTTCATGGGTGAAGGACTTCACTTGTAGTCTGAATTATTTAGGATATTCATACTGGGTTTCCCACAATCTGATACAATCAGCCAAAAAGCTGGTGCACTAAAAGTACCAGTCGTTCAAGGAATGCATGGACTTAAAAGAGTTGATGACCTGTTTCCTTTATCGGCCAATGAAAAGAGAAATTTCACGCAAACTAGAGGAAACGAGCTTCAATGTAAGAACTGGCTCCAAAGAAGTCCCCTTCATCTAGCTGTTATATTCAGCGACTCGTTTGACTACCTGTCCCAAAATATGATTGAAAAATACATTAATGCTAAGGACTTGCATGGGTGCACTCCTCTGCACATCGCATACTTACACCAAAATAAACAGGCAGTAAAATTCCTTCAGTCAACCAAACTTGCAAAGGAAGAGGTTAAAGACCTATTTGGAGTTAAACCAAAATCCATGGGTTCATCAATCATGCATAATGAAGGAGATGATGAATATGAAAAACAATGTAAGAGAATTTTAGAAGCACAACATGTTTTGGAAGAAATAAAGCCTGTGATAGTCATGCTTGAAAGGGAAGCAGAATCTCTGAGTGATAAATTTGTAAAACTATTCAAGCTCCTTATTAGTGAAACAAACTTTAGAGAAGGGGGACATCCAGCTGAAGTTCACAGGATATTGCGATGGGCATGTGATAATCGGAGAAAATACATGGGAAGAAGGTGAATTTGTTCAAGAGCTGTCAAAGAATTTGATAGAAAGCCTGTCCAAGATTAAATGGGACAGTACATACCTTAGACCTATTTCAGTTGAGCGTACATTGAAATTCATCAGGGAAGGAAGCAGCTCTCTCAAAGGTACAGTGATATCTTTAGATGTTGTTCCAGTCATTGTTCAAGAAAATTTGAATCATGACGATCATATACAGCTGAAGAAGGTGAAAAAAGGTGTGTCAAAACTGAGAAAGATGTGGTACACAACACTTATGAGTGGGATATCACCGATAACCTTCCAACTAGTTGTAGACTGGCTATTGTCATTGCAAAAGCATTCGTACAAGTAAGTACCACACCTTATACTGTATATAAGCAATAGGCCTAAGCTTCATATCCAAGAATTTCACCTAGAAAAAAGTTTTCAATCAGCCTCTTTTCAGGCTGATTGTGTAGTGAAATAGCATTGCATCATCTATTATTTGGATTCAACATAATATAACATTATATGACATTACATTTTTTTTATATGGATTTTATTTATATTGTTTGTCGTATTTTACCTTTTACAACTGTTTTAAAATATTCCCCGATTTTATGGGAGTTTCCATAAGAAATGATAAGTAGCTACAGAAATACAATCCAGCTTCTTTTTTTTTTTTAATTCTTGCCCTAGACACTACTGTTCATTAAGGGGCACTAGTTTTGTGCCAATCAAGAGTCCAAGGTCATGTGTATTAGATGAGTTGACACAAATAATGTCATTGAGGGTGGGCAGAAATTGCCAATCATTTTGTTATATCCACTGCTTGACAGTATGACTAGGTATATTTTACATGTAGTTTTTCTTCATGCCATGCACAATTTGGGATGAAGGAGGGCTGGAGATGCCCCCAAACCAACACATCATGCAATTTCAGATAGGCCTACTCTACCAATATTCAGTTCTCTGACTGTTGGCAATCGTTCAAATTAAATGCTCGATATTGAATTATAGCACCTAAGTGAACAGCAGATGCTCGGGCTAGGAAGAGTGCATTTACCCCACCATTTAATTTGTACTTCTTTTCACAGGCTTACCATTATAGTTCAGAATACAGGCATCGTGTGAAAATGCCCATCACATCATATATGATAAAGACTGCAATCTTTTACCTTCTTGGCTACAATTCTAGTGAACATATATGCTATCATGAGGCAATGCTTGATTCGTTGGAAAAAGTTAATACTAAATTTGAACCAAACACATTTAAGGGAAAGAAGCTGGAATTTCATTCTAATCCCAGATGGGCAACAAGCAAGGAATTTGATCAACATAAAGAGGAAGCAAGAATTTGGACATACAAAGTTTTCTTGTTCAAATACCTTGCAGAAAACAATCTGAAACTTCATACCTTCTGGGACACATCTTATCCAGTAAAAGAGACAACTTATGAGGGGTTTGCATGGGAGGCTCAATATGTCCTTGATATCTGTGACTTCTTCCTAACACGTCTTCAAACATATGATGAGGTTATCTCTTTGTAAATAGCATGAGAAGGAGCTAAACTTTTTGATATACATTATCCAGTATGAGGGGTTTGCATGGGAGGCTCAATATGTCCTTGATAATATTCAGATGTGGAGCCACTTTGATTTCAGCTTATAAAATTTTTTTGCTGGTTTCCATGCTTACCAATTAAAAAATCTGTAAAATCACATTTTTGATAATATTTCTTATAATTGTCAATCAAGAATAACTGTAATGACTTATAATTGTCAATAAAGAATAACTGTAGTGAAAACAAAAAATTATAATAAAAAAAACACACTAAAATCAAGCAATTGGCAATTTCTAAAACTGTCAGCAGGTGCATATTATATTAAAAAAAATAGTTTTTTTCCCTGGATTGGACTTGAACTGCTGTACTCCCAGTCCTTTACGAGCAGACCAACCCCTTAGACAATTCAGCCACAGTTGCTTGCTGCAAGAAGCTTATTATTTTCTGGGAGTAATGGCCTGTAAGCTCTATATAATAGTATATCTATAGGCCTTGTCATCAATTGCCTGAAAAAAGATGTTGTTTAGCTTGTTCTACTGTAGTAAAATTCCATGGTTACCAGTTCAGTTATGACTAAAAATTTAATTTATGAACATTGGAAGTGACAACCAAGGACTTCATCCAAAATAAGCTAAAACTATGGTCACTGCAGAGCTCCCTTGTGTGAATTATCATGATTTTGTAGTTGTCAGGGTAGTAGAAATTTGGAAAAAATGTATTTTGTTCATCTGACGTTATTTATGTATATATATCTGGCATTGTTGAAGTCCATATTAGTCATAGTTATATTGTGTTAGAGATCTAAATGCTAGATATAAAAATTGGAGAATGAAAGTTTATAAGGAAAAACTGATAATTTTATTGTTATATTCTTTGAATAAAGACTTTATACATATGCCTAAATAGTTGCCAAAAATGAAGAATATTCCTTGCCAACTATCTGTAGACACTTCACCAATTACTACCTCTGCATGTTCTGACAACCACCAGCCAACCTGTCAGACAGAAATCAGTGATAACAATACTCTCTTCCAACAATCAAACGGTAGAAAAGACGTTGACTTCATGGGTGGATGACTGTGTTGTTCTTACAACAATAACATGAATTGAGATTACAGCTGATTGCATGGAAGCGCAGTTACCACACCATCAGTTCCAAATTCCAATTGCAAGTGTGCTAGCCACGTCACAGCTTTGCACACATGAGTGCCTATAAATTGTACCTGGTTAAGCTATCTTAACCTCCTTATGTTATTATGTTGTAGTGGATCCTGGATTAAAGGGGGGCATATCCATAACCTATAATATAATATTTAAGCAGTTTTCTAAATTTAATTTTATGCAGTTTTCTAAATGTAATTTTTATATTATGAGGCCTAATTTTGTTGATCCACAAGGCCTGTATTAGCGCCCCCCCCCCCCTCCACACTTGAATTAATCTACATGTACCAAATTTTGAAATGCTAAAAAAAACCAGGTCATGACAGATATCTATCTGTCCATCTATCCATCTATGATTCAATTTTTAAAACACAGTGAACTTAATTTATTTGCAATGTTTTTAATTTTGTTGCACCACAGGTGATCATGCACCACCCAAGCGTTCACTGGTCATAACACAATTAACTGACTGGCTATAATTGAAACCAAAGAAATAAGTCCATCCTGTCTATGTGCTTGACTAGCGGCCACTTAAGCATGGTAAATTGTGACATCATCCTCAAGTGAATGATCACACTTCATTGCAATCCACTGTAAACGCCAGATAAAGATTTTTCATCTGATTTAAAATATATATAGATAAAGATATCGCAATGACTAAGAAAATCCTAAGTTCTATAAACACTGAAATGTGCTTATATGAAATGACAACACTCAAAAGTGTTTATAATCACACACTTTACTTGAACTATAAATTGACAAGCCAATAACAGGAACACTCTGACAAAACAAAATTAGCCAAGTTTTTCACCTTGGACATATGGGAAGGAGATGTTTCAGATTGCCCTGAGAGACATTGTTTGTTAAAAACATGGCTCAGTGATTCATATGGATTTGTGATAAGGAACAGGGTGGAAAGTTTCCTTCACACATGCAACAGTAACATGTGTAATTTTCTCTATGTCTCTTCATTAACATTGGTGATACTTATAACAAATTTACATTTTCTTCCATGCAGACAAGTCCCCTGGTTTCTCATTTATACAGCTTATGATGTCACTTGGAGAATATGATTGTGTACATCCATCAAACAGGTGGCAGCAACAATTATTATGTAAATGTATGCAATTAACTATGATTTTTTATCTTGGCCACCGTCTCCCCTAAACATTCGAGTGTTTTTTCAACAGCCATACACCACAGGTATAAACGATTGAGTCTCGTATTTTAATGCCGAAAAGGTTATCTGTATAGACAGGAATCTCATCTAACTATCTGATTTGAGTCTGATGTCTTATCTAAAACGTCAAACAGTCAGAGCAACCATTATTCTAATGAACTTCTGATGGTCACCACGACAGACTGCTATCTGTCCAAAAAAAGGAAAAAAAGGTGAATACAGAAAACTCAGGTGAGCAAATATAGTTTTTGTCTTTTGTTGTCTTTTTTGTTTTTACCATATGCTTAGTCAGAAATGCTTAGGGGGGGTTTTCTGTTTTCTGATGTTAATGGTCAAACTTTAACATTTCATGAAGATACTGCCTATTCACATCTAAGGTAATAAATAATCGGTTTTGGCCTCATTCAGCAACTTGATTAGTTTTGGCATTCACCTCAAAAGCCGACATTTTCAGGTTGGCAAGATATTTGGAAGGCTTTTTAAAGTATAATATGAAAATAAGAAAATTTCCTGTAAAAAGAAGGCTGCTGCGGAGTGCTACTTCAAAACTACCCTTAAAACTGAAACTTCAGGAAAATCATTTCCTTTTGAACTTTTCCCATTGTTTTATTGAAATATTATTGTGTTAAGGTTTCGGAAAGTTTTTCTTGCTGAAAATAAGGGCTCTCTTTTTTTTTAGGCTTTCAGAATGCCTTCCCATGTAAATTTTCTTTCCCTCTACTAGCCTGACTTTATTGTGTGCCCAAAACATCGTAAGTAGTTTAGATCTGCCCGCTGTTCGAGCCAAAATAAATTGAATTGTTGAGTCAGACTAGAAGCCATTCTTTTGTCATATTAGCACCAGGTTAACTAAGAGGTGCTGTGGCCTAGTGGTTAAGGTGTTTGCCTCCAAATCGAAAGGTTGTAGGTTCAAGCCCTACACCCTAACCATGTCATGGAGGAACTTAACAGATCCAAGTTTTTCTCCACTCCACCCAGGTGTAAATGGGTACTTGGCCTTAGGCAGTGATGGCAATTTTAAGTGCTTAGCCCCTGCCAGTAATTCTCTATAACGGGCTGTATATACCTACTCACCGAGGGTTGAGAAAGGCTCAATCTTGAACAGGCCTGCCAAGGGTGTTATTGTAAAGTTAGTTGAGACTGCTTGGACGGTGATAACATGAACTATAAAGTACATTTTCATTTTACAATTTTACTATTCAGTTAACAACATCTTCCTGGAATATAAAATTTTGACAGATTTCATAAGGAAACAGTATTTCAAGGTATTATAAAAGCCCTTTTCATTAAAGTTTTTTTAGTAAGCATACTGATACACATTGGCTTGCCTCTCTTTGTTTTTTTGCCCAGGAGTATGTTTCAGTTCATAATTCTGTTGGCTGTCAACAGTCAAACTCTGTGCTCCTAACCTAACCTAACTCTTTTTACATTATAACTGTGATGTACACGCAAAATATATTCTTTTTTTAATCACAACATCCGAAATTAAATTTTTAAGATCATAATTCTTTGAAGAACAAGTTCAATAGCTCTTGTGAAGGACACTGTACCGAAAAATGTATGACTATGTATATAGCCGACAATGTACTCATAAACTTTGCATATCATAAATGTCACAACACATCTAGATAACAATGACAAACAAAAATCTTAACATTCCATCGCGATAATGATAAGAGAGCATAATTCTTAAGAACAAGTTTAATAGCTCTTGTGAAGGACAGACATTGTACCTAAAACTTATGACTATCAGTTTCGAAATCTTATTAATATACACTTTGACCTGATGTCTGAGATTTGTAGCTGCTCCCCCCTGGAACTGAAGTTGGCCACACTCTCGTTTAGGCCAATGCAAGTACTAGCAGGTGTCGTCCTCTGGTGGAAAAAAAAACAATGTATGGGCCAATCAGACACCAGCTTACACTATGACTCAATGACACCATATTCCTAATATGGAATATATTTGTAAGGCATTGTCTGATTGTGCAATCAACTTAAGTTGCATCCAGTGAGAAAGGATATGAGTGATACTGCCGAAAGGCCACATGCCAATATCCGAATAGTCAAAATATTCCCAAAATAGGTGTCTGAGCGAAAAAATGTAATAATGAAACATTGTGCTGTTTATTAATTATTGCAATATTTGGATTTTATTGCACAACATGTGCATTTTAACTGTGCATCTTTTTTTTTATTTAAAAAAAATATTGGTACAAAAAATTCATGTACAGTGCAATAGTTGCCTACAGGTATTCCTTAATATGAATTTTAATGAATACCCAGTAAGTCTATTTACATCAAATTGTGAAAATTGTAAATGTATTGCATATAATGATGAGGATGAAGATTATGATAATAAATTTGTATTGCACCATATTGATGATAAATGTTCAGCTGTATGTTTATAGACAGACAGAGAGACAGAAATCTTTATTGACATGTGCTTTTCAGCACCCAGCCCACAAAAGGCTTACACAAGTCATTAGCAAACATGTTTAACACAGGTGATATGCAACAAGAAAAGCATCATCAATAAATGTTGCAGTGTATTTGCAAGTTGTGGTACATTAATAATTTCAATTTGGATTCTTGATCTAGAAATATATAATTAGGTGTCTACAGCAATTCTAATTTCATAAAGAAAGAAAAAAGATCCCAGTTATCGGACATATGAAAACTGTTCAATCATTGATTTGCAGGAGGGAGCTGTGCATATATCCTCTCATGACTGATGGAGTTCTTTACTGAAGTAACAGACAAATTTCTGTTTTTGTCTCAGTGCTACTGGTCTGAAGCTTTGCTAACCAGAGGCAGAACTAAAATGAGATGATATGGCTTGGGGTCCACTCCATGATACACATTTACCCCATGGGTGGGGTCTTTTACTTGCCTCAGCAATCAGCACAGACACACAAGTGCACCTCCTATTCAATATCTCAACCAATCAACATCCAGCTGGGATATAGCTTATGAAGAGAACTCGGGAGTTCGTGCTGTGGCTCACCTTATTCTTTCTGTCTTCAGTGGATTAATAGCTCTTTGAGCTAACTTTATTGTGGTCTTATGTCGACCTTAAATAAAGATTATTCTATAACATTCTATTCTATCTTCTCTTGTTCTAACTAACTGTTGAAGTGAGCACATGTTTACTACCAATATGGCCGCCATCACTGACAGAAAGAGCCCTTGAATGAAACTCAGAACTAAGCTGAATGGCATGTCACATGACCTCACAGAGCAAGTGACCTTTTTGAAGTCTGACTGAACAGGGAGACAAAATGCAAGAGCAGTGGCAAAATTTCAACATTATTGATTGATGAACATGTGAAATTAATGGCACAACATTTTAAATCCAATAAATTTTAATGCAAGCCATGACCGGGGGGGGGGGGGGAAGGAGGGGTTGATAAATTCATGTGCATGTATTATAGTGGACTTTCTAGTGGTATATACTTTGATAAAAATATGCCATGATAATAATCACTATCACTTGACAGCTCAAGCTTTATAAGTGCATCGGAATCCACAAAATAAACTTATCTCTTGTCACAATGAAACTACAGACACGAAACTAAAACCAAATAAAAAATTTAAAAAAATGATGTATAAACAGGGCACATGGCTTTTATTGCAACCCTTAGGTTGGATTTTAGCAATGCACAATTGCTGCTAAAACTACGGAGAAATCAGTTTTACATTGTGCAATATCCAGAAACTGTCAGAACAAGCAATTTTTCGTGCATTTTAAATGACCGCATTCGCTGTCAAAAATCGAGCGGATCACAATTGAATTGATGCGTTGTCGTTCCACACTCGAAATGTCGCTAAAAATGCAGCAAATTCCACAAATTTTACCTCTAAAGCCACAACAGAAACTAAAGAATTTTGATTCTTAACTTTGTAAAACTCAACAAAAGCCACAAATTGTGTTATATCATTTCAAACAGTCGGACAGAACTTTACACGAAAACAGCGTTTTCTAGGTAAAGTGGGTCATAGTCTATTGGTGCCAAGGGTGAGAATTCGCCAAAATCAGGTCAGTCAACTATTGACTCTCATCTGGCCAACATGTCCCAGTGAGTGTAAATCAAGAATTTTCTTGAAATTCCGTTCGGATAGACAATTCAAACTCATTTATTCCTGTTAACCAGCACAACCCATCTGGTCCTCCGTGGATTTGGATGGCCTCCATAGCAAGGCAGAGGCTATGAACAAGGTTGTCAAGCTTGCTGTATTTAATTGTTATATCTGCTACCCCAAGAGCTGGTTAGCACCAGAACAGATATGAGACTCACTGAATGACTGATATTATCTACTGAGGTCATAATAAATCAACTCCCTCCACAAATTCCCAGAGGGTTCGTAGTTTCCCTGATGTAAGACTATAAGTGATACTACTCCTGCTTCTGACATTAATTCAATTGGCATTTGTAAGACTGACTTGCAATTCCCAAAAGGCCTCCATAAGAGAACTTGATCCTCTGAATAATAAATTAGCTCATGACAGAAGACTTAAGAGACTCTGGACATTGGAATAAAATTGTTTAAACTTCATATCAGTAATTTCGTAAATTGCATGTTAAAACTTTTATATACTATATTTCTTCTCTCCTCAGGTACAGAAGAATGAAGAAAATGTGCCACCCTTGTGAAGAAATCTGTTGAATTTTAAGAAAATGGGAAATTCTAACTGTTCTTCGCCTTCAAACAGGTATTGATATTTCCTATCATAGCAGTGTAATTTTTACCCTAGCCAAATATTTGTTGGAAGAAGTACTATGTCTGATGATATTCAATGGAGTCACAATAACATGTCTCAGCTATGCTTAACAGAAAGAAATAAAAGAAGAAAAAATATATATTTAGTTTCGGAAACAGTGCTGAGATAGTGTAGATCTATATACCTTTTTGGGGATCTCATGCCAATAAATCCAATGCAATTTGGTACAATTTTCCATTACAATGGGAAAACTATAAAAACTGTTTTTGGCTACATTTCCTTTAACCCATACAGTTTACAATGACATCACCATGAAGTAAGATAATCTAAAAATACAATGGGTGCCTTTTAACACATTATAATCTTTTGTTTCTTCAAAATGAAGAGTTGAAACAACCATTGCACTACTAGCGCCACCTAGGAACTACTTTTCTCTAGAAAAAAAATCAGACAAGCCCAATTGTAATTTAGATAATAAATTTTAAACTTATTACAAAAGCAGTCAGTGGTGATTTTGAAACTTTATATAGTACCTGCAGATTAACATTAGATATTTCAGAAAAAACTATCAAAGTCGGATTCATTAATGCAAAAAATTGCCAATTTTTCATAAAGACACAATTTCGGACGCTGCAGATTGGGCTGTGTCCAGAGATTCTTTGTAGATGTTATGTACATGATTAAAAAGAAAACAACATTTTACACAACTTTATTGCACGAAATTTAGTTATTGTAAACGAACAAGCGTAAACTTTGTTCATTGACATTTTACAGTTGATATTACTGAAGCGAAAGCTGGCTATCCACGAAGACCGGACCGCATAACTTTAGTCAAAAGTTGATCAACTTTCACAAACTATACTTAAATAAAAATTAAACCTCAAAGAATTCGATTTAGAAGTATCCACTCCCTTTCAAAACTGCAAAATTTGCCATGTTTTGGCAGCAAACTTTCACCATCAACATACTAGGAAAATGGCGGAAGTGGACTCAGCCGGGTGAGTCCCAAAAGTTATATAAAATGACTAAATCTCACAAATTAACATGAATCAACTACTCACAATCAGTCTGCATATTATCCTCTACGGACTGCATAATAGACTCATCATAGTGGATCCTCACAACTGCAGCTCAACTGCATAAAATTAACTCACCACATAATGACTATTTGTAGCCTGCTACAAGACTGTGAAATGAGAGGGATCCCTTATGAAGACTGGAACAATAAAAATCGATTTGGTCAGTTATAATAACTGCATAAATATAATCCTCCCTGCATCACTGCATGTGTGATGACTGAAATGCATATTTATTAATCATTCAAAAAGTAGATCTATGGCATTTCTTTCTCATCTGATGATTCTGACCTGATAATAAATGTTGTCAACTTGATTCACTGCTTCTCCATTCCTACATAATCAAAAGCAAGGGTCTAAGTAAAATCAAGAAGTATTTTAATTATTCATTAAACAGGCGGTTTAGTGAATAATTCTGAAAAAGTCCAGAGGAGCCAACCAGTCTTGAATTCTAAAGAGACTGTTTATGTCAAATAGCCACACCTGAAACATGAATTTTCAGAACTAAAGTTACGTAGTTTTTTCATTTTGCCTGGGGGTCCCGTGATGGTATATACTTCCAGCCGTTAATTAAGCACCATTATTATTATTCCACCGTAAGCGACCCCAAACCTAGAACTTCAACACAAATAGTTTATTTACTTCTCCCATTTGATTATAATTCAGTAAAAATTCATAAGAAATAAGCTTAAGGGCTAGTGTTAATCATCTGTGTAGAAAGACACGGATAGAAAATAAATTGGTAATGACGTCACAATAGGTCTGATTAATAAAATAAACTAAATAGGGCGCAGCAATGTAATGGTCGTTTCAACCCTTAAGTACTGGTTTGCAACCGAGATTTTCTCAACAACTTTTTGAAGTTAGCGACTTTTTAACCTACATGCTCATTACCATCTGACTATGGTATGGATATATAGTCTAAGTATGCGTAGCAATTGTGCAGGAGAATACTAGGTGTAAAAGTGAACATCATAAGTCTGTTCCATATAGAATGAGGGAGTTTTCTCCATATCTTAAGCAAGCTTTGAAGCAACAGAAAGCATGTCATATAGGACAAGCTTTTCTCAGAAGGAGCCAAACTTTTAGCATAAACAGTTAGTTTCATTAAAATAATTTAGATGCACACTCGCTGAGGTTTGCTGTGTAATAGGGACATGTTTTAAATAATTTTCCTTCATCAAATGTGGTTTTATAAACAAACAGGCAAGGAGAATTCAGGAAAGCTGTGTCTGAGCTGAAGGAACTGAACGATTTGGCTAAAAAGAGGATGATGATGCTGGATATCCTTAATGAAGATGGGAAGAATGTTCTCAGAGACCCACAGCTACTCCAAGACATGGTCAAGAAAGCACATTTCTTGATAGAGTCAAAGTTCTATGTAGACATCATTACGGTAAATTCTGTTAAGCGGGGATCTCATTTAGCCGGAATCGTGTACGTAAAGCGCCGCAATGGCCAGGGAAAGCGTTCCGTTGGTTTATGGGGGATTACGTGAGGATTACGTGGGTTTACTTTGCCTTCCCTCGCTGACGTGGCTGTTCCGTCAAATTCCGGCTGAAACCAAGCCGTATTGGGCCCGAAAGATTATTACGCAATTAATACTTGGAGCATACGCCGCAGTCGGCAGATCATCGTGCCTTACGCCAACGCATACGTCAGTCTTACGTCGCCTTCCGTCAGTTTTTGGTGGCTTCCCTCAGTTTCTACGGAAACCAAGTAAGCGAAGTATGGAAAATAAATATCTACAGAAGAGTCTACGATTACGACAATCGAACAGCGACTACAACGTATTGTTCGTTGTTGCGGCCATCAGTTTTTGCCATTTATATAAAATAATTTTGCATCTTTTTTTTTCACTTCCATTGTTGATATGGCGGATTATACGTTGCATAACATGGACCATCAGTAGTGTATGTCATAGTCGGCGGATCGTACTTTATAGGAAATTCTGAATACTAATTAGATGTGTTTTTAATTTCCTCTTAAAACCGTGTTTGTTTTGTCTGAACCAAAAAGTCGGACATCATTTGGACCTGGATGTGTTGTTCCTAACTTGGGTTCTTGGCAAGATGTAAGTACACTGTTTTACCTATTTCACCGTAATGTGAGAAATAAGTTGTAAATATACAAGAATTGGCCATGTAGCTCTTCTTGTGAATCATGTTCCTTCCTTTTTCTATTTCTGACAAAAAATTATAATTGATTTTCTTACTATAAAAATTATAATATTTTGTATTATAGGTCATCCAATCAACAAACACTGTTGTAAATATTCGGCGATAAGAGTGGGTGCATGATTTTCAGTGTAGGATAGGTGAATGTTCAAATTGTGATACAGCTCTGAAACTTTGCAAATATTTTCACCCATATTTTTAAAGCTTTTGTTTCTAGTTAAGATTTGAACAGTACAACAGTATTCCTCAATTACCATATCATAATGATCCGTGGGGTCAAAGGTTGAGGCCACCAAAGTTTATTACAAATATGGAAACTTTGGCAATATTTTGCCTTGATGCAGGGAATATATCTTAACTAATAAGTTGTTACCTAGCAGGAAACCACATAAGTAGCCTATTATATGAAATCAAAATTGTGGTATGCATGGCAACCAAATTCTTCTATTGCAACCTAGTTACAAATTTTTCAATCAAAGCTTAAGAGTCTGTCAGTTTATCTATCAGTTTGTTGGTTAGTTGTAGCAGTAGTAGAAGTTGATTCACCAAAACTTATGGGTCGAAATCATACAATAAAATGATAAACGTGTGTGAAATTCAATAAATAAAAAAACATTAACTGTGTCATATAGTAGATCTGCAGACACCTTTATTTTTAACATAATATTGCCACAGAAGATATTTAACTTTGAAATTAAGACCATCTCGGATGTGCTGTGTTAAATGTTCTTCTCTTGGCAATCTGGCTCAAGAGCCAGTTTCTATCCTCAGATTATGTGCACTGAGCCAACTCTTTTATACTCTTCAATATCTAGTTGATATGAAAATGGTTAAAACAAACTTGTTTAACTCACTGTATGTTACAAGTTTTGATCTACATGAATGCAATACCTATTTTCAACAAAATTTCCTTGATAATTAAGCAAATCTCTCGGATACTGTATGAGCACACTCAGTATTATATTCATTAGGTTTCTTTATTTTTATTTAACAACATATTTTATTAGAGTGAATCACTCAGTAAATGTTCTGAGACACTGCCTATGTTAGATGCCTGTTCTAATGTGTGTTTGATCTCAGAGGGGCATGTATGAGAAAAGGATAGTGTACTATCATCTGCGTAGTTATAAACTTCTCATTCACTTTGCAGGAAAAGCATGAAGTCATTTATAAAGATATTGATCAAAAGTGGTCCAGTGACTGAACCTTGGTGAACACCAATTTTTAGAAATAGCCAGTGGCTGTTATTTTGTCATATTTTAACAAGCTGCTTTCTGTTAATTAAATAATCTCGAAATGTAGTTGCATGATTTGGTGAAATTTATAGTCCATGTTGTAGGGAATGAAAAGCTTTGGATAAGTCTATTAGGATGCATCCTACATGTTTGTTATACTACACAGTTTACTAATACATTATTGTGACCAGCTGCCAGAACCTTTCAGCCCGCACCACATCATTGACATATTTAAACATTCTTTTTCAGGGACGTGCCTCATGCAGAAATAGAGAAGCACATGAAAAACAGCCAAGAGATACACCATGATTGACAAAAGGAGAGATAGAAACATTTCTGAAAACTTTTTGGGAGAACATATTGTCCATAAAAACCATAATGCTGGAACAATTGTAATGCTGTTCTTTTCATGCTGTTTTTTTAATTGGATTATACCACTTTTTCTTAGGTCTGTATAAGTGTGTAATGATGAGATGGATTATTACATCATGTATAGTTCTGAATTTGAGTCTATCCCCGGGCTGGGAGTGGTGGGCGTATGAGCTCTCCTGGGACACCTTCGAAGATCGACAGAATTTAGGTCAAACATCACTTAAGGTAAGTTTGTTTAACCTATTAATTCTGTCTCACAATTCTTAGGTGCCCCAGAGAGCTCCTGCGAGAATTTTAAAGCCCTCAAATTCAAACAACACAGATTAAATTATTCGCTTCTTTCTTTCACCTACTGACTTTATTCCTTCAAAACTGCTACACTATATGAATGGGAAGACACAATCTTTTTGTCATAGTACTTCACAAATGTACTGGAAGAGGACCAGCCTCCGTATTTATTGGTATCTATGCCGGTAGCATGAAGAACCTCTCTTACCCAACGTCTAATTGTATCCTTACTAGCTTTTCTGTGAGGTTCAAATGAGGAATAATGATATCTTGCAAGACATGCATTCAACTTTGACGTGATAAAATGGTTTAATTTATATATGTATCATTAAACATTGTGTTCAGTCATAGACATGTACATAGGTATATACATGTCAAAATGTTTTTAAAGCATGACAATGAGTAAACAAATAAAAGTGTTTTAGCTAGAAACGTGTAAAGGTATCTATTTGAATAAATAATGATGTTGTTCATGTTATATATTGGGATAGTTCAGAAGGAGTCACTAGCTGAATAGCAGCTGAGATAGGTCTGATTGGAAGTGTCAAGTGAGAATTGTAATTAGCAGTTCGTTATATACTGCTAATATTATAATATAATAAGACAATTATTATGCATAGTATCTTATAATAATATGCCATGGATTCATATACATTAAAAAAATTATTTCCTGGTATTTTTGTGTCAATAGTCCGACATTTGTACTTATCTTTTGTTACAAAATAAATACACTGAAAAATTAATAGACATTTGACTGGTCATTCTGCCTACACTAATGTTATTTATAATGGGTGGGGGGCTGCCTTGGCACAACCGTATTAAGTGCCCTTGGCACGTTATCTTTACAATATATAGAAACTGGTGTATCAGAAAAATTTATATTCCCACGCCTGGTGGTAAATCAATCAATCAATCTATTGCTGCTAGTTTATTCATTGTTATATATTACAGCATTTTATGACTCAAAACATATATTTTTGGCAAGATTACTTAAAACTCATTTATTATTAGACTTTACCAGTACATTGGTAAAGACTATTGTTTGGGTATTTGGGTATTAACAATGCTTATTTTTTATTTTTGTTCACTCTAACATTACTTCATGCGTGCAGAAAAGAAGCAGCTGAGATAGGTCTGATTGGAGGTGTCAAGTGAGAATTGTAATTAGCAGTTTGTTATATACTGCTAATATTATAATATAATAAGACAATTATTATTGTATTTTTCTTGAAATCGTCGGTTAAATAATGCATGTTTACTTACACTGTTATACTTGCATAGCAAACGGAGTTGTCAAATACAGAGTTGTAATTTTACACTCTTTTCCATTGCCAATGAAGCAGATGAGAATGGGTGATAAATATTGATATAACTACCAAGTTCAACCAGGTTTATAACTCAGCAACCAACTTGATGTAAATGCTTGAAATTTGTTGACAGGAAAGTAATAAACTGAGTGGTTATTATTTATTATCCCCCCCCCCTTGCTCAATCAAATATGTGTAGCTGCTATATCTAACAGAGACATAAATCCAGAAACCACTGATATAAGCACTTTCTAGTATTAATAATATAAATATTTTCCTGTAAATCTCTACGAGGAGGTTTCAAAGTCAGCCGTAAACGAAGTTGTCACTTCTTTTCAAAAGTAAGGACATGCCTATTTATGGTCATCAAAAATTACAAACCATAAATGAACAGTGTTTTTGATATTATCTGCATAGCATACTTTGGTTTTATTAAAGACAATGGATTTTGTAGATCACAATGAGAATCTCAGTATACGAAGGTAGGGATACTGAGAAATTCTCTTCTTGAAAGACATCAATGTTGTTTTCTTATCATAAAAGCACCTAATTTTTACTACATGTGAGCGAAAACAGACTGAAAATCAAACCATTATTTACAAAGATATGCCATTTTGAAATCTGCAGACAGAATGTTTCAGTTTGTGGCTCTTTTAATTGATTTTACCTATTCATTGTTATTATTTTCTTTGCTATATTGCTTGGAATTGCATGAAAATATTTGTGCAGGTTGTCAACAAATCAACCAGTCTCAAGAGCTCTACATATTAATAAATATTTTACACTTCCAAACCTGTCAGACATTTTCAGTGCTTTCATGATTGTAGACTGTTCTATAGTCCACTGATCATGGCAACTTAGTGTTTCTTAAAGGATAGTCAGCTTATTTTATGACCCAAAAAAATTGCTATTTCTAACTTTGTGAAACATAACATGTAAAGCCTTTCGTTTGTTTTCTAGTTATTGTTTGGTCTTGTTGTCATTGTAGAGAATGATTCAAAAAACCAAGACATCGCAACCAGGTCTTCTAAATGACCTCGTGAAACAAATGGAAATGAAAGAGGCAAGGAAGGCATTTACTAAAAATCAAAGCAGATGCTTATCTATTATTAATGTAAGTCATAGAGTATTTCTCCAAATTATTTTTGAGGGTAATTTGTGAGTTAGAATTATAAAAGAGGGAATGAATATATGTTTGTGTTCAACTACACCATGCTGCTGTACTATATGTCAGTGATTTAGACAAATTTCCGAACTGGTAGGACAAATTCCACTGTGAATATTTTCCTAAAAGTCGTCCGTTAGGTTTAGGTACCTTTTTGTGTAAAAGCATAGCATAACTTCACCCACTCTTTGGCGTTCAGTAGTGAAAAATATTAGAAAGTATTGCGTGCCCTGAAACTTTGCAGGATAAAAAAAAAATGCCATAGATGCATTTTACATGCAATATCAATTTGATCTTTCTTTTTTATCTTGCCCTCAAAAACATTCTTTTTCCGGTTTTTCAGGCATTATCGAGCAAAGATGACTCTCAAAAGTTCAGGTAATTGCTAACAATTAAGTAAGATTTGGCTTTCATAATCTCATTGCTGTTTTGTATATCATCACAGTGTTTTTACTGTGAAAGCTTTTCTAACAGGACTAACTGTTTGGAGTGCCTCATCAGAAACGCTAAGTACATATCAAAAAAGGAGGATTCATTTCAGTGGAAAACACAATTTATTGATACCTTAAAAAGCCTTCTTGAAACAGGAAATCCTATCTCCATACCAGAGGTTGAACGTGAATCTGCATTGTTTGCATTACTCCAGAATATGCTTGTCATTGCTGCCAATGAGCAAGAGCTGACCAGTGAACTGATAAAACTCCTACAATCACTATTGACTAAGAAGTTTTTGAAACATGGTGAAACCCAAGGCAATCCCTTGCACGCGTTGATCAAGAGTCCTTGGGATAAACTTCAAGCAAACCTGCTTCCTGATTTCTTAGAACAGTGTAAAAGAATTATATCCATTGCGGTAAGAGATCATCGTGATTCTTGTGATGTGACTGATGAAAAACATGATACTCCCCTTGACTGCTTAGCAACAATTGCCTTTAAATATGAACCGTTCAATCTGGCTCCCATGAGGCTGCTACTGGACGCATTTCCAGATCTATCAACAACTACAAACATACCAACATTTTTCTTGAAGTTAGTTCAAAGAGCAAGTGAACTGATAGCATCAACTCACTACGTGGAAATCATTCAGGTAAAGTGCTGTAGTGGTAGCTTGCCTACTGTCTTATAAAGTGGGACAAATGGCTGTGAAATGACTTACTCATATATAAGTGATTTAACACAAGAAACTAAGATCACTCAATCTGTTTGAAATGATTCATCAATAAATAGATTTTTTCTTTATCCAGCAAGTATGTTTGCTAATTTATTTGTTTATTTCTGATCTAACTTAGAAAACATCTGACAAGTACACAGAAATTTCGAACCATCAGGATGATGGACTTCTGGAATCTATGGTCAATCAAATGAAAGACAGGGCTGCCATGCAAAAATTTGCTGAAAACCAAGGCAAATTTCTGATAGTCATCAACGTGAGTTATTCAGAAGTGTATTAGAGTTATTTGATTGTATTCAAAGAGAAATTAAAGTTGCACTTTCTGTCAAATTTGCAATTTTCTAAGAGGCTATCAAACAGTTGAAAACTACCTTTTTTAATCAAGGCACACTAAATTTGTGTGAATTAATGATTTTATAAGACATTAATTACTTAAAAATCAATTATACATTGAGAGAAAATCCAGACCAAAACATTGGAAACACAATGGAAATGACATCATCACCATTGTTCAGTATTGTGACATCATGTATATCTATGTAAATGTCAGCTCTAATCCAGAAATGGAAAAACTCTTCAAACCAGACTGCACATTGACAGAAAGTCCAATCATTTGGAGTGTAAATAAAAATTAAAACAAGAAAGTAGTCTTTACTATTGCTAATCAACAGTTTCAAAAGCTTTTTTTAGATCAAGGATCCCTCAAATTACTACTTCACCTTTATCTACTGCAGAAAGTATGTTGTCAATAAGAATAATGAAACAATATTGGTGCTGTGGTTCTCCCTAAAACAAACTGGTATTTATAAACAGGTCATTGATTTTTTGAAAATAAAGGACACGATTCTATTATACATTAGGCACTCTAAGCAGAATATGATGAAATTAAGATAAATAATAATATAATAGAAGAAATCGTATCCACTAAATTCCTGGGGGCGACAATTGATAATAAGTTAAAATGGAATAATCACATCAACATAGCAAAATCTAAACTAGCTCAAGCCATTGGCATTATAAGTTAAGCACGAAAATGTTTAAGTAAGCACACACTCTTTACCTTATATTATTCCTTTGTTTACCCTCATTTGTCTCATTGTGTAGAAGTTTAGGTAATGCTAGTAATTGTTATTTAATTTCTTTGCACAGATTGCAAAAAAATATTTTAAGAATTATGACGTCATCTGGACCTAGAGAGCCTTCGGTTCCTCTGTTCAAAGTACAAAAAATTCTGTCAATTTATCAAATGTATTATAGGGAGGAAATCTTGAGTCAAAGATGAGAACATTTGTTAAGGGGGCTATATAATACTAACAAGTTTATTTCACCATTTTTGCATTCAATCATAACCAGCACTAGCATTCTTTGGTTGTTTAACAATGAATGTTTCCAGCTCAGTTTCATTTAGCATTTCAAAGCTGATTATTTGAGAAATATATACTACCTAAGTTTTTTTTCCAGATTATAATTTCTGTGAACAACAGCCCTGAGTCAAGGTATCATTAGATGTGATTTATAAATATATATATACATATTCTTTGTACTTCATTTTCAAGCTTTCATATTGAATTTTTTTTCTGCAGGAACAATTGCTTTTTGGTCCTTTATAAGCATGCAAGGTATACTCCTAAAAAAGGAAACCTAAAGTGGTCAGAAGAGCTGGTAGATGGATTTAAACAACTGCTTGAAAAAGGAGCAGATCTAACATTTTCATTTGTGGATGATGTTGTATCTCTGGCAGATACTGAAGAGTATGCTTCAGAAAAAGGTGATGAACCCGATCTAGATGCAGTTTCTTTGAGAACAGAAGGATCAAATTTAGAGTTGGTTCCCCAGAGTTCACAGGTATTCACAACCAATACAAATACAAATGATGAGCTTCATGAAAATTTGGATGGTGAATCTGATTCTGCCACGGCTTCTTCAAGGACAGACACACAATCTCTCTCAGAGAGTGATACAGTTCTGTACCAATTTCTCCGAGGTTTTCCACTTATTCTTGTCAGAGAGATGCCAGTTGCAAACAAATTAAAAGAACTCATTTCATTGCTCCTGACTTCAAAATATCTGAATAATACGGAACCCAAAGGCACCAAGCTGCATGCACTGGTCAACTGTGATTGGCAAAGCTTACCAAAAGACCAACCAGATCATTTCTGGGATTGTTACAAAGACATTGTTTCTGAAGTAATCAATGCTCACCCCAATAAGGCACTTACAAACAAAAACCAATTTTGACAAGCAGGACAAGAATCAAGACACCATTCTTCATGTTTTATCAAGAACTGTCTATAAGCACCCAGCATTGGGAAATGAACTCATGGACCTTTTCCCACTACTTGCAACGAGTGTGAATGTAAATATACTCAACAAATTGGAGGAAACACCATACTCACGGATAATAATAGGAAGAATGCAAGAGGAATATAATAGTAATTCAGACAACTATGACGTTCTTTAAAATTGAACAGACTTTCCACAGTAACATGGCAAATATTGAACTTGCTAGAGTTGGGTCGGCAGTACCCACGTAAGTCATCTTATGTATCGTAGAGCTTCACACTGTTGCTATCTGACATATTATACAATCATACAATGGTTACATGTGAGACATGAAGATATGTGCACCTGAAAATGTCATTAATTGATGGCCGAGTTGTACATGACATTTTTGGGAGTACATATCATATTCTTGTGTGTCACAAAATAACCACGTGTAATTTTTTTGTACCACTGAACCCCACCTTCCTGCCTTAACTAAATAATTCTATCAGTAACTTCAGTGCCTTGTCAAGTGTTCCTCAGTTTTATTTCTCATTAGGGTTCAATTGAATCAATAGCACTCCAACTAAAACTTGTATAATTTAGGCCTATTGAATTCTAGGAAGCTGATGAAAACTAACTTATTAAAGGAAATGTTCAAGTTTATAAGCTGAATTCAAGGTATTTGCAAGATAATGTCAATGCTTAAATTGGCCCCACCCACTTTCTAGCTGCCTCCCGATACCACTTGTCATGAACAATTTTCAAGTACAATGGTCAGTTATGTGTACCTAAAATGTATACAAGGGCATACATCATGCACTGGTGAGTGGCACAATTATGATTGCATTCCCTGGGCTATATAACTGAAGTGCACAAGTTGTCAGAATTACGTCTCATTATTGTTTAGCCTCATTGGATGTTACCTGATGGCAAATATCTAACTGAATGTTTTTTTTTTTTCTGTTTTTTTCTTGTTTCTTCAGATTGAGATGGTTAGGAAATGAACTGAAAAATGAAAATTGCCCACCTGAGAGGCTGCTGAAGTTACTTGATCATCTAAAGGTTGTGGACAACTGGAAACTTTGCTCTTTGAATCTTCACAATGAGACTATGGCAAGTATATGTGATGTGAACAACCCAAAATATGTGTCCTTGGTAACCGAAATCATCAGCATACTCGTGAGAAACGAAGGTTTTGCACAAAACTTATGGAATTATATGTTCTCTAGACGCAATGACAATCCAACCCAGTCTGTCATGGAAGTTCTCAGTATCTGTGCTAAGGCAGGGCGCGTTGCAATTATGATGAAAGAAAACTTCTCACATGGATGGAAGGCATAGCAAGAGAAGAAGAATTGACATTGCTCTCCATAAAGATCCTCACTTCATGGGTGAAGGACTTCACTTGTAGTCTGAATTATTTAGGATATTCATACTGGGTTTCCCACAATCTGATACAATCAGCCAAAAAGCTGGTGCACTAAAAGTACCAGTCGTTCAAGGAATGCATGGACTTAAAAGAGTTGATGACCTGTTTCCTTTATCGGCCAATGAAAAGAGAAATTTCACGCAAACTAGAGGAAACGAGCTTCAATGTAAGAACTGGCTCCAAAGAAGTCCCCTTCATCTAGCTGTTATATTCAGCGACTCGTTTGACTACCTGTCCCAAAATATGATTGAAAAATACATTAATGCTAAGGACTTGCATGGGTGCACTCCTCTGCACATCGCATACTTACACCAAAATAAACAGGCAGTAAAATTCCTTCAGTCAACCAAACTTGCAAAGGAAGAGGTTAAAGACCTATTTGGAGTTAAACCAAAATCCATGGGTTCATCAATCATGCATAATGAAGGAGATGATGAATATGAAAAACAATGTAAGAGAATTTTAGAAGCACAACATGTTTTGGAAGAAATAAAGCCTGTGATAGTCATGCTTGAAAGGGAAGCAGAATCTCTGAGTGATAAATTTGTAAAACTATTCAAGCTCCTTATTAGTGAAACAAACTTTAGAGAAGGGGGACATCCAGCTGAAGTTCACAGGATATTGCGATGGGCATGTGATAATCGGAGAAAATACATGGGAAGAAGGTGAATTTGTTCAAGAGCTGTCAAAGAATTTGATAGAAAGCCTGTCCAAGATTAAATGGGACAGTACATACCTTAGACCTATTTCAGTTGAGCGTACATTGAAATTCATCAGGGAAGGAAGCAGCTCTCTCAAAGGTACAGTGATATCTTTAGATGTTGTTCCAGTCATTGTTCAAGAAAATTTGAATCATGACGATCATATACAGCTGAAGAAGGTGAAAAAAGGTGTGTCAAAACTGAGAAAGATGTGGTACACAACACTTATGAGTGGGATATCACCGATAACCTTCCAACTAGTTGTAGACTGGCTATTGTCATTGCAAAAGCATTCGTACAAGTAAGTACCACACCTTATACTGTATATAAGCAATAGGCCTAAGCTTCATATCCAAGAATTTCACCTAGAAAAAAGTTTTCAATCAGCCTCTTTTCAGGCTGATTGTGTAGTGAAATAGCATTGCATCATCTATTATTTGGATTCAACATAATATAACATTATATGACATTACATTTTTTTTATATGGATTTTATTTATATTGTTTGTCGTATTTTACCTTTTACAACTGTTTTAAAATATTCCCCGATTTTATGGGAGTTTCCATAAGAAATGATAAGTAGCTACAGAAATACAATCCAGCTTCTTTTTTTTTTTTAATTCTTGCCCTAGACACTACTGTTCATTAAGGGGCACTAGTTTTGTGCCAATCAAGAGTCCAAGGTCATGTGTATTAGATGAGTTGGCACAAATAATGTCATTGAGGGTGGGCAGAAATTGCCAATCATTTTGTTATATCCACTGCTTGACAGTATGACTAGGTATATTTTACATGTAGTTTTTCTTCATGCCATGCACAATTTGGGATGAAGGAGGGCTGGAGATGCCCCCAAACCAACACATCATGCAATTTCAGATAGGCCTACTCTACCAATATTCAGTTCTCTGACTGTTGGCAATCGTTCAAATTAAATGCTCGATATTGAATTATAGCACCTAAGTGAACAGCAGATGCTCGGGCTAGGAAGAGTGCATTTACCCCACCATTTAATTTGTACTTCTTTTCACAGGCTTACCATTATAGTTCAGAATACAGGCATCGTGTGAAAATGCCCATCACATCATATATGATAAAGACTGCAATCTTTTACCTTCTTGGCTACAATTCTAGTGAACATATATGCTATCATGAGGCAATGCTTGATTCGTTGGAAAAAGTTAATACTAAATTTGAACCAAACACATTTAAGGGAAAGAAGCTGGAATTTCATTCTAATCCCAGATGGGCAACAAGCAAGGAATTTGATCAACATAAAGAGGAAGCAAGAATTTGGACATACAAAGTTTTCTTGTTCAAATACCTTGCAGAAAACAATCTGAAACTTCATACCTTCTGGGACACATCTTATCCAGTAAAAGAGACAACTTATGAGGGGTTTGCATGGGAGGCTCAATATGTCCTTGATATCTGTGACTTCTTCCTAACACGTCTTCAAACATATGATGAGGTTATCTCTTTGTAAATAGCATGAGAAGGAGCTAAACTTTTTGATATACATTATCCAGTATGAGGGGTTTGCATGGGAGGCTCAATATGTCCTTGATAATATTCAGATGTGGAGCCACTTTGATTTCAGCTTATAAAATTTTTTTGCTGGTTTCCATGCTTACCAATTAAAAAATCTGTAAAATCACATTTTTGATAATATTTCTTATAATTGTCAATCAAGAATAACTGTAATGACTTATAATTGTCAATAAAGAATAACTGTAGTGAAAACAAAAAATTATAATAAAAAAAACACACTAAAATCAAGCAATTGGCAATTTCTAAAACTGTCAGCAGGTGCATATTATATTAAAAAAAATAGTTTTTTTCCCTGGATTGGACTTGAACTGCTGTACTCCCAGTCCTTTACGAGCAGACCAACCCCTTAGACAATTCAGCCACAGTTGCTTGCTGCAAGAAGCTTATTATTTTCTGGGAGTAATGGCCTGTAAGCTCTATATAATAGTATATATATAGGCCTTGTCATCAATTGCCTGAAAAAAGATGTTGTTTAGCTTGTTCTACTGTAGTAAAATTCCATGGTTACCAGTTCAGTTATGACTAAAAATTTAATTTATGAACATTGGAAGTGACAACCAAGGACTTCATCCAAAATAAGCTAAAACTATGGTCACTGCAGAGCTCCCTTGTGTGAATTATCATGATTTTGTAGTTGTCAGGGTAGTAGAAATTTGGAAAAAATGTATTTTGTTCATCTGACGTTATTTATGTATATATATCTGGCATTGTTGAAGTCCATATTAGTCATAGTTATATTGTGTTAGAGATCTAAATGCTAGATATAAAAATTGGAGAATGAAAGTTTATAAGGAAAAACTGATAATTTTATTGTTATATTCTTTGAATAAAGACTTTATACATATGCCTAAATAGTTGCCAAAAATGAAGAATATTCCTTGCCAACTATCTGTAGACACTTCACCAATTACTACCTCTGCATGTTCTGACAACCACCAGCCAACCTGTCAGACAGAAATCAGTGATAACAATACTCTCTTCCAACAATCAAACGGTAGAAAAGACGTTGACTTCATGGGTGGATGACTGTGTTGTTCTTACAACAATAACATGAATTGAGATTACAGCTGATTGCATGGAAGCGCAGTTACCACACCATCAGTTCCAAATTCCAATTGCAAGTGTGCTAGCCACGTCACAGCTTTGCACACATGAGTGCCTATAAATTGTACCTGGTTAAGCTATCTTAACCTCCTTATGTTATTATGTTGTAGTGGATCCTGGATTAAAGGGGGGCATATCCATAACCTATAATATAATATTTAAGCAGTTTTCTAAATTTAATTTTATGCAGTTTTCTAAATGTAATTTTTATATTATGAGGCCTAATTTTGTTGATCCACAAGGCCTGTATTAGCGCCCCCCCCCCCCCTCCACACTTGAATTAATCTACATGTACCAAATTTTGAAATGCTAAAAAAAACCAGGTCATGACAGATATCTATCTGTCCATCTATCCATCTATGATTCAATTTTTAAAACACAGTGAACTTAATTTATTTGCAATGTTTTTAATTTTGTTGCACCACAGGTGATCATGCACCACCCAAGCGTTCACTGGTCATAACACAATTAACTGACTGGCTATAATTGAAACCAAAGAAATAAGTCCATCCTGTCTATGTGCTTGACTAGCGGCCACTTAAGCATGGTAAATTGTGACATCATCCTCAAGTGAATGATCACACTTCATTGCAATCCACTGTAAACGCCAGATAAAGATTTTTCATCTGATTTAAAATATATATAGATAAAGATATCGCAATGACTAAGAAAATCCTAAGTTCTATAAACACTGAAATGTGCTTATATGAAATGACAACACTCAAAAGTGTTTATAATCACACACTTTACTTGAACTATAAATTGACAAGCCAATAACAGGAACACTCTGACAAAACAAAATTAGCCAAGTTTTTCACCTTGGACATATGGGAAGGAGATGTTTCAGATTGCCCTGAGAGACATTGTTTGTTAAAAACATGGCTCAGTGATTCATATGGATTTGTGATAAGGAACAGGGTGGAAAGTTTCCTTCACACATGCAACAGTAACATGTGTAATTTTCTCTATGTCTCTTCATTAACATTGGTGATACTTATAACAAATTTACATTTTCTTCCATGCAGACAAGTCCCCTGGTTTCTCATTTATACAGCTTATGATGTCACTTGGAGAATATGATTGTGTACATCCATCAAACAGGTGGCAGCAACAATTATTATGTAAATGTATGCAATTAACTATGATTTTTTATCTTGGCCACCGTCTCCCCTAAACATTCGAGTGTTTTTTCAACAGCCATACACCACAGGTATAAACGATTGAGTCTCGTATTTTAATGCCGAAAATGTTATCTGTATAGACAGGAATCTCATCTAACTATCTGATTTGAGTCTGATGTCTTATCTAAAACGTCAAACAGTCAGAGCAACCATTATTCTAATGAACTTCTGATGGTCACCACGACAGACTGCTATCTGTCCAAAAAAAGGAAAAAAAGGTGAATACAGAAAACTCAGGTGAGCAAATATAGTTTTTGTCTTTTGTTGTCTTTTTTGTTTTTACCATATGCTTAGTCAGAAATGCTTAGGGGGGGTTTTCTGTTTTCTGATGTTAATGGTCAAACTTTAACATTTCATGAAGATACTGCCTATTCACATCTAAGGTAATAAATAATCGGTTTTGGCCTCATTCAGCAACTTGATTAGTTTTGGCATTCACCTCAAAAGCCGACATTTTCAGGTTGGCAAGATATTTGGAAGGCTTTTTAAAGTATAATATGAAAATAAGAAAATTTCCTGTAAAAAGAAGGCTGCTGCGGAGTGCTACTTCAAAACTACCCTTAAAACTGAAACTTCAGGAAAATCATTTCCTTTTGAACTTTTCCCATTGTTTTATTGAAATATTATTGTGTTAAGGTTTCGGAAAGTTTTTCTTGCTGAAAATAAGGGCTCTCTTTTTTTTTAGGCTTTCAGAATGCCTTCCCATGTAAATTTTCTTTCCCTCTACTAGCCTGACTTTATTGTGTGCCCAAAACATCGTAAGTAGTTTAGATCTGCCCGCTGTTCGAGCCAAAATAAATTGAATTGTTGAGTCAGACTAGAAGCCATTCTTTTGTCATATTAGCACCAGGTTAACTAAGAGGTGCTGTGGCCTAGTGGTTAAGGTGTTTGCCTCCAAATCGAAAGGTTGTAGGTTCAAGCCCTACACCCTAACCATGTCATGGAGGAACTTAACAGATCCAAGTTTTTCTCCACTCCACCCAGGTGTAAATGGGTACTTGGCCTTAGGCAGTGATGGCAATTTTAAGTGCTTAGCCCCTGCCAGTAATTCTCTATAACGGGCTGTATATACCTACTCACCGAGGGTTGAGAAAGGCTCAATCTTGAACAGGCCTGCCAAGGGTGTTATTGTAAAGTTAGTTGAGACTGCTTGGACGGTGATAACATGAACTATAAAGTACATTTTCATTTTACAATTTTACTATTCAGTTAACAACATCTTCCTGGAATATAAAATTTTGACAGATTTCATAAGGAAACAGTATTTCAAGGTATTATAAAAGCCCTTTTCATTAAAGTTTTTTTAGTAAGCATACTGATACACATTGGCTTGCCTCTCTTTGTTTTTTTGCCCAGGAGTATGTTTCAGTTCATAATTCTGTTGGCTGTCAACAGTCAAACTCTGTGCTCCTAACCTAACCTAACTCTTTTTACATTATAACTGTGATGTACACGCAAAATATATTCTTTTTTTAATCACAACATCCGAAATTAAATTTTTAAGATCATAATTCTTTGAAGAACAAGTTCAATAGCTCTTGTGAAGGACACTGTACCGAAAAATGTATGACTATGTATATAGCCGACAATGTACTCATAAACTTTGCATATCATAAATGTCACAACACATCTAGATAACAATGACAAACAAAAATCTTAACATTCCATCGCGGAAATGATAAAAGAGCATAATTCTTAAGAACAAGTTTAATAGCTCTTGTGAAGGACAGACATTGTACCTAAAACTTATGACTATCAGTTTCGAAATCTTATTAATATACACTTTGACCTGATGTCTGAGATTTGTAGCTGCTCCCCCCTGGAACTGAAGTTGGCCACACTCTCGTTTAGGCCAATGCAAGTACTAGCAGGTGTCGTCCTCTGGTGGAAAAAAAAACAATGTATGGGCCAATCAGACACCAGCTTACACTATGACTCAATGACACCATATTCCTAATATGGAATAAATTTGTAAGGCATTGTCTGATTGTGCAATCAACTTAAGTTGCATCCAGTGAGAAAGGATATGAGTGATACTGCCGAAAGGCCACATGCCAATATCCGAATAGTCAAAATATTCCCAAAATAGGTGTCTGAGCGAAAAAATGTAATAATGAAACATTGTGCTGTTTATTAATTATTGCAATATTTGGATTTTATTGCACAACATGTGCATTTTAACTGTGCATCTTTTTTTTTATTTAAAAAAAATATTGGTACAAAAAATTCATGTACAGTGCAATAGTTGCCTACAGGTATTCCTTAATATGAATTTTAATGAATACCCAGTAAGTCTATTTACATCAAATTGTGAAAATTGTAAATGTATTGCATATAATGATGAGGATGAAGATTATGATAATAAATTTGTATTGCACCATATTGATGATAAATGTTCAGCTGTATGTTTATAGACAGACAGAGAGACAGAAATCTTTATTGACATGTGCTTTTCAGCACCCAGCCCACAAAAGGCTTACACAAGTCATTAGCAAACATGTTTAACACAGGTGATATGCAACAAGAAAAGCATCATCAATAAATGTTGCAGTGTATTTGCAAGTTGTGGTACATTAATAATTTCAATTTGGATTCTTGATCTAGAAATATATAATTAGGTGTCTACAGCAATTCTAATTTCATAAAGAAAGAAAAAAGATCCCAGTTATCGGACATATGAAAACTGTTCAATCATTGATTTGCAGGAGGGAGCTGTGCATATATCCTCTCATGACTGATGGAGTTCTTTACTGAAGTAACAGACAAATTTCTGTTTTTGTCTCAGTGCTACTGGTCTGAAGCTTTGCTAACCAGAGGCAGAACTAAAATGAGATGATATGGCTTGGGGTCCACTCCATGATACACATTTACCCCATGGGTGGGGTCTTTTACTTGCCTCAGCAATCAGCACAGACACACAAGTGCACCTCCTATTCAATATCTCAACCAATCAACATCCAGCTGGGATATAGCTTATGAAGAGAACTCGGGAGTTCGTGCTGTGGCTCACCTTATTCTTTCTGTCTTCAGTGGATTAATAGCTCTTTGAGCTAACTTTATTGTGGTCTTATGTCGACCTTAAATAAAGATTATTCTATAACATTCTATTCTATCTTCTCTTGTTCTAACTAACTGTTGAAGTGAGCACATGTTTACTACCAATATGGCCGCCATCACTGACAGAAAGAGCCCTTGAATGAAACTCAGAACTAAGCTGAATGGCATGTCACATGACCTCACAGAGCAAGTGACCTTTTTGAAGTCTGACTGAACAGGGAGACAAAATGCAAGAGCAGTGGCAAAATTTCAACATTATTGATTGATGAACATGTGAAATTAATGGCACAACATTTTAAATCCAATAAATTTTAATGCAAGCCATGACCGGGGGGGGGGGGGGGAAGGAGGGGTTGATAAATTCATGTGCATGTATTATAGTGGACTTTCTAGTGGTATATACTTTGATAAAAATATGCCATGATAATAATCACTATCACTTGACAGCTCAAGCTTTATAAGTGCATCGGAATCCACAAAATAAACTTATCTCTTGTCACAATGAAACTACAGACACGAAACTAAAACCAAATAAAAAATTTAAAAAAATGATGTATAAACAGGGCACATGGCTTTTATTGCAACCCTTAGGTTGGATTTTAGCAATGCACAATTGCTGCTAAAACTACGGAGAAATCAGTTTTACATTGTGCAATATCCAGAAACTGTCAGAACAAGCAATTTTTCGTGCATTTTAAATGACCGCATTCGCTGTCAAAAATCGAGCGGATCACAATTGAATTGATGCGTTGTCGTTCCACACTCGAAATGTCGCTAAAAATGCAGCAAATTCCACAAATTTTACCTCTAAAGCCACAACAGAAACTAAAGAATTTTGATTCTTAACTTTGTAAAACTCAACAAAAGCCACAAATTGTGTTATATCATTTCAAACAGTCGGACAGAACTTTACACGAAAACAGCGTTTTCTAGGTAAAGTGGGTCATAGTCTATTGGTGCCAAGGGTGAGAATTCGCCAAAATCAGGTCAGTCAACTATTGACTCTCATCTGGCCAACATGTCCCAGTGAGTGTAAATCAAGAATTTTCTTGAAATTCCGTTCGGATAGACAATTCAAACTCATTTATTCCTGTTAACCAGCACAACCCATCTGGTCCTCCGTGGATTTGGATGGCCTCCATAGCAAGGCAGAGGCTATGAACAAGGTTGTCAAGCTTGCTGTATTTAATTGTTATATCTGCTACCCCAAGAGCTGGTTAGCACCAGAACAGATATGAGACTCACTGAATGACTGATATTATCTACTGAGGTCATAATAAATCAACTCCCTCCACAAATTCCCAGAGGGTTCGTAGTTTCCCTGATGTAAGACTATAAGTGATACTACTCCTGCTTCTGACATTAATTCAATTGGCATTTGTAAGACTGACTTGCAATTCCCAAAAGGCCTCCATAAGAGAACTTGATCCTCTGAATAATAAATTAGCTCATGACAGAAGACTTAAGAGACTCTGGACATTGGAATAAAATTGTTTAAACTTCATATCAGTAATTTCGTAAATTGCATGTTAAAACTTTTATATACTATATTTCTTCTCTCCTCAGGTACAGAAGAATGAAGAAAATGTGCCACCCTTGTGAAGAAATCTGTTGAATTTTAAGAAAATGGGAAATTCTAACTGTTCTTCGCCTTCAAACAGGTATTGATATTTCCTATCATAGCAGTGTAATTTTTACCCTAGCCAAATATTTGTTGGAAGAAGTACTATGTCTGATGATATTCAATGGAGTCACAATAACATGTCTCAGCTATGCTTAACAGAAAGAAATAAAAGAAGAAAAAATATATATTTAGTTTCGGAAACAGTGCTGAGATAGTGTAGATCTATATACCTTTTTGGGGATCTCATGCCAATAAATCCAATGCAATTTGGTACAATTTTCCATTACAATGGGAAAACTATAAAAACTGTTTTTGGCTACATTTCCTTTAACCCATACAGTTTACAATGACATCACCATGAAGTAAGATAATCTAAAAATACAATGGGTGCCTTTTAACACATTATAATCTTTTGTTTCTTCAAAATGAAGAGTTGAAACAACCATTGCACTACTAGCGCCACCTAGGAACTACTTTTCTCTAGAAAAAAAATCAGACAAGCCCAATTGTAATTTAGATAATAAATTTTAAACTTATTACAAAAGCAGTCAGTGGTGATTTTGAAACTTTATATAGTACCTGCAGATTAACATTAGATATTTCAGAAAAAACTATCAAAGTCGGATTCATTAATGCAAAAAATTGCCAATTTTTCATAAAGACACAATTTCGGACGCTGCAGATTGGGCTGTGTCCAGAGATTCTTTGTAGATGTTATGTACATGATTAAAAAGAAAACAACATTTTACACAACTTTATTGCACGAAATTTAGTTATTGTAAACGAACAAGCGTAAACTTTGTTCATTGACATTTTACAGTTGATATTACTGAAGCGAAAGCTGGCTATCCACGAAGACCGGACCGCATAACTTTAGTCAAAAGTTGATCAACTTTCACAAACTATACTTAAATAAAAATTAAACCTCAAAGAATTCGATTTAGAAGTATCCACTCCCTTTCAAAACTGCAAAATTTGCCATGTTTTGGCAGCAAACTTTCACCATCAACATACTAGGAAAATGGCGGAAGTGGACTCAGCCGGGTGAGTCCCAAAAGTTATATAAAATGACTAAATCTCACAAATTAACATGAATCAACTACTCACAATCAGTCTGCATATTATCCTCTACGGACTGCATAATAGACTCATCATAGTGGATCCTCACAACTGCAGCTCAACTGCATAAAATTAACTCACCACATAATGACTATTTGTAGCCTGCTACAAGACTGTGAAATGAGAGGGATCCCTTATGAAGACTGGAACAATAAAAATCGATTTGGTCAGTTATAATAACTGCATAAATATAATCCTCCCTGCATCACTGCATGTGTGATGACTGAAATGCATATTTATTAATCATTCAAAAAGTAGATCTATGGCATTTCTTTCTCATCTGATGATTCTGACCTGATAATAAATGTTGTCAACTTGATTCACTGCTTCTCCATTCCTACATAATCAAAAGCAAGGGTCTAAGTAAAATCAAGAAGTATTTTAATTATTCATTAAACAGGCGGTTTAGTGAATAATTCTGAAAAAGTCCAGAGGAGCCAACCAGTCTTGAATTCTAAAGAGACTGTTTATGTCAAATAGCCACACCTGAAACATGAATTTTCAGAACTAAAGTTACGTAGTTTTTTCATTTTGCCTGGGGGTCCCGTGATGGTATATACTTCCAGCCGTTAATTAAGCACCATTATTATTATTCCACCGTAAGCGACCCCAAACCTAGAACTTCAACACAAATAGTTTATTTACTTCTCCCATTTGATTATAATTCAGTAAAAATTCATAAGAAATAAGCTTAAGGGCTAGTGTTAATCATTTGTGTAGAAAGACACGGATAGAAAATAAATTGGTAATGACGTCACAATAGGTCTGATTAATAAAATAAACTAAATAGGGCGCAGCAATGTAATGGTCGTTTCAACCCTTAAGTACTGGTTTGCAACCGAGATTTTCTCAACAACTTTTTGAAGTTAGCGACTTTTTAACCTACATGCTCATTACCATCTGACTATGGTATGGATATATAGTCTAAGTATGCGTAGCAATTGTGCAGGAGAATACTAGGTGTAAAAGTGAACATCATAAGTCTGTTCCATATAGAATGAGGGAGTTTTCTCCATATCTTAAGCAAGCTTTGAAGCAACAGAAAGCATGTCATATAGGACAAGCTTTTCTCAGAAGGAGCCAAACTTTTAGCATAAACAGTTAGTTTCATTAAAATAATTTAGATGCACACTCGCTGAGGTTTGCTGTGTAAAGGGGGTTTCACACATAGCCGGATCAGACGCAGGAGCGTCCCGGAATGAAATTTCGTCAAGTCCGGGGCGGTCCGGGCGAAAAAGTTAGAAATGTAAACAAAAACAAATAATTGGGCGGTGTGGACACGAAGGCAAGACGGAGACAACAAGGAGCAACACGGTCATGACACAGATGTGTACGGGTGCTACAAGGATATGTACGGAGGAGCACGGTTAAACAAGGCATGAGCCACGGTTGTAGCCGGAGGTAACACGACTGTGCCGGAGTGAACCGGATGTTACACGGGGCCTTCACGGATATACCCGATCGTTACACGAGCTTACTACGATATCACTACGGAGTTAAGCGGTTTTCACCCGGATCGCTCTGAAATTGGTATTTAAACTGGCTGCGTTCCACTGTCCATCATTCCACTTCGGACTACCATACTGCAAAGGTGTTGCTGCTACTACAGAAAAAATTGGATATGTCTTTATCACACTACGACAGGGTGGAATTGGATTTAAAGTGCATGGACATGCAAGTCCAGCTATTGACTGCTGCTAATGATATAATTCTGCAAGAAGAACACAAACTGCAAGATGATGCAGTGAGGGCCACAACATCAACTGATGAAGATGACCTATTAGAAAATGCTCCTGCTGCACCAAGACGAAGAAGAAGAAGGCAAATGTGGGTGCGACCTTGGCTGCTAAGAAGACCTCTTTATGGGCAGTATGAAAAACTGATGGCTGAATTGACTGCAGAAGATGTGGGTGGCTTCAAGAATTTCATGAGGATGGAGCCTGACTTATTCCATGAAGTTCTTGCCAGAGTGGGACCTAGGATTACAAAGCAGGATACCTTTTGGAGGAGGGCCCTTGAACCTGGATTGAAACTGGCTATTACCTTGCGCTACCTGGGTACGGGCAACAGCTACAAGTCTCTGCAGTATGGATTTAGGGTAGCCTTCAATACCATTTCTATCCTGGTCATCGAAGTCTGCCAGGCCATCATAGACGAGTACTCAGCAGAAGTCATGCAGTGTCCTGTAACTCCAGAAGCCTGGAAAGCAGTTGCCAATGGATTCTACAACAGATGGAACTTCCCCCACTGTGTCGGCGCCATTGATGGGAAGCACGTTGCCATCAGATGTCCTGCCAAGTCTGGATCCCTGTTCTACAACTACAAGGGATTTTTCTCTATTGTCCTACTGGCTGTAGTTGATGCTGAATACAAGTTCCTCTACGTTGACATTGGTGCCAGTGGATCAGGCTCAGATGCTGGAGTGTTTAGCCAGACAGAATTGAAGGAAGCGCTAGAAAGTGGGAACATTGGATTACCTGAACCAGATAACCTGCCTAATGATGACCAACCAGTGCCTTACTTCATAGTTGGGGATGATGCCTTTGGACTGCAGACTTGGATGATGAAGCCTCTGCCTCACAGGAACATGAGCATGGAAGACAGAATCTTCAACTACAGACTTTCTAGAGCTAGACGGGTGGTAGAGAATGCATTTGGACTTTTGGCTGCCAGGTTCAGGTGTCTCCTCACAACAATGCCTCAAAGTCCTGACAGAGTGTGTACCATAACTCTTGCTTGCTGTGTGTTGCACAACCTACTGAGGGTGAGATATCCAACTGCTCAAGTGAATGCTGTGGACCAGGAAAATGCAGACATCCATGAGATCATCCCAGGTGCATGGAGGGAGAATGCTGTCAATCTACCAGACATGGGACATGTGTTCAGAGGCAACACCAACAGAGCAGCCAAGGAAATGCGGCAATACTTGGTCAGCTACGTGAACTCAGCAGCTGGGAGTGTACCATGGCAGCAAGACAAGATTTGAAAACAACACGAATGATGTAAGTTTCAACATTTAATTAATAGCAAACTTCAGACTTCTGCAGCACACAAGTGCAAAAAATACACATCATTTAATTATTGTCATGTAATACAGTTTACATTGTTCATTACATTTAACTTCATCGGTATACAGTTCACATGCAAACATAAGTAATAACAGTTCATTGTTCATTTCAATAAAGTTCATTGTTCATTTTCAGCTCAACATTACTCGGTTGTGGTAGTTGGAGGCGTGGGCACCGAAAAGGAGGAGTTATGGTCATCACCACCAACCATTCCCCCCACACTAGTGTTCAACAAGTAGCTGGTGAGCGAAACATCCTGAGGCGTGCTGCAATCCTGTGGTGACATGGAAGGACGACCATGAGAAGGACCTGAAGTCAACCAGGCCTGACTGATAATGGTAGAAGATGGCGCAGGAGGGGGGGTCGGTGCAGGCACAGACGAAGAAGAAGGGGCAGCCGACACGAGAGGCTGGGGCGAAGGGCCGGATGGAGTAGCGAACATCCGGGCAGCAGGGCTGGATGAATGCTGTGCGAACATCTGGGCAGCAGGGCTGGATGAATGCTGTGCGAACATCTGGGCAGCAGGGCTGGATGAATGCTGATGATGAGGGAACATCTGCACAGGAGGACCGGATGAACTGGCTGTAGGAGCAGGGAGGACGAACTGCTGCTGATGCTGCTGAGGGACAGGAGGCAGAAACTGATGATACTGCTGTTGCTGTTGCAGTTGCTGTTGCTGCTGCTGTTGCTGTTGCTGCTGGCGCTTGCGACGATACGCCTGCTTAAACTGCATCAGGCTGTTTAAGGTTTGGGCCTGGTAATCCCACCAAGTCTCGGTGTCCATCTGCATCACCTCGTGGTAGATCATGTCCGTGAAGACCCTCTTGGACAAGCTGCCTGAGTCTGTCGGCTGACTCAACTTGCTGTGCATGTCCCTCTGCAGATGGGTGGCTTTTTCAATCAGCTGGAAATAGGAAAAAACACAACATTAGAGTAAGTCACATGGCAACTGCAATAGCATGTGCATTATTGACAATGTACTGAAAAGACACATCACCATACAGTGAACACTGGAAGTGCCAAGAAACAAAGCTACCACTTTCTACTATGGAAAAGCTACAACTTTAAAATGCAAGATTACAATTACAACTTTAAACTGCAACATTACAATACGATTATCTTGATTATCATGGCAACTGAAGCAGTATACTTACTTGAGTGACAGCTTGTGTAGCAATTCCATCTCCACTAGCTGCAAGGCTGGATGCATCACAGTCATGATGATGACGAGGCTGACGTCTGGACGTCTTCTTGCTTGGAGGAGGGGCCCCCATCTTCCTCGTGCTGCTGCTGCTGTCGCCCTTGTAAGGCCCACCCTTGGACCTGCTTGTATCGGAATCCCTGCCACCATCATCCGAACTATCGACAATGACCTCCTCAGCTTCAGACGTGTCATCCTCAGTGGTAGGTCTGTTGCTGCTGGTTGGAGTTTTGGCTGATAAGCTCTGGGAAAGCTGCCCACCTTTCTTTCTCTTCCCAGCATCAACCCTCTTGATGTGGCGTTCGAGGTAGCCGAAATTCTCCATTATCCAGTTGTCCCGGTCTGTCAGGATTCTAGCTGCCCCACCAGAAGGCTTCTTGGTTGGATCCGTGAGCTTCCCAACTGCAGTGCGCATTGAGTCTATCCAAGTTTTCAGCTGCTGCGCAGTACAATCCAGCTCCTTCGCCTTCTGGTCTAGCATTCGCGATTTTATGTCTATCCGCTTGTATTGAGCAAGCCGCCGGTTATACAAAATCTCCTGGGACCGGTACCAGTCGGCCACATCTTGTTCCTGGTCTTCTGTGAGGTTCAGGGCTTCCTTTTTCTGCCTCTTCGCTCTTGCTGCAGGTGGGGGTGGAGCTGCAGTAGGAGGTACTGCAGGTGCAGCAGGTAGAACTGGCCCAGGTAAATCTGGCATGCCTTGTGGACTTTGCGGTCTTGAAGAGGTATTACTGGCTACATCTTCTTCAACAGCAGCAGGTGGTGCAGGTTCCTCTTGGACAACAGTCTTCTTGACAGGCCTCCCCTTTCGTGTCCTAGGTGGCATGGTGGTTAATTCAAGAAACGGCAGTAGCAGCAGCAGCAATCCAGAAGGTAATATCCAGAAGAAATGGTGGATGATAAATGAATTACTTCGATGATCAACGATGAACGGCGGGCGGTGGAATGATGCTTCTCCAAAGACGGCGGTTGTATATATACTCAGGCATCCGTACTCACTCCGTGTCAGTTTAATTAACTCCGTCTTGACACCCAGTTCACTCCTGTATGTCCGCATTGATCTCGTGTGACACCGTGTACATAACGGAGTTAACCGGGTCAAGCAAATGACATGTAAACCCGCTCTCCCTGTTCACTCCGTTTAGACTCCGTGTTGGTCCTAGTTCACTCGTGTGGAACCGAGTTGCTCCTTGTGCTCTCCGGAGCGTACTTTTCACGCCCGGTTGACGCCGGACTTAGCCGGAGATCACACGAAGTCTTTCGGTGTCAATACGGAGGTCCCCGGAGATCGACGGAGTCTACTGGGAGTCTACACGGATCTACACGGCCCAACACGGATTTCACTATTCCGGGATCTCCGGCATGAAAAATTAAACATGTTTAATTTTTTTGCCGGAGTCCCCCGGAGATACCGGACCATGCCGGACAATGCCGGACACTCCCGGACATGAACAAGATGTCTATACGCCTTTCCCCGGAGTATGCGGGAGTATTACGGAGTTGACCTCCGGGACGCTCCTGCGTCTGATCCGGCTATGTGTGAAACCCCCTTAATAGGGACATGTTTTAAATAATTTTCCTTCATCAAATGTGGTTTTATAAACAAACAGGCAAGGAGAATTCAGGAAAGCTGTGTCTGAGCTGAAGGAACTGAACGATTTGGCTAAAAAGAGGAGGATGATGCTGGATATCCTTAATGAAGATGGGAAGAATGTTCTCAGAGACCCACAGCTACTCCAAGACATGGTCAAGAAAGCACATTTCTTGATAGAGTCAAAGTTCTATGTAGACATCATTACGGTAAATTCTGTTAAGCGGGGATCTCATTTAGCCGGAATCGTGTACGTAAAGCGCCGCAATGGCCAGGGAAAGCGTTCCGTTGGTTTATGGGGGATTACGTGAGGATTACGTGGGTTTACTTTGCCTTCCCTCGCTGACGTGGCTGTTCCGTCAAATTCCGGCTGAAACCAAGCCGTATTGGGCCCGAAAGATTATTACGCAATTAATACTTGGAGCATACGCCGCAGTCGGCAGATCATCGTGCCTTACGCCAACGCATACGTCAGTCTTACGTCGCCTTCCGTCAGTTTTTGGTGGCTTCCCTCAGTTTCTACGGAAACCAAGTAAGCGAAGTATGGAAAATCAATATCTACAGAAGAGTCTACGATTACGACAATCGAACAGCGACTACAACGTATTGTTCGTTGTTGCGGCCATCAGTTTTTGCCATTTATATAAAATAATTTTGCATCTTTTTTTTTCACTTCCATTGTTGATATGGCGGATTATACGTTGCATAACATGGACCATCAGTAGTGTATGTCATAGTCGGCGGATCGTACTTTATAGGAAATTCTGAATACTAATTAGATGTGTTTTTAATTTCCTCTTAAAACCGTGTTTGTTTTGTCTGAACCAAAAAGTCGGACATCATTTGGACCTGGATGTGTTGTTCCTAACTTGGGTTCTTGGCAAGATGTAAGTACACTGTTTTACCTATTTCACCGTAATGTGAGAAATAAGTTGTAAATATACAAGAATTGGCCATGTAGCTCTTCTTGTGAATCATGTTCCTTCCTTTTTCTATTTCTGACAAAAAATTATAATTGATTTTCTTACTATAAAAATTATAATATTTTGTATTATAGGTCATCCAATCAACAAACACTGTTGTAAATATTCGGCGATAAGAGTGGGTGCATGATTTTCAGTGTAGGATAGGTGAATGTTCAAATTGTGATACAGCTCTGAAACTTTGCAAATATTTTCACCCATATTTTTAAAGCTTTTGTTTCTAGTTAAGATTTGAACAGTACAACAGTATTCCTCAATTACCATATCATAATGATCCGTGGGGTCAAAGGTTGAGGCCACCAAAGTTTATTACAAATATGGAAACTTTGGCAATATTTTGCCTTGATGCAGGGAATATATCTTAACTAATAAGTTGTTACCTAGCAGGAAACCACATAAGTAGCCTATTATATGAAATCAAAATTGTGGTATGCATGGCAACCAAATTCTTCTATTGCAACCTAGTTACAAATTTTACAATCAAAGCTTAAGAGTCTGTCAGTTTATCTATCAGTTTGTTGGTTAGTTGTAGCAGTAGTAGAAGTTGATTCACCAAAACTTATGGGTCGAAATCATACAATAAAATGATAAACGTGTGTGAAATTCAATAAATAAAAAAACATTAACTGTGTCATATAGTAGATCTGCAGACACCTTTATTTTTAACATAATATTGCCACAGAAGATATTTAACTTTGAAATTAAGACCATCTCGGATGTGCTGTGTTAAATGTTCTTCTCTTGGCAATCTGGCTCAAGAGCCAGTTTCTATCCTCAGATTATGTGCACTGAGCCAACTCTTTTATACTCTTCAATATCTAGTTGATATGAAAATGGTTAAAACAAACTTGTTTAACTCACTGTATGTTACAAGTTTTGATCTACATGAATGCAATACCTATTTTCAACAAAATTTCCTTGATAATTAAGCAAATCTCTCGGATACTGTATGAGCACACTCAGTATTATATTCATTAGGTTTCTTTATTTTTATTTAACAACATATTTTATTAGAGTGAATCACTCAGTAAATGTTCTGAGACACTGCCTATGTTAGATGCCTGTTCTAATGTGTGTTTGATCTCAGAGGGGCATGTATGAGAAAAGGATAGTGTACTATCATCTGCGTAGTTATAAACTTCACATTCACTTTGCAGGAAAAGCATGAAGTCATTTATAAAGATATTGATCAAAAGTGGTCCAGTGACTGAACCTTGGTGAACACCAATTTTTAGAAATAGCCAGTGGCTGTTATTTTGTCATATTTTAACAAGCTGCTTTCTGTTAATTAAATAATCTCGAAATGTAGTTGCATGATTTGGTGAAATTTATAGTCCATGTTGTAGGGAATGAAAAGCTTTGGATAAGTCTATTAGGATGCATCCTACATGTTTGTTATACTACACAGTTTACTAATACATTATTGTGACCAGCTGCCAGAACCTTTCAGCCCGCACCACATCATTGACATATTTAAACATTCTTTTTCAGGGACGTGCCTCATGCAGAAATAGAGAAGCACATGAAAAACAGCCAAGAGATACACCATGATTGACAAAAGGAGAGATAGAAACATTTCTGAAAACTTTTTGGGAGAACATATTGTCCATAAAAACCATAATGCTGGAACAATTGTAATGCTGTTCTTTTCATGCTGTTTTTTTAATTGGATTATACCACTTTTTCTTAGGTCTGTATAAGTGTGTAATGATGAGATGGATTATTACATCATGTATAGTTCTGAATTTGAGTCTATCCCCGGGCTGGGAGTGGTGGGCGTATGAGCTCTCCTGGGACACCTTCGAAGATCGACAGAATTTAGGTCAAACATCACTTAAGGTAAGTTTGTTTAACCTATTAATTCTGTCTCACAATTCTTAGGTGCCCCAGAGAGCTCCTGCGAGAATTTTAAAGCCCTCAAATTCAAACAACACAGATTAAATTATTCGCTTCTTTCTTTCACCTACTGACTTTATTCCTTCAAAACTGCTACACTATATGAATGGGAAGACACAATCTTTTTGTCATAGTACTTCACAAATGTACTGGAAGAGGACCAGCCTCCGTATTTATTGGTATCTATGCCGGTAGCATGAAGAACCTCTCTTACCCAACGTCTAATTGTATCCTTACTAGCTTTTCTGTGAGGTTCAAATGAGGAATAATGATATCTTGCAAGACATGCATTCAACTTTGACGTGATAAAATGGTTTAATTTATATATGTATCATTAAACATTGTGTTCAGTCATAGACATGTACATAGGTATATACATGTCAAAATGTTTTTAAAGCATGACAATGAGTAAACAAATAAAAGTGTTTTAGCTAGAAACGTGTAAAGGTATCTATTTGAATAAATAATGATGTTGTTCATGTTATATATTGGGATAGTTCAGAAGGAGTCACTAGCTGAATAGCAGCTGAGATAGGTCTGATTGGAAGTGTCAAGTGAGAATTGTAATTAGCAGTTCGTTATATACTGCTAATATTATAATATAATAAGACAATTATTATGCATAGTATCTTATAATAATATGCCATGGATTCATATACATTAAAAAAATTATTTCCTGGTATTTTTGTGTCAATAGTCCGACATTTGTACTTATCTTTTGTTACAAAATAAATACACTGAAAAATTAATAGACATTTGACTGGTCATTCTGCCTACACTAATGTTATTTATAATGGGTGGGGGGCTGCCTTGGCACAACCGTATTAAGTGCCCTTGGCACGTTATCTTTACAATATATAGAAACTGGTGTATCAGAAAAATTTATATTCCCACGCCTGGTGGTAAATCAATCAATCAATCTATTGCTGCTAGTTTATTCATTGTTATATATTACAGCATTTTATGACTCAAAACATATATTTTTGGCAAGATTACTTAAAACTCATTTATTATTAGACTTTACCAGTACATTGGTAAAGACTATTGTTTGGGTATTTGGGTATTAACAATGCTTATTTTTTATTTTTGTTCACTCTAACATTACTTCATGCGTGCAGAAAAGAAGCAGCTGAGATAGGTCTGATTGGAGGTGTCAAGTGAGAATTGTAATTAGCAGTTTGTTATATACTGCTAATATTATAATATAATAAGACAATTATTATTGTATTTTTCTTGAAATCGTCGGTTAAATAATGCATGTTTACTTACACTGTTATACTTGCATAGCAAACGGAGTTGTCAAATACAGAGTTGTAATTTTACACTCTTTTCCATTGCCAATGAAGCAGATGAGAATGGGTGATAAATATTGATATAACTACCAAGTTCAACCAGGTTTATAACTCAGCAACCAACTTGATGTAAATGCTTGAAATTTGTTGACAGGAAAGTAATAAACTGAGTGGTTATTATTTATTATCCCCCCCCCCTTGCTCAATCAAATATGTGTAGCTGCTATATCTAACAGAGACATAAATCCAGAAACCACTGATATAAGCACTTTCTAGTATTAATAATATAAATATTTTCCTGTAAATCTCTACGAGGAGGTTTCAAAGTCAGCCGTAAACGAAGTTGTCACTTCTTTTCAAAAGTAAGGACATGCCTATTTATGGTCATCAAAAATTACAAACCATAAATGAACAGTGTTTTTGATATTATCTGCATAGCATACTTTGGTTTTATTAAAGACAATGGATTTTGTAGATCACAATGAGAATCTCAGTATACGAAGGTAGGGATACTGAGAAATTCTCTTCTTGAAAGACATCAATGTTGTTTTCTTATCATAAAAGTACCTAATTTTTACTACATGTGAGCGAAAACAGACTGAAAATCAAACCATTATTTACAAAGATATGCCATTTTGAAATCTGCAGACAGAATGTTTCAGTTTGTGGCTCTTTTAATTGATTTTACCTATTCATTGTTATTATTTTCTTTGCTATATTGCTTGGAATTGCATGAAAATATTTGTGCAGGTTGTCAACAAATCAACCAGTCTCAAGAGCTCTACATATTAATAAATATTTTACACTTCCAAACCTGTCAGACATTTTCAGTGCTTTCATGATTGTAGACTGTTCTATAGTCCACTGATCATGGCAACTTAGTGTTTCTTAAAGGATAGTCAGCTTATTTTATGACCCAAAAAAATTGCTATTTCTAACTTTGTGAAACATAACATGTAAAGCCTTTCGTTTGTTTTCTAGTTATTGTTTGGTCTTGTTGTCATTGTAGAGAATGATTCAAAAAACCAAGACATCGCAACCAGGTCTTCTAAATGACCTCGTGAAACAAATGGAAATGAAAGAGGCAAGGAAGGCATTTACTAAAAATCAAAGCAGATGCTTATCTATTATTAATGTAAGTCATAGAGTATTTCTCCAAATTATTTTTGAGGGTAATTTGTGAGTTAGAATTATAAAAGAGGGAATGAATATATGTTTGTGTTCAACTACACCATGCTGCTGTACTATATGTCAGTGATTTAGACAAATTTCCGAACTGGTAGGACAAATTCCACTGTGAATATTTTCCTAAAAGTCGTCCGTTAGGTTTAGGTACCTTTTTGTGTAAAAGCATAGCATAACTTCACCCACTCTTTGGCGTTCAGTAGTGAAAAATATTAGAAAGTATTGCGTGCCCTGAAACTTTGCAGGATAAAAAAAAAATGCCATAGATGCATTTTACATGCAATATCAATTTGATCTTTCTTTTTTATCTTGCCCTCAAAAACATTCTTTTTCCGGTTTTTCAGGCATTATCGAGCAAAGATGACTCTCAAAAGTTCAGGTAATTGCTAACAATTAAGTAAGATTTGGCTTTCATAATCTCATTGCTGTTTTGTATATCATCACAGTGTTTTTACTGTGAAAGCTTTTCTAACAGGACTAACTGTTTGGAGTGCCTCATCAGAAACGCTAAGTACATATCAAAAAAGGAGGATTCATTTCAGTGGAAAACACAATTTATTGATACCTTAAAAAGCCTTCTTGAAACAGGAAATCCTATCTCCATACCAGAGGTTGAACGTGAATCTGCATTGTTTGCATTACTCCAGAATATGCTTGTCATTGCTGCCAATGAGCAAGAGCTGACCAGTGAACTGATAAAACTCCTACAATCACTATTGACTAAGAAGTTTTTGAAACATGGTGAAACCCAAGGCAATCCCTTGCACGCGTTGATCAAGAGTCCTTGGGATAAACTTCAAGCAAACCTGCCTTTCTTAGAACAGTGTAAAAGAATTATATCCATTGCGGTAAGAGATCATCGTGATTCTTGTGATGTGACTGATGAAAAACATGATACTCCCCTTGACTGCTTAGCAACAATTGCCTTTAAATATGAACCGTTCAATCTGGCTCCCATGAGGCTGCTACTGGACGCATTTCCAGATCTATCAACAACTACAAACATACCAACATTTTTCTTGAAGTTAGTTCAAAGAGCAAGTGAACTGATAGCATCAACTCACTACGTGGAAATCATTCAGGTAAAGTGCTGTAGTGGTAGCTTGCCTACTGTCTTATAAAGTGGGACAAATGGCTGTGAAATGACTTACTCATATATAAGTGATTTAACACAAGAAACTAAGATCACTCAATCTGTTTGAAATGATTCATCAATAAATAGATTTTTTCTTTATCCAGCAAGTATGTTTGCTAATTTATTTGTTTATTTCTGATCTAACTTAGAAAACATCTGACAAGTACACAGAAATTTCGAACCATCAGGATGATGGACTTCTGGAATCTATGGTCAATCAAATGAAAGACAGGGCTGCCATGCAAAAATTTGCTGAAAACCAAGGCAAATTTCTGATAGTCATCAACGTGAGTTATTCAGAAGTGTATTAGAGTTATTTGATTGTATTCAAAGAGAAATTAAAGTTGCACTTTCTGTCAAATTTGCAATTTTCTAAGAGGCTATCAAACAGTTGAAAACTACCTTTTTTAATCAAGGCACACTAAATTTGTGTGAATTAATGATTTTATAAGACATTAATTACTTAAAAATCAATTATACATTGAGAGAAAATCCAGACCAAAACATTGGAAACACAATGGAAATGACATCATCACCATTGTTCAGTATTGTGACATCATGTATATCTATGTAAATGTCAGCTCTAATCCAGAAATGGAAAAACTCTTCAAACCAGACTGCACATTGACAGAAAGTCCAATCATTTGGAGTGTAAATAAAAATTAAAACAAGAAAGTAGTCTTTACTATTGCTAATCAACAGTTTCAAAAGCTTTTTTTAGATCAAGGATCCCTCAAATTACTACTTCACCTTTATCTACTGCAGAAAGTATGTTGTCAATAAGAATAATGAAACAATATTGGTGCTGTGGTTCTCCCTAAAACAAACTGGTATTTATAAACAGGTCATTGATTTTTTGAAAATAAAGGACACGATTCTATTATACATTAGGCACTCTAAGCAGAATATGATGAAATTAAGATAAATAATAATATAATAGAAGAAATCGTATCCACTAAATTCCTGGGGGCGACAATTGATAATAAGTTAAAATGGAATAATCACATCAACATAGCAAAATCTAAACTAGCTCAAGCCATTGGCATTATAAGTTAAGCACGAAAATGTTTAAGTAAGCACACACTCTTTACCTTATATTATTCCTTTGTTTACCCTCATTTGTCTCATTGTGTAGAAGTTTAGGTAATGCTAGTAATTGTTATTTAATTTCTTTGCACAGATTGCAAAAAAATATTTTAAGAATTATGACGTCATCTGGACCTAGAGAGCCTTCGGTTCCTCTGTTCAAAGTACAAAAAATTCTGTCAATTTATCAAATGTATTATAGGGAGGAAATCTTGAGTCAAAGATGAGAACATTTGTTAAGGGGGCTATATAATACTAACAAGTTTATTTCACCATTTTTGCATTCAATCATAACCAGCACTAGCATTCTTTGGTTGTTTAACAATGAATGTTTCCAGCTCAGTTTCATTTAGCATTTCAAAGCTGATTATTTGAGAAATATATACTACCTAAGTTTTTTTTCCAGATTATAATTTCTGTGAACAACAGCCCTGAGTCAAGGTATCATTAGATGTGATTTATAAATATATATATACATATTCTTTGTACTTCATTTTCAAGCTTTCATATTGAATTTTTTTTCTGCAGGAACAATTGCTTTTTGGTCCTTTATAAGCATGCAAGGTATACTCCTAAAAAAGGAAACCTAAAGTGGTCAGAAGAGCTGGTAGATGGATTTAAACAACTGCTTGAAAAAGGAGCAGATCTAACATTTTCATTTGTGGATGATGTTGTATCTCTGGCAGATACTGAAGAGTATGCTTCAGAAAAAGGTGATGAATCCGATCTAGATGCAGTTTCTTTGAGAACAGAAGGATCAAATTTAGAGTTGGTTCCCCAGAGTTCACAGGTATTCACAACCTATACAAATACAAATGATGAGCTTCATGAAAATTTGGATGGTGAATCTGATTCTGCCACGGCTTCTTCAAGGACAGACACACAATCTCTCTCAGAGAGTGATACAGTTCTGTACCAATTTCTCCGAGGTTTTCCACTTATTCTTGTCAGAGAGATGCCAGTTGCAAACAAATTAAAAGAACTCATTTCATTGCTCCTGACTTCAAAATATCTGAATAATACGGAACCCAAAGGCACCATGCTGCATGCACTGGTCAACTGTGATTGGCAAAGCTTACCAAAAGACCAACCAGATCATTTCTGGGATTGTTACAAAGACATTGTTTCTGAAGTAATCAATGCTCACCCCATTCTCTGTGATGAACTTGATGATGATCAAAGAACTCCTCTCCATTGCTTTATAAGAAGTATGAAGAGATCTAAATGTGCGATCAAGATTGCTGCAGATGTAATAAGGCACTTACAAACAAAAACCAATTTTGACAAGCAGGACAAGAATCAAGACACCGTTCTTCATGTTTTATCAAGAACTGTCTATAAGCACCCAGCATTGGGAAATGAACTCATGGACCTTTTCCCACTACTTGCAACGAGTGTGAATGTAAATATACTCAACAAATTGGAGGAAACACCATACTCTCGGATAATGATAGGAAGAATGCAAGAGGAATATAATAGTAATTCAGACAACTATGACATGTTCTTTAAAATTGAACAGACTTTCCATAGTAACATGGCAAATATTGAACTTGCTAGAGTTGGATCGGCAGTACCCACGTAAGTCATCTTATGTATCGTAGAGCTTCACACTGTTGCTATCTGACATATTATACAATCATACAATGGTTACATGTGACACATGAAGATATGTGCACCTGAAAATGTCATTAATTGATGGCCGAGTTGTACATGACATTTTTGGGAGTACATATCATATTCTTGTGTGACACAAAATAACCACTGTGTAATTTTTTTGTACCACTGAACCCCACCTTCCTGCCTAGACTAAATAATTCTATCAGTAACTTCAGTGCCTTGTCAAGTGTACCTCAGTTTTATTTCTCATTAGGGTTCAATTGAATCAATAGCACTCCAACTAAAACTTGTATAATTTAGGCCTATTGAATTCTAGGAAGCTGATGAAAACTAACTTATTAAAGGAAATGTTCAAGTTTATAAGCTGAATTCAAGGTATTTGCAAGATAATGTCAATGTTTAAATTGGCTCCACCCACTTTCTAGCTGCCTCCCGATACCACTTGTCATGAACAATTTTCAAGTACAATGGTCAGTTATGTGTACCTAAAATGTATACAAGGGCATACATCATGCACTGGTGAGCGGCACAATTATGATTGCATTCCCTGGGCTATATAACTGAAGTGCACAAATTGTCAGAATTTCTTCTCATTATTGTTTAGCCTCATTGGATGTTACCTGATGGCAAATATCTAACTGAATCTGTTTTTTTTTTCTGTTTTTTTCCTGTTTTTTAGATTGAGATGGTTAGGAAATGAACTGAAAAATGAAAATTGCCCACCTGAGAGGCTGCTGAAGTTACTTGATCATCTAAAGGTTGTGGACAACTGGAAACTTTGCTCTTTGAATCTTCACAATGAGACTATGGCAAGTCTATGTGATGTGAACAACCCAGAATATGTGTCCTGGGTAACCGAAATTATCAGCATACTCGTGAGAAACGAAGGTTTTGCACAAAACTTATGGAATTATATGTTCTCTAGACGCAATGACAATCCAACCCAGTCTGTCATGGAAGTTCTCAGTATCTGTGCTAAGGCAGGGGCGCGTTGCAATTATGATGAAAGAATATTTCTCACATGGATGGAAGGCATAGCAAGAGAAGAAGAATTGACATTGCTCTCCATAAAGATCCTCACTTCATGGGTGAAGGACTTCACTTGTAGTCTGAATTATTTAGGATATTCATACTGGGTTTTCCACAATCTGATACAATCAGCCAAAAAGCTGGTGCACTCAAAGTACCAGTCATTCAATGAATGCATTGACTTGAAAGAGTTGATGACCTGTTTCCTTTATCGGCCAATGAAAAGAGAAATTTCACGCAAACTAGAGGAAACGAGCTTCAATGAATGTAAGAACTGGCTCCAAAGAAGTCCCCTTCATCTAGCCGTTATATTCAGCGACTCGTTTGACTACCTGTCCCAAAATATGATTGAAAAATACATTAATGCTAAGGACTTGCATGGGTGCACTCCTCTACACATCGCATACTTACACCAAAATAAACAGGCAGTAAAATTCCTTCATTCAACCAAACTTGCAAAGGAAGAGGTTAAAGACCTATTTGGAGTTAAACCAAAATCCATGGGTTCATCCATCATGCATAATGGAGATGATGAATATGGAAAACAATGTAAGATACTTTTAGAAGCACAACATGTTTTGGAAGAAATAAAGCCTGTGATAGTCATGTTTGAAAGGGAAGCAGAAGCTCTGAGTGATGAATTTGTAAAACTATTCAAGCTCCTTATTGGTGAAACAAAGTTTAGCGAAGCTGAAGTAGTAATGGCAGGCAGTTTAAGAGAGAAGCTGAAAGCAGGACAATTGGATGAGGGGGACATCCAGCTGAGGTTCACAGGATATTGCGATGGGCATGTGATAATCGGAGAAAATACATGGGAAGAAGGTGAATTTGTTCAAGAGCTGTCAAAGAATTTGATAGAAAGTCTGTCCAAGATTAAATGGAAGGGTATATACCTTAGACCTATTTCAGTTGAGGGTCCATGGAAATTCATCAGGGAAGGAAGCAGCTCTCTCAAAGGTACAGTGATATCTTTAGATGTTGTTCCAGTCATTGTTCAAGAAAATTTGAATCATGACGATCATATACAGCTGAAGAAGGTGATAAAAGGTGCACCAAAACTGAAAAAGATGTGGTACACAACATTGGAAACATGTAAAGAAATGAAGATATTTAAGGAAACAAGATTTGCTTATGAGTGGGATATCACCGATAACCTTCCAACTAGTTGTAGACTGGCTATTGTCATTGCAAAAGCATTCGTACAAGTAAGTACCACACTTTATACTGTATATAAGCAATAGGCCTAAGCTTCATATCCAAGAATTTCACCTAGAAAAAATTGTTTCAATCGGCCTCATTTCCCGCTGATTATGTAATGAAATGGCATTGCATCATCCGTTATTTGGATTCAATCACAGATATAACATTACATTTCATGATAATTATATTAAATGCTGGATGCTAGAGTTTGTGTCAGTTTGATGACTGCGGAATTTTAGTCAAACTTTCTTGATATGGATTTTTTTTTATATTGTTTGTCTTAGGCCTATTGCTTTTACAACTTTTTAAAATTTTCCTCGATTTTATGGGGGTTTCAATAAAGAAATAATAAGTAGCCACAGAGCTACAATCCAGCGTTTCAGAGCATATGAATTCTTGTGAGATGCTTGATGCATAATGTCTTAATAAATTGATATCAGTCTGTATCTTGTGACGAAAGTGAACACAAATAAAGCCAAGATTCGCTTTAAGATGAGCGTGGCCCGAGACACTACTGTTCACTAAGGGGCATTCATTCAGTGCCAATGAACAGTCTGAGATTACGTGTATTAGATGAGTTGGCACGAATAATGTCATTGATATCCACTGCTTGACCGTATGACTAGGTATATTTTACATGTAGTTTTTCTTCATGCCATGCACATTTTGGGATGTAGGAGGGCTGGAGATGCCCCGAAACCAACACATCATGCAATTTCAGATATGCCTACTCTACCATACTATGTTTGGTTCTTGGACTGTTGGCTATCGCTCGCAACAAATGCTCGATAGTGAATAATAGCACCTAAGTGAACAGCAGATGCTCGGGCTAGGAAGAGTGCATTTACCCCACCTATTTAATTTGTACTTCTTTTCACAGGCTTACCATTATAGTTCAGAATACAGGCATCGTGTGAAAATGCCCATCACATCATATATGATAAAGACTGCAATCTTTTACCTTCTTGGCTACAATTCTAGTGAACATATATGCCATCATGCAGCAACGCTTGATTCGTTGGAAAAAGTGAAGACTCAATTTGAACCAAACGCATTTAAGAGAAAGAAGCTGGAATTTCATTCTAATCCCAGATGGACAACAAGCGAGGATGTTGATCAACATAAAGAGGAAGCAAGAATTTGGACATGCAAAATTTTCTCATTGTTCAAATACCTTGCAGAAAACAATCTGAAACTTCATACCTTCTGGGATGCATCTTATCCAGTAAAAGAGACAACTTATGAGGGGTTTGCATGGGAGGCTCAATATGTCCTTGATATCTGTGACTTCTTCCTAACACGTCTTCAAACATATGATGAGGTTACCTCTTTGTAAATAGCATGAGAAGGAGCTAAACATTTTGATACACATTATCCAGTAAAGGAGACAACTTATGAGGGGTTTGCATGGGAGGCTCAATATGTCCTTGATATCTGTGACTTCTTCCTAACACAAATAGCATGAGAAGGAGCTAAACGTTTTGATCCATCAGGGAACACAGAAAATTGTGATCATGATTTACTTCCTATATCAGTTCTGCTGATGACATTAGTATGATTATATTCTCTGTCACTGCTAACCCCTAAGTGCAGTTAGGTGAGCCTGCATGTGTATTGACTGTCAGACTCTCCTCACCATGTCTCCAACATGTAAATGGTCAGTGTACAATGCATCATGTGATATTTGTACAAAAACAGCAAGTTGGAAAGTAAATAGTCATTGTCATACCATTGTTATATTCTCTTTATCTTTATTTAATTTGTATTTTATGTTAAACTTATCATAATCATTGTATTTGTAGAGTATCCTGTAGATTTTGTTTATACTTCGATACTTTCAGTTATTATATTTCAATACTTTCCTTATTATATTTCAAAGGAATTACCCTAAGTAAAATTAATAAAAACTTTCTATTATACTTATTTGAATTCAAATAATGTTTTTTTGTTGAAGATTTTCAAAATGTATTATGCCTGCATGCTATTTTTGATCATAACTAAACACAAGTTATTGACCCAGAATAACATATTTTTTCTTAGGCTTTAGTCCAGATGCCTAGCTCCAAAATATGACCAAATTTGGCTATTTGTGATACAGCTATGAAATTTGGCACAGTTAAAAAAATTCACTTGCAGATAATATTCAGATGTGGAGCCACCTTGATTTCAGCTTATAATTTTTTTTTGCTGGTTTCCATGCTTACCAATTAAAAAATCTGTAAAATCACATTTTTAATAATATTTCTTATAATTATCAATCAAGAATAACTGTAATGACTGTGATACAGTGACAACCATGTACTCTTTTCTTTAAAGTTATAATTAAACTTTAAAATATTTGGTTTATCACACCTTGGTTATGTACATATAGCATGTCATATCTCCTATGCTAATGTAGATCAGAATGCTAAATCTTGTCATGGACCTTTTTGTACAAACCGTAATATTTCTATGCAGTAATTTGATGCAAAACATGACAAGTATGCTTCAAAACTTATTTAAAAAATGCATATTAGTCTAGCAGGGTGTTGCAAACTAGTAAATTGTTTATAAATACATCATGGATTTAATTTCAGTCTTAACTATTATGTAATTTTGAATTTTTTTGTTATTGATATGCATTAACTTGGATGATGGCACAATGGAAAAAAAACGTTTCTGATTTGATCTGAATCTTCGAGCCTGCGGACCTACCAAATGTATTTTTTGATGCAGGCTTAAATTGTCCTTATTTGAAGGAGCATTGTTAAAAAAAATTCAAGTAAAATATGCATTTTCAGTGTGTCTTAAATATTACATGAATACAGCTTACTACAATTTCTACATCTTGTCTGACGAATGAAGAACCACCATTCTTCATATTCCAATAATAATTCTATAAATCACTTTTATTTATGGACTAACAACATATTTTTCACTTGAGTATGATTTTATTCACAATTTGTTAAAATCAGCTTATATGACCAGATGAATCAGAATCTTTCTATTTATCACAAAACATAAAAAATAAATCATTTGGAAACACTAAATTACAAAACAAAATTATACAACATTAAAAGTTAATGTGATGGGGAGACTCCCGTACTAAGACATATGTTTGTCGCTATCGGGGAGTTACCCCAGTGTGCCAGAGGCATACCTATATATTTTATTATGTTAGGATGATAGGCTTGGATTCCACACCATATTACACATTTATCCCATGGGTGGGGTCTGTTACTTGCCTCAGCATACATAAATATTAACTTGCTCTTGAGCATAATTTTCGGCCTGACTGTGTATCATTGCAGATAGTAAGGAAGTGAAGTAAGAAAATTGATTGTCACGTTACAAACAATTCGTCTTATTGGTCTTGCGTATGTAGTCAGCCTGACCCAATCACAACAGGCAACAGACATAGACTCTACATTGAGATTTTATGAGTTATGGAAGTAGGGTATCAATGAAAGGCTTTTGCAATATGCCCTAGTTTTATTCAGGTCAAGGATTACATCATCTGGATTACATATATGCATGGGAATCTAACCCAGCCCTGGTTATTTCTTTGGAAGTACAAAAGTGGGGATTCCCCTCATTTAACCGTTCATGCATGGCCAGGTGGCCCCACAGTCAGAGTAATTGTAGCTTCTTGATGAATTTTATCAACATGCAGACAATTGGAGAGGTCACGAAAGACCTATACATAACAGAATTTTATTGCTTTAGTTGGTTTCACATGTTGTTTTTATGTCATATAGAGTTGTACTACTGTTAAAACTAAGCAAGTACAATTAGACCCGCAACAGCAATGACAATTCACGGCATGCATGATTGCATAGCAGGTTGCATAACACATGGCCTAGAGCATATCTTGGCTTTGGGACTCTTTGAAGTGGTCGTAAACGTGAATACCAATTCTACTTAAACATTTTTAGACACACAATTTTTTTAAATGCTGGTCAGAGAAGAGATTTGTGCATAAAAGAGGGCAACAGTTTTGGTTAAAGTAAATCACATGACTTTACATGCTCATTCCTGATTTATGCTATATATAATAATCTAATGACCTGTATCTGCTCATGCAGAAGCGTCACCTAGTGGGAATTTGTGCAGATTGAGTTATCCAGTTTCCTCATTTATCCGCACAGTTGGCTTGGGGACGAAGTTGTGCGTACTTTGGACATTTTCAACGGTTTTTTAATTTAAAATTTTTTTTGACAAGCTGTGACACTTATTTTTTGTTGTCTCCAAACCAGGACACTGAATTTTTAAGGGAGAGACTGAATTCTCAGGCATGAGGCATATGCGTCAAAAAAAAGTTTACATAAGTTCAGTGACAGATGTATTTTCCTAATGAATGTTTTATTTACATTATATTACAACAACGTTGAAACACTGTCGACCAATATATTATCTGGGTATCATGAAACATAAACCATCATACATTTCACCACAGAACAAAAAAACTAACTGAAGTACATATTCATAATTCATAACTATTAGATTTAGAATTTGCATGAAATTCTGAAAGCATCTGAAAAGCTTTTAATGGAACTGCACGTGCAACCTCTTGTTGACCATTTCTGAAGCTTATCAATACAAATAAAATGACAATTTGCTAAATTATCTCCAAAGCCCTTTTGATGAAATAACTGGACCTGTCTTCATATTTCAGTTTCATATATTCGAAAATAATATAGTCATATTTGTCTAATTTTAAGTTATACTATAGAAGTTCCTCTGACCATGCTAGCTCTGTTCCCTGAATTGAATCATGTTTGTTGAATTAATACTTCAAAGAAAATTAATAATTTTTCCCATTAAATGTGAAAAAAGGCCCAAAGCTGCTTCGACACCCCGGCAGAGTGCACTCATGTCAAAATTCATGGCAATGTTGCTTCCATGAGCACTATGTAATATTCACTGAAAGTTATCACTAGAGGTCAGAGCACTTTCATAGATATATCATTCATGCCCTCTGGTGAAAATTCTCTGCTGAACGTTTATGAAATGCTTGTTATGCAAAAAGTATGTTTAATACATTTCAAATATTTGCCATAATTAACTTTGATGTGGCCTGGCTAAGGTACAAATGGTCGCGTCCTTAGAGGAGACAGCATCAAATGTCAGAGGAGACACTGGGCAGCCAAGCATTCCCCAGTCTTGAAAAGTTGAACTTCGATGTTGTTCCGACAGCGGCCAATATAGAAATAATGTTGGCCCAAGTTGTGATTTGATATACATAGTTAATTTGAGTCATAATATCTTTATTTTGGATTCCATAAATCAGACATGAAACTCTTTATAAATAATCATTAACCGTGATAGCTTAAAAACAGCTAACCGCACCCCTCAAAACCTGACATAACTGTTAACGGTTTGACCAGAGAGTAATAACCAGAGGCGCCAATGTAATTCAACCAATGTCAGCCTGTGTCAATCCCACACAAATATGACACAATAAACAACAATCACAGTGACGTCACATGTGAATATAATGATTATGAGATCACTATTACAAGGAATGCTACCCACTATCCCACAATTATTTGCAGATGGCATATGCAAATGAGGAAGTTTCTGATCTAAGTCTTAATCGATGGGTTTTATACTGATGTGGTCTGAATTGTTAGATTAATTAGAGAAGTAAACACAAAGATTTGTCAAAATTCCAGTGGTCTTTATTCTTTCAATAGTGAGGTGCTGTTATAATGAGGCTCTCTTGCAAGTTACATTTAAACAAAAGCAAGAAGTTGAATCTAGTCCAAAAGTGGAAGTTCAGTAAGCGTTTCTGGGTAATTTTGATACTAAAAAAAATATAATAATTCACCAGACTTCAACATCCTTTGGAAAACTATCATTTTAAGTTGCCATCAATAAAATGTAAAAGCTGAGCACTACTATAGTAGATCATTCAACAAAAAAGAGTTTAACCCTGTTGTTTTTAGATAGCATTCCAAATCAGGACGTCATTGGCATGGTATTATTTTTTATATGTATGATACTTTATTAATATAGTTGACAAAATAAGTTATTTACAACAATAATGATGACTAGCTATATGAAAAAATTTGAGGAACGAGATGAATGAGATGAAGTTCAGAAAAAAAATATATTAATAAAGAAAGCAACTGATGGAGTAACTATATTATTTTTAGTTCATTTCATTCTTTAGATGAAATTCACATGGTCTTACAACTAAGCATTTTCTGTAATGCATTTGAGAACTTGATGAAATTCACATGCTGGTAAAACTTAGCATTTTCTGTAATGCATAGGAGAGCAGAGACACCACACTCCCCACCCCTCAGTGAAGTCTTTCATATACATATTGGCGATGTTGATATATATTGGCGATGTTGATACGATGTTGTTCCGATGGCGGCCATTATAAAAACGACGTCATAGACTTACATGACGTCATCTGGCATTTACCAACGGTTATTTCAACGTATGGAATATTTGTGTTGAATAGATGGGGTTTGGGGCAGCAGTCCTCGATAAAATAAAAAATAAACAACATTCTGGCCTTGAAAATTATCACCTCTGTCATTTGTTCGTGATGTCATCCATTGAATTCAAGCCTTTTTACGTCATAGGCCTGGCTACAAGGCCTACTAAATATGGTCATAAATTTTGGTCCGCTATACTGCACTTTTTCCCTGACCTGGAGTACGACATTATTTTTATGAAGATTTGTCCACATTCAAGATGAAGGGCACTTTTCTGAATCACACAATGAAGTTTCCAATAGATTTTCTTTGGCAAAATAACCTTCAGCCAACATTGTTTCTTGTGTGGCTATTGGAATGTAATTGTGACCTCACAATGGTCCTTTGTTACATCACAATGAAGCAGACGTCACCAGATTAAGCATGTGTTCATAACTTTCTACCACTAAACAAATTAAACTGTAGTTTCCAATTCTAAAAATGAGATTTGTTTGTAAGTACAGTGTATATGAGATTGGCTTTAAAAAAATGTATGTTTGGGGTGCATGTGGACCCTACCTTCCTATTAATAAATAGACTAATTGCACAAATCAGAAGATGACCAAGCTCATCTCAGGCTTGCAAAATCTCTATATTAATATGTTATAGAATATTTCCATGAATTACCTTCTCTCCAATGGTTTTGGTATTAGACAATCTGAGAAAGAGCCATTGAACCCATGACAGCAAAATAGACTGGAAATTGTGAATAAATGTTATAATCATTAACAGAAATGGAATCCTTCTTTGTTTTCTGCAAGTATAAATCATAATTTGCGGTAAGGCCAAAGATGTCAAAAGCAAGAGAATGTCAGATATCTAAAAATTTCATAATGTTCATTGTGATGGCATTAGTTTTTAACTGGTCCTTAATATAACTTGTTGGAAAAAAGGTCCTGTTGAAAAGTCATAACAACAAAATCTGGAGCCAATTTTTCTCCAGTCGAATATGAAATCATTCTAAACATAGGCATACACTATATAGCACAACTTTTTGAAAATGGCTAGCCATGTTGGCATTTTGCCTCATGGACCTCTCTTTGCACTCAGATATAGTATTGTGACGTCATCAGTAGACAATGGCCATGGTGAGGTCACAGAGTGCAAGAAACAATGGACAAGTAATGATGTCATAATATATGACGTAGTAGTAGTAGTAGTGTTATTGTTTAACGCCTCATCAGCACCTGAGTGGGCTATGTAGAGGCTCTCTAGGGTAAGATTGATCATCCATAGTTGGTAGTAGAAACCAGAAGCATGCAAAAAATCAATAAGTGTCTGCGTTGGATAGCTGTAGTAGCTTGTGCAATGCGCACTGTCCTGTTTTAGCCACTGGGGATAGAGGACTTCACCCCAAGTGTTTCCACCCTTGCCGCGTGGAGGCCCAGATAATATATGACGTAATCAAAATGAGGTCAATGAGGCAAAAATGCCAACATGGCTGCTGTGTGAAAAGGGTCTATACCCCATGCTACCGCAGCTAAAGTATCCAGCTAAAGGTAAACTTATGGTGGATGCATACTTCACAGAACCCGTTAGCACATCTGGTCAAGCATGAGCCTATCTCAGCTCCATGGGGAGTACGCAGCCAGTGAGACACATCAGGCTAATCACTCTACAATTACTACCCCCTATAGCCAAGTACCCCCGCTTTACACCTGGGTGGAGTGGAGCAATAAGTTACACAGAGTCTGCTCAGTTCCTCCATGCCATATGGTGGGGTTGAACCTCCTTCACCACTAGGCCATGGCATCTCAGATATATATATATACAGCTCTGTACCTAAGTCTATTCCCTGGAATCCGGAAAAGCAAATTGTGGTCCCATTGCAATTAAAAAAAACACCTGTACATCAAATGTTACAAAAACAATACAGAATTTGAATAATACAGAATCTTGATAATGGGGAAGGGGAGTATGGCTAAGCCATCCCGAGGATATGTGGAGATTGAAATGGCTAGGTCTTGATTGTTATGGCTTCACAGTCTATCCACAGACTACTAAAGTCAGCCAATTTCAAAAGTTGCACAGTATCTCACCTGACTGAATTGTTAGGACAGGCAGGGACCATGGCAATAAGATGAAGAATGAAACAGCCATCCAACAAAGGCTCAACCGGGATTGTTTTTGTGATCCATGGTAAATAAAATTGAATTGAATGAATAACTTGAATATTTATATGAGCAGCACATTCGTGGGAAACTGCAGTGCATTCTGTTATGTCAAAATTACATTTTGCTTGTTTTCCATTACATTTGTCCATGATAACTGGAGCAAGGCTTGATGATCTATCCAACAATGTGATGTAAATAAGTTCTCATTCGCGCAGTCTATGAAGAATGTTTTGCAATATTGTGTCGCCTCAAGTCCATGGCCTAAAGGTGAAAAAATACATTATACAGGTATGTCATCTTGTGGTTTTTAGGATGGAACATGGTGTATACATGTTGTTTAACAATGCTTTCATCAGTGTGGATGGTGGGTGGATTAGGGCTTTAAGTCCTGTATTTCTGAACTTGATGGACTAATTAGGACAGGCAGGGACCATGGCAGTTAGATGATGGATGAAAGAGCCATCCAACTTAGGTTTGACCGGGAATTGAACGCCTATACCACTGAGCTACTTCCTGACGCCTTCATCCGACTGGTTATGGTGTGGTGGTCTAAGTTATGTATGGTTAGTTCTTGTATGATGGAAAGTTGTGCAAAAGACAAGCCACTGGGGGACCATAATAATTTTAGGACATTGAAATCACCCACCTGTACTCAGTAAGGTTCAAGTTCAAGTGTTTATTCACCATATTAGGACAAACAGAATATGACAGTGAAATTATTTCGAAACTGTTTCCCTGTTAAAGACCTAATTTAGAAGTAGGACTGTGATGATTGTTGTATGTGGTGCTGATGAATGTTCCTTTATAATTGTTTTATGTTTTGTTTCTAGTGTTTCTGCTGTTTCACTTATAACTCACCAAATAGCCCAAGGCTAATATTTGTAGTTTGTAAAACGTGACTATAAATATAATTTATTATTGTTCCATATCCTACCTATCTTTCTGATGCCGCTCATGCAGGATTACCCAGAAAATTACATCAGAATTACCAAAATGAAGATCACTATACATTTTTCCCAGTAGTTGGCAGCCTAGCATGCTACTACTGCCTGCAAACGCTTCTGAGAACCACTATGAAGTCCCTGGATTCTGGCAGGGGAGATTTTGGACCACTCCCCCTTACAGCACATTTCCAGCTCAGTCCGATTTGACGGGTTCTAGGCAAGAAATGCTCATTCAAATTGCAAATTTTATATGATGTTTAATATTAAGTCAAGTTCACTTCAAATGAAAAATTTTCAATGTGTCTATATTGAGTCAGGCGACTGAGATTGCCATTCCAAGACATTTAATCTGCGTGTCTGTGTGTAATCCTTGCATATATTTCGAGTAATGCTCTGGATCATTGTCTTGCCGGAATACCAATCTGCGACGTAGCTTCAACTTCTTCACTGATTCTTGAACCTTTTTCTCAAGAAACTTGTGATACTGGCCTGAATGTATGCAATCCTCAACTTTGACAACGAGAATTCAAGCATTCGCAAACATAAATGAAACGTTCAAAAACCTTTTTCTAAAGTGTGTACCACAGAAAAAAGTTTTTTGAATGTTTCATTTATGTTTGTGAACATGTGGTTCTGATTGGGTAGTCACAGAGTCCTAATGCATCATAGATTCCCCTCCATACTTCGCAGTGGGTAGCATGCTCTTTCCTTGGAAAGCGGGGTTCTTTTTCTGCCATCATCGGTGATATAGATACAATTGTGGCCATTATTGAAATGACAATGGACTTAGTTGGAATGTTATTGAGGAATTATTTGCATATTCCAATCATCAGATAGCTGCTTGGATGTGCCCACAAGAATAGGAACTTAATGAGAAATGCAAACAGAAATAAGTTAATAATCTTTTTTATGCTTCAAGTAGGCCTCTGCTTATTTTGCAGTAAACTTTTCAGATGATGCGTTATTTTAAAAGCTGTTATTTAACTTTGGTACCCTTACTTCCCTTTTGAAGAAACATCAAGGAATTTCAGAAATCTAAACACAAGTTTTTTTATTTTGAAACATGAAAAACATCAATCCACTCAAGAAACCTAAGTTCCTGCTAAGAAAATATTTTCATAAGTTTCTTCTACCTTTAGATTTGTGGGACGTGATTCCAAACAACTTTTTTCATCAAATTTCCTTCTCACCGGGTCCTTGGCAGAAAATATATTGAATAATAAATTCGACACTTTTAATTTTTTTAGTACATAGAGAAAATATTAAAATTAAAATTAATCATATTGTTTTGAAATCACAGCCAGAGACTGCCATTGATGCATTTATTCGAATTTGATGCCAGCTATGTCTCTTCGATTACAGTTAAAACTCATATTAGATCATGAAAACTGCCAAAAAACATTTCTGGGGTAATTTTGTATTGGACCGTCCTTCATAGTTGTTCATTATCTAATTTTCACCTGAAATTAAAATAGAAAATGTATTTAATTATTAGCAATATTACAGTAATTACTAAAGCAAGTAATTAGTTTGCATAATTTATGACGTGTATTTAGGCTCCAATGAATCTCGTGTAAATTAATATGTATATGTATATACGTAATATTTTGTTTATGATTTATTTATATCTAGTGTAAAGTTTTATTGCTTCTACAAGACTTGAAGAAAAACAGTTGTCCAAACAATACAAAACAATTCAGAAAATATATCTGTATTTATAATCTTACCAATATTAAGGTGAATACTACATTCGTCTTGGTGAATCTCTATGTTTCTGGACCTGAAACACAAAAAAGACAATCAATTATTATTCATTGATATTTACCATTAATTTTCCCTTTCTTTTTAATATTAATTTTCTATATATATATATATATATATATTTGTACTAACTGTAAATATTATTCCCGTGCATAGTAACTTTGTTTACAGTTTCTAATCATTCATTGAGAATAGCCAAATTTGCTACAAGGCATTAGGCCACCAATTACTACTCAAGCAGTTGAAGTCTTTAGTTGTAAATTTTTAATGCTATTATGCATGGTTAATAAACCCTTTGGATTGAATTGAATTTGAATTGAATTCCATGGTTACTATCCTTTAATTAATTATATTTACACTCCACCATTTTGTCTTTTCTATTGTTCTTATCATCGTTGTCATAGCGATGTAAAATTGCCCTTCAATTCCCATTTGAACATGATGTCACAGTGTTTGGCATGTGTTTGCATAAATATCATTAATTTCAAAAAGGAATATTACATAAAAGCCTATCTGACATTATAAACACTCAATCAAAACATTTTTAGAAGTTAAAGTTTATTTAACAAATTAAGTAAAGTTTGCTGTTTTTGATGAACAACATTGCTTGGGGTGGCCCAAAACAAGTGCAGAAAACAATTTTGGATTTTAGTGTGATCCAGTCATCCTGGCTGTGCTGTGAGTAGGCATGACGTCACACATTCTGTTGAGCATTATAGTGTACCAAAAATCAGTGTGTGTAAAACCATAATGATGTTACAGATAAATGAGAACAATTTCAAAAACTGTTCTACCTAATTATTACAACAATAATGCAATAATAAGAGGGAAATTAAATGCCAATGTATTCAATTTTTGTAAAGTCTCTCAATATTCCTGTTAATGAATTCCATATTTGCTACCCTGACAATGTTCAATTTTAAGCACTTGTCCTATCGATATGTAACAAGTTTGATAGAAGTTGTGCCATTTGTGATTTAGACAAACTTACCAAAAAGATACTTTGCACCTATAGTGAGGATCTGCATCCACTGAAATCTGTGAACTGTGATCTCTCAGTACAGTTTCCTCTCTAAAACATAAAATAGAAAGATGTGAATTGTTGATCACTGCAATAATCACAGAAAAGTATTTATTTGTTATATATGACAGAAATCATAAAATTTTATATATAACAATATAAATTATAACAAATATCATAGGTTAACAGAAATCATAAAATTGGCTATTTTTAACAAAACTCATAAAATTTGTTATTTAAAACAGAAATCATAAAATTTAGGTATTAGCAGCTATATAAATAGTCTTATTAACTATTTACTGCCAAAGAAGTGGTAAATTATAAAAATAAGCAAACAATACTTTTGCATGTCGGAGTCCTTTACATCTTCCATGAAGACGTCACCATGAAACCACTGCATCATTGGCCTGAGGTGCCCGGCATATTCCAACTGACATGACAAAGTGGTGCTCTCACCTTTCTTCACCATAGTTTTTGGTCCCAGGCATTTAACAACAGCTGGGAAAATAAAACAACACACTGAGCTCAACACATTTTTCGATTTATTTCATGGATAGGTTAATTTATAGAGCAGTGACTATGATAAAACTATAGTTATAAAATGGTCGAGGACATTAGACAAGACAGAGACACTCACTGACATTTAAAACAAAGGTCATTGGGCAATTGACTGTTTCCCAGTCTTGGTGGGCAGATTAGGGCTTTACACAATGTATTTCTGCACCTGATGGACTAATTAAGACAGGCAAGGACCATGGCAATGATAGATGAAACAGCCATCCAACTAAGGCTCAACCTGAAATCGAACCCGGGACCCAGTGGTTTGAAGCCTAGCGCGCTACCACTGGGCTAGGCCTCCATCCAAGTGTTTTTCAGTCTTGTCATTAATACATTATCATAATCTTCTTAGTTGAATGACGTCTGACATACATCTGTTATCAAAGGAACTTACATGTAACAACAACCTCAGCTTGCCAATAGTCTGTCTCAATGTTGTTCAGTTCCATACAAAAGTAAGTCCCTGCCAAATTAGCCAGGGCGTATTTCATGATCAGGTCATACTTGAGTTCGCCTTCGTCGAAGTCATTTTGAAATGGGCTTATGACGCCACCTGAAAGAGTTGGCTCTGGATGACATATTTGATAATCATTTATTAATTTATTACTATATTATGAAAATAAATTTGAATTTGAATGTACATTTTTACAGCGTGTGTGCTATCCATTCCACAAAATCATCTACAGAACAACTCTATGAAAAAGGCTTGTCAGTTAGGACTAATAGGAGCTACACTTAACTAGACTACTATTGATATCCCACACTCCCTCTAGAGTGCTACACTCATACAATAATCGTTATCCATTCTCTGGAATCTTGAACTACATATTCCTATCAAAAAGCACATTGCAATTAAAACTAAAAAGAATGCTAACAACCTTTCTAGAAAATATCTGGCATGATGGCTTACATTATGTACTTTAATTTACCAACAGAGGGCATCTTGGTATTCGGTGAGACTAAGCCATCCAAGTCGAATGATATCTGGAGATAGAAATAGATCCTCTACTGGAAGAGGTTCAGTTTTTGTCTATAAGCTATAGACAGCTTATGCCAGCTACCCAGGTTTTTAATGTATTAGTTGGTCTACCAAGAACCAGCTTCAAAAACTTTTCCACCTCTTCATTACTATAATGTCTTTAGTTAAGCTTTCTCCGATCTAAGGTGGTAAATACCGAGGGGTGGGTGGGTGGATTAAGGCTTTACGTCCTGTATTTCTGCACCAGTAGGTAGACTAAATATATTGTCTTACTACTGTCTTTGGCTGAGTAGTAGATGATAGATGTCGTATCTTCCTTTCTGTCAAATTCAGCTGCCCACTGAACCCGCCATGCATTGGTGTCATTTCCAAAATCAGCTGCGGTGCATTCAAGTTTTGCACTCTCACCAAAGCGGACTACAACATCTTTGGGAGTTTCCTTGATTCCACTTGCATGGACTGTAAAGATAACAAATTCCAGAGTCAATATTAATTACCATGGAATAGCAGCCTTTTGTAGATATTTTGTTAATGAAGCAGATAATAATTCACCTTGCATTTTTGTTAAATATGACCTACATCAATGTCAGTAGTTTACTATCAGTCACTATTAGATTTCATCAAAAGTAAATTAATAAGATAGTGTTCTTAATAATTTCCTGCTTACCAGCAAAGAACTCCACTGAAGTATTGTGTGAGTAAGTTACTTCATTACTTAAAGTGTTTTCTGCAAGACATGTGCATGTCAGGATGTCCGGACCTACCATTAATTTGTGAACCTTAATGAAAACAACAAAAAAGGAATTATTATACAGAAAGCTTATTTATGATTATTGCAATGCATTGCAACTAACGGAAATTTTCGAGAAGTTTTTGTGGAGTCTGGAAGTTACTACCGTGTAATTTTTGCCAGCAACCATGGGATATCCTTCGCAATACCATTTATATTCCGCTTTAGGACTTCCAATGGCTGAGCAGGTTAGATTCTGACTGACTCGAATCGTAAACGGACCATCTTCTGAACCTGGTGTGATTGTGGTATTTTGCACAGCATCTGAATGATAGAATATCATTTTGAATAGTCATATAAGGATACCACCTTGTTCACTGTGTGTGTGTGTGTGTGTGTGTGTGTGATTTGGGCTTTACATCCTGTATTTCTGCACCAGATGGCCATCCAATTAGGCTCGACTGGGAATCGAACCCGGAACTCAGCAGTTGGAAGCCCACAGGACTACCTCTGAGCTATGTCCCCGCCCCACCACCTTGTTCAAATGGCATGGAAAAAAGCTAAAGTTGAAGGCGAAGGTGAGAAGAGAATGGCTGCAATGTACATTTCTGAGTAAACAGGGTATTAATAAATTAATACCATTATGAAGATACAAATAAAATTTTCTAACAATCCTACTATATTTATCAACATCTTCAAAAAGATCAGAAAAAGTAGCACATATTAGAATGAAGTATACTTGATCATCATTTCTTCATAAATGTGACTCCTTATCCCCTTTCAAAAAAAAATGATCCCCCCATAAAGCATGGATGATGGGACAAATGGAGGGGCACAGGGTAGTTGAAGTTAACGACGTTATAATCTGTAAGGTCATTGACATCTGGCTATGGATATAAAAATATGGTTAGCTAGCATTCAGGAGATTACAAGATACTTAGATAGAGTACAAATCAGCTATCGCTTCCCAATCACTGTCCTATGTACAGCCTTCTTGCAGCTGCTATAGATACCGAAAGAGAACATCACAAGTCTGCGCCTATGACTGAGGGAGATTTCTCTATAGTTCGGCAAGCTTTAAATACAACTGAAAATGGAGACAGTTAAAACAACCTTGGGGTCAACAGTGTTTGTACTAAACATTAGCCAGTAGCTGTCTAAATCAAGGCAATGTGACTTACATTCAGGGTACGGATAAGTAATGTTGCAACTTTCAGTGTAGTCTGGGTCTGAAGTGTCTCCGGGTGATGAAGGCGGTCCATCATATCTGAAAATTATATGTTGACAGTATTTTATATAGATGGCCAGCACGTGCAAGTTCATTCATTGGCCCAGCTATGAATATTGCCACATGGGACAGAAATTCCCATAACAAGCCACATTAAGCGACACCTTGACATCATGAAAATGTCAATTACACAAAACAAATAATGTTACACAAAAGTCAAAACTAGAGTTCTCATGAATGGCTATTGTGCAGCCACTCAGGGAAAACTAATTAAATAAAATATTTATGATGTCATTTCAAAGACTGACGAATGATTGGTTTACTTGAATGAAAGTTTGCATGTGAACATTGCATTGGAATCATCAATTTCCCCTGCAAAGGTGTGCATATAAATCCATCGTCTTCCATAGCCATTGTATTGTGGGTCCAGCCTGGAAAACAACAGGAAACTTATCAGGACATATGCATGAGACTAACGAAATCTTGAAATGGGACACATCACATTGCACTTGTTACAAATTATATACAGTACCTTGCATAAATATCTGCCCCTTACTGAAATTCCACATTTACTTGTCTTGATTGAAAAATAATGATATCATTGTGTTACTTGTCACATAGGCATTTTGCCAAACCAATCTAAAATGGTGCATAAGTTGTTTTTTAATTTGTAGAGAAAAATAAGACGTTTGAGTAGCAAATATAAAATATGACCTTGCAAAAGTATCTGCCCCCTTTGCACTAATCTTTGTTATTGTATCATTGTTGTCATTCGAGTAATTTTTTTTTATCTGATCACATAGAGTCTTTGCTGTGGTCACACCCGCTTGATCATAACTTAAGTTTTCCCTAATTGAAACTCGGTGTTCCGGTTCAGATCAATCTGTATCTTGATGCAATCAACTTTTTGAGGAAAATGAAGACAAAAGAATTATCTGAAGACCTGAGAAGGAAGATTTTATACAAGAATCAGCAAAGATATTGGTGTACCCCGAAGCACAGCTAGGGAGATCATTTATAGGTGGCAAGCACATGGCAGAACAGCAAACCTGCCCATGCAAAAATTCACCCAAAATGAGACAAAAACTTGTTGGAAATGCAACTCCTAACTCTGGAATCAATTTAAAGGAATTGCAGTCAGTAGCTGCAGATGGTGGAGCTAAAGTGCATGAGTCAACTTTATTATGTACTCTGCACAAGTCTAGTCTCTTTGGCAGGGTTGCTAGGAACTGAAGAAAGGCCACATAAAGTCCAGGCAGGAATTTTGCCAAAAAGCACTCAGTAGATCCTACTGCCACAAGGAATAAAGTTTTATTATGGTCTGATGAAGTGTGTGTGTGTGTGTGTGTGTGTTATGTTTAACGCCTCATCAGCACCTGAGTGGGCATGGTCTGATGAAAACAAAATTTAAATATTTGGGCTGAATTCAAGTATGTTTGGTGGAATAAGAACATCACTTTCTATATTAAAAAAACCATTCCCACAGTGACGTGGGGGTGGTAACATCATGCTGTGGAGATGTTTATCTTCTCCTGAAACTGGTAAGCTTCTTCAGATCAATGGAAAAATGGATGGGCTGTATCGCCAGATCCTGGCTGAAAATTTGATGAAATCTGCAAAGCAGCTGAAGATTGTTGTCCTTAAGCACTCAACGTCAAATTTGCAAGAATTGGAGAAATTTTGTGAAGAATGAGCTAAAATGTTACAGTCCTACTTTGCCAGGCTTGTGGATTGGTGAATACACACTTTGCCTGGGGTAGATACTTTTGCAAGTCATCAAATATAATGTTTTTCTTGAAAATTTAAACATTTTGCTGATCTACCAATTATAATATGACATATAAGTGACTAATAATGGTTCATTTCTGAAAATAATTGTATGTGTATTGGCCATAAATGACATATATTGGTCTCACAAAGGAGGGGGGGGGGGGGTACTTTTGCAAGGCAATGTACACAACATAACATACACTTTATTGTTCACACTAAATGAAATTTGGTGCCTCTAAACATAGCAAAAAATACAAAAATAAAAATTTTGTATTAACAGTTTAAGAATGAACTGACAAAGGGGAAATGTATGTCTAAATCATGCAGTTCTTGTAAATGGCACTCAGAATCATCTTTTGGCAGCCTCTCGTTCAAACTATCTCTACAATTCAGCTGTGCACCAAAGTGTTATTCTCAGGTTATAGAACTGACAGTCCATACAGCCCATCCTGTAAATGTTATGAATTAAGATAAATGAGGTCTTACGTAAGTGTTCCCTGAACTGATTTGCCATCCTTGGTCCACGAGAAGACAGGTATGATGTCACCAAAACTTACAACTGCTGAGCAATTATGAGTGTTCATCTTGCCAACTGTGAAATTATTTTCTTGTTGACACTGGAGACCATCTGAAATAAATTTATTTGTATCCAGCAACCATTTGTCCGAGCACAATATTATTTTGACATTAATGTTCAGATAATAGGGCCAGGTCAGGTCAGCTAATTTGGCCGTAAGTGCCATTGGTTGTAACAACAGGAATACTTTTTCACAGATAAATTTCTAACACTGGACATAACAGCTGCATGCATACATAATTATGTGAATTCACAACATGTCATTTCAGCACATCATTTCCCTCTAGATGCTGTTGGCATAAATCATATACAATTATCAATATTTGATAGGTGCCCTTGAAACATCAACCCCACCATACAATGCCAAGTTACTTAGGTGAATTTAGAACTAATCATATCTGGCTATGATTAGTTCTAAATTCACCATAGTTTAAGTACTTTACGCTATTCCTACCTGTGCCAATAACCCAAAATTCTTTCTGTATAACCTCTGGGGGGTCCAAAATAAAATACTTGTATTTTCCAACAGTATTTTGATTGGATGAATTCGTCAACACCCCATAGCCAAGACCAGATGGTTCAAAGTTCCCGATTTTGCCTGGAAGAACTCCACCTAAAATTAAATGAGGATATCTCTTGGATTTCAGCACACTTCAATTACATTCAACAAGTTTAAACAATTTATTTATTGACTGCAAACATTACCCAAGTACCATTTCTCATCAGTTGATGCCCCAACTGAGTTTGTCTTTTTCTTTTGTGAGCATCAAATAGAATAAAGGGGTGTTCTCATTGTCACGAGTATGAGATACGAGTGACTACGGACGTCAAAAATAGACTATACATGCTCGCTCGTTGCACTTTTTTTTAATCACGTATAATTCACCAAGCGTCTGTGAGGCACTCATAGATCACTTGGCAAGTGGTCCATGAGTGGAGGAGAGGGCTACGAATGGGCACGGTGCTAGCGCGGATAGTCGTCGGGAGAACGATGGGCAGGCCACTTGAGGTTCACTGAGCATCCTCCGAGTGTCTCCTGAGCTATACAAGACTGGACAGCCTCCCCTGTGTACCCATGAGTGAGCATGAGTGGCCGTGAATGGCCACATACATCAGTAGATCACTCACCAACCACTCATTGAGTGACTCCAGACTGATTCCCATATTAAACAATTTTACTCGTAGAATGTCTGCCAAATTCTTAAACATGCTTTAAAATTTTTGCCCTCTCTGCGGATGTGCATGAGTGATCTGGAGGGACTACAAGCATTCTAGGGATTAGCAGGAGTATCCATACAACACTCGGCAAGTGAATACGTATGAATAAAGATAAGCAAGAGTAAAAAGTTTTCGTCATCCGCACCCACTTGCCATCCCCACTTGTGACAGTGAGAACGCCCCTTTACTCATGCAGTACTGTTGGTCTACTATGGGTAAAAGTCATCCTTGTATAAGGAATATTTTTCAATGCTACTTCTATTCTTGTATTTGATCATTCTGTTTCATCATGTTTTCTGATGATGTATCCTTTCAATTTCAGTTGAAAAAAATCTTTAATATCTTAAGTTACAACCTATTGTTTTTAAAATTTACCAAATATCTATTTAGGCTAATATGGATTCAGTTGGTCAATAAATTTGAATTTAACCTCCAGATGGTGTAGCATAATAAATATGGTGATTGGTCCGTATTTGGCTTTGATCTATGTGCATGTAAGTCCATTGTACGTTCATTTCAGCACTCAGATCCGTTATGTAAGTCAATTCCAGGGGTGAAGAATATTGCACAACCATGTTCGTTAGTTCAACAGTACCATCTGAAAGCAAATATGATTGAAATTTGGCATATATCTCAGACTATGTGATTTCGCAACATTGCTAGATAGGTGTGAAAGTAGGTCAATTACTGCGCCAGTTGAAATCAACGTAGCGGCAACTTAAGTAGTTCTTTAATTACTGCCAGCCAATCTGACGTTGGATCGTGTTATTAAGCAAAGTCAGGGGGGGGGGGGGGGTTTGTTTTATTATGCTAAAATAAACTAATACACACAGTCAAATTCCTTGCTCCCCAGCAGGATCGTTGCTCCGCCCAAAATCTGGCAGACCCTCAGGGCTATTGCCCTTCGCTTAGCGCCACCTAGCTGAATAACCTTGCAATGATACGGGAGGGTTTGCATAGGAGACTGCAAATTTCTAATAAACATTTCCTAAGGACTACTTTCAGTTGAAGGAAAATCTGGCGATCTTTAATCTATGGCAGTTTGTTTAGTATATGCAGATAAAACAGAAATCCAGTTTGCATGTAAACCATAAGGTGCCAAAACATGAAATAATCTTGCAGAGAAATCCAAATTAGTTTTATGGGCTTGTCCCCTGTAGCATAACAGTTTAGGTCTCTTAAAAAACCAATATATTATTTGAAATACCAATTAGGTTTTTTTTTAAACCCCTACAATAATTGCATAAGCTCAGCACACAAACATCTAATTATTCTGTAATTTTATTGTTAGACCATTAATACCATGAGCCAGCCTAAATACCATGAGAGAAATTGATTAATTTAGTTTAGGTTAATAAACAAGCGAAACATATCACATGGATTCATGAGAAATCAAATTTAACAGTGGATAACCCATTTTACTGGCTTTTTTAATAATCAATTTTTTCTCCGAAATATGTTTGAGTGTAATTTTAAAGAAATCATAAATTACTTACTAACAGAGATTTCCACTTCAGTTTCATAAGGAAATGGTTCTGTCTGGTTGCACAAGTAGACTCCAACATCATTACTGGTGATTCTCTTGATTGTCAGATTGTGCCACAGCTCATCAGGTTGTACTTCATGTAAGATCGGATATTTTACCTCCGCTATTTCATTCTAATGATAAACATAATGCTTAAAAAGACCTAGGAAATAGCAAGTGTCAATATGTAGTTAACTACTATTACTACATTAAAGGTGCAATATTTTCTTACTCACCACTCTTGCCAAAGACAGAAAATTGAAATGCCAATTTATTACCTCATATCTGTAGAGGACTTCGTAATTTTCTCCATGTAACTTCAGCCATTCAAGAGTTTGATCAGAGCTGTTTGTGTTGGGATGGCATGTCAATGTTACTCTTTCCCCAATTTTAGCATTCAAGACTGACAATAAAAATGATTGGATTAAATTACTTCAGACAATTATTGCTGACTATTACCGGCACATAAATAATATCTAAATTAACCTTCAGAGCAAAAAAATTGCAATTGCAGTAAAAGGGGTTTATATTTTATTCAAAGGCAGGCAATAAAATTTGATCCGTTTAAAAATGGGTGCTACTGGTGTCATGCTACATCAAGTGCAGATGTTTCATAAAGGTGGGTGGGTGATTAGGGCTTTACGTCCTGTATTTCTGCACCAGTTGGGCTAATTATGACAGGCAGAGACCATGGCAATGGGGGTGGGTGGGTGATTAGGGCTTTACGTCCTGTATTTCTGCACCAATTGGGCTAATTAGGACAGGCAGAGACCATGGAGACCATGGCAATGAGACGAAGGATGAAACAGCCAACCAACTGAAGCTCGACTGAGAATCGAACCCGGGACACAGCAGTTGGAAGCCCAGAGCGCTACCTCTGAGCTAGGCCCCCGCCTTCGATGTTTCATAAAAACACATGCCCTTGGAAGCCCTGGCCCTTGGGCCTCCACATGAAAAGGGTAGCATCACTGTTATGTGGTTGAAGACCTCAGACCCCTGGCCAACACAGGGCTCTGCACAATGCAGACTTCGAATTAACCTGTTTGTCTGTTTAGCTTTCCAATACCTAGCACACATTAATTAAAATATCACTAAATCATAAGAATACATACCAACAGTCAGGTCGACTTCCATTATCATGAAGAAAAATGGCTGAGTTTGTGCACAAAAGTACAAGCCACTCTTAGCCCCATCCTTGATTATAAGATTATGCCATGACTGGCTTTGGCTGCTTTCATATTGTTCAGGGAATGTTACTGTTCCGGTTCCATCCTGAAATGCAGATTGACAACATGACAGAAAATGAGACTGGGTTCAGTTTTCCAGATAGCATTCCAAATAGTGGATTTCCACGGAAGGTTCTCTATATTTCCACCAGGTGGCTATAACAGAATACTGCAATTTTATTGGCTGAGTAAGTCCCCGCCCTTGACTGTGATTGGCTGAAGCACAGTGCATCCTAGCAGCAGTATTTTTAATGCAATTTCATGTATATTTGACATCTTATCAGTCAATTGATTTCTGTTATTTCCCTGAGAAAATTATATTTATTGAATCAGTTAGTTATGACCTACTATGTCTGAAAAGCAAAATCCGTAATAAGAAGAGAAGAAAGACTTAATATGTCCTGCTGAATTCAGGGCTGCTCAGTGAAAAGACTATTGTTTCAACATCGTTGCGATGTTGGCGATGTTAATACAATGTTGCAATGACAGTGGCCTACATGGAAACGATACTGGGCCGATTTGGTGGGTGGATGGGTGATTAGGGCTTTACGTCCTGTATTTCTGCACCTCATGGGCTAATTAGGACAGGCAGGGACCATGGCAATGAGATGAAGGATGAAACAGCCATCCAACTTAGGCTCGACTGGGAATTAAACCCGGGACCCAGCGGTTGGAAGCCCAGAGCGCTACCTCTGAGCTAGGCCCCCGCCCTCGGGCCGATTTGGAATGCTATCTGGGATGCTAAAGCTTCTGGTAGTTGTCTAAAGATCTGGATGGTGATTTAAGAGTAGAATTTTAAATTTGTTTCATGAGAACTTCCCAGCCCGCATTACATGAAGTTGATCTGATTTTGGCGAAGCTGGCTTCACACTACCCCTCTCGGCAATGTGACTTTATTAGGGTAAGATGTCTTGGTATGTTTGTCACTGCTGTCACAGTGATCTTATTGCACAGGTTACTTGGTGGATATACAAGTTTACTGACCTCATGTTTGTACAACGTCTGATTCCAATTGTGATGCACTCGAAACCACTCAACTGTTTTACTGATGTGACTGTTGCGTGAATTGCACTTGAGGGTTACTGGTTCTCCAACTATGGCCCTGATCTCTTGATGATCATATGATTTGTCTAGTTTTTAGAGAAAAATAACCCCTATGTAAGAATGTATGTTTTAAAATTTAATGAAATGACAGATTTTGGTATAGCCATTTTAGAGACAATGTTTTGCGGAATGCAATGGCAAATAGTGTGTTAACGTTTAAGTGCTGCTTGTGTATCATCATTATAATCAGACAAAATCAATCCAATAATAGTTGGCTTTTAAAATGGCTTTTGTTTTCAGTAAACATAGTAAGCAGCTTGAGTAAATAAAGAATACATGAAGAAATACTTACCAATGACTACATTTGTCTCAGAAGTACAATAAGGTCGACTATGGGTAAACCTGAAAATTGTATTGTCTACTTCTCTAGCAGATTTTATTGTCAAATTGTACCAGGAAAGTGTCCTTGGAATGAAGCTCACATCATAGTTAACTGGGTCTGTGATGTACCAGTTATTGAGAAGCACCTGTAGACAGGAGAAAATATGCTTATGATTCTGTCTAGTTAGGATGTTATACTATTTTTAGTAGGTCATGCACGTCTATAATAGGTATGGGATAGCTAGAAAGGAGTAACTGGAGTGTGCATTGCCCAGAGCCCTGTGTTGGTCAAGATCTGGAACTTAAGTTGCTCTCTGCGATTGATGCAATTTTATCCTGAAAGCATTGATGACTTTTGATTTTAAGTATTAATTCAATCAGTTATTGTTTAATTGGAAAAAGTGCAGTTTAGCAGACCCAGATTTAAGACCATATTTAGCTAGCCTCCTTGTCAAGCATATGACGTAAAAAGCTTGAATTCAATGTATGACGTCACAAACAAATGACGCCGGGTTTCAAGTTCACGGCAAGAGCGATGTTTATTTTTATTTTTTCTTGGGGGCAACTCAAACCCCGCCATGCAACTCAATGTTATTCTTGTTGGACAATACCTTCAATATATCTTTTTATTGAGTTACCGAATCGGATAAGTCAGTTACCGAATTTTGAATTTGAGTTTACCAAATTTTTATGTGTAAACTTTGACTGATCAGAAGTTGCTGATTGAATACCCGTGCCGTAAATGCCAGGAAAATGGCACAAAGATAGATGGAACACTCACACTCATCCAAGGCTGCCATGCTGGGATACGGTAACTTTTGGGTCACGAAATCAGCTCACCCCCAGTGACAATGCGCTAATGAGGTAGAGTGCACTTCATGAACTTTTTTCAAGGTTATGGCTGGACAGATTGCATTTTAATATATCCACTGCACAATGTGTAAGTCCTGCCTACCAGGCCTGGGCAATTGCAAAGAAGGAGGTATCTTATATGTATTATATTGTATATATGACAGTACTTTACTGTAAATAAGTAAGTTCTGTGTTCTGAAAGCGTATTAAATAAATTTCAATAAAGAACCATGTATTACCTGATTGTAAAATAGCTGCTTTGGTCCATCTTTGTTATTTCTGTACCAACTTAAAGCTGTGTCAAAGTTCCACCCACACATCTTTTCTCGCAGAGTAACACTTTCACCAAGTTTGAGTGTCACTGTAGCATTATATCCATGGTAATAACCTGCAATTAAAATATTGAAATAGATTTGGTAAGAAATTTGGAAAATCCAAGCAAATTGATAAGTTTTTTCCATGTGAGCATAAAGCAAGAAGGTAAATATGCTGTCACTCCTGGGCGATATTTATCTTAAATGCATTAGGCAGCATGTAAGTTTACATAGAAGGAATTAAACCTTAACTCAATAGTGCAGTAGGAGAAGTCCAAAAAAGGCCATATTTTTGGAGTTGATGAACATGAAAAATATACATAACTTAATTGGTCTACTTTAGGGAATCTGCCTGATGCCAGATTGAAAACATGGGGGGGGGGGGGGGGGGGAGGGCTTATATGGTGATGTCCCTTCATTAATGCAACATTTTTAATGCAAAAGATGGTGAACCAAAGACTGTTTTACTGCCCAAGATTTTTTGGTGGATTCCCATCTATATTGGTCCAATAAACAATTCCAGCTTAGCTCGCCACTTGAAAACCTTGGGCAATGTTTACTGCAAGCAATTAAGGAAGGTAATGTGAAAATCTTGGTGTCTAAGCCCATGTTTCCATGGTCAAGGAAAGTGATGAAGGCATTTTCGGGTTTATCCCAATGCATATTGATGGCCAAAATAGGAGCAAGTTGGAAATAAATGCTTAAAATAACGCTGGTTGTGTCGCGATTTAGTAATCCAGTCTGCTCCATATTACACATTATAGAGTTACTTTCTTGTTATATGTTATATGAAAGCCTTTTCACAAATGTGCGAAATATGCTGTTAGAGACTTGATTACCTCAGTTTTATAATACTACAGGTTAAGTAAAGTGATGAATTTAGCTCATTAGGTTCCAGGTGACCCAAAATAAGAGACATATCATTTTCCATATATCTGAAGCACTTCCTCGAAACATAGTCAATCTTTAATGTCCTTATAGGTTAAAACATTGTTAACTTTAAGTACCCTTCCTCATAACAAGTGCAATTTTTGTGCAAGCCCATTCAGTCATCGAAATAAGTCGGGTCTCACTTAATAGGCCGCAGGAGCGGCCCCGTAGGGGCCGCCCGTAGGGCTTTTATGACTAGAGATTGGCCAAAAAAAAAATCTACTGTCATGCTATTCTCAGATGACCGGATCGAACTATGTTGTCCTAATTAATCTGCGCGGCCATGATGCGCACAAAATAATAATGACCTACTTACACAAAAATCATTCTTTACTTAGGATTTTCCTGACAAACTTGAAGAAACTCACGTTAGAACTCGGTTAATGACCATTTCTAGGTGATTCCAAGACTGGACAAGCAGTAGAACGATGGTTTTGAATGTTTCATGGGACATGATGGGAGCCATGTCCATTGCCATGAGGCTTGTCAACTAAATGAACGTTCGACCAATCAGAGTAGAGCTTATTTCTTTGTAAGGCCATTTTGCAAGGCAACAAGCTCTAACAGACTCTGTGATTGGCTGTGGCACTTAGGCCTTAGAAATTAATGCATAAGGCCTCATTGTTCATCAGTAAGACTACGCAAGCAACGAGCAGAAGGGAATGAAATAAAGCTTAATTGCAGAAGGAAATATGAACTAACAGTAATGCAAACAACACCAACCTGCAGTCCATTGATAAGATATCAATAAGGAAAGAGGAGGCCGTTATTTTCGGGAAAAGCCCTAAAATAGTACCAGGCTATAAATAGATGTGGGCGTGGCCTAATGCAAGCACATACTTTTGTTTACAAATGAATCTGTGTGTTGACAACTCGGTTTTGACAGCTTGCTGATAACCCGATTTTGATAGCTGATTAGTCAAATAGGTGCAGTTCGATTTCTCCTGTGTCAGAAAATGTTACCAACAGAAACAGCTTAATCTAGTGGATAACCATAATGATAACATCAATGACTTCAATACAACATTCAACACCAGTTGAATAAATCACTTCAGTGAAATTGACCGCGACAGTGATGCTAATGAAACATCATGGGTTTTAAACATACAACAGAATATCAATGATGAATATGTATTTTCTGGATTTTGTTTAGACACTGAAATTTAATGTCACTAATTTTCATGCTATTTCCAATAAATGGCATGTGGTATGACAGTCGCTAACCATGTAGACCAAAATTGCTACTTAGGTATTTTCTGAAAACTGTTTGGTACAATAAATTTAAATATGTCTGAATTTCAGTCTTATACACTTTTCTGGTGTGACATGACAGTCGCTATCCAAACTAGTACCACAAATTAATTAATCAACCTTGCAAACATTATTTATTTATGTGGACTATATAACTATAACATTCACTTAAAGATAATATATGATAAACCTGAATATATTATCTTTAATATAAATATATTGTCTTAAGGTATATTTAATATCTATCTATATAAATACACAATTCATTGCATCAACAATGCAATTTAATTTAATTTTGTTATATAGAAGAACCCTTAAGTCAGGGACAGATCCAAAATTGTTTGCAGTGTTCCCTCTAATTTCTTATGCACAGTGATGTATTAGGCCAAGAAGGGGAGGGGGGCTAAGAACCCCCTAGTTCAGTTACTGGACTAAGAACCCCCCTTAAACCGCCCCCCCCCTACCTTTGAATCTGCTACAGCTCTTAAAAAAAAGGGTATAAAAATGTATGCCATGGTACATGTACATGACACAGGATTATCCATGCGGCCCCTCATGCACATTGCATTATCATATTATGAAGATGCAAAAGGGAATGAAACATTAGTTAATTACCGGAGCTGCTGAGCAACATTTGCCAGTGAAGCTCAAGTGCCAAGAAAAAACTCTTCTGGTATTGCAGATAAGGCTCTGAGACCAAGCGGTCAAGCAGAAGTCAGGCAGCCATATTTTCTTTTAAAAACAGATTGGCTTATCTGTCGCCAGCCCTGCCAGGCAAAGATGAGCAATATATGGCTACCCTTCACATCCTCTGCACGGCTTGACTTGATGACAGAATCAAAGAAACAGAACAACTGACATAAATTTGCTGATCTGACTAGGTGGTGGTGGTGGTGGCCCCTACCCCCAATCAATTTATGTTGCCCCAGTGACAGAAGTGGCCAGATACCACAGAAAAAAGTGCAGCCATATTGTAAATTACATTAATTCTGCCGAAGCTACTTGTCAGTTTGCTCTGTGTGTGTGTGTGTGAATAGGGCTTTACGTCCTGTATTTCTGCACCAGTTGGGCTAATTAGGACAGGCAGAGACCATGGCAATGAGATGAAGGATGAAACAGCCATCCAACTTAAGCCCCGTTCCCACATAGCCGAGTTACTCGTAGTCAACTCGTAGGATTACGTAACACGCCTCTCGGGCCCAACTCTTACTAAACTCGGCGATTACTCCTCGCACTCGAGAGATGCTCGGCGAGACACTCCTGAGTCTCGTAGCGAACTCGTGGGATTTGGAGCCGAGTTTGCCGAGTCTCCCGAGTATGCCGTGCTGCACGGCACACTCGGCGGATTTTCAGGAGTTTCAAAATCTTGGTCATGTCTCGCCGAGTTACTCCTCGAACTCGCCGAGTTACTCCTCGAACTCGGCGAGTTACTCGGCGCTATTTTCACTCGTATTACACTCGGGGGGGATGTTCAGGAGTGCGAGGAGTAACTCGGCGAGTTGTAGGAGTAACTCGGCGAGTTGTAGGAGTAACTCGCCGAGTTGTAGGAGTAATTCGCCGAGTTGTAGGAGTGCCAGAATTCAGTCGAGGGGGTTTAAAGTGTCACTCCGTGGGTTTAACCAGTGAATGATGTAGATCCAACGCGCTTGGACTAACTGCAAATGACGCAATGGTATCTGGGTTTGTTATGTCATCACAGCGGGGTACGCTCTCTAGGTAGTATATAAAGATTGACCAGTGATCAGGGGATCATTCAGCATTTTGCTAACACACATAGAAGACCAAAAGACCGCTCCAGAAATTTTTTATCATGCCGATGAAAAAGACCAGGTTCGCCAAAAGGCCTGCAGTGGACACAGAACTATCTGCTGGATCTTCTGATGACTCTGAAAACCCGACAAAGACATCGCAGAAGACTGCTCTTCCTGTGAAGAAAATGAAGAAGTCTGCTCCAAGATCTCCTGTCAAGAGGACTACTGCTGCTGCAAGATCTCCTGCCAAGAGGACTACTGCTGCAAGATCTCCTGGCAAGAAGACTGCTGCTGCTGCAAGATCTCCTGCCAAGAGGACTACTGCTGCTGCAAGATCTCCTGCCAAGAGGACTGCTGCTGCAAGATCTCCTGCCAAGAGGACTGCCAAGACGCGTCTGCCAGTGCCAACAAGAACGTCATCAGATGCTGGCAGTAGTAATGATGAGCCCCAGGTTGCTACTCCTGCGTCTGCTGCAGCACCTGCTACTTCTTCGCCTGCACCTGCTCCTTCGCCTGCTCCTTCGCCTGCTCCTTCGCCTGTTCCTTCGCCTGCTCCTTCGCCTGCTCCTTCGCCTGCTTCTTCGCCTGTTCCTTCGCCTGCTCCCTCGCCTGCTACTTCACCTGCTACGTCCGAAGTGCCTGCTACACTTTCCAATGTTGCCAGGAAAAAACAGGAAAAGTTGTTCCTGCCAGCCACCGATGAGCAGGATATCGCTGACTGGTTTAGAGACAATCCCATTTTTTATGACCGGACCTTGAAAGCCTACAAGGATTCAGGAAAGAAAATGGCCCTCATCAATGAGATGGCAAGGAAACTGAGTGTCCCCTGCACTGGATACCAATTGAAGACCTGGATGGAATCCATGCGGACTGTCGCAGGGAAACTAGTGCGGCAGGGACCATCTGGAACTGCGAAGAGGAACCCCACAGAGAAGGAGTTGTGGATTATATCGAATTTTGGATTCCTTGTGGACCACATTACACGTATTCCAAGTCGCCGGGGGAACACTGCCCTCCAGAAGAAAATTGGCAAGGCACGGGAGACACTTAAAAATCTCGAGGAAGAAGAAGGGAGCTCTACTCCAGCTGATGATTCCGGGCCCCAGGAAATTTCTGATCCGGACATTTCTATGGATATCCCTCCTGTCCGACAGACGAAGGGTGGTCCATACAAGAAAAGGAAAAGGTCCACGCCACCGCAATCTGGCATAGAAAATCTTGTTAACATTGCCAGACAGTCTACTGGAGTCATCCAGCAGACTATGCAGCAAATGGCCGTTCCTCCAAAGGATTTGAAGGAGAGGCGAATCCGGGCGATGGGGGAGTTCATTGTCATGGAATGTCTGTCCATGGATGATGAAGCATTTGAAGACCTGCACAGCAACCTGATCCCCACATTCATGCAGCTCAAAGCGAATGCCATTAGAGCCAGGTTCCAGCTGCAGCATCAACCCCAGCATCAACCTCAGCAATTCATGCATCACCAGCAGCATCACCAGCAGCATCACCAGCAGCAGCACCAGCAGCAGCACCAGCAGCAGCACCAGCAGCAGCACCAGCAGCAGCACCAGCAGCAGCACCAGTTCTATCCTCCTTCTGGGTCCCAGCATCAGGTGCACTTCCCACCAATGATAAGTCCAGAAAAGAATTGGCCAGCGGGAACCTCAGCAATGCCTCCTTCCGGACCTCCATCCATGATTTCCGAGATTCCCACCATTTCAACTCCTGCTTTGAACATAAGCCAGTTTTTGAATGTTTGAAGACAACAGTTTTAAAACCATCCCCGGCCTTTTTCAAGGCCACCAAATCCTCCCAAAAGAGCACGCCATGTACACATATCTGTGTATAAACAATCAATCAAAAAAAAAAGTTCCAAAACCCTCCAAACTTTTCTCTATCTTTGTCCACGAAAGTATAATATTTTAGTCCAAAATCAATTTCTTCACTTCAAGTAACTTGTTCATATTTCCTTTTCATTACAGCACAGATATTGGTCCATTTTTTTGTAATATTTCTTTTAATAAGGGTTAATAATTTTGATGAAAGAAGACATACTTTTTTTGGTTCAGAAGTGCCGTAGTTGTTGGTTGTTCAGAAGTGCCGTACTTTTTTTTTTGTTCAGAAGTGCCGTACTTTTTTTTTGTTCAGAAGTGCCGTAGTTGTGTCTTGTTCAGAAGTGCCGTATTATTTTTTTTGCTTCAGAACTGCCGTAGTTTTTTCTATTATACTGCAATGAAAATAATGAAAGTACGGCACTTCTGAACAAGAAACAACTACGGCAGTTCTGAAGCAAAAAAAATAATACGGCACTTCTGAACAACCAACAACTACGGCACTTCTGAACCAATAAAATATTTTGTGTGGGTCAGACAGGAACGTTTTTTTTATTACACAAGAAGTGTACATGGTCTGCTCTTTTGGGAGGATTTGGTGGCCTTGAAAAAGGCCGGGGTTGTTTTGTGGAATCTTTATACCATGTCATCTTGCCATGGCACTCTTCCTTCTTCTGAATTGACAAAGTCCACCAAGTACTGCCGTTGATTCTTGGCTGCTTCAGTCATAGAATGCCCTCTATTTGTTGGTGGCATTTCATCGATTTCTCCAGCTGCCCTCCAAGTTCCTGGGATGATACGATGTGTGATTGGATCTTCATGGTCCAGCATGATGTTCTGAGCAGTCGGATAAGTTATTCTCATCAGATTGTGGAGGCAGCAACATGCAATGACTATAGATTCCACTGTCTTAGTTCTTTGTGGCATGGTAGTCAGGAGACACCTGAACCTTGCTGCAAGGATCCCAAATGCGTTTTCCACAATTCTTCTTGCCCGGGAGAGGCGGTAATTGTATATCCTCTGCTCTTTGGTCATGTTTCTGAGAGGCAGTGGCTTCATCAGCCAGGTTCTCAAGGGGAAGGCATCATCTCCGACAATGAAGTAGGGAAGAGGTCTGTGACCAGGAAGAATTGGTTCAGGTGGAGGTAATCCAATGGTCCCTTCTTCAAGTCCTTCTCTCAGGAGTGTATCATTAAAAACTCCTCCATCAGATCCAGCGCCGTTTGCTCCACAGTCTACATAGAGGAACTTGTAATCAGCATCCACAAGAGCCATGAGTACGATGGAATGGAAGCCCTTGTAATTGAAATACACTGAACCACCTTTTGGAGGACATTTGATGGCCACATGCTTCCCATCAATGGCTCCAATACAGTGAGGAAAGTTCCACCTTGAATAGAACAGTTTCGCAACTTCTCTCCACTCTTCTGGAGTTGTGGGGCATGCCAGGACATCTTCATTATACTCCGCAATGATGGCTTCACAGACTTCTCGAATTATGTTGCTGATGGTATTGTAAGCCACTCTGAAGCCATACATGAGGGACCTGTAGCTGTTTCCAGTTGCCAAATAGCAGAGGGTGATGGCAAGTCTGAGTCCTGACTCCAAAGATTTCCTCCAGAAGGTGTCTTCTTTGGTAATCCTATGACCTATTTTGCCAAGGATCCCTTGAAACATGGCTGGTTCCATTCTCAAAAAGTTAGTATAACTAGAAGTGTCCTCTTGCATCAGTTCAGTCAGTAGACGCTCATACTGTCCCATCTGAGGTCTTCTCAGCAGCCAGGGCCTCACCCAATACCTCCTCCTCCTCTTCCTCCTCATGGCTGCTAATTTTCTTTCTTCTTTCTTCTTACTCTCCTCATCCTCAAGTAATGCTGCTGCAACAACAGCAAGTTGCAGATTCGCATGAGCAGCTAGTAGTACCAAGACTCTATTCTGATGTTCTGTCTGATGCATGTCCATGGTCCTCTCTCTTCAGCAGCTACAGACAGAATGATCAAGAACAGAAGATGCAGCCCCTATTTATATATTTTTGTAATTAAACACAGCTATTTGCATAATAATTTAAGTAATAACCTTGATGAGTATCATGAGTATAACTCGTCGACTTTACGAGTTACTCCTGGTACTCGGCGAGTTACTCCTGGTACTCGGCGAGTTACTCCTGGTACTCGGCGATTTACTCCTCTAACTCGCCGACACTCTCCTCGAGATCGTTCACTAATTGGCTGCAACTCGGCGAGTCACTCCTGGTACTCGGCGAGTCGCTCGCTGAACCCGCCGAGTAACTCGGCGAGTAATTCGGCGAGTAACTCGGCGAGTCACTCCTGGTCATTTTTTCCGCAAAAATTCGTCGCCAACTCCTCGAATTTTGGGTGTTACGTAATTTTTGTTATTACTACGAGTTGACTACGAGTAACTCGGCTATGTGGGAACGGGGCTTTAGGCTCGACCGGGAATCGAACCCGGGACCCAGCGGTTGGAAGCCCAGAGAGCTACCTCTGAGCTAGGCCCCCGCCCTGTTGCCATATTGTAAATTACATTAATTCTGCCGAAGCTACTCGGCGAGTCACTCCTGGTACTCGGCGAGTCGCTCGCTGAACCCGCCGAGTAACTCGGCGAGTAATTCGGCGAGTAACTCGGCGAGTCACTCCTGGTCATTTTTTCCGCAAAAATTCGTCGCCAACTCCTCGAATTTTGGGTGTTACGTAATTTTTGTTATTACTACGAGTTGACTACGAGTAACTCGGCTATGTGGGAACGGGGCTTTAGGCTCGACCGGGAATCGAACCCGGGACCCAGCGGTTGGAAGCCCAGAGAGCTACCTCTGAGCTAGGCCCCCGCCCTGTTGCCATATTGTAAATTACATTAATTCTGCCGAAGCTACTTGTCAGTTTGGTCTATGTTTGATGTATATAAGTTTGTATAAACCAGTCTTTTCAATTCTCTCCACAAATGCTCTAATGGATTGAGGTTAGGGCTAAGAGACGACCATTCCAAAGGCTATTTTGACACTAGTTATTCAGCTTTCCTATTCCTGGCATCCTTTTTCATGATGCCATAACATATGGCTCTCTTCTCTGATGTACACCTTTACTCCCCATTTATATTCTGGGATAATGTTGGGGAAGAATGTGGCCCCATTCTGTGTCTTTGGGATCTTCCTGTGTGTGTGTGTGTGTGTGTTATTGTTTAACGCCTCACCAGCACCTGAGTGGGCTATGTAGAGGCTCTCTAGGTCTTTGGGGTCTTCCTGACAACTATTCAAATAAAAGCAGTGAGTTTGAATAGTTTGCATTTTTTTAAACTTTCTCTTAGGCTTAGGTCAAGGTCACAAGCTTATACATCATAATTTTATAATTCACAGCCTGGTAGGGTGAGTTTTCACGCTTACCACACATGGAGCTCCCAGTTAGCAACAACTGATTGTGTTTGGGGAGCTCCCTCCAAAGTAAGAGCCATAATATACCATATGTGTATATTTGTATATTTCTATAGCTATTGTCTTTGTATTCTGTGGAAAATATAGAATATCTTCAACTTTGACCATGTGCATTTCATACACATTCACCAATACAATTTGTGCCATGCATTTGATTTAAACCAAGTAGTTGTTCAAGGTCTCAAACCATAATTCACTGCAATAAACCCACATTTGACTAAAATATATATATAAGGTTAAATAGGTTTCCATTAATATATCTGGGAAAAAATATTTGTCTAGACACAGATTTACACTGAAATAATGGTATAAATCTGAGGCTATTCAGGTTTATGCAAAACTCAATTGTATATCCAGCTTCTCGCCCCCCTCCCCCTTTTAATTTTTTACATTTCAGAGTCACCAAAAATGCAGCATTTGGAACCATTTAGTTTATTATAAAAATTCCCATTGAAGAGCCCTAGCCTTCAGATCTGCCCTCGAAGGTCCTGGGCCTCCACGCGGCGAGGGTGGAAACACTTGGGGTGAAGTCCTCTATCCCCAGTGGCTAAAACAGGACAGTGCGCATTGCACAAGCTGCTCCAGCTATCCAACGCAGACAGTTATTGATTTTTTACATGCTTCTGGTTTCTACTACCAACTATAGATAATCAATCTTACCCTAGAGAGCCTCTACATAGCCCACTCAGGTGCTGATGAGGCGTTAAACAATAACACTAACTAACTAGCCTTCAGATCTATACTAGACCTGAGGCTTTCAAAATCCTGGTTATGGCCATGTGAGCAATTTGTGGATGTGAGGCATATACTGAAACTACAAATAAATGAAGCCTTCAAAAAAGATTGAGGTTTATTATTGTGATTAGACCTAAGACACAACTGATGGCAGCTGTACCCAAGTTTGCTCAACTTCTTCCTTCAGAGCTGTATAATTTTTGGTAGCATTTCGTCCAGTCGAAGAGGGTGCAGATGGGTAAAACAAATGTGTCATTCACACTGTGCCTCTCCGATGAACAAGATGGCGAACTCTTACGGAAATGACCGAAGTTTGTTGTATGGCTTCGTGCATGTTCAGGCAAGAGGCCTTATGTGTGGCCTGAGATGAGGACTGACATAAAAGACTGGGTTAAGAAGTGTGCGACTTGTCTGGTCCACACAAAGAAGAAAGAGCACACTCCAATGGGCGAGATGCCGCTTGCTAAGAGCTTAGGACAGTATGTCTCGCTGGACCTGGTGGGACCTTTGGTGACCTCAAATCAGGTGGGGTGGGTGGGTGGGTGATTAGGGCTTTATGTCCTCTGGACAGAGAATATCCACTGGACAGGGAAAAGAGAAAATTGCAAAAAAAAAACAATTCAGGGAATTTGATGTTAGGTTATGCATTCAGGGTGGGTGGGGTGATTAGGGCTTTACATCCTGTATTTCTGCACCTGTTGGGCTAATTAGGACAGGCAGGGACCATGACAATGAGATGAAGGATGAAACATCCATCCAACTTAGGCTCGACCAGGAATCGAACCCGGGACCCAGCGATTGGAAGCCCAGAGTGCTACCTCTGAGCTAGGCCCCCGCCCTTTTATGAATTCAGGGAAAACACAGGGAATTTTGTCACTATATGTATAATAATACATAAAATGCTAACAGAATTTTGATGGGAAATAAATAACGCTGGATGACAGTGTGGCAGTCTGGCTTATTGTAGATATAAAGTTTCATAGGTTGAAAGTAATCACCTGGGAAAATATCTAGTGAAACAGGGAAAAATCTGGGAAAATACAGGGAATTTTGTTTGCAAAATTGAGTGGATACCCTGCAACGGCAAATACATTGAAATAACAACCTCAGAGTACTCTTTACATGAGCATGATACAGTTCATACACCTCAGTATGTCCTTAAGAATTCATTGAGAATGACAAATATATTGAAGAGGTCTTCAGAGTAAGAAAAGTGTCAAAAAAGCAAAAAAAAATGTGCAGGTGATTGGCAGTGAGTGGGGGAATATGTATGTAGAGAAACAGTTCAAATATAAACCTCTCAAGTTAAGTGTTGCACTGATAATGGCATATCAGCAATTGTTAACAAAGACCATCCCAAAAGCACTGATACATCCAAATGATTTTTTTTTATACTGCTTATCTCAAATAGACACTTAAATTTCATTGTGAAAATCTTGTTTGCTTCATTGCAACCGAGAGCATATTTGACACCTATTAGGCTACAATCATGTTGCTTCTATTTGGAATAGTTTCAATCATCTTCTTGGCTGGTTAGTATAATTTAATGCAGATATTGGTCTTATTAGACATAATATTGAGAGTAAGTGAGTGGGAGAATGATAATGCCTTGTTAAAATGAAAGTTCATTCACATCTGTGCTGTAGAGTTTTCAAGATGTGGGTTGGGAGAGGAATGGAGTTATTATTTCAGAATTGAATGCAATTACAAGTAAACTCTAGTGTTGCCAGGAAACTAACTGCTAGCAGCCAAATCAGATTGATAAAAGAAACTTCTGGCTTAAGGGTCGAATATTCAGCATGGATCGTGTTGTGTTATTTTTTTTTAACGCCTCATCAGCACCTGAGTCGGCTATGTAGAGGCACCAGCATGGATCGTGCAGGATCGTCTTTCAGTACATAACGTTGTGTCTGTTTCTGATTAACATTGTATAATAAGTAATGTTTCTGATTAACATTGTATAATAAGTAAAACTGTGAAGTTTTTCAACTTACGCTGTATGTCTAATTTCAGATACCTCAAATGGTATGGTGAACCTGGAAGCAAAAATTGGTGAAACGATAACTTTCACATGCAATCCAGATACTAACAGCTCTGCACAAGTCCTTAAATGGCTGAAACTGGAAGAAGAGACGTATCATGTCCTCTTTACCTATCAGGTAATTTTTATAATAATCTTTGATCATCATGTACAGTGTAAAATTTATTACAAATTCCACTATTGAAAGTCTTGGGCCTCCTCATGGCAAGGAGGGTAACACTGTTGATGAAGACTTCTAACCCCAGTGGCCAACACAGGGCTCTGCGTGATACACACTCTAGTGTGGGGAAATGTAGAAAAGAAGTTACTGTAAATGTATTTAATTCAAAATGTTGTCATTTTTACGGTGCTCAAGCATGGAATTTATGTGACAGTAATATTGTACAATTTCAAACCATGTGGAACAGATGTACAAGGCGAATATAAGAGGTTCCATCAACAAACCATAGTAAATTTGCTTCCTGGGTTAGTTGGGAGACTAAGTGCCTCAGAGCAAATTTACTGTAGATTTATTAAAATGGTACAAACTATGTTAAAATCTGCAAATGTTAAAGTTAAATTTATTTATGAAAAAGCACTGTTAGATGTAAACAGTATAATTTATTCAAATTTGACACTAATCTCAAAAGGTATTGGATGCAGTATTGAGCAACTGTTAAATGACAGTATTTGTCAGACCAAAAGGTGCTTATATAAAAGAGATGCTGATTTAGAGCCAATAGTTGGTCAGATTAATGAATTGTTAAATATTGTTCGCACAAATGCAGCCACAGTAGACGGGTTCACTAGAGATGACCTAAAAGTCATATTGCACTTTATATGTACAGCATAAAGCACATTTTTTATTTATTCACTTTATGTTTTTATTCACTTTTGTTTTTATCTGTTATGTTTTTAAAGTTTTATAACATTTACAATATATTTTGATTACCATTATTTCTTTTTTTGTAATATACACCATGAATTGTATATGCATGTGTGTGAATAAACATATTTAAAAAAAAAAGTAATGTCAGTCTAGCTAACATATAGCTAGCAAAGACGTGAATGACCACACGTGGTGATAAGTCATTAACCATAATTTAAACAATAAGTTCATTCGGCTTATAGCATATTTGATGACTTGAATGTTTATTCCGTACTTGTAAATACATAAATAAATGGCTTGCTATATGGAGCTATCTCTGATGATGTAGGGACTGATGGATCGGTCTAATATGTTGTGTGTGTGTGTGATTAGGGCTTTACGTCCTGTATTTCTGCACCAGTTGGGCTAATTAGGACAGGCAGAGACCATGGCAATGAGACAAAGGATGAAACAGCCATCCAACTTAGGCTCGACCGGGAATCGAACCCGGGACCCAGCGGTTGGAAGCCCAGAGCGCTACCTCTGAGCTAGGCCCCCACCCCTGGTCTAATATGGAGCCATACCAGATGTGTGTGTGTGTTTGTGTGTGATTTGGGCTTTACGTCCTGTATTTATGCACCTGATGGGCTAATTAGGACAGGTAGGGACCATAGAAATGAGACAAAGGATGAAACAAAGAAGCCCAGTGCGCTACCTCTGAGCTATGCCCCCCCCCCCCCGCCAGAGCCATACCAGATATAAATTCAAACCTTCGGATTTTCGTTAAAAAAAAAATTAAGTAACTTCTATTTGGGAACCAAACAGAAGCATTTCAGTATTATTTCGAAATACAGTCAAATCTATCTTAAGCCGTTACAATAATAAATTTATACATTTGACCTTCTAAAACAGTGGTAGTTAGTAGAGGGTCATGGCAGCCGGAAGTGGTTGTTACAGCAGATGACCATTGGGGCACGTATGAACAGAGCAACCCTGCCAATAGGTGTGTGTGTGTGTGATTTGTGTTTAACGCCTCATCAACACCTATTGGGCTATGTAGAGGAGGATATTTAAACTTGGTTCAACATTTTTAATTCATAATATAGATTGGAATCACGTGTAAGAATTGTAAGATATTAGAAGGATATGATATAAGAAGGTGTTTTAGAAAATGGGATTGATATAATGACCTTCGTCTTTGTTGTAAATTGTTACATTCTTATAAAAACAGGTGAATCAGATTTTATCTTTATCCATCTTTAGAATTCAACAGGAAACGTTTCTTATCCAAATCTGCATGATGTGTCGTCGGATGAGTTTGGCCTGTGGCATAACCTGACAATCAAGAGAGTCACCACTAATGACGTTGGAGTCTACTTATGCAACCAAACACAACCAGATCACTTCGAAGCTGAAGTGGACCTCTCCGTTAGTATGTGCTCACTTGACATTTTTTTTATAGTTTCTTTTTTTCCTTACGTAACTGATATATAAATCATTAGATGTGACTTTAACATTTTATATTCATTATTTATATTATGTTTGATTGAGTAAATCTGTTTCAATAAGGCAAAAATCTATGATTAGAACAAATAATAAATTTAAGTTTAAAAGTTCTATTAACGTTGGTTAGAGTTGTGCAACATTTCAATTAGGCGATATTTGAATAAATAGAACAATTGTAACTCTGTAAGGTCTCAATGGCTACTAAAGCAGTAATACAGTAGAGTTTAAAAGTAAGGCCACCTCATAACTCACAAGCAAGAGCAGTAGGTTTTGACAAGATCATAATTTGATTGCAACACCAATACAATAAAACCAGTAAATTATAGAGCAAAGGTGCCCTTGATGCAGAAACTGCGCCTAAGTATTTAATTGTGGTACTCAATTTCAGATGGTAGCATAGAACTGAGGAACATGGTGGTCCGTTACTCCACACCACTAGAATTGACATATATCACGTGTCTCAGTGTTGAGGACAGCGTACAATGGACTTACATGAATATTGACCCAAGTGAAATAAAAACAATCCACCATGTTTACTATGCAACATCAACTGGGGGTATGAATAAATCGCAATACATCCATACTGTCACACGACAAACTATGCGGACACTCTTTACAGATATATTACAGCCGTTGCCATAAGTTCTCGGACACTTGCTATAGATAGTGACTATGGTGCATTTTTGATCTTGCATCATACTTTTTATAATCCTTGGCTATATACAGATTTAGGATATTGCGATGGTCTGCATATTGGTCAGTTTGTCCCTCCCTTTTGTCTGTCTCCCTGTCAACCATACTCATAGACATGACAGCTTCAGGTCCATTAATGCTAGGCTCATGGAACTACAGGTAATATACCTTAGAGGAAGACCTTGAATGAGTTACAAAATGGACAACTTTGAATATTTTTAGGTCACAAGAGACAAGCTTATCAGAACCTTGTGGCTCATCAATCAACACCCGCCAGCAAACATGTGGAAAATGAGGCTCTTCCCTCTGACCAACTATCTGTAACTTGATTTATATATTGACATAATTGTAGTGCAAATGTCTTTTCAGGACAGTAAATATGATACCTAAAGAAACAAATTCCAGAAAAAGTTCCAAAAAACTAGCCCAAATTTAAAGTGTTTTAAAGGGTCCGAACATTTTTGGCACGGCTGTAATTTTCTTTAGCTTCTGACATTATAATATGAAGGATACTATAGAATGCAGAAACTCAAGCATCATCTATTTGAAATTTTGGTTACAGGTGGAGCTCTCCCAGGCAGAATCGGGAACTTTGAACCAGCTGGCCTTGGCTATGGGGTGTTGACATATTCATCCAATCAAAACACTGTCGGAAAATACAAGTATTTCGTTTTGGACCCACCAGAGGTTATACAGAAAGAATTTTGGGTAATAGGCACAGGTAGGATTACATTTTATTCATCACAAGATGTAGACTGGAATTGTATGACTGCTGTCAGTTTAACTTCTTGCTTATTTCTTTTCCACCGCAAATCATTATTAATACAATTTTATTTATTTTAAAAAGGGTAATTGCAATACAGACATCCAAGTCTGCAATTTTCCCAAAACAAGACCAATCCAATTGTATTGCTTGAAAATAAAACTTTATCTGTTACAACTCATTATTTTCTCAGACAACTGATACAGTCACCATGACAAAATTTTACTGCTCTATCATTATTTGGTACAAAACTGTACCTAAAAAAGAGACTAGTAAATTGACGCGAGCGCTCAAAACTGCATCCTACATCGGTAGAGAAAGTTCAGGGTTCAGTGAATTATACCAGAATAAATGTACGAGTTAAGAAAATTCTTAACAATAAGCAACACCTATATATAGGATACTATATAGTTTTGTCCTGACAGCAGTGTGCACTTATAATACACAGTGAAACAGTCTAATACTTTATGATTGTTATTCTTAATATTGCTTTATTTACATTGTATGGGTTGACAAAACAAATTCCTTGTGTTATCACTTGGCTGAATTACTCTTATCTTACTTATTTATAATATATCCATGACTACAAAGGCAAATGCTGTATGAGATGGTAAGACTGTTACCTGTCCCAATACAGACAAGGAGAACAAATAACAGACTGGCAAATAATGCCTTGTGTAAATAATGCATGGCTAATATTTTGTCTTGAAACTTGTCTGAGCTTTGCACTGAACCTGACACCTTCCATGACCTGACCCCTTTCTATGACCTGACATCTTCCAGGACCTGAAAGTTTTCACTACAGGACTACCCAATTGATTTATAAATTACCAGAATTACAGAACAATAATGACAAAGTTTTTCAAACACCAGGTATTTAGTTGTAATCATTGGAAACCATAGGAAAAGATTGCCAGCTGTGATGCTCAATGATGTTTTATGATATAATAGTGAACTATAATGTGACATAATTACTGGCGATTGATCCGTTAGGGATGTCATTAACTTCAGCGCCTTTTCCCGGCATCGACATCGCATCTTATAGTCATGAGCAACTTCTGAACTTGCTTATGCTATGTGTAAAACATTTCAGAGGGACTCCGGTGTCATCCTGAAAATAGTATCTTTGAAGGCAAACAGCACATCATCAATTGTTCAGCAGTTGTTTGCTTTGGAGATGTCGTACCAGTATTTGCCTGGACCAAGGATAATAACACAGTCCAAGGATCCCTTTTGTAAGGCATTGTTATACCATGACAAATGTTTGAAACATTGGGATGAAATACGTGTGATTGCAATGGTCTTTAGATGTTCAAAATAGGAACCAATGTCACCATTTATTTGTTTCATCTGCCAAATAAGTAACAACTAAGAATATCAAAACTGTTGCCTGTCACACTTTAAGGAGATTTTCCTCTTATGTCTATCATAATTAAGGAACTCAAGTGTCACTTTGTGCCTGGTTAAGAAAGGCAATGGCACACTGTCGATTTTTGTCAACTTTTACCGTTGTAAACCCAAATTACAATATATGCATTATACATATTTGAAAATGTACATTGCCACATTTTGCAGAATGGATCCATTGTACACTGGTTATGGGAAGAGATGGGTATACAGACATACATTCGTGGCAGGAATAAATGATGCCAATGCAACATTTTCATGCAAAATTTCCTTTAGGTAAGTAATATTTTATATAAATACAATGTTACTTCTATATCCTTAATACAATGTCAATAGATACACGAGCACTTCATGTACAAGATATTATTATTTAAACATAATATGCAATAAACATCAATCTACGTTTGAGGATAAAACATTGATCATTATAAGTTTGGTCTCAAAATCAATTTTTAAATTTGTTGCAAAAATCATTGAAGTCACCTAGGAGCATCATGCCCGGATATGTTTACAGTCAAGTGATTCAGATTCACAAAAAAAAAATACTGAATTGCACAAAGTAATTCAGCTACTGGTATCAGAATACCAAACTCATGGAAATGGTTTAAATGGGTGGGTGATAAGGGCTTTACATCCTGTATTTCTGCACCAGTTGGGCTAATTAGGACAGGCAGAGACCATGGCAATGAGACGAAGGATGAAACAGCCATCCAACTTAGGTTCGACCGGGAATCGAACCCGGGACCCAGCGGTTGGAAGCCCAGAGTACTACCTCTGAGCTAGGCCCCTGCCCTTAAAGATTTCTGTGAGCATTCCCAACCACTCGTTTTGGCCCAGCATGATGGTGATGGAGTCATTTATTTTTATTTTTCTACGTAATTTCGATAATCACTAATTTACACTTCATCCTAGCTTTATGGCCCCGTAAACTACACAGTGGGACCCTGTGTTGGCCACTGGGTTAGAAGTCTTCATCCAGAATCTAATATATTGTTACCCATTTGTCCCCTAAAATCATTATAAACTATTAATAGCATTTCGGAATAGTTGCAACAAAATATGAAGACTAAAATAAAAAACCCAAGTTTTGGAAATGGTGATCTGTTTCCAAGTGAAGTGCCCCTTGTCATATTTCAGGGACTTTAAATTCATTAAATCATTAAAATTCCCAATGCTCACCAGTCACAACTTGAGCAATCAATGCCTTGGCACATTATGTTTAATTTATAAAACTGGGGCATTAAATTTTTGTTTCCGCAGCTGAAGTCATGTATGGTATGGTATACCATCATTAATAAATTAAACAGGACTGAACAGTTCGCGCATTGATTTAACCTGGCAATAATTCAACGGTCAAACACCTGATCTATTTTTGTTTATTTGTATGATATACTTATGTTTTAATTTCTATTTTTTTAGATATGACGGAGATTCTTCATTCGATGACACATCAGACCCAGAGTACACAGAAAGTTGCAACATCATCTATCCTTATGTTGATTGTAAGCATATGTTGCTGTTTCAAAGATGCTACCAAAATGTTTTTCTTTCAATCTATAATGCAAGCAATATATTCCATTTATGTATTTTCAGTTTCTGTAAGGAACACCACAATCACACCAGATTCAGATGATGGTCCGTTTCCAATCAGAGTTGGTCAAAATCTTACATGCTATGCTGATGGCTATCCGGAAGTGGAATACGAATGGTTCTGTGAAGGATATCCTGTAGTTAGGGGCCAGGATTATACGGTACTAATTGCGATAAACTTTACTAAGAAATCAGCGATGTTAAAATTCTTCTGACATGTTCAAAATGAGTACTTTCCAAACCTTGCTAAGTACAAGAACTTGCCTTAGAGGGCTGCACTTTCCATATCTATCTGTCTATCTGTCTATCTATCTATCTATCTTTCTATCTATCTATTAATCTCTCAATCTATCTCCCTATCTCTCTATCAAATTAAGATACTGGTCTTGATATATCTGTCTGTCTGTCTGTCTATATATGTCAATGTGTGTGTGTGTGATAAGGGTTTTACGTCCTGTATTTCTGCACCAGTTGGGCTAATTAGGACAGGCAGAGACCATGGCAATGAGATGAAGGAGGAAACAGCCATCCAACTTAGGCTCGACCGGGAATCAAACCCGGGACCCAGCGGTTGGAAGCCCAGAGCGCTACCTCTGAGCTAGGCCCCCGCCCTCTATGTACATTTTGTATGTCAATATATGTCTATCTATGTCTATCTATCTATGCACCTACTTCTCTACCTGTGTTTGGTATGAATAAATATAATATATATATCTGCCTAGCTATCTTTCTATCTGAGGGTAATGGTAGTCAACCTCACTCTTATCTTCACTCCAATGAGATCTCTTCATCCATGTGACTGTTTAATTATTTTGTTATATTGTATTGGAAAAGTAATTTTGGACAGAAACCTTATATTTGACAAATGTAAGTTATATATTGGACAAAAAAGTTATACTGGACAAAAATTTCTATTGGACAAATTTCTAGTCATTTGTGAAATTTCATTATATAGAAAATATTAAATAACAAATGGTAGATGGAAAATTATTAATATAGTTTTATTCAGATTCAGAAAGCTATATTGCCATAATATTTGACGCGTCCAATATATCTGTTTTGTCATCCAATAAAACTCAATGTTGAACTCCTTGCCATCCACTATTAGTAATTTCCAGTTAAAGCAGGATAGTCACTCAATATGACAGTGGCCAAAATGTATTGCATTCACTTCATTTTCTTCTTAATACTGATTACCTACCATCCAAAGCCTTGATGGGTTCACTATCTCTCTATAAAATAAATAAACTTCACCTGGTATTTAATTTTTCATGCCATCGAAAATCCAATATGTAAACAAACCAAGTGACGACGTCACAATACAGAATAATGGGTGATGATGCCCTTTCCATATTTCAAACTTTTTGGTCTTAATTTCATTCAATGTATCATTTATTTTTTGTAATTTGTGCCTGATAGATTCATTAGCTTACACATATTTAGTGTGCCTTGATCAAATAAAGTGATGTTCAATCATTTGATGAAGTTGCAGAAAATAGTAAAGTTGACAGTGGAGCTTTAAGTACAGCCGGGTTTGGCTTGTTGTTGGCAGTCGCACGTACTCTGGATTGCTCATAAATATTGAATTTTATTTATGAGTTGTACTGTATATGTTTTCATTAGTAACATTGCACTTCAATATGCTCTATGTCATAAATGTTTAAATTTAAACTTGGCGACAGTGAATTTCGTCTCGACAGCGAGATTCGCCACCCCTCTAAAACATGATCATACACATTGCAACGACTTGATTTGTTGCAAAACTAATAGTATAGATCATTGACAGTGTTCTAACACTGTGGCAGCCATCTAAAAGTGTTTATTGTAGTTTTAGGGGGCAGCGAATTTCGCTGTCATGGCGAAATTCACTGTCGCTGAGTGTACATGAACATCAACTTATTTATGTTATGCAGATTACCAAATTCATGGTTGGGCCAGACATTCAAAGGTGCTCCTGTGTAACGGAAAATACTTTAAACGATAACACAATACATTCACAAAACAGTTCAGTGGAATTCTATGCCAGTAAGTACAGCTACATTCAGTATACTCTCATATCCTGTTACAAAAACATGAGATACAGTCAAACAAACAATCATTAAGACACTTTTGCCTTTTCGCAAATATATGACTTTCTGTAACTACGTTGGTGAACACATTGGAATCACAGCCACATTCAGTTATTAACATATACCCCACAATCAGTTGTATACCACATAGAAAAGCCATGTGGTATAGCCTATGTGGTATACATGTGTATACTACATGGCTTACCTTACAAGGATGGGAAATGTATACCACATACTTCTATGTATGGCAGGCCAATGACAAAAAATCTCTTTTTGCAGCTAAGCGCTTCGCCGTTTAAACTCGCGCCGCCGCTTTAAAACAATATTCGGAGTCACAATTTTACAACCATTCAAAAGATAAAATTGTCAGCTCCCTATAAAAGTTTAAATTTTTGAAATCGGACAAGAATTAACGATTCCAGGAGCAAAAAACGTAACAGAAAGTCAATGATCTGTTCAGTCCACAGAACCAAGCCATTGTGTGGCTGTGTTGCTATGGGCAACGTCACAAGAGCGTCATCGCTTCGGTAATACAATCGAATAATACAGAACAATAAAACATTTTCTGTCCAAATCTAGTATAAAAAACAATTCTGACAAGAAATATTTAACAACTGGTTTGTAAATATCATTTCGTAATTTTTTTTATTAATGTGAAAATGTCCCAGAAAGTTTTGAGGTGATGACGTTGTTGACAGTTATGCAATGCTCTGATTGGTCAATGGCAAAAATTAATATTCATGAATTTTTTCTATACTACACAAAATTACAATCAATATTCTCACATAATTGCAATCAATATTGACTCCGAAATGTATCATATTCCAGCATATGCGAGTGGTATTTACCGAATTCCCCAAGACGTCGTAGTGCAATTTGGTGGTAGCGCAATACTTCAATGCACAGCGGCTGATTTTGGAAACGACACCAATGCTTGGCGAGTTCAGTGGGCAGCTCAATTTGACATTGATGATACGACATCTATCATCTACTACTCAGGCAAAGCTAGTGGTACGTGATAATATTTCATCCTGTTTTAATAAATAGAAAGATAGATGTGTGTGATTAGGGCTTTACGTCCTGTATTTCTGCACCTGATGGGCTAATTAGGACTGGCAGGGACCATGGCAATGAGACGAAGGAGGAAACAGCCATCCAACTTAGGCTCGACCGGGAATCGAACCCGGGACCCAGCGGTTAGAAGCCCAGAGCGCTACCTCTGAGCTAGGCTCCCCGCCTCATAGTTAGTTAGTTAGTGTTATTGTTTAACGCCTCATCAGCACCTGAGTGGGCTATGTAGAGGCTCTCTAGGGTAAGATTGATCATCCATAGTTGGGAGTAGAAACCAGAAGCATGCAAAAAATCAATAAGTGTCTGCATTGGATAGCTGGAGCAGCTTGTGCAATGCGCACTGTCCTGTTTTAGCCACTGGGGATAGAGGACTTCACCCCAAGTGTTTCCACCCTCACCGCGTGGAGGCCCAGGACCTTCGAGGGCCCCCCCGCCTCATAGATAGATAGATAGATAGACAGATGGCACCTTCAATTACCTCCTGCACATGCATCCGACTGATTTGTACATGTTTTTGCACACTGGCTAGTTCAAGATATAAATTTATTCTTAATAATTTTTCAGATGGCATCATAAACCCATGGCAAAATGAATTCGAAGAAATGGGGCCGAAACACAACATATTGATGAAATATGCAACAGCTAGTTTGGCAGGGACATATTTATGTATGGAGTTGAATAACTTTGAGACAGACTCATGGGCGGCTGAAGTAGTTGTCACAAGTAAGTTGTCAGATTTGTTATAATGTCTCACATTACGTAAATGAAACATATTCTAGCTGTGAGATATAATCTCTACAAAGCAGGATGTCAAGTTTTTTCCAAATTCTTTTAATTTACTCCTATTTTGCGTGAAATTCCTGTTTCTTATTATTTAATTTCACTAGAGGGCAGTACTTCCCATATCTATCTATCTATCTGTCTATTTTTAGCCGTGGTTAAATGCCTGGGACCAAAAACCAAGGTGAAGAAAGGTGACAGTACCACTTTGTCATGTCAGTTGGAATATGCCGGACACCTCAGGCCAATGATACAGTGGTTTCATGGTGACGTGTACCTGGAGGATGGAAAGGACTTCGATGTGCAAAAGTATTGTTTATTAGTTTGCCAATTCTGAGGTAACAAATACGAGCATAGGCTGCAAAACCAATTGAAAGATGTCTGCCAGTTGCATATTTTATGCTGCATGTTTACAATGTCTTTCGGTTTTTGTTTTACTTTCTACATAGGGCCTCAATGAAAAATAGGTAATGCTAATTGAGCCAATAATAAAGAAATAAATGTGCCATCCAGTTGTTATATACATGGCCAATTGTGCCACATACATTTTCGTCCAAACGCATGGTTTTCGCCTCATTATAATTAGCTAAAAACCATGCATTTATCCATGCGTTTATCCTTCTCATGGAAAATGCACGAGGCATATTTGGCCATGTAGATAGTAATCTTTATTATCATAAAAAGAAATTTTGATATGCACTTTACAAGCTGGAAAAAAAAGTAATAGCAGAGGCAGAATATATCAGCCAAGGTGGTAATTGAACAGAGCTTTAGAAGATGGAATCAGTGAAAGCTCACTGACTAAATATGAAGCTAGACAATTTATTGACTTCAGATGCCTTAATTAATAACTTGTATATACACTCCATTATATTTGTACATATTTATTGAATTTTGAATAACTCACATTGTACATTTTATTTATTTATAAAACATATTTATACAGGGTAATAAACATTTTGAGCAACAGCTCTTTTACAAAATGGCCCTGTTACAAATAAATAAAAACAGTACAATGGATCACCTGTATTGTTAATAACATTTTGTTCAAAAGAAATTGAAATTGATCAAATTTTTTTAACTATATTCTAGGAAGGACACTGTCGAAATAAACCACAATGTGCAGGTGTCAGCCGAGGGATTTCCCCACTACAGATGCCAGGTTTCATTTTGGTAAGTTTACTAAATAACAATGAGAATGAATAAGAACGTCAAAAAGACATAAATAAATATACATAGAATTAAAGGGAAGGATGCTATTTTATGACCAAAAAAAAATAAAATTACATTACCAAACTGTATTAACTTTGTGTTATTAAATGTTTACTTTTGGTATAGGTCAAAGAAGAAAGAAATTTACAAGGATGAATGCAGTATCAACATTGATATTGGTAATTATGTTCATGATGAAAGCTTACTTTTCTTGTGTTCAATATTAACACCATTCTTCACTATTACAGACTGATTTTAATTTAATAAAATACATGTTACAGTTCTACTTAAAAGGAATTAATATATATACTTTTTTTTTTTCAGGTGAAGTTTAAATACACGAAATGCATCGCTACATTACATCAATGTGAAATACAAATTCGCCAGCAGCTTCCCAATAATTTTTTCTTTAATTTTCAATATTTCTACTTGAGACATCCTAGGATATGCAAATATAAAATACCACACTTTTAAGTTGTTGTAGCAATTTTAATAAAACAAGTAGACCACTAAGACCAGTGTTTTTTTCTTCATTAATCTGAACGTGATAGTTCCACAATGAAGAGATTGTTATGGCTTGGCGTCTTTTCTGTGACAGTGTGACACATTCAAACCCATTCCCACCGTGTCGAACTGCTCGCCGAACTCCCACGAAACTACGATTTCGGCAATAAGTTGTCAGTCATCGTTAAAGTTTGCAGGTTAATTGCAAGAGTTTGTCAAAGTTCCTGGAAGGCTACAATTTTGGAAGCGTTCAAAAAACATTGTAGCCTTCTACGGAGTGAAATAGGTCATAGGAGGTCGTAGGAAGGGAGTACAGTCAACTCACCCACAAATTTCTCGCCACAAAACCAACTCGCCCAATGATAATTCGCCCATAACACAACTCGCCCCCCCCCCCTATATATTTTTTTGTATATTTATTGTTTACTTGTTAAACTTAAAGTTAAGTAATAGTCGACACACCTATATTATGCCATCATCGCGCATGTATGCGCACATGTAAACAGTCAAAATCTGTATGACATTATACCGAACCCCGGCGAATATGGGTGAACCCAGCCTAAAAAAAAAGGAAAATATAGATATATTTTAGTCTTTTCCTAGATTTAAATAGTGTTTTAAATGTCAATGAGTGACATATTTTGTAACGTTTTTTGATGATAATTGTCTTCAATGTAACCAAAAAGTAACAAAAATACACAATGTAACAAGAAAAAATAGCTCAGACATAAACAATGTCTGAATATTATTTTTTGGGGGAATTGCACTTGACTTGACCTATCAACTTCATTTCTTATAATTATTAATAATAATCAGATGTACCTGACAATGACATATATATATATATATATATATCAGTTCAGTCAAAAAGTGTGAACTTGCAGAACCCCACTTCTAAAAATGTGATATAATGCATGTCGTCTGCCTATGTATAGTTAATAGTAATATCTAGATCCAGTATTATGAATAGGTTTTGTGCATTGAATGAGCTGACAATTTCAAATTAAGGTTATATGGTTTTTTATTCATAATCACCTTTTGAAGTATAATGACAGATTATGCTACCTTTTGAAGTATAATGACAAATTATGCTACCTTTTGAAGTATAATGACAGAGAATGTCTTGTAGGATTGCAATAAATACATAATTAGAAAAATAATGTTCGAACTTATTTTTGTGATTGTCAGTGAATTATTGTCCTGAGCTTAGTTAGATCTACACCTTACTTTATTTGGATAAAAAAACATTTTCTATATAACTTTCCAGGTCATTTTATCAACATATACATTTCATATTCGTGAATATTCTTTGGTTGAAAAGAAAACAAACACATTTTTATACATTAAATATTTTATTATTCAAATATGGACATTGTTACATCGCGCTAAATGCGTAATTGTTAACTGCAGTATCCTACATAGAAAGAGGAGTTTTCGGCAATTTCTAGGAACTTTAAATTTTGAAAATCGGACTAGAAATGACAAAGTTATGCTGGATTAATGATGCAGAAGGTTACTCCCTTCATCACGGCTGGGGAGGCCGTTTCGGTGACGTGTTAATGGCGGACTGCTTGCCCTTCTTGTAGCCAGCCCCGGCAATTAGTATTAAAAAAAAAAAGTCAACAAACAAAGTGGAAACAAATCAACAAACACACAGGTGGGGGGGGGGGGAAACAATGTCAAGGGCGAGTTTTGTATTGGGCGAGTTTGGTATTGGGCGAGTTTAATATGGGCGAGAAATTTTTGGGCGAGTTGACTGGCCCCCATAGGTGGTCATAGGTGGGTTGATCATAATTGATCGTAGCATATTTATGATTAAAAAATTCTGGGTGTCAAATATTTTTGATGGATGATAATGACTTGGTGGAAAAGTTCCGAGACCTTGATGAACCAGCACTGGATGACGTGACCAGTAAATATCTTGCTTCACCAGAAGCGAAGTCAAAGCCATGTAAGGCAAGTCAGCAACTGAGAATAAATCGATTGACTCTGTACAGAGAACCAGGTGACAACTGGTCCAGCTACGAGAGGGAATTCCTGACTAAACTTACACATTTTGCTAAATGCGGCTCTCTTCGACACTGACGTCATCAATAGAAGAAGTGAAGGCAATACTGCTCTCTGATTGGCCCAAATTAAAAATTAGTGCAGAACTGTGCGACGTAAGTGACAAATTGGTTCGGAGACCTCTCTTTGAGCCACGAAAAATTTTTACCTTGAGGTTTCATATAATAGAGCGAGTGCTGAAGTCTGCGAATGGTAATTTGGGCCTGTGAGTGATCTTATCATATTTATGGTTTAGTTATGACTTTCATTCTCACTACACTATATTTCAATGATATATGTTCGGCCATTTCACTTCCAAACATTGGAGAAAAATTGCAATTAAACGCAAAGTAATTATTCAGACACTGTGACATTTGTAGAAATAGGTACTTATTCCATTTTATATGTTTGCAGATGACGGGTATGGTGATGATGATGATTCAAGATTTTCAAGATTCAAGATTTCTTTGACCAAATTTCATTGGTACATGTACATAATCATTATATATAAATACCGATCAATATGGCAGTGTGTGTGTGTGTGTGTGTGTGATTAGGGCTTTACGTCCTGTATTTCTGCACCAGTTGGGCTAATTAGGACAGGCAGAGACCATGGCAATGAGACGAAGAATGAAACAGCCATCCAAAGTAATAGTAGTAGTAGTAGTAGTAGTAGCAGCAATGGTAGTAGTAGTAGTAGTAGTAATAGTAGTATTAGTAGAAGTAGTAGAAGTAGTAGTATTGGTAGTAGTACTAGTAGTAGAAGTAGTAGTAGTAGTAGCAGCAGCAACAGCAGCAGCAGTAGTAGTATAGTAATAGGTATCAGTTACTCACGTAAATTGATTTAGTAACAGAAGCCATTTCATCGCCGTCTTCTCCACGCTGGGTTCCCGCCAAAAGTCACGTGACTCAGGCAGCCAATCAGGGCGTCCCTATGGCGCTCCACTATATAAACGACTGTATGTTTGTCATTAATTCATTCGCTACATGCCAGAAGCGTTGGTACGCGAAGTTACGTGCCTATGGGGAGGCAGGTCGCACACCCCACAGGTGTGTATGGACAATCTCGTATGGAATATCCAGCTATGAACTGTTCTGATACCGTGGATATTCGCCTCATGCTGTGTCTGGGGCGGAGCATGTTCCCCTCCAGATTCAGAGAGGCAGCAATTTTCGGTGAGTTCATCGACCTTGTTGATTTGTTGAATACTATAAGTACTGATAGTGATGAATTTAAGAGTTCTGTTGACCAATATGGAAATCTCAGTATAAAGTGCAAGAAGGCAAAGAGTGTTACTTCAAGTGCTTTTAAATGGCTTGAAGCATGGGCTGTATATGAAGTCCTTCTATGTACCCAGTTTGGGATCGATTTTTTTTCACAAAATGGTAGCGTATAGATCATTTATGCTAAAAATCATCCAGAAATACAAACTGCCGCTTGTGCTAACTTATGACATTAGACACCAACAGCTCCTCGCGGCTCGAAAATCTTTAAAATTTTCCCATTTAAATCCAGAGCTTTACATTTTAACCTTCGATTCAACCGCATTGCATAGCGCGAGCAGATGTGGTAAATGTGCTTCTAGTGAATATTCAATAGTAAATTGCCCCTCGGGACAGGCCAGAGACCTGTCCAAAGTTAGGAAGCCAGACGACATCTGTCTCCTGTTCCAGGATGACAAATGTACAGCAGGTGTTAAATGTAAGAGAAGGCATGTTTGTGTCCTCTTCAGAGGTCCAGAAAGGGTCACATCCTGCAGTAGATGCTCAAAGGGCAGGATTGGTGCCAGTGAGTTATCTAAGTAAGCCTTACTGGAAATTAATGTTGCCTGTAGTGTATGATAAGGCTAAGGCTGACAGTATATTAAGCCAGCTGTGTGAGGGAGTATATATCGGTCGCCCCAACGCTTCAGGTGTGCGTGTGTGTGTGTGATTAGGGCTTTACGTCCTGTATTTCTGCACCAGTTGGGCTAATTAGGACAGGCAGAGACCATGGCAATGAGACGAAGTATGAAACAGCCATCCAACTTAGGCTCGACCGGGAATCGAACCCGGGACCCAGCGGTTGGAAGCCCAGAGGGCTACCTCTGAGCTAGGCCCCCGCCCCCAACGCTTCAGATGGGCTAGTGTCTAATAACTGGCCATCCGCAATGGAGTTTGCTGCTGAGGTGACCGAAGTCATCGAAAATGACGCCTTCCTCAAGCGCGACGGATCTAAAATCTGCTTAACAATGATCTGTCTTACTCTGCTCAGGGCTCTGTTAATTCTGAGAATGATCCAGAAGATTTTTCGTTGTCATATTCTAGGGTTGACGATGCAGTTACTTCAGGTTCTTTATTCCAGCTGGCCTACATGGCCAAGATTGATTTGAAAGACACATATGTGGGAGTCCATCCTGACCACTGGCACATGTTGGGCACGCAGTGGAAGTGGTAAATCTTACTATTTCACCAAGGTCCTTAATTTTGGGCTTCGATCTGCCCCTGCTTGATATATTTGCAGGTGCTTTGCAGTGTTTCATGTGGGAAGAGGGCGCAACCAAGCATATCATTAGGTATGTTGATGATTTTCTGGTGGTTACCCCCTCGTCCCAAGAATGTCAAAATCAACTTAATCTTATCCTTAAGGTCACTGACCTTGCAGGGTTCACAATTCAGCAGGCCAAGGTCACTGAGCCTGACACACAAGTGTGGAGTTTCTTGGAATAGTGATTGATACTGTCAAGTGTCAGCTGAGTATCTCTGATGAGAGAGTGAACGAAATTAAGACAATACTGGCTGCTTTGGCTGATAAGAAAATTGGTACCAAGAGACAACTGCTAAGCTTAGTAGGTAAGTCAATGGTAAGTTAGCCTTTGCAGCCAGGGTGGTTAAATCAGGGAGGGCCTTTTTGGGCAGATTAATTAATTTAGCCAAGAAACCCCAGCACTTGCATCACAAGGTTAAGCTCTCCAGTGAGGCAAGGCTTGATATTGGTTGGTGGGCCAAGTGCCTGGATACCCACAATGGTGTCTTCATGTATGCACAGGACTGGTCAAAGGTCACAGTGGTGCACATCTACACTGATGTGTGTGTGTGTGAGTTATTGTTTAACGCCTCATCAGCACCTGAGTGGGCTATGTAGAGGCTCTCTAGGTTAAGATTGATTATCTATATTTGGTAGTAGAAACCAGAAGCATATAAGAAATCAATAATTGTCTGGGTTGGATATCTAGTAAAGAGATGTTGTAAGGTAGTAGCTTGAAACAGAGGTCTTCTAATGCGTTGTAAGTGGATGCAATCTAATAAAATATGTTTGATTGTTAGGGGGCGCCGACAACTCTGGCATACCGGTGCCGGTTCATTGACTAAAAGGTGTAAATGTGTAAGTCTTGAATGTCCTATGAGGCATCTGTGATATATTCCTTGATCTTTGCGAGTATTGAACCTACTCGGTATTTTATTTTGAATGCAAGGTAAGATTGAATGCAACTTGTTGTTATTACATTCATTCCATTGTCTTTGCCAGCAAGACATGATAAAAGATTTTATAGTCATTTTAAAATCAGTGTATGGAATGGTAAAATCAGTTATCTCTTTTGTAAGAGCCCTTTTTGCTGCCAGGTCTGCTTTTTCATTCCCTTCAATGCCAGCGTGTCCAGGAATCCAGCAGAATACTATGTCTTTGTATTCGTGAAGATAGAAATACTTAATAAGAACATCTAAGATCCCAGGGTTATCAAGTTGTTTATTTTGGATTGCTTGAAGAGCAGATTTTGAATCAGAACAGATAACATAACGATCTGATTCTGAGTCCTCGATATTCTTTAAGGCAAGGTAAATAGCTGTTAATTCTGCAGTGTATATTGAGCAGTGGTCTGGAAGACGACATTCAGCTATAACGGTTTTATAAGAAGTGACAGCACAGCCTACTCGTCTTTCCATTTTTGAGCCATCTGTGTATAGAAATTTGTACGATTCGTATTTAAACCTTATACTATAAAATAGGTTTTGATAGTCTACCGGATTGGTTTCGCTTTTCTTAAGCTCTGCCAAATCCAGTATAACTTTCGGGACTGGGAGAATCCATGGCGGAATGGGTGGTACTTCCGTCTCGGCAATGATTGTAGTATCAATTTTTGCAGCCTCAAGATAGAATTTCATGCGTAATCCCAGTGGTCGAATGGCGTTTGAACGAGATTCATAATGATGCATGTATTTTGGATGAAATATTACATCATATGTTGGATTTGTTGGAGTTGAAGCTACCTTTAGTATGTATTGCATGGATAACTTGATACGACGAAGGGAAAGTGGAGGTTCCCCTGCCAGTACATATAAGCTCTCTACAGGAGATGTACGAAAAGCTCTTAAGCTTAGTCGCAACCCTTGATGATGTACAGAATTCAGGCATTTTAGATAAGATGGTCTGGCGGAGCCATATACCACAGAACCATAATCAAGTCGAGAACGAGTAATTGCTCGATAGAGACGAAGGAGGACCGTTGTGTCCCCACCCCAATTATATTTGCTCACTACTTTAAGGAGGTTCATTGATTTCAGGCACTTTGCTTTCAGTGCTTTGATATGCGGAATGAAAGACAATTTGGAGTCAAAGAGTACACCCAAAAATTTTGTTTCATTCACCACTTTTATTTGACAGTTGTCAATTATTAGTGATGGATCTGGATGGTTTGATCGTAAGTAATAGAAAGGCAGACAAACTGTCTTCTGTTTAGAGAACTTGAAGCCATTTTCGAGTGACCATTTGTGAATCCTATTCAAATTTAATTGCAGTTGTCGTTCTATGGTTGGCATATATCTGGAACGATATGCAATGAGGAAATCGTCAACATATAGGGACGACATGAGATTTTCTGAGATGGAATTTACTATACTGTTGATTTTGACGTTAAAGAGGGTGGGCGAGAGAATACTACCCTGAGGGACTCCATTCTCCTGAGAGTAGGGGCTTGACATCGTTGATCCCACTCGGACCTTAAAGAAGCGATCCTGTAGGAAGGATCCGATGAAAACTGGAAGGCGACCTCGAAGCCCTAAGTCGTGGAGATCTTTCATTATTCCATATTTCCATGTAGTGTCATAAGCTTTTTCTAGGTCAAAGAATATGGCTACTACGTGTTCTCTGTTAATGAAAGCATCTCTAACATAAGTTTCCAGTCTGACTAAATGATCTAATGTGCTCCTGTGACGGCGAAATCCAGATTGGAACTCTGTAATAAGCTGGTTCGACTCCAGGAACCAAACCAGTCTATCAGTAACAATTCGCTCCATTGTCTTACATAGACAACTGGTTAAGGCTATTGGTCGATAATTCATAGGATCACTATGATCCTTCCCCGGCTTGGGAATTGGGATGACCGTGGCTTGTTTCCACAGGGATGGAAGACATCCCTTCTCCCAAATTTGATTAAAGATATACAGTAATGTTTTTAAAGAGGATTGAGGTAGGTGTTTTAAGATTTGATAATGTATATTATCAGGGCCTGTTGCAGAGTCAGTCGCTTTTAAGATGACCTTCTGAAGTTCTTCACATCTACACTGATGCCAGCAATTACGGTTGCGGTGCACTGTGATGATGAATGGTTTGCCATGGTGTATACAGATTCGCATGGCTTTTTACATAGGTCCATCAATTGGAGGGAATTCCATTGTGCCCTCAAGGCACTGGTCACCTGGGCACCAGGTCTTGCACATCAGAAGGTCATGTTTCATGTGGATAACTCCACGGTTTCTGATATACTTAATAAACTTTACACTCCATCAGTTGAATTGATGGAATTCGTGAGGCAGTGGTGTTACTTAGTCGAGCGATATTCCTTGATTACTGCAGCGGCGTATATCTCCACGCATGCCAATGTCAAGGCAGATAAGCTCAGCAGGGGGAAGCTTGATGATTTTCTTCAGCTTCACAGCGCCCCCGGTGGTCAGCTCTGGCCGTCTAATCTAGCTCACTTCAATGCCAGTATTTAAATTTGTTGTTTACGTTTCTCTTGCAGGGCTTAGCGACTTGGATCTCCGGGTGCGCCAGTTAGTATCTACCGGTCTAGCCTACATTCAAGAGGTACATCAAGTTTTGCACAATGTATAACCTGTATCCAATGCTGTATGAGCTCACAGTGCTAAGGTTCATAGCTTATCTTTCTTCAGTCACTCGCATTTAATACCATTAAGCTCTATGTAGCTGGAGTTCACTCCTGGCTGGTCATGGAAGGGTATACCCCACCAGCTATATACACCCGAGTCAAGTGGGCATTTAAGTTGATTCAGCGGGACGCACGTCCAGCGTCTCAGGCGTTTCCCATTTCTATTCAGATGCTGGCCTTGCTCCAGACGCAGCTATCCTCTACTTCTGATGATTTTTACCGCTATGTCTTTAGCGTATTATGCTTGTCTTCGTGCCGCAGAGTATTGTTATGATCCACGAGTGGCTCCGCCCCTGTTGGCATCGGATCTGGCATTTCATTCAGCACAAACTCCCTACTGTATAGTGAGAGTGCAGGCGTCTAAAACGTCTCTTAAAGGTTTCAATGTGATTGTTGGTTGTTCGCGTGCTGTCGTGTGTGCACACTGCAACCAAATCCAGTAATTGCGGAAGAGGCGCTTTGCCCACTCTAAGCCGCTCTTCTGGTTTCGAGATGGTTCTCCTCTGACCCACACATTCCTATGGTCCACCGATGCGGCATCCAGAGGTTTCGCAGATACTGAGGTTCAGCTGTTGGGGAGATGGCAGTCCAAGGCCTTTAGGTCCTACATCTGTCCATCGACACGTCATCAGGCAACTATTTTTTAGTGACATCCAAGCACGCCTCACACCTGCATTTCCTCCCGCACCAGCACCACGACTAACTCATATCATCCATCTATCTTCAGGTTTTTATCAAGATGATTGTTTTTAGATGAAACTAAAATATTTTAAAAAAAAAGTAGAATATATAAATACAAGTAAAATATATATTGTTTATACGCTCTTTGGGTGTCTACAAAGGGCGCTTATGTCATTGTAGTTATAATCATATGTATCGATTTGTTTTTTGTGCCAAAAAAAGTGGCAACTGAACCCATGTCTAATACAATGGTCTTAGTCGCTAATTATTATTATTATTAGTAGTAGTAGTAGTAGAAGTAGTAAAAGTAGAAGAAGTAGTAGTAGTAAAAGTAGAAGAAGTAGTAGTAGTAATAGTAGTAGTAGAACTGGCAGCAGTAGTAGTAGTATAGCAATAGTAGCAGCAGCAGTAGGACCAGTAGTAGCAGTAGTAGTATAGTAATAGTAATAGTAATAGTAGTAGTTGTAGTAGTAGTAAAAGTAGTATTAGTACTGGCAGTAGTAGTAGTAGGAGTAGTAGTAGTAGTAGTAGCAGTAGTAGTAGTGGATGGGTGGATTAGGGCTTTATGTCCTGTATTTCGGCACCTGATGGGCTAATTAGGACAGGGTGGGTGGGTGATAAGGGCTTTACGTCCTGTATTTCTGCACCAGTTGGGCTAATTAGGACAGGCAGAGACCATGGTAAGGCTAAGTAGGACAGGCAGGGACAGTGGTAGTAGTAGTATAGCAATTGTAGTAGTAGAAGTAGTAGTAGTAGTAGTAGTGTGTGTGTGTGTGTGTGTGATTAGGCTTTACGTCCTGTATTTCTTCACCTGATGGGCTAATTAGGACAGGCAGGGACCATGGCAATGAGGGTGGGTGGGTGATTAGGGCTTTACGTCTTGTATTTCTGCACCTGATGGGCTAATTAGGTCAGGCAGGGACCATGGCAATGAGACGAAGGATGAAACAGCCATCCAACTTAGGCTCGACCGGGAATCGAACCCGGGACCCAGCGGTTGGAAGCCCAGAGCGCTACCACTGAGCTAGGCCCCCGCCCCCACCATGGCAATGAGACGAAGGAGGAAACAGCCATCCAACTTAGGCTCGACCGGGAATCGAAACCCGAGACCCAGCAGTTGGAAGCCCAAAGCGCTACCTCTGAGCTAGGCCCCCACCCTAGTAGTAGTAGTACAAGTAGTAGAAGTAGTAGTATTGGTAGTAGTACCACTAGTAGAAGTAGTAGTAGCAGTACTGGCAGTACTGGCAGTAGTAGTAGCAGTAGTAGTAGTAGTAGTAGTAGTAGTAGTAGTAGTGTGTGTGTGTGTGTGTGAGTTATTGTTTAACGCCTCATCAGCACCTGAGTGGGCTATGTAGAGGCTCTCTAGGTTAAGATTGATTATCTATAAAAAATCAATAATTGTCTGGGTTGGATATCTAGTAAAGAGATGTTGTAAGGTAACAGCTTGAAACAGAGGTCTTCTAATGTGTTGTAAGTGGGTGCAATCTAATAAAATATGTTTGATTGTTAGAGGGCACCGACAAGTCTGGCATACCGGTGCCGGTTCATTGACTAAATGGTGTAAATGTGTAAGTCTTGAATGTCCTATGAGGCATCTGTGATATATTCCTTGATCTTGAACCTACCAGGAATTTTATTTTGAATGCAAGGTAAGATTGAATGCAACTTGTTGTTATTACATTCATTCCATTGTCTTTGCCAGCAAGACATGATAAAAGATTTTATAGTCATTTTAAAATCAGTGTATGGAATGGTAAAATCAGTTAACTCTTTTGTAAGAGCCCTTTTTGCTGCCAGGTCTGCTTTTTCATTCCCTTCAATGCCAGCGTGTCCAGGAATCCAGCAGAATACTATGTCTTTGTATTCGTGAAGATAGAAATACTTAATAAGAACATCTAAGATCCCAGGGTTATCAAGTTGTTTATTTTGGATTGCTTGAAGAGCAGATTTGGAATCAGAACAGATACAAAGGGTGTGGTCATTGAGAAAGTCTTCAATGGTTTTTCCTTTGTTGTTGTGGGAAGTGCTTCCCCATAATTGGTTATGGCTGTTAAAATCTCCTAGGATAAGACGCGGTTCAGGAAGTTGATTGTAAAGGTTCTGCAAATCACTGGCTGTAAGGTGAAAGGGTGGAGGGATATATAAGGAACATATAGTGAATGTTTTATTCAGGTTCAGACGAACTGCTGCAGCCTGAAGGTTTGTGTTAAGTGGAATATGAGAATGAATGATTCCATTTTTAACTAAAATTGATGAGCCACCAGTGGCTCTATCGTGGTCCATATTGCCATATGTATTATACATATGGTAGTTTCTCAGTTTAAAACTATTTGGAGGTTTCAGAAATGTTTCCTGCAGGCAGAAAACACTAGGGTCTTGGACCATGCAACCTATTTCATCGAAGTTGGCTCTGAAACCTCGACAGTTCCACTGAATGATACTGTCCATGAATTAGTTAAAAGAGTTTAATATTATCATAGTAAAATCTGTAGTGCATGGTATGAATTTGTATGAATATTCACTTTTTCTTCAAAGTCGCTGCCTCTTTTGGTGTTAAGATCTTTTTGGGGGCCCCACCATGCTTAGATGGTGGTCTTATGGTGCCCATTGCACTAGATTTTTCTAGTGTTTTTCTGATGAGGGGGGGTCTTTTGGGAACAACTGATCTTTTATCAATTGCCCCCTCCCGTTGAGGCCTAGGGATGGTGGTAGTCCCAGCCTCCTCTTCCATCGGCTGGTGTATCTCTTCCGACTCATCGCCGGAAGGTGCACCCTGTGAGGGTACACTAAGCTGTGAAGCAGCAACTAATGGAGCTACGAGATGTCCTTTACCGACATCTGTAGCATGCTGCTTCATTCTTGCCAGGTGATCGTCTGACTGTGAAGTCTTCGATTCTGGTTTATCTTTCTGCAAGCTTTGCCCTGCCTTGGAATAATTATAATTAGGATCTAGGTTAATCCTTCGCCTGGGCGATGATCTGGGTGAAGGAGATCTAGGTCCAGCCATCTGAGACAGGACTGAGGCATAGCTTGCCCCAGCAGCTTGTTCAGCTATACGTCGTGCTTGGGGAAAGGAGATATCCTTGGTGGTCTTTAATTTCAGGATCTCTTTCTCTAGCTGCCATTTGGGACAGCCACGGTGATAGGCTGGCTCATCACCTCCACAATTAACACAATACGATGTATTTGTGCATGGTGAGTCATGGGAATGGGCATGTTCCCGTGATCCACAGTTGGCACAGGTTGCCTTCGAACTGCAGGAGCCGCTGAAATGGCCAAATCTTTGGCAGTTGTAACATCGTTTTGGGTTCGGGATGTAGGGACGTACCCTACACCACTCGAACCCAATGCTGACCTTGTCAGGCAACACTGTGCCATCAAAGGTCAGAGTGAGTAGCTGTCGTGAATATCTTGGGGGCTGGCGATGAATGTGGATGACATTGTAGTCATCCAGCCAGTCCCTCAGTTCGTCATCGGAGCAGAGACTGCTCTCATGCGATGTTACAACTCCCTTGCAGGAGTTGAAGAACCGATGGGGCTCCACCTTAACAAGGGCACCCGCAAAGGCCTTCAACCCTAGCAATTTCAGCGACTGGTCTTTGTGGGCAACCTGCACCAGCAAGGACGAATTGCTTAAACGTCTTGTGTTTTCAACAAAACCAATGCTTTCCTTAATCGTTCTGCATATTGTTATGGCTGAAAGTTGGGAAAACCCAGCATCACTGCCAGTAACAACAAGAAACTTGGGCCAAGGCTTAGATATATCTGCATTATTTGAACTTTGAATGGCATCATCTGATGATGAGCGCAAACGTTTACTGTGTCTGGAACCAGAAGCCAATTTTTCGACCTCAGCCTGGTTTACCGCTGAGGGACGCGCACCTTGTTCACCCGGGCGACGTGCGAGCCGGTCTGAAATTGTCGATTCGGACATATTCATTTTTGTTTCCCCTGTATGGTAGGGGACACACCCTCATGTAAAGCTGGAGCAGCTTGTGCAATGCGCACTGTCCTGTTTTAGCCACCGGGGATAGAGGACTTCACCCCAAGTGTTTCCACCCTCGCCGCGTGGTGGCCCAGGACCTTCGAGGGCAGTAGTACGGTAATAGTAGAAGTAGTAGCAGCAGTAGTAGTATGGTAATAGTAGTAGTAGTAGTACAAGTAGTACAAGTAGTACAAGTAGTAGTAGTAGTAGTACTGGCAGTAGTAGGACTAGTAGTAGTAGTAGTAGTAGTAGTAGTATAGTAATAGTAGTGGGTGGGTGATTAGGGATTTACGTCCTGTATTTCTGTACCAGTTGGGCTAATTAGGACAGGCAGAGACCATGGCAATGAGACGAAGGATGATAGTAATAGTAGTAGTAGTAGTTGCAGCAGGAGCAGTAGTATAGTAATAGTAGTAGTAGGAGTAGTAGAAGTAGTATGTGTGTGTGTGTCTTTGTGTTTAACGCCTCATCGGCACCTGTTGGGCTATGTAGAGGCTAGAATGGTTAAGGATATTGAAGCTTGGTTCATGATTTTATTATTACAATTGGTAAAAATACTTTTAGGAGGAAATGATGTAAAAAAGAGTTTCAGAGAATTTGCCAGAGATAATAATGTATCATACTAGCATTAGTACCCTTGTGCGACTAGACAATCTGATGATGATAATAAATCAATTAACTGCCTGCAAATCTCACAGTTTGATAAGATTGACAACTGAAAATGACACAATTTTTCTGGAAGTTGACTTACCAAGCCATGCCTGGGAACCATTACTAGACATTGCCTACAGTCCCAGTTCAGAAACTGCAAAAGCAGTTAAGCAGATTATAAAGTCGTTAGAACAACGACACAGTGAGGATGACTCTGACTTGGACTACATTCCCGGAAGTGAGTCAGAGGATGAATATGAAAAAAGCATTAGTACCATTGTTAGACTAGACAATAGGAGGAAAATTATGGTGATCTTGTAAAAGATATAAACAATCCTAATATATACTACATGTTATGTACTAGGTCACCACTAGGGGTGTTGTGCACAATTCTGTAGTTTCGTGAATAAACTCCAGAGGGCTGCGAGCAGAGTTGCGGTTCCTCCCACCATGAAGCACATGTTCTAGTTTTCTCTCCTATTCAATGGACCTAATTAAATACAAATATTTAACGATATTTAACACTGGCAACAAGGATAATGCCTACCATCAGATCTATAGAGCAGTATGACGGAACGGAGCTGCTTTCCGCATACCTGGAAAGACTTGATGAGTATTTTCTTGCCAATGGCATTGCAAAATTTCCTGATGGTGCTGATGCAGAAGCACGTGCGGCAATCACTGCCGCCGCCAACCGAAAACAGGTAGCTTCTTTCTTGACTTTGTTGGGGAAAACGACTTATGGTGTTCTACAAGATTTATGCAAGCCTAATAAGCTGAATACAAAGACTTTTGAACAATTGTGTGAATTATTATTGACTGCACATTTCCAGCCCAAAACGTTAAAAGTTGTGGAGTCATACATGTTCCATCGCTGTACTCAACATGAGAAGGAGTCTGTGTCGCAATTTTGTGCTAAACTTCGACGTAAATCTGTGAGATGCAATTTTGGACAATTCTTACCAAGGGCACTTCGGGATCAGTTCATTGCAGGTATCTACAGTAAAGACACACAGCAGAAGTTACTAGAAGTTGATCGTGATTTTGACTAGTGTGTTACAGTGGCACTGGCTGATGAAACTGCTGTTCGTGAGAGTAAGAACTTTGCATCTGCGGATGTGCTACCTGCTTCTGTGAATGTTATGAAGAAACCTACCTTTTAAGTCTCGAAAATCGCCTGATGTTACCACCAATTCTTCTCGTACATCTGGAAACCCTCAAAAGAAGAAAGTGCCGTTTCTAAACATGCTACGTCTTACACCTACAAGTGTTACTCGTGTGGAAAGTCTAACCATGCTCGTGAAAAGTGTCGTTTCCACATAGCTTGTTTGCAAAAAGAATGTGAACCAATTATGCGAAGATGTGGATTACTCAGAAGATGAGGAGTCAGTGTTGTACATGTCATGAGATCTGATTCCATGAGCTTTTGTTTACGTTTGCCTTGACCCGGCAGTACTATGTAGGCACCGCTCATGCTCAATAAAGTGTAGACTCTCTTCTCAACATGACAACGTGTTTGTAGTTATGTGACATGGTGGCAGCGAAAAAGTGGATTTAGGCTAGGATTTGGAGCTTGTCAGTGACCAAGGATCACGACGTCTGTAGGGCAAGGATTACTGAAGCTATTGGCGCTTGTTTGTTAGCCCACATTCTCCAAGATGGCCAAATTTCGCCAGCCGAAGGAGCTCGATTTCGCTCGTCCAGAAGATTGGCCCCAATGGCGGACTAGATTTGAACGTTACCGCATTGCCTCAGAACTTTCGGAGAAATCAGGAAAAGTGCAAGTGAACTCTCTCGTGTATTGTCTAGGCCCTGAAGCAGATATTGTGATGAAGACCTTCAATTTGACGGCGGATAACAGGGACAATTTCGATGTTGAACTGGAGAAATTTGACGAATATTTCGTCCCCAAAACGCAACGTTATTCATGAACGTGCCATGTTTAACACACGTGTCCAGCAGACTGGTGAGACAGTTGAAGCTTTTATACGTGCTTTATATGAAATGGCAAATTATTGTGAATTTCCCAACAAAGAAGACTCGATTCGAGACAGATTAGTTGTTGGCTTGTCAGATCGGATTGTTTCTCGCGATTTGCAACTGAAGAGAGGGTTGTCTTTAGCTGATGCTATTGATGCTGCTCACCAAACAGAGTGTGTCAAGTTACAACTTAACAAGCAGATACCAGGATGCAAGACAGTTGATGAAGTGAAAAACAGAGGATTCCAAAAATATCAACAGAACAAAAGTCACAGCCGAGACCATGGCCAATCAAGATCTTCACAATCACATGCAGCTGGTGGCAGTAGTGCAAGTGACATTACGTGCAAATTTTGTAACAAGGTTCACCCTGCAGATCGGGGGCAGTGGGTGGGTGGGTGGGTGATTAGGGCTTTACGTCCTGTATTTCGGCACCAATTGGGCTAATTAGGACAGGCAGAGACCATGGCAATGAGACGAAGGATGAAACAGCCATCCAACTTAGGCTCGACCGGGAATCGAACCCGGGACCCAGCGGTTGGAAGCCCAGAGCGCTACCTCTGAGCTAGGCCCCCGCCCCAGATCGGGGGCAGTGCCCTGCCCAGACTGCCAAATGGCGTAAGTGTCAGCACAGGGGACACTATGCAGTTTGCTGCAAAGGAAAGAAGGGGAAAAGGAGTGTTCGCGAAGTAGACGCCCCGGACGATGGAAGAGATGGTGAGGGTGGGTGGGTGATTAGGGCTTTACGTCCTGTATTTCTGCACCAATTGGGCTAATTAGGACAGGCAGAGACCATGGCAATGAGACGAAGGATGGAACAGCCATCCAACTTAGGCTCGACCGGGAATCGAACCCGGGACCCAGCGGTTGGAAGCCCAGAGCGCTACTTCTGAGCTAGGCCTCCGCCCGAAGAGATGGCGATGAGCCGGATAGCGCTTATTTTCTTGGTTTGGTTTCTGCTGAATTGGGCGATGTTGATGCCCCTTGGCAGGTCAAACTCCCATTGTGTGGTTCCCAAGTAACATTTAAGATTGATTCTGGAGCTGATGTCTGCGTTCTGACAGACGCTACTTACAATGTTTTTAAGCTGAAACCGAGTCTTCAGAAGTGCTCTGTCAATTTAACTAGCGTGGGAAGTGAGCTAAAGTGTCTGGGTACATTCTCGACAACAATTTCAAGAAAGAACTCTCAATACGCAGTTCGGATGTATGTTGTTGCTGGTGCTAAGAATAATTTGCTCAGTCGTTCAGTCTCACACGCTATGGGGGTGGGTGGGCGGGTGATTAGGGCTTTACGTCCTGTATTTCTGCACCAGTTGGGCTAATTAGGACAGGCAGCCATACGCTATGGGACTGATTCGCTTAAACTTGAACGAGGCAGCTTTAGAGTCGTCCGTGTTCGGCAGTGTTGGATTAATTTCTTGTAATCCAGTTCAAATCAAGCTCAAAGCAGCTGCAGAACCTTAAAGTTTACATACCGCTTGACGAGTGCCAATTCCGCTTGTTTTGGACTGTTATATCTACTAAAACATGATCACTTAATAATTTCATGAAATTTACATTGTATGATTGTTTACATTTAATTGACCCAGTGCATAATGCCAAGTTTGTATCAGGTTGTATTGTATTATTACAGTTTGTGTCTTTCACACCTAGTTTCACAGTTTTGACTTTTATATTTCCCATTTGGCCAGTCAGTGTTTAACCAGCAAGCAAAGTGGACTTGTTTTCTTCAAGTTTAATTCATACAGGGAATATGATTGTAAGTAGAATATTTTCATATTTCTAAATTCTGTAATATTGTAACTTCTATTGCATTGAAGTAATATTTCTTTACATATTATCATGTTCATTTAGGTAGTACATATATATTAATTATGTTTATATGGACAGTATAAAGTTATCAGGTATATATATATATATATATGTATAGTGACACTGGGTCAATCCTTTTGTTTGCAGCTAACCACACAAATTCTGCAATAAAGATGTGCGTTAGAAAATCTCTGCTGTCAAGTCTGATTGATAAAAGTTAGAATCTTCCCTAAAATTCAAATCTTCTGGATACTGCTGTCACTTATGCAACATGTCTGAAACTGAAGAAGGATCTTCTCAACAAGGTAGCAGTGTCATAGCTGATAAACTGAAGACAAGTCGATCAAGATACGCAGGCTGGCTCACAAGAACTCTTAGTCAATATGACTCCAATGCTGACGTACCATCTGTGCTTAGAGCACTTAAAGAACGCATCTCCATACAACTAAGCAAGTTGCAAGCTGCACATGGAAAGTACCTTGATGTCCTCAGTGATGATGAACAAGTAGACGATGCTGAAGAATGGTTCGATGGATATTTCCAGAAGACAACCAAGGTTCTCAATGAGATTGACACAAGGTTAAAATTACAACATGAGTCTAAATCAGATGCAGAGGCTGGAGCATCAAATGATAAGGAATCCAAACCTACTGGATCATCCACCGAATCTAGTGAGTCTGTTACTAACAATGGAACAGAAGCATCGTCCACGAAACCTGAGAATTCTGCAGCCCCTAAGTTCAGTGCAAACTCATGTGCCATCGATGCATGGATTGATGACCTCACCATTGGCCGTGAAACTTCTGTCTCTCAGGGTGATACTACGAATGATCTTGCCACAACTATCGCTCGCTTAGAGATTGAACGTGATCTGCCAAAAAATGCAATTCCTGTATTTGATGGTTCTGCCCTCTTGTGGCCAAGATTTATTGAACAAGTGCACTCCAGAGCTGGTTTAGAAGATAGACATTTGTGAAGCCAGACATTTGATTCAAGGCTTGGGTTATAGTGGCCGGAACTACGCACAGGCATTAAAGGAACTTAAATTTGCATTTGGTCACCGTGTAGCTGTAGCCAGAGCCCACATCCACACCATCGCATCTGGAAATGCACTCCCTCCTGGAGATCCTGTGGCCTTGCGAAACTTTTACGTGTCCGTCAGAGACTGCATCACTACCCTTTGACAAATGTCATACACCAGTGATGTTCTTCAAAGAACTGCTCGTCGTATTCCACCAGATAGGCGCATGAGATGGAATGATTTTATCCGCAACGTATGTCGTAAGGAGGAGCCGTCTCTTACTCATCTCGAATCCTGGTTGAAAGATTGCATAGAATCGGAATTTAACCCATATGCAATTGGTCAATCACACATCAAGAAACAAGCGCAATCTACTCCCACATCTCCAAGACCTCATACATCATTTGCGACATCATCTGATCAAACCCATCAGCGTTCTGACTATGTTGACTTGAAGAAATGTCCTATTTGTCAAGGAACTCATCATGCAGCTAAGTGTGACTCTTATGTGACTAAGTCCATCGAGGATAGATATGAATTAGTTAAAACAATGAATCTTTGTTTTAATTGCTTATATCGTGGACATAGAATAGCAAACTGCAAGTCCTCAGTCTCATGCAAGGTGTCTGGTTGTCGAAGTAAGCACCACACGTCCCTTCATCGAACAAGGCCTGCAAAGACAGATCAAACAACCTCTGCTCAGGTTAACAATGTCATAAAGAAGTCAGCAAAGGTGAACTTTCAAATATTGCCAGTAATTGTAAATGGTAACAATGGCCGCAGCCTCAAGACTTATGCATTGCTTGATTCCGCAAGCGATGTTACCATGATTGATGATGAACTGGCACAAGAGCTTGGGTTGAAAGGAAAACATGAGATCTTAAATTTGCATACATTGAGCTCACCTGTATCACTGTCTTCTAGGAAAGTAGTGTTCAATTAGCAGTCTTATCATAACCCTGAGGCCAAATCTTTGTGGATTCAAGAAGCATGGCCAAGACGTGAAGACGTGAAGACGTGAAGAGGTGAAGATTCTTATTGGTGCAAATGTTCCAAGGGCACACATACAAATTAACTCACTTGTTGGACAAGCTGATGAACCTGTGGCCTTCGAAACGCAACTGGGATGGTGCTTAATGGGTGGTGTGTCTTCAGACTCAGCTGATGTTAATTCTGCAGCTGTTAATTTCTTGACAACAACTGAATCCGAAACTCTTCGGCACAAGCAAGTTGAACAATTCTGGAGCACTGAGTCATTTGGTGTCTCTGTAAATTACCCCAAACCCACTTCAGTTGAAGACCTCAAAGCATCAGATTTATTAAAGACCTCCACGAGATTGGTTGATGGACACTACGAAGTTCCCATGCTATGGCGAATTCCTGAAACTAGCATGCCAAACAACAGGGCTATGGCAGAAAGAAGATTTGCATCTCTTACTAATAAACTTAAGTCCGACTCCAATCTTAGAGACAAATATCAAGCTGTGGTTAATGGATATATCGCTGATGGCTATGCAAGAAAACTGACGAAACCAGAAGAACACAATGCAAGTAAGAAGACATGGTATTTACCTCATCATGGTGTGGTGAACCCCAGAAAGCCGGACAAACTCAGGGTTGTTTTTGATGCTGCAGTCCAATGGTATTTCTCTTAACAACCAATTAATGTGTGGTCCGGATTTAACAAACAGTTTGTTCTTAGTTCTCCAAAGATTTCGCATAAGACAGATTGCTTTAGTGGCTGACACCCAACAAATGTTCCATCAAGTTCGAGTTTCTGAGACTGACAGCAATGCCTTGCGCTTCCTATGGAAACCAGACTTGAGCAAGCCTGGCCCACCAGAAGTGTATAAAATGCAAGTACATATATTTGGCGCGACTGACTCACCTTGCTGTGTCAATTATGCCCTACAGCTAGCCGCTATGGATCACACTACTGAAGAAGAATTGCTGGCTACCCGAACTGTTCTTGAAAATTTTTATGTCGATGACATGTTGAAATCTGTAGATGATGTGAAGACTGCTGTTGATCTTGCAACTAACATTGCCAGCTTGCTTGCTCGTAAAGGATTTACTCTTACCAAGTGGATGTCATCTTCAAAGGAGGCACTTTCGCAAATTCATCAGACATCGGGATCTCATCCTGAACTCAACTTAGACTTAGATGACTTACCTGTTCAGAGGACTTTGGGTGTATGTTGGAATGTGCAAGGTGACCATTCCTTCTTTAACATCAATCGTAAACCAAAGGTTAGCGACAAAACGTATCATTGTCAGTACAGTGAGCTCAGTGTTTGATCCTTTGGGATTCTTGGCACCATTTACTTTTCGAGCTAAATGCTTCATTCAGGACTTACGGCAAGAAAATGTTAGCTGGGATGATATAATTTCTGAAGGACTTCAACAAAGATGGGTTGAATGGTTGAATGATCTGCCCAATCTCTCTCAATTTCAAGTGCCAAGATGTTTTGGAATTCTTGCTGATTCTATCCGACTGGAGTTACATTCATTCTGTGATGCTTCCGAATTAGGATTTGCAACTGTTACTTATCTTAGGATAGAAAATGGTCCTGATGATGTCACTTGTTCTTTCGTAGCCGCCAAGACTCGTGTAGCTCCAAGGAAACAGGTGTTAACCATACCTAAGTTGGAACTTCAAGGAGCAGTGATGTCCATTCGTCTTGTGAACGTCTTGAAGGCTGAGTTTGCTCTTGACTGAGTTGTCTTTTGGACGGATTCAATGACTGTTCTTAGATATATCCGCAATGAGACGAAGAGATGGAAGGTATTTGTCGCCAATCGAATCACGGAAATTAGGGAACATTCCGAGCCAGACCAGTGGCGATATGTGCCTTCAAAACAGAATCCAGCAGATCATGCAACAAGAGGATTATCGGCAATGGACATCACTTCGAATTCATCATGGCTGACAGGTCCTGAGTATTTGTTGAAAACTGAAGTTAATTGGCCAACACAGCAACAAGTTACTACAACAGTTGATGATGATGATGAGAACCTGCGTAAGATTGTCACAGTGCACAATTTTCAATGTCAAGTCAACAAGCCAAGTGTTGATCTTCGAGGCATCATTGATCCGCATCACTTTTCATCTTGGAACCGACTACAGAGGCATACAGCATGGGTACTTAGAGCCAGCGGAAGGTTCTCCAGAGGAAGGCTGTTTGATGTTAGTACAGCCGGCAGCACTTACCTTTCTTGCAGTGAACTCCAAGATGCAGAGGTCGCACTAGTTCGCTTGGCTCAAATGGAGGGCTTCTGCAAGGAGTACATTGCCTTGAAGACCAGTTCCAGCATTGAAGAATGAAGTCCCATTCTTCCACTTGATCCATTCTTTGATGCTTCATCTCAAGTGATCAGAGTTGGAAATCGCCTGAGGAATGCACCTGAGGTTGTGGAGTGCAAACATCAGTATCTTCTGCCATATGACCATCCGGTGTCAAGGTTGATTATCCATGATACTCACCTGAGTTAGTTAGTTAGTGTTATTGTTTAACGCCTCATCAGCACCTGAGTGGGCTATGTAGAGGCTCTCTAGGGTAAGATTGATTATCCATAGTTGGTAGTAGAAACCAGAAGCATGCAAAAAATCAATAATTTTCTGCGTTGGATAGCTGGAGCAGCTTGTGCAATGCGCACTGTCCTGTTTTTTGCCACTGGGGATAGAGGACTTCACCCCAAGTGTTTCCACCCTTGCCGCGTGGAGGCCCAGGACCTTCGAGGGCGATACTCACCTGAAGTTGGCTCATGCTGGATCTGAAGCTATCATCGCATCCGTGAGAAACAAGTTCTTCGAGGGCGATACTCACCTGAAGTTGGCTCATGCTGGATCTGAAGCTATCATTGCATCCGTGAGAAACAAGTTCTGGCCAGTTAAGTGCAGACTTATAGCTAAGAGAATCATACACCAATGCATGTCCTGCAAACGCCATACTGTTCAACCTGCAGTTCCTTTGATGGCTAACTTACCTGCTCAACGGATAACCTCTTTCACTCCTCCATTTATCTTCACTGGTTTGGATTATTTTGGTCCCATGATGGTGAAGAGAGCTCGAAGTAGGAACAGCGGAATCTGCAAGAAGATGATCTCGTTCTGCTGGTCGATGACCACAGCCCTCATGGACAGTGGAGACTAGGTCAGGTTGTGGAAATCTATCCCAGCAATGACAACAGAGTTCGATCACTGAAAATTCAGACATCTTGTGGCACATATGTGAGACCTGCGACAAAGGTCTGCCTCATGGAGAAAGCTGTCTCAAAGAATTAAGTTGAGGACTTACAGCCCTCAAGGGGGTGCTGTTTTGGACTGTTATATCTACTAAAACATGATCCCTTAATAATTTCATGATATTTACATTGTATGATTGTTTACATTTAATTGACCCAGTGCATAATGCCAAGTTTGTATCAGGTTGTATTGTATTATTATAGTTTTTGTCTTTCACACCTAGTTTCACAGTTTTGACTTTTATATTTCCCATTTGGCCAGTCAGTGTTTAACCAGCAAGCAAAGTGGACTTGTTTTCTTCAAGTTTAATTCATACAGGGAATATGATTGTAAGTAGAATATTTTCATATTTCTAAATTCTGTAATATTGTAACTTCTATTGCATTGAAGTAATATTGCTTTACATATTATCATGTTCATTTAGGTAGTACATATATATTAATTATGTTTATATGGACAGTATTAAGTTATCAGGTATATATATATATATATATGTATAGTGACACTGGGTCAATCCTTTTGTTTGCAGCTAACCACACAAATTCTGCAATAAAGATGTGCGTTAGAAAATCTCTGCTGTCAAGTCTGATTGATAAAACCGCTACTTCCCAAGGTAAAGGCCGAGTTGGAATGCATGGAGAAGGAAAACGTCATTACAGCCGTTACAGAGCCTACAGAATGGTGCTCGCCAATGGTTCCAGTGATCAAGAAGGATGGCAATGTGCGAATTTGAGTTGACCCGAAGAGACTCAACCAGGCAGTGTTACGTGAGAGATTCATGCTTCCAACACTAGATGATGTTCTGTCAAAGCTTGCTGGAGCCACAGTTTTCTCCAGTCTTGTTGCTGCAAGTGGGTTTTGGGCTATCCCGCTTAGTCCACAGAGTGCCAAGTTGACTACGTTTATTACACCATTCGGTAGGTATTGTTTTTGGAGGCTTCCCTTTGGAATTTCAAGTGCCCCAGAAATCTTTCAAAGAGTGATGTTCGAACTCTTGAGGGAATTGGAAGGTGTGACTGTTTATATGGATGACATTTCAGTTTATGGTTCATCCGCAGTGGAACATGATGCAAGATTGAAGCAAGTTCTACAGAAGATTGATGCTTCAGGCTTGAAACTTAACAAGAACAAATGCAAGTTCAATGTGAACAACATTGATTTCTTAGGACACCACTTTACGAGCAATGGAATGTGCCCATTTGAGGACAAACTACAGGCGAATTGAGACCTGGATGCTCCGACTAGTGTGTCAGAATTGAAACGATGCTAAAGGATGTTCAACTATTTGGGTCGTTACGTGAAGAATCTCGCTTCTGTACTTCAGCCGCTTAATGTGTTGCTTCATCAAGAGTCGACATGGAATTGGGGTCGCACACAAGTTGAGGCGTTCGAGAAAGCCAGAGATGCGATCACCTCCGCTCCAGTCCTTGCATACTTTGACCCGGAGAAACCTACAGTGTTCAGTGCCGATGCAAGCAGCTATGGCTTGGGTGCTTGTTTAATGCAGAAACATGGAGATCAGTTGAAACCCGTAGCCTTTGAGTCACAACTGTTGAGTGATGCTGAAAAAAAGGTACGCACAAATCGAGAAAGAGTGCTTAGCAGCCGTGTGGGGATGTGAAAAGCTTGCTACGTATCTTGTTAGATTACACTTTGAATTACTGACTGATCACAAGCCGTTAGTTCCATTGATCATGACCAAGGACATTGACCGTGTACCTGTCAGACGTCAACGCTTGTTACTTCGTTTGATGCGATTTGATGTCAGTGGGTCGTACGATCCAGGCAAAGATCTCGTCATGACAGACACCTTGTCTCGAAGTCCCTTGCCTATCAACCACCAGGATGTGTCTACCGCAGCAGAAGAAGTGCAGTTGTTCGTTGAAAATGTTCAACTTAAAGGGTTCTCGAGTGGACACTCGGACAAGATACGTGTCGCCACAGATGCTGATGATGAATTGCAAGAACTTATGCAGATTACTATGTCTGGATGGCCACCTTATGTTAAGGATGTGGTACCCCACCTTCGCAAGTACTATAAACTGCGAACTCACTTATCTGTGTCACAAGGACTTTTGTTGTATGATGATCACATATTCGTACCTCGAAGTATGCGTGAGGAAGTTTTGACCAAACTACATGCAGGTCATCATGGGATTACTAAGTGCAGGCAGAGAGCTAGGGATACTGTGTTCTGGCAAGGTCTCACTCTCGATGTGAAGCGAGTTGTAGAGAACTGTCAGTTGTGTCAAGAACACCAACGTCGACAACCCCATGAGCCGCTGATGCCCACTCCCATACCTGGTCGCCCCTGGGAAAAGGTCGGGGCTGATTTGTTTGAGAACAAAGGACTTCATTTCTTACTTGTGACTGATTATTTCTCAAGATATATTGAGATTGTACGTCTTCAGAAGTTGACCAGTTGTCATGCTATTTACAAGCTCAAGAACATGTTTGCAAGATGGGGAATACTGACCACTCTCTTATCGGACAATGGTCCACAATTCGCGTCAATGGAATTTGATCGGTTTGCTCAGGAGTATGGATTTCGTCATATCACTTCCAGCCCTCATTTTCCGCAGTCAAACGGTGCTGCGGTGCTGCAGAGAGGGGTGTACAGATTGCAAAGGCAATCGTTCGACGACCGGATCCGTTCCTAGGGCTGATGGCCTATCGCTCGACCCCCCATTCTGCAACAGGATACAGTCCTGCCCAAATTATCATGGGCCGGAATATTTGTACCACTATTCCTTGTCTAGATCCTCACTTGGAGCCACAGTGGCCTTCGCGCTCTCAAGTGCAAATTAATGACGACAAGGCAAAGACAAATTACAAGGTCTATTATGACCGTCGCCAAGGTGCCCGTGACCTTACACCAGTTCAAGAAGGTCAAATGGTGCATGTTCGTACAGACCACGACAAACTGTGCAACAAACTGCTGGCACCCCTCGATCGTCGGTTGTTCAAACAGCCACTGGTTCTACAGTAAGACGTAATAGGAAACACATCCGTCCAACCAGTGATACTGGTATTCACGTGAATACTCCCGACATAGTGAATGCTACTGTTCCTTCAGTCCCAATGACTATCGCAAGTCAAACAATAGCTACGCCCACTGACTCCAGTGTCACCCGCTCTGGAAGAGTCAGTAAGCCAGTTGTCAGATTGGATCTGTGAATCATTAACATTGCTTTATGCAAAACCCAAGAGAAAGTGACTCTGATATTATTTACATGAATTTATTTGCTTTATGATGAACATTTTGTGTCTTATATTTTGCCTTATACAAATTCATTTAACAGCTGTCAAATTACAAAGTGACTGTTTAACATTGTATAATATGTTGTGTTCATATCATACTCTGTGAAATTACAGTTCTATATAATGTGTGTGTGTGTGTAGAATTAAGGTTCTTAGATCTTAATTATGTTTTATCATATATCTTAACTGGTGGTGGGTGGATTTAGGGCTTTACGTCCTGTATTTCTGCACCAGTTGGGCTAATTAGGACAGGCAGAGACCATGGCAATGAGACGAAGGAGGAAACAGCCATCCAACTTAGGCTCGACTGGGAATCGAACCCGGGACCCAGCAGTTGGAAGCCCAGAGCGCTACCTCTGAGCTAGGCCCCCGCCCATATGTTAACTGGTAGATTAGAAGTTTGATACATTTATCAGCTAGATTTGTATTCTCAGAAATTTTACTCTTAAGCGTGAATTACATATGTTGTATTTCAAGTATTGGTAATTGCTTTAAGCTCTATTGTGTGTGTGTGTGTGTGTGTATTGTTTAATGCCTCATCAGCACCTGAGTGGGCTATGTAGAGGCTCTCTAGGTGGTGGGTGGGTGGGTGATTAGGGTTTTACGTCCTGCACCAGTTGGGCTAATTAGGACAGGCAGAGACCATGGCAATGAGACGAAGGATGAAACAGCCATCCAACTTAGGCTCGACCGGGAATCGAACCCGGGACCCAGCGGTTGGAAGCCCAGAGCGTTACCTCTGAGCTAGGCCCCTGCCCCGAGGCTCTCTAGGTTAAGATTGATTATCTATATTTGGTAGTAGAAACCAGAAGCATGTAAAAAGTCAATATTTGTCTGTGTTGGATATCTTGTAAAGAGATGTTGTAAGGTAGTAGCTTGAAACAAAGGTCTTCTAATGCATTGTAATAATCTAATAAAATATGTTTGATTCTTAGGGGGCACCGACAACTCTGGCATACCGGTGCCGGTTCATTGACTAAAAGGTGTAAATGTGTAAGTCTTGAATGTCCTATGAGGCATCTGTGATATATTCCTTGATCTTTGCGAGTATTGAATCTACCAGGTATTTTATTTTGAATGCAAGGTAAGATTGAATGCAACTTGTTGTTATTACATTCATTCCATTGTCTTTGCCAGCAAGACATGATAAAAGATTTTATAGTCATTTTAAAATCAGTGTATGGAATGGTAAAATCAGTTATCTCTTTTGTAAGAGCCCTTTTTGCTGCCAGGTCTGCTTTTTCATTCCCTTCAATGCCAGCGTGTCCAGGAATCCAGCAGAATACTATGTCTTTGTATTCGTGAAGATAGAAATACTTAATAAGAACATCTAAGATCCCAGGGTGATTCTGAGTCCTCGATGTTCTTTAAGGCAAGGTAAATAGCTGTTAATTCTGCAGTGTATATTGAGCAGTGGTCTGGAAGACGACATTCAGCTATAACGGTTTTATAAGAAGTGACTGCACAGCCAAGTCGTCTTTCCATTTTTGAGCCATCTGTGTATAGTAATTTGTACGATTCGTATTTAAAGTCTACCGGATTGGTTTTGCTTTTCTTAAGCTCTGCCAAATCCTCTCTATTTACATACACGGGAGAGAAAGTTTGTTTGTTTGTTTGTGATTAGGGTTTTACATCCTGTATTTTTGCACCAGTTGGGCTTATTAGGACAGGCAGGGACCATGGCAATGAGATGAAGGAGGAAACAGCCATCCAACTTAGGCTCGACTGGGAATCGAAGCCGGGACCCAGCGGTTGGAAGCCCAGAGCGCCGGGAGAGAAAGTTACGCCACTGGGAGAGTGCATTGTGGATGTTATATACAAAGATTCAAGATACAAGTTACCATTGTTAATTTTGCCTGGTGATGGCATTGCGTTGTTTGGTCGCAATTGGTTAAAAGATGTAAAATTGGACTGGAAAGTACTTCGAGGACTGAACCAGATATGTCCAATTTCATCCAATGATCCGACTATTCCTGCTGTTTCGTCTGATGTCACTGTGCAGGGTCTTATGAAGAAACACAGTCAGTTATTCAGTACTGGTTTAGGCATGTACACAGGCCCACCTGTAGAACTTGACATTGAACAGAAACCTACATTTCACAAAGCAAGACCTGTACCTTATGTGCTCCATCTCAAGTTGCTTTAGAGAAGATGGAGAAAGACGGGATTATTTCAAGAGTTCAAAATGCTCCATGTGCTGCACCAATTGTGCCTGTGGTTAAGCAAAACAAGACTATTCGAATTTGCGGTGATTTCAGTGTGACTTACAACTCTTGTGCTATACTAGTCACTTACCCTATTCCCAAGGTGGAAGATTTACATGTTGCGCTTCGTGGGTGCAAACTGTTCAGTATTCTGGACATGTCACAAGCGTATCACCAGATTCCAGTTGCAGAGGAGATTTAGAAGTGGCTTACAGTGAACACTCACATTGGATTATTTGCTTACCAAAGGATACCAAATGGGATTTAATCTGGTCCTGGAATTTTTCAGGAAATTATGGACAAAGTTCTCACTGGAATTCCTAAGGTTATTTGTTATCTCGATGACATTCTGGTGGCTGGTGAAGATGAAAAGGATCACCTAGCTACTTTATCTGTGGTGTTCGAGCGTCTGGAAAAGGCCGGTTTCAAATTAAATGCGTCCAAATGTCAATTTGAAAAATCTTCTGTTACTTACCTTGCTCACAAGATTGATGCTGATGGTCTTCACCCTACTGATGTTAAATTGAAAGCCATTCGTGAGGCTCCTGTCCCTCAAGATGTCACTCAACTGAAGTCCTTCCTTGGATTATTGATATTTTATTCTCGATTCTTACCGTACCATTCTTCAGTCCTTGCTCCACTTATTAAGTTACTCCGCAAGGGAGTTCCTTTGAAATGGACATCTAGAGAAAAAAAAACGTTCAATGATGCGAAAGAACTCTTACTGAACTCTCAGACTTTAGTGCACTACAATGATGCACTACCATTGTATTTATCATGTGATGCATCATCTTACGGTGCAGGTGCTGTGTTATCACACCTGATTGATGGAAGTTTCCGACCTGTTGCGTTTGCTTCATGCTCACTTAATAGTGCTCAGAGGAATTATTCTCAACTAGACAAAGAAGCATTCAGCATCATTTTCGGTCTAAAAAGATTTCATCAATTTCTGTACGGACGTTCTTTCACAATTATTACTCATCACAAACCTTTACTGACTTTACCTAGTCCTGTCAAACCTGTTCCTCCACATTGTACTGCTAGACTACAGAGATGGTCTTTAATTCTTGCTTCCTATGATTACAAGTTGGAATACAGAGCAACAAATGCACACTCTGATGCTGACAGTATGTCTAGATTACCATTACCTGCTACATGGTCTGCAAAATGTGTGTACTCAGATTGCTAATTCTTGGATGAAATTACTTTGTGTATTGATCATGAAATGATCAAGAAAGAGACTTTGAAAGATCCTGTCCTGGCAGCTGTCTATCGTTATGTGCTTGTTGGCTGGCCTGGAGATCTTGATGATCCAAGATTTCAACCTTACAAAAGAAGAAAGGATGAACTGATCAGGGATGTGTTCTTTGGGGTACTCGTGTGATTGTACCACCAGTGCTACAGGAAGCTGTTCTTAATGAGCTACATGATACGCACCCTGAGATTGTTCGAATGAAAATGTATGCACGTTCGTATGTTTTGTGGCCAAATCTGGATTCTCAAATTGAAAAGACTGTTTCTACTTGTAATTTGTGTCAAGAAATGCGAGCTGATCCACCTATAGCTCAAGTTCATCCATGGGCATTTCTTACATCGCCATGGTTTCGTGTTCACATTGACTTTGCTGGTCCTATACATGGACACATGTACTTGGTTAATGTTGATGCTTACAGCAAGTATCCTGAAGTTGTGAAAATGTCGAGTACGACTACTGCTGCCACTTTGACTGCTTTACGAGAAGTATTTAGTGGACATGGCCTGCCAAAAATACTAGTGTCCGACAATGGACATCAATTAACTTCAGATGAATTTGAAAATTTCTGCCTGAAAAACGGCATAATTCACCGTACATCAGTGGTCCATAAGCCAGCGTCAAATGGGCAAGCTGAAAGAGTAGTGCAAGTGTTGAAATCGCTGTCAAACAAGCTGACTTAAGTAAGACAAATCTAGATACAGTGTTATCGAAGTATCTTCTTGTCTACCGAGTCACGAAGCATTCTACTACAGGCGAGTCTCCAGTCTCCAGCAATGTTACTGATGGGTCGAAATTTACGTACCCACATGGACCTGATTAGACCTTCCGTCAGGTCTCATGTTGAAATACAACAGCAAAAGATGATGGACAGATCAGCAACCCGAGGATGTCGCTAGCTTTACTGTGGTGATACTGTTCAAGCTCGTAATTTTGGAATTGGTCCAAAATGGAAGCATGGGGTCGTGGTAGAAATTTTGGGATCAAGACATTATGTAATTGACATTCAAGGAAAATTGTGGAAACGACACATCGATCAGTTGTTACATTCTCAAATCGAAGTGAAGTAAAATTGCAAGTGTGCTTTATCAACCTGTGCTAAATTCTGTTCCTTTAACCCCCAAAGTTCCATGTGTTCAAAGTGAGTCAAATGTGCCTAGTGCTGGTGCTGATACTGGATTAAAGTAGGTAGGTAGGTAGTGTTATTTTTTAACGCCTCATCAGCACCTGAGTGGGCTATGTAGAGGCTCTCTAGGGTAAGATTGATCATCCATAGTTGGTAGTAGAAACCAGAAGCATGCAAAAAATCAATAAGTGTCTGCGTTGGATAGCTGGAGCAGCTTGTGCAATGCGAGAAATAAAACTCAGAACACTGTGCCTGTAGCTGCAAAACGTTATCCATCACGAGAATCAATAAGACAACCAAGCTATCTGAAAGACTATTCAAAGTGACTCATTGTAAATTGTAATAAGTTGATTTGTTGAAATTTGGACATTTACTGATTGATAAATTTGGACATTTACTGATTGATACCTTGGACATTTAATAATGCATATTCTTAATGTTGATTCACAAATTGTTGTGCCATGATATGTCAATTGTATGTTTGAAAACTTGCATGGTTGAACTAGTTTTTGCTGTAAATTAGAAATTACTTAAATTGTAGCAATAATTAATAGCTTACATTAAATATTCATAAATTGTCAAATTTAAAGTAGAAATTATCATAATTTCTTATAAGTTATTCTTGTTACATTATGTAATACAGTGGGTCTCATATTATTGTACCTATAGTTCCATATTCCACCAATGTTCAGTGGTATACAGTTTTACCTAGATACTTAAGTCATATTTACTTGTTCGTAAGTTCAGTATTCTGAAATGTTCAGTGTTCGATTACATTTCTTTTTAAGAAGACAGGATCTTATGTACTAGGTCACCACTAGGGGTGTTCTGCACAATTCTGTAGTTTCGTGAAAAAACTCCAGAGGGTTGCGAGCAGAGTTCCGGTTCCTCCCACCATGAAGCACATGTTCTAGTTTTCTCTCCTATTCAATGGACTTAATTTAATACAAATATTTAACGATATTTAACACTACAGGGCTGTTGATTTCGGCAAAATGACCAAGGCTGGAAAACTCAAAATAAATTTCCGAGTTGCTAACTCGCTCCAAGCATGCCCATTTGGGTGCAAGCAATTATACAGAAACTTTGCTCATTCTTAATGTTGATTCACAAATTGTTGTGCCATGATATGTCAATTGTATGTTTGAAAACTTGCATGGTTGAACTAGTTTTTGCTGTAAATTAGAAATTACTTATATTGTAGCAATAATTAATAGCTTACATTAAATGTTCATAAATTGTCAAATTTAAAGTAGAAATTATCATAATTTCTTATAAGTTATTCTTGTTACATTATGTAATACAGTGGGTCTCATATTATTGTAATACAGTAGGTCTCATATTATTGTACCTATAGTTCCATATTCTACCAATGTTCAGTGGTATACAGTTTTACCTAGATACTTAAGTCATATTTACTTGTTCGTAAGTTCAGTATTCTGAAATGTTCAGTGTTCGATTACATTTCTTTTTAAGAAGACAGGATCTTATGTACTAGGTCACCACTAGGGGTGTTCTGCACAATTCTGTAGTTTCGTGAATAAACTCCAGAGGGCTGCGAGCAGAGTTCCGGTTCCTCCCACCATGAAGCACATGTTCTAGTTTTCTCTCCTATTCAATGGACTTAATTTAATACAAATATTTAACGATATTTAACACTACAGGGCTGTTGATTTCGGCAAAATGACCAAGGCTGGAAAACTCAAAATAAATTTCTGAGTTGCTAACTCGCTCCAAGCATGCCCATTTGGGTGCAAGCAATTATACAGAAACTTTGCTCAGCATGTTCTGAAAAGTGAACTTCACTGCAAAGAAGCAAAGGTGGTGGGTGGGTGGGTAATAAGGGCTTTACGTCCTGTATTTCTGCACCAGTTGGGCTAATTAGGACAGGCAGAGACCATGGCAATGAGACGAAGGATGAAACAGCCATCCAACTTAGGTTCGATTGGGAATCGAACCCGGAACCCAGCGGTTGGAAGCCCAGAGCGCAACCTCTGAGCTAGGCCCCTGACGGCTGAAATTCAAAGAGAGGAAACACTCTTGACAAAATTGCGACTTAGAGGTTATCATCTCCCCAACATTCAAGTTCTGCAAAGAGGCAGAGGCCAGGTCTTCCTGTCAAGATGGAAAAAATCCGAAACATTTGATATGTCCAAGTATGGGCCATGCCCAAATTGCCTCGACTGGGTTAAGGAAAATTGTATCACTAGACACCAAAAACTATGTCCAGGAAGAGGACAGCCAGAGCATTGTGACAGCTTAGGCTCTTTATTAACACAGTCAGATGTTCTTGCTGGACGAATTCAGCATAAACTCAGTAAGCCTCTCCTGGAAGAAGTATTCCCAATGATGCAAAATGACAACATCAGCCAAATTGCCAAGAAGGTCAGACTGATTATTGCCCATTGCAATGATTGGATGACCAAAAACACAGGAAACCGTTTGATGAGAATACACTACACGTCTGCTAAGATGAGACTTATGGCACGTCTTTCACAGCACCTTTTAGAGAATGTGACTCGCACAGAGGAGACAGCAACACTAAAACATTACATCTCACCCAAATATTTTGACAATGTTGTGCAGGCTGTGCGCATTCTGCTCGTCAAACAGTTCATGATGAAGAAGAGCTCGAAAGTCCTTCTAATGCCATCAAGCTCAGCTATGATTTAAAATGTTGGCTCAAGTATAGTATCCAACAAAATAGTTCCGTCCCAAGAAAATATGCAAATTAGATGCAAATTAGATGCAAATTAGAAGCTATCTGCATATGAAACACTTGTTTCCTGTGTTATTACATCATTGGAGTATTACAATATTACAACTCCACACAGACACCACCACAACAGACTTCCCTTTATGCACATACTGTTACCTATACCTCCTTACACAGCCCATTACACTTGCACTGTCCCACCGACACCACCAATTAAGACCTTATGCTCTGCACTGGTAGTTTCCTAATAATCTGAAAGCACCCCCATACTGACACTGCCACTTCAAGAAAACTGTTGTACACATATTGTTCCCTCCTTAGCTCCATCATACCAACACATTGACACCGCCACTGCAGACTTACTGTTCTGCATATACCTCCCTACATAGCCCATTACAAGTGTGCTGTCCCACCGACACTGCCAATTCAGACACTGCCAATTCAGACATTGCTTGTCCACTTAATATGATGCACACCCAATACTGACACTGCCACACATGTACACTGTCACGCCGACAATGCCAATACCTGAAGTCATACAGCATTGTTTCCTGCATAGTCCATCATACCAACACATCGACACCGCCACTGCTGACTTTAATGTTCTGCATTACATATAGCCCATTACAGGGCACTTTCCCACTGACACTACCAAAGTATACATATTGACTCCTGCATAGTCCATCATACCGACACACCGACACCACCACTGCTGACTTTAATGTTCTGCATTATATATAGCCCATTACAGGGCACTGTCCCACCGACACTGCCAAAGTATACATATTGATTCCTGCATAGTCCATCATACCGACACACCGACACCGCCACTGCAGTTAGTTAGTGTTATTGTTTAACGCCTCATCAGCACCTGAGTGGGCTATGTAGAGGCTCTCTAGGGTAAGATTGATTATCTATAGTTGGTAGTAGAAACCAGAAGCATGTTAAAAATTAATAATTGTCTGCGTTGGATAGATGGAGCAGCTTGTGCACTGCGCACTGTCCTGTTTTAGCCACTGGGGATAGAGGACTTCACCCAAAGTGTTTCCACCCTCGCCACGTGGAGGCCCAGGACTCCGCCACTGCAGACTTTAATTTTCTGCATTATATCTGCACTTTCACTGACAAATCAGACCTTGCTTTAAATATTGATGCACTCCCATACCGACACTGCCACCTGAAGTCATACAGCTGTGTGTGTGTGTGTGAGTTATTGTTTAATGCCTCATCAGCACCTGAGTGGGCTATGTAGAGGCTCTCTAGGTTAAGATTGATTAACTATATTTGGTAGTAGAAACCAGAAGCATATAAAAAATCAATAATTGTCTGGGTTGGATATCTGGTAAAGAGATGTTGTAAGGTATTAGCTTGAAACAAAGGTCTTCTAAAGCGTTGTAAGTGGCTGCAATCTAATGTGTGTGAGTTATTGTTTAACGCCTCATCAGCACCTGAGTGGGCTATGTAGAGGCTCTCTAGGTTAAGATTGATTATCAATATTTGGTAGTAGAAACCAGAAGCATATAAAAAATCAATAATTGTCTGGGTTGGATATCTAGTAAAGAGATGTTGTAAGGTAGTAGCTTGAAACAGAGGTCTTCTAATGCGTTGTAAGTGGGTGCAATCTTCATTGACTAAAAGGTGTAAATGTGTAAGTCTTGAATGTCCTATGAGGCATCTGTGATATATTCCTTGATCTTGAACCTACCAGGAATTTTATTTTGAATGCAAGGTAAGATTGAATGCAACTTGTTGTTATTACATTCATTCCATTGTCTTTGCCAGCAAGACATGATAAAAGATTTTATAGTCATTCTAATGCCAGCGTGTCCAGGAATCCAGCAGAATACAATGTCTTTGCATTCATGAAGATAGAAATACTTAATAAGAACATCTAAGATCCCAGGGTTATCAAGTTGTTTATTTTGGATTGCTTGAAGAGAAGATTTGGAATCAGAACAGATAACATAACGATCTGATTCTGAGTCCTCGATGTTCTTTAAGGCAAGGTAAATAGCTGTTAATTCTGCAGTGTATATTGAGCAGTGGTCTGGAAGACGACATTCAGCTATAACGGTTTTATAAGAAGTGACAGCACAGCTTACTCGTCTTTCCATTTTTGAGCCATCTGTGTATAGAAATTTGTACGATTCGTATTTAAACCTTATACTATAAAATAGGTTTTGATAGTCTACCGGATTGGTTTCGCTTTTCTTAAGCTCTGCCAAATCCAGTATAACTTTCGGGACTGGGAGAATCCATGGCGGAATGGGTGGTACTTCCGTCTCGGCAATGATTGTAGTATCAATTTTTGCAGCCTCAAGATAGAATTTCATGCGTTATCCCAGTGGTCGAATGGCGTTTGAACGAGATTCATAATGATGCATGTATTTTGGATGAAATATTACATCATATGTTGGATTTGTTGGAGTTGAAGCTACTTTTAGTATGTATTGCATGGATAACTTGATACGACGAAGGGAAAGTGGAGGTTCCCCTGCCAGTACATATAAGCTCTCTACAGGAGATGTACGAAAAGCTCTTAAGCTTAGTCGCAACCCTTGATGATGTACAGAATTCAGGCATTTTAGATAAGATGGTCTGGCGGAGCCATATACCACAGAACCATAATCAAGTCGAGAACGAGTAATTGCTCGATAGAGACGAAGGAGGACCATTGTGTCCCCACCCCAATTATATTTGCTCACTACTTTAAGGAGGTTCATTGATTTCAGGCACTTTGCTTTCAGTGCTTTGATATGCGGAATGAAAGACAATTTGGAGTCAAAGAGTACACCCAAAGATTTTGTTTCATTCACCACTTTTATTTGACATTTTTCAATTATTAGTGATGGATCTGTGTGTGTGTGTGTGAGTTATTGTTTAACGCCTCATCAGCACCTGAGTGGGCTATGTAGAGGCTCTCTAGGTTAAGATTGATTATCTATATTTGGTAGTAGAAACCAGAAGCATATAAAAAATCAATAATTGTCTGGGTTGGATATCTAGTAAAGAGATGTTGTAAGGTAGTAGCTTGAAACAGAGGTCTTCTAATGCCTTGTAAGTGGATGCAATCTAATAAAATATGTTTGATTGTTAGGGGGCGCCGACAACTCTGGCATACCGGTGCCGGTTCATTGACTAAAAGGTGTAAATGTGTAAGTCTTGAATGTCCTATGAGGCATCTGTGATATATTCCTTGATCTTTGCGAGTATTGAACCTACTCGGTATTTTATTTTGAATGCAAGGTAAGATTGAATGCAACTTGTTGTTATTACATTCATTCCATTGTCTTTGCCAGCAAGACATGATAAAAGATTTTATAGTCATTTTAAAATCAGTGTATGGAATGGTAAAATCAGTTATCTCTTTTGTAAGAGCCCTTTTTGCTGCCAGGTCTGCTTTTTCATTCCCTTCAATGCCAGCGTGTCCAGGAATCCAGCAGAATACTATGTCTTTGTATTCGTGAAGATAGAAATACTTAATAAGAACATCTAAGATCCCAGGGTTAATAAGTTGTTTATTTTGGATTGCTTGAAGAGCAGATTTGGAATCAGAACAGATAACATAACGATCTGATTCTGAGTCCTCGATGTTCTTTAAGGCAAGGTAAATAGCTGTTAATTCTGCAGTGTATATTGAGCAGTGGTCTGGAAGACGACATTCAGCTATGACGGTTTTATAAGAAGTGACAGCACAGCCTACTCGTCTTTCAATTTTTGAGCCATCTGTGTATAGAAATTTGTACGATTCGTATTTAAACCTTATACTATAAAATAGGTTTTGATAGTCTACCGGATTGGTTTCGCTTTTCTTAAGCTCTGCCAAATCCAGTATAACTTTCGGGACTGGGAGAATCCATGGCGGAATGGGTGGTACTTCCGTCTCGGCAATGATTGTAGTATCAATTTTTGCAGCCTCAAGATAGAATTTCATGCGTAATCCCAGTGGTCGAATGGCGTTTGAACGAGATTCATAATGATGCATGTATTTTGGATGAAATATTACATCATATGTTGGATTTGTTGGAGTTGAAGCTACTTTTAGTATGTATTGCATGGATAACTTGATACGACGAAGGGAAAGTGGAGGTTCCCCTGCCAGTACATATAAGCTCTCTACAGGAGATGTACGAAAAGCTCTTAAGCTTAGTCGCAACCCTTGATGATGTACAGAATTCAGGCATTTTAGATAAGATGGTCTGGCGGAGCCATATACCACAGAACCATAATCAAGTCGAGAACGAGTAATTGCTCGATAGAGACGAAGGAGGACCGTTGTGTCCCCACCCCAATTATATTTGCTCACTACTTTAAGGAGGTTCATTGATTTCAGGCACTTTGCTTTCAGTGCTTTGATATGCGGAATGAAAGACAATTTGGAGTCAAAGAGTACACCCAAAAATTTTGTTTCATTCACCACTTTTATTTGACAGTTGTCAATTATTAGTGATGGATCTGGATGGTTTGATCGTAAGTAATAGAAAGGCAGACAAACTGTCTTCTGTTTAGAGAACTTGAAGCCATTTTCGAGTGACCATTTGTGAATCCTATTCAAATTTAATTGCAGTTGTCGCTCTATGGTTGGCATATATCTGGAACGATATGCAATGAGGAAATCGTCAACATATAGGGACGACATGAGATTTTCTGAGATGGAATTTACTATACTGTTGATTTTGACGTTAAAGAGGGTGGGCGAGAGAATACTACCCTGAGGGACTCCATTCTCCTGAGAGTAGGGGCTTGACATCGTTGATCCCACTCGGACCTTAAAGAAGCGATCCTGTAGGAAGGATCCGATGAAAACTGGAAGGCGACCTCGAAGCCCTAAGTCGTGGAGATCTTTCATTATTCCATATTTCCATGTAGTGTCATAAGCTTTTTCTAGGTCAAAGAATATGGCTACTACGTGTTCTCTGTTAATGAAAGCATCTCTAACATAAGTTTCCAGTCTGACTAAATGATCTAATGTGCTCCTGTGACGGCGAAATCCAGATTGGAACTCTGTAATAAGCTGGTTCGACTCCAGGAACCAAACCAGTCTATCAGTAACAATTCGCTCCATTGTCTTACATAGACAACTGGTTAAGGCTATTGGTCGATAATTCATAGGATCACTATGATCCTTCCCCGGCTTGGGAATTGGGATGACCGTGGCTTGTTTCCACAGGGATGGAAGACATCCCTTCTCCCAAATTTGATTAAAGATATACAGTAATGTTTTTAAAGAGGATTGAGGTAGGTGTTTTAAGATTTGATAATGTATATTATCAGGGCCTGTTGCAGAGTCAGTCGCTTTTAAGATGACCTTCTGAAGTTCTTCTAAGGTGATGTAGGAGTTATAATCTTCGCTGTTATCAGACTGTATATTTAGGGTTAATCTCTCAGCTTGAGCCTTATAACATTGAAATTCTCTCGTATAGTTCTCCGATGAGGAGTTGTATGCAAACTGTTCTCCTAACCCGTTTGATATTTGTTCTGGTGAGGAGAGATGTTCTCCATTCACTTCTAGAATGCTTACATGCGAAGCTAGGTTCTTTCCTTCAATCTTCTTAATCATTTTCCAGACTTTATTGCTAGGAGTTCTTTCAGTGAGTCTGGAGACATAATCTCTCCAGCAACTACGTTTTTTTTGCCTGACAATTCTACGCGCTTTGGCTTTCAGGCACTTAAAATTATTCAGATTGTTGATGGTCGGCTGTGATTTAAAAATTCTGAGGGCTCTCTTACGGTTTTTAATAGCTTCTCTTACTTCGTCGTCAAACCAGGGTCTTGCACTTTGTTTAGAATTATTTTTTGTCATCGGTATCGTTTTATTGGCTATATCAGTAATATCATCAGTAAAATCTTCAACGAGACTATTACAATTCCTATAATGAGACATAGTAATATTTCTAAGCAGTGCTTTTGGAAGGAGGTCCAATCTGCAACTTCCATCGTGGTTGACCCACTTTTCTGGTACCTTCTACGTTTTGTAGGCCAATGGGAAAGTGATCACTGCCGTGAGTGTCCTCTAATACTCTCCATTCAAATTCCAGAAATAACGCTGGGTCACATATACTAAGGTCTATTGATGAAAATGTTCCATGACCAGGGTGAAGATATGTGGGTGAACCATCATTGAATAAGCAAAGGGTGTGGTCATTGAGAAAGTCTTCAATGGTTTTTCCTTTGTTGTTGAGGGAAGTGCTTCCCCACAATTGGTTATGGCTGTTAAAATCTCCTAGGATAAGACGCGGTTCAGGAAGTTGATTGTAAAGGTTATGCAAATCACTGGCTGTAAGGTGAAAGGGTGGAGGAATATATAAGGAACATATAGTGAATGTTTTATTCAGGTTCAGACGAACTGCTGTAGCCTGAAGGTTTGTGTTAAGAGCAATATGGGTATGAATGATTCCATTTTTAACTAAAATTGATGAGCCACCAGTGGCTCTATCGTGGGCAATATTGCCATATGGGTGGGTGATTAGGGCTGTACGTCCTGTATTCTGCACCAGTTGGGCTAATTAGGACAGGCAGAGACAATGGCAATGAGACGAAGGATGAAACAGCCATCCAACTTAGGTTCGACCGGGAATCGAACCCGGGACCCAGCGGTTGGAAGCCCAGAGCGCTACCTCTGAGCTAGGCCCCTGCCCTGCAATATTGCCATATGTATTATACATATGATAGTTTCTCAGTTTAAAACTATTTGGAGGTTTCAGAAATGTTTCCTGTAGGCGGAAAACACTAGGGTTTAAGTCTTGGACCATGCAACCTATTTCATCGAAGTTGGCTCTGAAACCTCGACAGTTCCACTGAATGATACTGTCCATGAGTTACTTAAAAGAGTTTAATATTATCATAGTAAAATATATAGTGCATGGTATGAATTTGTATGAATATTTACTTTTTCTTCAAAGTCGCTGCCTCTTTTGGTGTTAAGATCTTTTTGGGGGCCCCACCATGCTTAGATGGTGGTCTTATGATGCCCAGTGCACTAGATTTATCTAGTGGTTTTCTGATGAGGGGGAGGGGGTCTTTTGGGAACAATTGATCTTTTATCAATTGCCCCCTCCCGTTGAGGCCTAGGGATGGTGGTAGTCCCTGCCTCCTCTTCCATCGGCTGGTGTATTTCTTCCGACTCGTCGCCGGAAGGTGCACCCTGTGAGGGTACACTAAGCTGTGAAGCAGTAACTAATGGAGCTACAAGATGTCCTTTACCGACATTTGTAGCATGCTGCTTCAGTCTTGCCAGGTGATCTCCTGACTGCGAAGATTGAGAATTTGGATTATGTTTCTGCGAGCTTTGGCCCGCTTTGGAATATTTAAAATTTAGGTCTAAATTGATCCTTCGCCGGGGCGATGATCTGGGTGAGGGAGATGTTGGGCCAGCCGTCTGTGACAGGACTAATGCATAGCTTGCACCAGCAGCCTGCTCGGCTATACGAGGCGCCTGGGGAAAGGAGATATCCTTGGTTGTCCTGAGTTTCAGGACCTCTTTCTCAAGCTGCCATTTCGGACAGCCACGGTGATAGGCTGGCCCATCACCTCCGCAATTTACACAATAAGATTGTTCCTGACATGGTGAGTCATGGGAATGGGCGTGTTCCCGTGATCCACAGTTGGCACAGGTTGCCTTCGAACGGCAGGAGCCGCTGAAATGGCCAAATCGTTGTCAGTTGTAACATCTTTTAGGGTTAAGGATGTAGGGACGTACCCTACACCACTCGAACCCTATGCTGACCTTGTCAGGCAACACTGTGCCATCAAAGGTCAGGGTGAGTAGCTGTCGTGAATATCTGGGGGGCTGGCGATGAATGTGGATGACATTGTAGTCATTCAGCCAGTCCCTCATTTCGTCATCGGAGCAGAGACTGCTCTCATGAGATGTTACAACTCCCTTGCAGGAGTTGAAGAACCGATGGGGCTCCACCTTTACAGGGGCACCCGCAAAGGCCCTCAGCTCCAGCAATTTTAATGATTGGTCCTTGTGGGCAACCTGCACCAGCAAGGATGAACTCCTGAGCCTTCTCGTATTTTCTACAAAACCAATGCTTTCTTTTAACGTTCGACAAATTGTTATGGCTGAGAGACGGGAAAACCCATCGTCACTGCCAGTAACAACAAGAAACTTGGGTCATGGCGTAGATATTGCTTGATAATTGATACTTGGATTTGCATCATCTTATGATGAGCGGGAACGTTTACTAAGTCGGGTAGGTAGGTAGGTAGTGTTATTGTTTAACGCCTCATCAGCACCTGAGTGGGCTATGAAGAGGCTCTCTAGGGCAAGATTGACCATCTATAGTTGGTAGTAGAAACCAGAAGCATGTAAAAAATCAATAATTGTCTGCGTTGGATAGCTGGAGCAGCTTGTGCAATGCGCACTGTCCTGTTATAGCCACTGGGGATAGAGGATTTCACCCCAAGTGTTTCCACCCTCGCCGCGTGGAGGCCCAGGACCTTCGAGGGCTTTACTAAGTCGGGAACCAGAAGCCAATTTTTCGACCTCAGCCTGGTTTACCGCTGAGGGACGCGCACCTTGTTCACCCGGGCGACGTGCGAGCCGGTTTGGATTATTCTCTGAAGACATATCCATTTTTGTTTCCTCTGTATGGTCGTGGACACACCCTCCAGTAAAGCTGGAGCAGCTTGTGCAATGCGCACTGTCCTGTTTTAGCCACTGGGGATAGAGGACTTCACCCCAAGTGTTTACACCCTCGCCGCATGGAGGCCCAGGACCTTCGAGGGCACTGGGTTTCATAAAACCGCCATCTCAGCATGGTGAGGCCCCATAAAGTGCATTATCACCAAAAGAGGCAACAAATTTGCAAAACAAGTAAGTATTCATACAGAATCTTACCATGCACTATAGATTTCACTATATTATTAAATTTGTTTAACTTACTCATGGACAGTATTATTCAGTGGAACTCTCGTGGTTTCAGAGCCAACTTTGATGAAATAGGTTGCATGGTCCTAGACTTAAACACTAGTGTTTCCTGCCGATGTTCAGGCAATAAGAAAAGAGGACAACATCAACAAGAGGAAACGTATGATTAGTTTACTCCGTTACAAGTACAACCGTAGAAGCAACCTAAAAGTATTAGAAAGCAAGAGAGGACAAATCCTCCTTGACAGAAGACCAACTTCAGCAACCTTTGATGTCAGGAACTATGCCGTGTCTGAAATGTCTTTCGTGGAAGAACATTAAAATGTTATGGAAGCATCAAAGGAAGTGTAAATCTCTGAGCTAGGCCCCCGTCCACTGTGGTCCATGACATAAACCAGTTTTAGTCTAGGTTAATGCACTGATCGTCTAGCCGTGTCATTGCTGGCCAAAACTAATTTATACTGTTCAATTTGCCTGTTTGGATCCCTGTTGGCGCTTCGTCAGAATGCCACGCTCTGCTTCTTGTTACAAGTAATAGAAAAGCACTTTTCACAGACTGTCTTGTTGTGGCAACTTTTTCCTCCTCAACTAAGAAATAAATGATTTGATTCAGTTCCATAATTGTTTCAATCCTCCTCATTGGAGCAAAGATATGATAAAATCTTAAATGGTGGATAAGACATTCCCATACTCAGCCCATTTCAGTTTCAATGTGTTATAGAGCAAATTACATAGAGATAAAATATATATATATATATATATATTATATATATTTATAAAAATTGTCAATTTGACGATCTGCAGTTTTTTCTGACAATTGTGTGTGTGTGTGTGTTATTGTTTAACGCCTCATCAGCACCTGAGTGGGCTATGTAGAGGCTCTCTAGGTTAAGATTGATTATATATATTTGGTGGGTGGGTGGGTGGGATTAGCGCTTTACCTCCTGTGTTTCTGCACCAGTTGGGCTAATTAGGACAGGCAGGGACCATGGCAATATGACGAAGGATGAAACAGCCATCCAACTTAGGCTCGACCGGGAATCGAATATATATATTTGGTAGTAGAAACCAGAAGCATGTAAAAAATCAATAATTGTCTGCATTGGATATCTGGTAAAGAGATGTTGTAAGGTAGTAGCTTGAAACAGAGGTCTTCTAATGCGTTGTAAGTGGGTGCAATCTAATAAAATATGTTTGATTGTTAGGGGGCACCGACAACTCTGGCATACCGGTGCCGGTTCATTGACTAAAAGATGTAAATGTGTAAGTCTTGAATGTCCTATGAGGCATCTGTGATATATTCCTTGATCTTTGCGAGTATTGAACCTACTAGGTATTTTATTTTGAATGCAAGGTAAGATTGAATGCAACTTGTTATTACATTCATTCCATTGTCTTTGACAGCAAGTGTGTGTGCGTGTGTGAGTTATTGTTTAACGCCTCATCAGCACCTGAGTGGGCTATGTAGAGGCTCTCTAGGTTAAGATTGATTATCTATATTTGGTAGTAGAAACCAGAAGCATATAAAAAATCTATAATTGTCTGGGTTGGATATCTAGTAAAGAGATGTTGTAAGGTAGTAGCTTGAAACAGAGGTCTTCTAATGCGTTGTAAGTGGGTGCAATCTAATAAAATATGCTTGATTGTTAGGGGGCAGCGACACCTCTGGCATACCGGTGCCAGTTCATTGACTAAAAGGTGTAAATGTGTAAGTCTTGAATGTCCTATGAAGCATCTGATATATATTTCTTGATCTTTGCGAGTATTGAACCTACTAGGTATTTTATTTTGAATGCAAGGTAAGATTGAATGCAACTTGTTGTAATTACATTCATTCCATTGTCTTTGCCAGCAAGACATGATAAAAGATTGTATAGTCGTTTTAAAATCAGTGGATGGGATAGTAAAATCAGTTATTCTTTGTAAGAGCCCTTTTTGCTGCCAGGTCTGCTTTTTCATTCCCTTCAATGCCAGCGTGTCCAGGAATCCAGCAGAATACAGAATGTCTTTGTATTCGTGAAGATGAAAATACTTAACAAGGACATCTAAGATCCCAGGGTTATCAAGTTGTTTATTTTGGATTGCTTGAAGAGCAGATTTGGAATCAGAACAGATAACATAATGATTTGATTCTGAGTCCTCGATGTTTTTTAAGGCAAGGTAAATAGCCGTTAATTCTGCAGTGTATATTGAGCAGTGGTCTGGAAGACGACATTCAGCTATAACAGTTTTATAAGAGGTGACTGCACAGCCTACTCATATGCAGGTCAGTGAATGTCACCCGTTGCAGGGTGTAATCTTGGACTAACCAGGGTTCCAAGCTATAATCTAGTTAGTCTAGAACTGAGGAGTATACAGCTGGATCTTATATTTAAGAATATTCCAAATTAAGATCACCTCAATACTAGGACCACTTCTTAATACTATGACCTTACTATGAAAATACCCCAGAATTGAGACCCCCTGATATTTGTCCATTTCAGTGATTACCAAGGGTGAGCATAAAAGGGATTCCACTATGGCTAAATGTTGCCCCCATTCTCTGAGCTACAGCACTGACCTGCATTCATTCATTCGCATGTTTCTTCCAAGCAGAGTGTCTATCGGTGCAGACATTTGTATCAAACATATATAGGATTTACCGGAATGGAAACTCAGAGCTCTAGTTTAACTATTCATGTACTAAAAGGTAAGTTTGTTTAATTTCCTATCCCTGTAAAACTCAAATATTTTATCATATATATCTGCACATGCAAATGTAGTGTGAATCAGTATGAACATCTTGAATAAGTCAAGCTTTAAATATTAAAGTACTGAGAAATTTAAGAAATAAAAACAAATGTTTGATGTGACATGAAGCAAGTCTCAGCTAAAACCTCTCTATGATTGACATGCAAGTATTTAACCCTATTCCAAAGTTGACCCCTGCTGTCATACAGATGCAAAATGATACAGGAGGGTGGCAGGGTTTATACCATTCTAAAAATAGGTGGGTGGGTGATTAGGGCTTTACGTCCTGCATTTCTGCACCAGTTGGGCTAATTAGGACAGCCAGAGACCATGGCAATGAGACGAAGGATGAAACAGCCATCCAAATTAGGCTCGACCGAGAATCGAACCCGGGACCCAGCGGTTGGAAGCCCAGAACACTCTAAAAATAGGTATGAGATCATCAAAACATTGCACCACCATAATGCAAGACTCTTCCAGGAGTTTGTGTGTGTGTGATTAGGGCTTTATGTCCTGTATTTCTGCACCATGTAAAGTATATGATATAACTTATATACTGTCCAATTAGTTAGTATGATGCAATCTGTTATTAATTAATTAGTATTATTAACTTTATTAATCTACTGAAATATTATGTTACCATGTATCCAAATGTGTATAGCTTTGCCCAGTCCTTTTCTAGGACACCCACATAGTCATGCATGCTTGGTGCACTTCCTACTGAGTGACCTAGTGCACTCAAGAGGAACCTGTTTACAACAACCTGCACACATTCCAGGAAGCTGGTCATTTGGGGTTCTGGGTACAGGAAAGGGTTGCTCAGAAGTTTCCTGCTTCCCATCTGGTAGTGAGGGGTCTGTTTTATGGGTTTATCCTCAGATCAAAGGGGTGAACTCAGTTCATTGTGGTCAGCAAGAATGCTTGCTGCCCACAAGTATCCAGCCAAGACATGACTGGGTGTAGGCCACTGTATATAAGCTGTATGATTTTGTCAATAAAATCAGATCTCCATTTTACCTTAAAACTACAAAACCTGAGTTTGTCTTCATTGTCACACGGGATCTCCAGTGAAGGCGAAGTTATGTTATCCAAGTTAGGAACTAAGGAACTTGGATTGGTCACCGCAAAGTTATGATAACAAAGACATGAAGCTATGCAGATGGAGTTGGTGAGAATTTACAACCAGTTGGGCTAATTAGGGCAGGCAGGGACCATGGCAATGAGACGAAGGATGAGCCATCCAACTTAGGCTCGACCGAGAATCGAACCCGGGACCCAGCAGTTGGAAGCCCAGAGTGCTACCTCTGAGCTAGGCCCCCCGCCCTAGACTCTTCCAGGAAGTCACAAGACTTAGTCACATGACTTAAGGATCCAATGAGACCTCAACATTTCAGAGGAAGGAGCCAGCTCAGAAGCAGGATAAAAGTTGAACTGAGACCAGTGGACTTCACATTCTCTGGATCATCAGAACATTTTGCATCATGGCAGAGGATACCTTGGTAAGGGAAATACTTTTTTCAGGAAATATTGAATTCATTTGATGATCCTGATTAACTGCATTATTTTGCTAATAACAATGGACAAGACCCACAAGTTATATATAGATACCAAGATTGTCTGGGTGTGAGCAAAGCAGTTTAGTTCAGTGCATAAACACTATGGCTGTGCAAGATTGTTTAGTTCAGTAAAAGAGCCCTAGGCCTGTGCAAAGCAGTCTAGTTCAGTAAACGGGCCCCAGGACTGAGAAGGAAAGTCACTTGTTGCAACAACGTAGTACTGAAATCCGGCAATGCAAAACGACCCTTAAATAGCCCAGAATCGCTACAATTAGTTACATTTTGGCTAGTATAAGTAAGATGAAGTAAACAGCAAGAATAAGATGGGAGAAAGGCTAGCAGAGAGATCATAGCAGAGAGATCATAGCAGATAGGCAGAAGAGTGGTCCCAACAGCAGGGAAATTTTTACATTTGACCTAAAACAGTGGTAGTTAGTAGAGGGTCACGGCAGCCGGAAGTGGTTGTTACAGCAGATGACCATTGGGGCACGTATGAACACAGCAACCCTGCCAATAGGTGTGTGTGTGTGTGTGTGTGATTTGTGTTTAACGCCTCAACACCTATTGGGCTATGTAGAGGTGGGTGGGTGGGTGGGTGATTAGGGCTTTACGTCCTGTATTTCTGCACCAGTTGGGCTAATTAGGACAGCCAGAGACCATGGCAATGAAACAAAGGATGAAACAGCCATCAAACTTAGGCTCGACCGGGAATCGAACCCGGGACCCAGCGGTTGGAAGCCCAGAGCGCTACCTCTGAGCTAGGCCCCCGCCCAGGACAGGCAGGGACCATGGCAATGAGACGAAGAAGAGTGGTGTGTGATGTATGGATAATGTCTGGGATGTGAAGAAAGACTCAAACTGGTTCTGGTGTTCCCTTATTCCATGACACTGCAAGGGACACAGCCTGACTTCCGGTGGAAGCGAGCAACAACCCCTCATGAATGAAATAAGCACTACAACACACAACTGCGAACATCAGCATACAATACATTCCATGACATGCTTCAGAATTTCACCAAGGCAGAAGAATTATGGAATTTCGCTCATAGAAATAATTTATCTCAAGATCAGCAGGTTCAAGACCGACTTGTAGAATTACATTCAAATCTGTGTGAGTGTGTGATTTGGGCTTTACGTCCTGTATTTCTGCACCAGTTGCGCTAATTAGGACAGGCAGAGACCATGGCAATGAGACGAAGGATGAAACAGCCATCCAACTTAGGCTCGACCGAGAATCGAACCTGGGACCCAGCGGTTGGAAGCCCAGAGCGCTACCTCTGAGCTAGGCCCCCGCCCTACATTCAAATCTGCATGGCAGTAAATGTTTCAGGTTGTTTAATGATTCCAAATCTTAACAATTATATCAAAATAATTGTCTTGGAAATGTAAACAATCAATTTGCAACACCATTACAATCAGTCAATACTCAAAGTAGTACTCCATGTAGTATGCAAAACACTGAAAATGAGCAGCATACTGAACATACTGCGACTTATTTATATACCAAGTAAATACAAATCGGGCAGATCCAGAAAATATTTTCGAGGGGGGGGGGGGGCGTTACAAATAAATGTATTTTGCACTAAAATTTTAACTTTAATATTTACTAGGCCACTACCAACACGTGGTGGTGGTGGTGGGATTAGGGCTTTACGTCCTGTATTTCTGCACCAGTTGGGCTAATTAGGACAGGCAGAGACCATGGCAATGAGACGAAGGATGAAACAGCCATCCAACTTAGGCTCGACCGGGAATCGAACCCGGGACCCAGCGGTTGGAAGCCCAGAGCGCTACCTCTAAGCTAGGCCCCCGCCCTCCACTACCAACACGTCCGCCGTCTGGTCTGCCGATGAAGTCAAATTGTCCGCTGCCGAAGCCTACTTGTCCACTACTTGGGACTGACTTGTCCGCCGGCCTGCCGCTGGCCAGTAACTGTTTACCGACTCGTCCGCCGGAAGAAAGTCAACTCCATCCAACATAGGCTCAACCGGGAATCGAACCCGGGACCCAGTGGTTGGAAGCCCAGAGCACCAAACCTTCAGGAAGAAGCTCAAAACTCGGTGTTCCATCATGTGCGATGATGCTCTATGACCAGCATATGGAGGTGAGGATTTTTGTAAGACTGCAAATCATGTATGGATTGTAGTGAAAAACAGCCAAAATGCACAACATGTATGGATGAAAATGAAACCTTCAGGAAGAAGCTCAAAACTCACTTGTTTCACAATAATTATCTTTACAGCATGACAATTATTCCTGTTCCTTTTAATAAGTCTGTCCAACTGGCTAGTGTGCCCTCCAAAATTGACCTGGATAACATTTACTTCGGCATATCAGATTCACATTATGTCCTCATAAATCAACATCAAATAGAAGTATGCCACAATGTGCTGACACATCAACTCGCAGTATGCCCACTCACCTTCCCCCTAATGAGATGCAGTGTTCCATCATGTGCGATGATGCTCTATGACCAGCATATGGAAGAGAGGATTTTTGTAAGACTGCAAAACATGTATGGATTATTGTGAAAAATAGTCAAAATGCCCAACATGTATGTATGAAAATTAAACCTTCAGGAAGAAGCTCAAAACTCGGTGTTCGATCATGTGCGATGATGCTCTATGACCAGCATATGGAGGTGAGGATTTTCGTAAGAAACACACACTGCAAAACATGTATGGATTATTGTGAAAAACAGTCAAAATGCGCAACATGTATGTATGAAAATTAAACCTTCAGGAAGAAGCTCAAAACTCGGTGTTCCATCATGTGCGATGATGCTCTATGACCAGCATATGGAGGTGAGGATTTTTGCAAGACTGCAAAACATGTATGGATTGTAGTGAAAAACAGTCAAAATGCACAACATGTATGTATGAAAATTAAACCTTCAGGAAGAAGCTCAAAACTCGGTGTTCCATCATGTGCGATGATGCTCTATGACCAGCATATGGAGGTGAGGATTTTCGTAAGAAACACACACTGGAAAACATGTATGGATTATTGTGAAAAACAGTCAAAATGCGCAACATGTATGGATGAAAATGAAACCTTCAGGAAGAAGCTCAAAACTCACTTGTTTCACAATAATTATCTTTACAGCATGACAATTATTCCTGTTCCTTTTAATAAGTCTGTCCAACTGGCTAGTGTGCCCTCCAAAATTGACCTGGATAACATTTACTTCGGCATATCAGATTCACATTATGTCCTCATAAATCAACATCAAATAGAAGTATGCCACAATGTGCTGACACATCAACTCGCAGTATGCCCACTCACCTTCCCCCTAATGAGATGCAGTGTTCCATCATGTGCAATGATGCTCTATGACCAGCATATGGAAGAGAGGATTTTTGTAACACTGCAAAACATGTATGGATTGTAGTGAAAAATAGTCAAAATGCCCAACATGTATGGATGAAAATTAAACCTTCAGGAAGAAGCTCAAAACTCAGTGTTCCATCATGTGCAATGCTGCTCTATGACCAACATATGGAGGTGAGGATTTTCGTAAGAAACACACACTGCAAAACATGTATGGATTATTGTGAAAAACAGTCGAACTGCCCAACATGTATGGATGAAAATTAAACCTTCAGGAAGAAGCTCAAAACTCCGTGTTCGATCATGTGCGATGATGCTCTATGACCAGCATATGGAGGTGAGGATTTTTGTAAGACTGCAAAACATGTATGGATTGTACAGAAAAACAGTAAAAATGCACATGTATGTATGAAAATTAAACCTTCAGGAAGAAGCTCAAAACTCGGTGTTCCATCATGTGCGATGATGCTCTATGACCAGCATATGGAGGTGAGGATTTTTGTAAGACTGCAAATCATGTATGGATTGTAGTGAAAAACAGCCAAAATGCACAACATGTATGGATGAAAATGAAACCTTCAGGAAGAAGCTCAAAACTCACTTGTTTCACAATAATTATCTTTACAGCATGACAATTATTCCTGTTCCTTTTAATAAGTCTGTCCAACTGGCTAGTGTGCCCTCCAAAATTGACCTGGATAACATTTACTTCGGCATATCAGATTCACATTATGTCCTCATAAATCAACATCAAATAGAAGTATGCCACAATGTGCTGACACATCAACTCGCAGTATGCCCACTCACCTTCCCCCTAATGAGATGCAGTGTTCCATCATGTGCGATGATGCTCTATGCATATGGAAGAGAGGATTTTTGTAACACTGCAAAACATGTATGGATTGTAGTGAAAAATAGTCAAAATGCCCAACATGTATGGATGAAAATTAAACCTTCAGGAAGAAGCTCAAAACTCAGTGTTCCATCATGTGCAATGCTGCTCTATGACCAACATATGGAGGTGAGGATTTTCGTAAGAAACACACACTGCAAAACATGTATGGATTATTGTGAAAAACAGTCGAACTGCCCAACATGTATGGATGAAAATTAAACCTTCAGGAAGAAGCTCAAAACTCAGTGTTCCATCATGTGCAATGCTGCTCTATGACCAGCATAATTATGGAGGTGAGGATTTTCGTAAGAAACACACACGGCAAAACATGTATGGATTATTGTGAAAAACAGTCGAACTGCCCAACATGTATGTATGAAAATTAAACCTTCAGGAAGAAGCTCAAAACTCAGTGTTCCATCATGTGCGATGATGCTCTATAACCAGCATATGGAGGTGAGGATTTTTGCAAGACTGCAAAACATGTATGGATTGTAGTGAAAAACAGTCAAAATGCACAACATGTATGTATGAAAATTAAACCTTGAGGAAGAAGCTCAAAACTCAGTGTTCCATCATGTGCAATGCTGCTCTATGACCAGCATATGGAGGTGAGGATTTTCGTAAGAAACACACTGCAAAACATGTATGGATTATTGTGAAAAATAGTCAAAATGCCCAACATGTATGGATGAAAATTAAACCTTCAGGAAGAAGCTCAAAACTCAGTGTTCCATCATGTGCAATGCTGCTCTATGACCAGCATATGGAGGTGAGGATTTTCGTAAGAAACACACACTGCAAAACATGTATGGATTATTGTGAAAAACAGTCGAACTGCCCAACATGTATGGATGAAAATTAAACCTTCAGGAAGAAGCTCAAAACTCCGTGTTCGATCATGTGCGATGATGCTCTATGACCAGCATATGGAGGTGAGGATTTTTGTAAGACTGCAAAACATGTATGGATTGTACAGAAAAACAGTAAAAATGCACATGTATGTATGAAAATTAAACCTTCAGGAAGAAGCTCAAAACTCGGTGTTCCATCATGTGCGATGATGCTCTATGACCAGCATATGGAGGTGAGGATTTTTGTAAGACTGCAAATCATGTATGGATTGTAGTGAAAAACAGCCAAAATGCACAACATGTATGGATGAAAATGAAACCTTCAGGAAGAAGCTCAAAACTCACTTGTTTCACAATAATTATCTTTACAGCATGACAATTATTCCTGTTCCTTTTAATAAGTCTGTCCAACTGGCTAGTGTGCCCTCCAAAATTGACCTGGATAACATTTACTTCGGCATATCAGATTCACATTATGTCCTCATAAATCAACATCAAATAGAAGTATGCCACAATGTGCTGACACATCAACTCGCAGTATGCCCACTAACCTTCCCCCTAATGAGATGCAGTGTTCCATCATGTGCGATGATGCTCTATGACCAGCATATGGAAGAGAGGATTTTTGTAAGACTGCAAAACATGTATGGATTATTATGAAAAATAGTCAAAATGCCCAACATGTATGGATGAAAATTAAACCTTCAGGAAGAAGCTCAAAACTCAGTGTTCCATCATGTGCGATGATGCTCTATGACCAGCATATGGAAGAGAGGATTTTTGTAACACTGCAAAACATGTATGGATTGTAGTGAAAAATAGTCAAAATGCCCAACATGTATGGATGAAAATTAAACCTTCAGGAAGAAGCTCAAAACTCAGTGTTCCATCATGTGCAATGCTGCTCTATGACCAACATATGGAGGTGAGGATTTTCGTAAGAAACACACACTGCAAAACATGTATGGATTATTGTGAAAAACAGTCGAACTGCCCAACATGTATGGATGAAAATTAAACCTTCAGGAAGAAGCTCAAAACTCAGTGTTCCATCATGTGCAATGCTGCTCTATGACCAGCATAATTATGGAGGTGAGGATTTTCGTAAGAAACACACACGGCAAAACATGTATGGATTATTGTGAAAAACAGTCGAACTGCCCAACATGTATGGATGAAGTTTAAACCTTCAGGAAGAAGCTCAAAACTCAGTGTTCCATCATGTGCGATGATGCTCTATAACCAGCATATGGAGGTGAGGATTTTTGTAAGACTGCAAAACATGTATGGATTGTAGTGAAAAACAGTCAAAATGCACAACTTGTATGTATGAAAATTAAACCTTCAGGAAGAAGCTCAAAACTCGGTGTTCCATCATGTGCGATGATGCTCTATGACCAGCATATGGAGGTGAGGATTTTTGTAAGACTGCAAAACATGTTTGGATTATTGTGAAAAACAGTCAAAATGCCCAACATGTATGGATGAAAATTAAACCTTCAGGAAGAAGCTCAAAACTCCGTATTCGATCATGTGCGATGATGCTCTATGACCAGCATATGGAGGTGAGGATTTTCGTAAGAAACACACACTGCAAAACATGTATGGATTATTGTGAAAAACAGTGGGGTGGGTGGGTGATTAGGGCTTTACGTCCTGTATTTCTGCACCTGATGGGCTAATTAGGACAGGCAGGGACCATGGCAATGAGATGAAGGATGAAACAGCCATCCAACTTAGGCTCGACCGGGGATCGAACCCGGGACCCAGCGGTTGGAAGCCCAGAGCGCTTGTGAAAAACAGTCAAAATGCCCAACATGTATGGATGAAAATTAAACCTTCAGGAAGAAGCTCAAAACTCAGTGTTCCATCATGTGCGATGATGCTCTATGACCTGCATATGGAGGTGAGGATTTTTGCAAGACTGCAAAACATGTATGGATTGTAGTGAAAAACAGTCAAAATGCACAACATGTATGTATGAAAATTAAACCTTCAGGAAGAAGCTCAAAACTCGGTGTTCGATCATGTGCGATGATGCTCTATGACCAGCATATGGAGGTGAGGATTTTCGTAAGAAACACACACTACAAAACATGTATGGATTATTGTGAAAAACAGTCAAAATGCGCAACATGTATGTATGAAAATTAAACCTTCAGGAAGAAGCTCAAAACTCAGTGTTCCATCATGTGCGATGATGCTCTATGACCAGCATATGGAGGTGAGGATTTTTGCAAGACTGCAAAACATGTATGGATTGTAGTGAAAAACAGTCAAAATGCACAACATGTATGTATGAAAATTAAACCTTCAGGAAGAAGCTCAAAACTCGGTGTTCCATCATGTGCGATGATGCTCTATGACCAGCATATGGAGGTGAGGATTTTTGCAAGACTGCAAAACATGTATGGATTGTAGTGAAAAACAGTCAAAATGCACAACATGTATGTATGAAAATTAAACCTTCAGGAAGAAGCTCAAAACTCGGTGTTCCATCATGTGCGATGATGCTCTATGACCAGCATATGGAGGTGAGGATTTTCGTAAGAAACACACACTGCAAAACATGTATGGATTATTGTGAAAAACAGTCAAAATGCGCAACATGTATGGATGAAAATTAAACCTTCAGGAAGAAGCTCAAAACTCACTTGTTTCACAATAATTATCTAAATCCATAAGTGGGTGGGTGGGTGATCAGGGCTTTACGTCCTGTATTTCTGCACCAATTGGGCTAATTAGGACAGGCAGAGACCATGGCAATGAGACGAAGGATGAAACAGCCATCCAACTTAGGCTCGACCGGGAATCGAAACCCGGGACCCAGCGGTTGGAAGCCCAGAGTGCTACCCCTGAGCTAGGCCCCCGCCCTATCATTTGGCTGGTTTTCACTGGCCAGAACTAGGCTACTTTTTCGACAAGAACCTTCCCCAGGGCTGTGCTTCAACTTGCAACATTCTTTCTTTCTTTATTAGGGCTTTACGTCCTGTATTTTTGCACCAATTGGGCTGATTAGGACAGGAAGGGACCATGGCAATGAGACGAAGGAGGAAACGAAGTCTTCTACCTCTGAGCTAGACCCCCGCCAACAACATGCAACATATTTGAGGAATTTTCAACATCATTAAAATGGTGTTTGCAAAACAAATACAAGGTCCCATCCATATGCAAGGTCTTTGATGATTTTCTGTTCATCACGGACTCAAAAGCAGCTTGTGCAAATTATCTTGTAAAATTCAAGTCACTCTGCAAATGGTTTGGGGTCCCCTTATCCCCAAACAAAACAGTTGGTCCAGCCACAATTACCTTCCTTGGTATAGAACAAGGCTCATGCAATCATGTCTTCCCCAGGACAAATTAACGGAATACGGATTAGCTGTTCTGCAACTTCTCCAGACCTCCAAAGTCACACTAAAACATCTCCAGTCAGTTATTGGCTGCTCCAATTTTCAACACCAGGTCACCCATTCTCAAGGCGCCTTTACCACTTAACAAATCAAGTCAAAATACCTCATCATTACATCCATCTTACCAAAGAAGCAACTAGTGACCTGTCCATCTGGTTAGTTCCTACAGCATTACAACAGCATCACAACAGCATTACAACAGCATCAACATCAGCAGCTGTCATTCAATTTGACCACCTTTCACCTCCATTCAGATGCTTCCAAGTTAGCATTTCGTGCCACTTTTAGAGACCAATGGATAATCCACAAATAACCAGACAAATGGGCTCAAATACACATAACTGTTCTAGTGCTCTATCCTCTATATATCCTCATCTCCATATTTATGTCCTCATTTCTCCACTTTTCTCACCCACAAATTTTTGCAGCAGGTAAACAGTGTGCAGGTGGGTGATTAGGGCTTTACGTCCTGTATTTCTGCACCAATTGGGCTAATTAGGACAGGCAGAGACCATGGCATAAACAGTGTGTGGAGGGTTTTGCCCACTTTCCAGCCAAAAGCTAAAAATAGATTCCTCATCAGTTAATCATAAGCCGCTTTCTGTGTAAACAGTTTCAACCACTATTTTCCCACACTCCCATTTGATGAAATTCACATACAAACAGTATTTTAATATTTTTGGAGGCATTTGATGAAATTCACATACAAACAGTATTTTAATATTTTTGGAGGCATTCGATGAAATTCACATACATACAGTATTTTAATATTTTTGGAGGCATTTGATGAAATTCACATACATTCAGTATTTTAATATTTTTGGAGGCATTTTTTTCCAGCAAGTAAACTGTGTGGAGGGTTTGCCCACTTTCCAGCCAAAGGCTAAAAATAGATTCCTCATCAGTTAATCATAAGCCGCTTTCTGTGTAAACAGTTTCAACCACTATTTTCCCACACTCCCATTTGATGAAATTCACATACAAACAGTATTTTAATATTTTTGGAGGCATTTGATGAAATTCACATACAAACAGTATTTTAATATTTTTGGAGGCATTTGATGAAATTCACATACAAACAGTATTTTAATATTTTTGGAGGCATTTGATGAAATTCACATACAGATAGTATTTTAATATTTTTGGAGACATTTGATGAAATTCACATACATGCAGTATTTTAATATTTTTGGAGGCATTCGATGAAATTCACATACATACAGTATTTTAATATTTTCGGAGGCATTTGATGAAATTCACATACATACAGTATTTTAATATTTTCGGAGGCATTTGATGAAATTCACATACATACAGTATTTTACTAGTTTTTAGGAGGTATTTAATGATACCGTATTTTAACTTTTTTGGAGACATTTCTCAAAATTCCCAAAGATGCCATAATTCAATATTTTCAATTTTTCTTGGGAGGAATTTGATGCGAATTTGATGCGATACAAAGTGTTATTTATATGCTTTGGTGGCGTGTTTTTGTCAAATATCAGGCTGTCTGAGAGCCTGTCTCATATATAGAAAAAAGATTAACATCGAAACTTAAGTTCTGAACATTTTAATAACTGATAAATTAATATTTCCATCAAAACCACCTGCATACATGTTCATGTTCCTATTATACACTTACAATGAAATGTTAGTAACAGTATAAAAGTTTTATAATATAACTGCACTTCTAGTAAATTGCCCTCAAAAATCTTCTTAATGTTCAACAACAATTGGAACATATACAAATATCCTTAGTGAAAATTTTATAAATAAATTGGTAACTAATTTTTACAAAAATTGTTTTGTGGAACGATACAGTTAATGGGATACATGTCAAATTATGCAATTTATGGTGTGAGGCAAAACTTAAAAATCTTGATAATTCACAGTTACCAGTGCATCAGAACATAACTGAGGCGTTTAAGAACGCACATATATATTGTCCGTCTTTTAGTGACATTATAATTAAGCATATATTACTTTAATTGTAAATCATCAAGTACAAATTCCTGAACATTTATGATTGTGAAAACTAGGTTTATAGTTGAATCCTTTGCCACACGTAGAACAACTGAATTTCTTCTCAGCATCATGGGTGCGTTTGTGGTAACGCAAACTCGAGTCATTCTTCAATTGTTTACCGCAAATCGGACATTTAAAAGGATTGTTATCGCTGTGTGAATACATGTGGGCTTTCAGTCCCCAGGAGTGTGCATACTCCTTGTGACAAATTGGACACTCATGGGTTTTTTTACCTTCATGCGACCTCATATGCGTCTTCAGATTACCAGGGCTTTTGAAAACTTTTCCACACATTACACAAGCATGCGTATAGTCACCACAAATGTGTTTCTTTTCATGGTTTATTAGAGCTGCTTTAAACCTAAATGTCATATCACAGAACCTGCATTCATGTCGCTTTGCATCATGAGTGGTTCGCATGTGTCGAGCCAGTAATAATTCTCCTGGATAGGACTTAGCGCAAATCTCACATTTTACGAGTGCTTCCGTGTGATGCGCCATATGTATCTTCAAGTATTCCTGATGCTTGAAGCTCTTGCCGCATTTGTCACATTGGAATCCCCTTGCGTCAGTGTGTTTAAGAAGATGTTTTTGTAAATCTGCATCACAGCGACATGTTTGGCCACATACAGGACATAGATGTTGCTTACCATCTTTGTGACTCTTCACGTGTTTTCTGAGATAAACCTCCTCAGTGAAGTTTTTACTACAAATGGGACACACATATGGCTTCGCGCTGTGATCTCTGGTGATATGTTTCCTCAGTCCGATACGAGTACTATACACTTTTTTGCATTCATTGCATTTAAACATCTTGCTGTTGCTGTCAGCTTGGTAAACATCATTTTGAACATTTGTTTCTTTCTCAATTTCAGAAGTTTTGGTAACAGTTATGGTCTGATGTGTGCTGTCATTAAGGTTCGATATAAGCCCCAAATCAGACTGATTCGCATCACCACTGCTGCATGCTGAGACATTATCATGACCAGCTTGACCTCCGATGTCCATCATATCTGTACGATCTACATTCTTCAGATTCGCAGAAGTATTTGTAGAAGTATTTGCAGAGGTATTCGCAGAAGTATTCACATCCCGAACAGCTTCACAGCTATCACCACACTTTTCATTTTGGTGTGTTTGCATGTGTTTCTCCAGACTGTGCTTAGTCTTGTAATGCTTATCACATATTGTGCAATTATGTTCCTTGTTGAAATGTGATTTGGTGTGGTTCCTCAAAATCCATATGCTGTTCGTCCGTTTTCCACAAATATAACAGGTCAAGCTCTGATCCTTCTTATGTGAGAACCTGTGTTCACGGAGCCCTGACGGAGTAGAATATTCATTATGACAAATCTTGCACTCATAGATCTTCTTCCCCGCATGTTTTTTCATGTGTGTCGTCAAATTACGTTTATGCTTAAAACTCTTTCCGCACTTGGTACATTGGATCACATCAGTGTCATGAGTAAGAAAATGTGACTGTAAGGTACTGATGTCTTGAAACCTTAATTTGCATAAAGAACATTTGTGGGGTCTGTCTTCAATGTCTTGTGCCTTTTCATCACAATCAGTCTCTTGCATAAAAACATCACTACCGCTGTATTCTGGTACTTTTTCATGCGATTTTTTATCATCTGAACCAGAAACCTCAGTAGAACTGGGAAGGAGATGCTCGTCAAGGCGTATTGTAGTGTTGAGAATCTCAAAGACACCTCCACCATGGATTATAGAACCATTGTCAAAATGATCTGCTAAATCAGCCGCATTACTGGTACTGGCATTTTCACTCACAGATGCCCATTGGGCAGCTTCAACATCATTTGTACTGTCAGTAGTTTCCATTCCATCTTCAATGACAGTTTTTCCAGAATCTTTGAAAGTTTCCATAATTCCAAGGTTGTCATTATCACTGAAGTTATCAATTGTTGCCTCATCATCAAAATCCAAGTGACAGTCCTTGTTGGATACATCAGTTGTGGCATTAAAAGTTCCTGTAAAGGAAGAATTTTTAGTACAGAAGTGACATTGACAATATAAGGCACTTCATCGGAAATATATGGAAAACTGCCATAAGACAATTCTTCAGACTATACAAGAAAAAAAATCTTCATGTACCGGCATACATATATACACTGCAAAAATTTCATAAATTAAGGTTCTGTAGTCTTACAGTTTTATCATTCAAGTGTGATTTAAATTGTGTACACTCCTAAGGTTACCATAAACAGTGTATAGGAAAATGTTCTCTATGAGGAGACACTACAGTAATATTACATGCATGAAGATTCTGCTATCCAAGTACTGTGACAATAATTAGGCATTGCTCTGATTGACACTAGCCAATCAGATAATCTAGCTGGTTTTTTTTTAGAGATGACCAGCCAATCAGATCATCTGTTTGAGATCACAGGTGAGATGTCATAGTGTTGTCCAGATATTAAAGGCAGCTGGGTGGTCTAGCGGTAAGACGCTCACCTGCTCCTCTGAAGGACCCGGGTTCAATCCCAGGCCAGGGCACTCTTTCATGAGCATCATCTCAGCTGGATGTCGTTCGGATGAGACGTTAAATTGGAGGTCCCTTGTACACAGTGTCTATGCTGAGGCAAGTAAAAGATCCCAACCATGGACTTAATGTGTAATATGGACTCCTCCTCTCCCTCTCCTCATCAATCAACCTTCGATAGTGGCAAGAACTTGCCTTAGAGGGCTGCACTTCCCATACCTATCTATCTATCTGTCTATCTATCTATCATTCAGAAGTTACCCAGTTATTGACACAGAGTTCATTGATAATTGACACAGCACTGTGGCAGCAGTCATTTCGATGTATGTTTAATATACTACTTAAGCATACTCTAATGTAGCCTCATAGAGTCACACCAAAAAATTATTCAGACACATTTGACATTTCACCAATATATTATTACCCTCCATAACTTGTAAATTAAATTGGCCAATACACTGAAATCACAGCCACAGACAGCTATTGACAAGTAAATGAGAATGATACCATATAATCCAATACCTTGAAGATAAATCACTTCCACTACAGTCAAATTAGTATGATATTCTGAAAGCATCTGAATAATTTTAGTGTGACTGTATATGATAGACTCAAACAAAGCCAAAACTCTTACCACTTTCCATTGCCAAACGCTCATCTCGGTCATCGGTAAAACCTTCTTTGCCTGTAGTCTTTGGATTAGGCGAGTCCTGCAGTTCTGGAATAACAGACTTCCTTTGCTCGTTTTCTTTGCACATTTTCCTCTGGTTTTTGAGAGTAGTGACAGGGCTATCCAGCACCTCACTCTGATGTTTGGCCATGGTGCTTTCGCTTTTCTTTGAAATACTTGTAGATCTTTTCATCAATTCACCAGGTGACACATCAGAATATTTCTTCAAACACTTATGGTTTTGCATCCCTTGCCTGTTGTTGAATCCCTTACCACAAGATGAACAAGTGAATCGCTTTTGATCACTGTGAGTCCACCTGTGGTACCTCAGACCAGATTCATTTCTGAACTGTTTCCCGCAAATTTCACATTTGTTGGGGTTGTCTTCCATGTGAGAGAACATGTGCTCTTTCAATCCTGACTGAAATGCGTATTCTTTGTAACATGTGGGACACTTGTAGGTCCTTTTTCCTGAATGAGACTTCAGATGAGTTGTGAGGTTTATCTTGCTTTCAAACAACTTCCCACATTCGGCGCATTCGAAGTTATTGACGGGAGCGTCATGGGTTATCATGTGTTTCTCAAGACCAGGCTTTCTGTGAAACTGCTTGCCACATATCGCACACTTGAAACGTTTTTCTGTGCCATCTGTTCGCTTTTGGTACCTCAAACTTCTCAGCTGTTTTCTGCGAGTGTTTCTATTAGAAATGTCGGGAGTCAGCCAATCAGTCCTATTGGTTTCGTCAAAGTCATCTCGATCAATAGCCTCAGTACCTTCAAGGTATTCAGAGCTATCAGATTTTCCTTCCAACTTGATAGTACGATTTAAATTCACATCCGCGGTCAAATATCCCTGTTGAGTGTCTTCAATTTCTTCTTTTATTTGAATATTGACTTTTCTGTCATTGAAATTAGCATCTTTCAAGCTATCCTCAAGGATATCATCAACAACTCCAGCGTCATCATCATCACTGACATCATTGGCTGGATCATCATCATCATAACCCACATTGTATTCAGTGTCATAATCACCTATTGTGTTATTACAAGTTTCTGAAAATGAAAACTTGTAAGAATAGATAGTTTCAATAGTCGCAGTTTCGCCCTTTCCAACTGCTGCAGTTTTGATCGCATCTTCACAGTGTTGTGAGGTGGTATTTCCAAGACCAGCATTGTCTGCTCCAAGAATTGGTTTCTTGGAAATACTTGTCTCGGAACAGTCCATTGATTTACCATGTGACACATCAGCATGTCTCTTTAAACATCTATGTTTCTGCATCCCTTGCCTGTTGTTGAATCCCTTACAACAAGATAAACAAGTGAATCGCTTTTGGTCACTATGAGTCCACCTGTGGTACCTCAGACCCGATTCATTTCTAAACTTTTTCCCACAAATTCCGCATTTGTTGGGGTTGTCTTCCATGTGAGAGAACATGTGCTCTTTCAACCCTGACTGAAATGCGTATTCTTTGTAACATGTGGGACACTTGTAGGTCCTTTTTCCTGAATGAGACTTCAGATGAGTTGTGAGGTTTATCTTGCTTTCGAATAACTTCCCACATTTGGCACATTCAAAGGTACTGTTAAGATCATCGTGGGTTTTCATGTGTTTCTCAAGACCAAACCTTCGGTGAAACAGCTTGCCACATATCGCACACTTGATATGTTTTCCTTTGCTGTCAGTTCCCTTTCGGGACCTGGATCTTGAATCCTTTCCCAGCTGCTTTCTGCGCGTGCTGCCTCGATTAGAAATTTCCGGAGTGAGCCATTCAGTCTTATTTGCTTTGTGGAAGTCACCTACACCAGCTTCAGTAAATTCAAGGTATTCAGTGTCATCAAACTGTCCCTCCAACTTCACAGTATGACTTAAATTCACATTTGTGGTCAAATATCCATATTGAGCGTCTTCGATTTCTTCTTTAATGTCAATGTTGATTTCTTTGTCATCCAAATTAGCATCTTTCATGTTATCCTCAAGGATATCATCAACAACTCCAGTGTCATCATCATCACTGACATCATCATTGGCTGGAACATCATCATCATAACCCACATTGTAGTCAGTTTCAGAATTGCTTATTGTGTTGTTACAAGTTTCTGAAAATGAAAACTTGTAAGAATAGAAAGTTTCATTAGTCGCAATTACACCCTTTCCAACTGATGCATTTTTGATTCCATCTTTATTTCCAAGACCAGCATTGTCTGATCCAAGAATTGGCTTCCTGGAAATATTTGTCTCGGAACAGTCCATTGATTCACCATGTGACACAACAGCATGTCTCTTAAAACATCCATGTTTCTGCATCCCTTGCCTGTTGTTGAATCCCTTACCACAAGATGAACAAGTGAATCGCTTTTGGTCACTATGAGTCCACCTGTGGTACCTCAGACCCGATTCATTTCTAAACTGTTTCCCGCAAATTTCACATTTGTTGGGGTTGTCTTCCATGTGAGAGAACATGTGCTCTTTCAATCCTGACTGAAATGCGTATTCTTTGTCACATTGGGGACACTTGTAGGTCCTTTTTCCTGAATGAGACTTCAGATGAGTTGTGAGGTTTATCTTGCTTTCAAACAACTTCCCACATTCAGCGCATTCAAAGTTATTGACGGGAGCGTTATGGGTTATCATGTGTTTCTCAAGACCAGGCTTTCTGTGAAACCGCTTGCCACATATCGCACACTTGAAACGTTTTTCTGTGCCATCTGTTTGCTTTTGGTACCTCAAACTTCTCAGCGGTTTTCTGCGAGTGTTTCTATTAGAAATGTCGGGAGTCTGCCAATCAGTCCTATTGGTTTCGTCAAAGTCATCTCGATCAATAGCCTCATTACCTTCAAGGTATTCAGAGCTATCAGATTTTCCTTCCAACTTGATGGTATGACTTAAATTCACAGCTGTGGTCAAATATCCCTGTTGAGCGTCTTCAACTTCTTCTTTTATTGGAATATTGATTTTTCTGTCATCGAAATTAGCATCTTTCGTGCTATCCTCAAGGATATCATCAACAACACCAGGATCATCATCATCACTGACATAATCAATGGCTGGATCATCATCATCATAACCCACATAGTAGTCAGTGTCTAAATCGCCTACTGTGTTATTACAAGTTTCTGAAAATGAAAATTTGTAGGAATGGATAGTTTCATTAGTCACAACATCAACTTGTGTAGTTCAGTTTCCGACCTCCATTCTCACAGGTAGACATGATAGCATTGATATTCTTACTTCCAGTTCTAGCATTCCACTCGTAAACATATTTATCAAAACTTAAAGCATCCAATCAAATTCAGGCTACAACTTCCAAACCATAATAATTTGTGAAGCTTATTTGTCTGTCCTGAAATATGATAGAGTGCGTCATCAATTTACTATGATCCTGTATACGTACTTTGATCGCCTGCTGTGTCTGTGTTATTATATCGCAACTGTGATTAGCCATTATAGACAGAAAGAACAAGTTGTTTACTCAACAACAGGTGGCAGCACCATCGTAGTGAAACACTAACATCACAGTAAAGTATGGATCACATTAACTTGAAGACGCACTCCAGCAGTATCAGATGGGTGAACTCTTACCACCACTTGTCAGCGTTTCTTCTGCAAGATGTTCTTTGAAGGTAGTTTTAAGATGTGACATGTCAACAATTCCCTGGGCAGCTGACTTTCTCAGTCTGTTGCTTTTCCTTATATTCTCTCGGTTTTTCTGACTACTCTTTGGGCCAACCGTTGTCTCAGTTTTGCATTTTGCTGAGCTGCTTTCAGAGCGTTCCATTACATTTTCTTGTGCATGTTCATTACATTGTGATGCATCTTTTCCAAGATTACCATTTTTGACTCTAAGAATCAATGATTTCTTCAAACTACCCGGGAAGTGTAAAGATGACTGTTCTTGGAGCCCTTCTTCGCATCTCTGTGAACAAATATGATTCTTAATCGCACCTTTGTCCTTAAATCCCCTCTTGCAAGACAGAGAACTAAACATTCTTGTATCATTATTGGACAATTTGTGGCGTCTCAAACCCAGCGGGTATGTAAACTGTTTGCCGCAACTTTCACATTTGTTGGGGTTGTCTTCCGAGTGACGGTGAGTGTGTTCTTTCAGTCCAGAGTAATGTGCGTATTCTTTGTCACATTCGGGACATTTGTGGGTTCTTTTTCCAGAATGCGACTTCAGATGAGTCATCAGATTTATCTTGCTTTCAAACGATTTCCCACATTTGGCACATTCAAAGGTTCTGATGGGATCATTGTGGGTTTTTGTGTGCATTTTAAGACCAAGCGTTCTATCAAACAATTTGCCGCAAATTGTACATTTAACTTCGTTCTTTAAATTGTGTTTTCGTTGGTGGTACCTCAAACATGAATTATTCTTCAATTCCATCCCGCAAATGTCACACGTATAACTAATATAAGGGCAGTCGTCCACATGTTTTGACAGCACATGTATATGTAGAGATTCTTTAGTTGCATATTCTTTATGACACACCCAACATTCAAATGTTTTCTGGCCATAATGCGACTTGACATGTGTGATCAGATTAATACTGTTGTGAAATGACTTTCCACATTGTGTGCATTGCAAGTCACCGTCAACAACCACTGCACTGTGAGTTAGCAAGTGCGACCGCAAGGCGCTCAACTCTTCAAAAGTTAGTTTGCAAACCAAACATTCATGGGGTCTTTCGTTGGATAACTTATCACTGTCCGCGTCTTTTAATTTTTCTTTATGCTCGGTGTCCTCCATTTTACTACAATCATCCGTTCTAACACACGAGTCACTTGTGACTTTATCTAGCAACTCAAAATCTGCCGGCTTCATAGTCTGGTTTGTAATAGAACTTTCCTTATCCTCACCATCTTTGATATCAATGGTATCATCCAAAAGCTCAGTATTCATTTTCCCTACGCGAGGTTTGATATCATTCTCATCCCTATTGATTTCTTTGGCAACGTTAATGTTCTCTAGGTCATTCGTATTTCTTTCAAGGTCATTTGACTTTCTCTCAAGGTCATTGGTACTGCTTCCAAGGTCATTCGTATTGGAATCGCCATCCAAGAGCGCATGACCTTCATCAGGAACAATCTTGGCCGCTGTTACGCTGTCTGATATAGCTGCAACTTAACAAAATACTAACTCTTATTTCTTGTGTTTTAAATAAAGGGTTTTGTTGGCATGTTTGATTGAAGATTCACTACACATTTCTTTGTGTAAATATAGTAGAACTCCTACAATTAAGACAAACCAAAGGCATCAATGAAGTGATTATAATACCACGGCAGTCTCAATATTGAGCTTTTAAAATTGCATAAGGTTTTGGAACTTAACAAATGGTCTAATTTTTATGTGTCTTGAAATCAAATTCGCTCTAAATCTGGGTTCTAATGCAATACTCAATAGCAGTCAGCATGGCTGTAACTTTCTTGAAAGCAAATTTCAGACCTTTTTAAATTATCAAAATTTAATATATATGACAATTTCATCAGCAATCCTAAACATCAACATCTCATAATATTATAAAAATTAATTTAAGGTTTTTAATACCCCCTGTAACAAATGCTTGTTTTTTGGACTTGTTTAAACCAAAATATGAGAAATTAGATCTCAGAATTTCTAGAAAATGCAAGGTCAACCCGTCAATACATACCTTGTTCTTTATTACTAATGCCACCTGGACACTTGTTCTCGTGCAATAGGAAACCCCGCTCACTGAGAAAATGTCTGTTGCATTTGACACACTGATACTTCTTGCTGCGTTTGTGGGTTTCCAAATGATTAGAAAGACTGCACTTCTTCAGCCATTTTCCGCACAGCGAGCACAACACTTTGCCTTCAGTTTTGGCATCATCCGCGTCAAGCAGGTCCAGGTCTGCCATGATGGTGGTAGTAGAGTTATCTACGGCATCAATATCTTCTGAAATAAAGTTGTAAAACAAATCACAGAACAATTTAAAGACAAAACAAGTTCTTAGTATGGAATCACGTTTTACTTTGTCTATACGGAGGCAAGTTAAATACCACACCCATGCACACTCCAAGCCTTATCATCTCATCATTACATGAGCCTCTGGCAGCTGGTCATATAAGTTCACTAAGCTTCAGTTCCAGTAGCATTAAGACATCTTTTTTTAGCTCAATAAACTTCACTACTACAGCATTCACCCCACAAAGTATTCAGACTAATTTTAACAAATATATTACTTTCCGTAACTTGTAAAAGTTCTACATTGGTGAATATATTGAAATCACAGCCACGGACAGCTATTGACATATACATCAGAATGACATCATGGATAATAGAATTTAATGCAGTTTGAAGTTGTATCAAATTCAGCAAGTGTCTGGATTAACGTTAATGTGATTGTAGATATATTGATTGATTAAACAGCTTAACTCAAAAAAGTCAGAAACATATTTACATATAATATATGACATTTTTAGGCATCTAAAAAACAATGCCTTTGTGGTTGAAGATGTTTGGTGTGGATGAATCATTTGGGAGGTTGACCAAAATTATTGCATCATTTGTCAGCACGGTTAACAAAATCGCTCATTTTCAGGCAAACGTGTTAGTCTGGCTCAAAATAAGCATATCTCACATGAAATAACTAATTTCAAGAAAAGTTTAGGTACAGTGGGGTAATATGAGAATACTTCAGGTCAAATAAATTTGATTATTATTAAATATCTATATACAGCTGAATAACACTATTTCTGGCAGAATTTTTAGCATTGTAAACATTCTATGCACATACCATGGTGCATCCTCATATGTTTCTCGTAAGTGGACTTTGCAGAGAACTTTCTCTCACACAGCGAACACTTGAAATATTTCTCATTGTCATGCGTTGCCTTGTGATATCGCAAACTCGAGTAGGTTTTCAATGGCTTCCCACAAATTGGACATTTGAAACGGTAGTTTGCGCTGTGTGAGATCATGTGCTCCTTGAGTCCCCAGGAATGCATATACTCCTTGTGGCAAATTAGGCATTGATGGGTCTTTATCCCTTCGTGCGATTTCATATGGGTCTCCAGATTGCATTTTTTATCAAAACACTTGTCGCAGTTTGGACATTGAAAACTCACGCCATCATTGTTATAGTGAATTTTCACGTGAGACTTCAAATTACACTTTGCTTTAAATTTTCTCCCACACAACGTACATTCATGCGGTCTGGTTTCTTGGTGCGTCCTCATGTGAATGGCCAGTTTTCTGCCTGTAATGTAAGATTTTAGACAAACTGAGCATTTGTATGTCTCATTGCTGTTGTGCTCAGCTATATGTTGCAGCAAAGTGTCTTTTTGCTTGAACCTTGTCTTACACAGGTGGCACTGAAAACGTCTCACCGTGCTGTGCCGCATAACGTGACGTTTCAGCTGGCTCCGATTCAAGAACGTTAATCCACAGTACGGACATAACACACAACCATCCCCGGTATGAATCCTCATGTGCCTCTCCAGGGTTTGCTCATCGATGAATCCCTTTGTACAAACAGTGCAGACGAATGCTTTTTCTAAATGCTGAATGTTTATGTGTTTTCTCAAACCAAACTCCGTATGATATATATTATCACACACGGGACACTTTTGAAATGTCTCTTCCTCTAGTTGTCGATGCAAATCATTTGCATTAGAGCGTTCCATGTTCCGGCATTCCACCTCACTGGTACAGTTCTCATCTTGGTCTTGGTGATTATCTTGAAACATGCTCATATTGCTGGCAGATTTGAATCCAATCGAGTAATCTTACGCAATTCCATGTTCTCGCAGTTCATTTGCAAAGTTCACGGCAAAACTAAATCTTGCTTGTTCTTCATGGTGCTTGTTGAATCACGGAGATTAATCGTAGAAAATTTAGTTTCATGAATGTGATATAACCTGGAATAAAAAGAAGAGTATTATCAATATATTTATGCCCTAATATACAAATATTTATTTACTTCATATACATATATGATATATGTTAGTCTATGAACATTAGATACACTAGGTTTTCCATCCGCTCCCCCCCCCCCCCTCCATGGCCCCCGGAGTAGAGTCAAAACGACCAACGACCATAACGGCCATTCCCCATGACGGCCAACTAGCCAAAACGGCCACCCCCCATAACGGCCAATCGACCAAAACGGCCAATTACCAGGACGGCCAACTCAATATTTTTGTTGATTATTCATATATTGCCTTATTATTACATGCTTTCTTGGTTTTATGTTGCAATATGTAATTTATGGAAAGTAACATAACAAACAAACACCAACTTCGTAGTGCAAAAATGATTTATACAATGTTTGGCTGAGCTTAATTGCAAATTCATTTCTACTCATTCTGCCAATTGGTCGACTTTTCCTTGGGTTTGGTAAAGTCAATTAACCTATAGATGTAATAGCAATCAGCTGTGACCGTTATGTCAATTGCTATTAGCATGCTGAATGATGAAAAGAATGTGGTAAATCATGCTTTTTCATCATTGATCAACTGATTCCTGTTTATTATGCATATTAAAGAGGGAGATTGTCTATAATTTGTTTTGATCATGGATGGAACATGCGATATCAATTTTAATTCCAGTTAGATTATTTTTAGAAACAACAACAAAATATTAATAATTTATATGTAAAATAAATTTAATATCTAAACTGAATACTCTAAACTTTATATACAATAAAGAAATTCATATTGTGAAGATGGCATACCTGGTACATCACAACCTTATGTTACTGAACCACCTCCACCTAATTAAACGTCTCATAATTCATACCTTTTAGGTAGAGAATATGACATTTATTTTCATTTAATATACAGGCTAGCTGTATATTATACAGGTTTTAGAAGAAGATAGGTGAATGAGAAAGCATATATCCTACTAATTAAGAGCCAGTTTTTCTAAGATTCAGGCAGGGTGTGATACACCATGTCTCAGATTTTGCCCAAAATTTTTTTTTTGGTAAATATTTGCTAAAAAGTGGGAAAAATCACATTTTTAGCCCCCCATACCTTTTAGGTAATTTTTGGGGGCTCTTTGAAATATAAGGGCTAAAAACGTTTCCTGTGAAAATCGGGATTTCAAATGCAATTTTTTCAGTGCGCCCTTAGTGAACCTCTGTGATATTTGAATGGCTAAATATATGGGGTCAAGGGTTTCATTTGGTATCAAATTAATGGGGGTTGACTTAGGGCGCAGACAATAGGGGGCTCTCAAAGTTACTACTTGCGACCATTTTATGCCACATTGCTAGGGCAATTGTGGCTTGCGCCCTAAGTTTACCTCAATGTTTTGTGCATGCATATGAAGGAAGGGTCCTATACTATAACTTTAGATGAAAATCAAGATGGTACACTGAGGGCGCATGCCCACAGGGGGCGCTGTTTCCTGTAAAATAGTGTAACAGACCCTTTTTCAGGGCTCCCTCTCTCATTACGCCCTAAGTAAAATTCAATGTAATCAACCAAGTTATGTTCCAAAACATCTCTAGTTTCTGTGGTATAAGAATCACTGAGGTACTCCTGTCCATTACCTCTCTTTAATTTTTTATATGTACCATTGATGACGATTTTGCTGTTTTTCTGAAAATCACCAGGATGCTTTCAGAACGTGTCCTAAAAGTCTTGCAAGTTGTGTTTCTACAGGTTTTTGATTGTGAGGAATACATTTGTTTGGAATGCTAAGAGTGCATGCCATTAGGGGGTGCCACAAGTACACAAAAATGAAATAAAAATGCCAGCTCTCCTATAATTCAACGAAAACAAAGAAAGATTTATTGTCAAAACAATACATGAGACATAGACAGTAACTACTGCCTATAATATTAATTAGTTGTAATTTTTTACCACATGCTGAACATTTTATGCCTGATTTTAATCTGTAACAGGCATTACACAGTCTACATGTCTATCAACTAACTGCTCTGCTCACAATATTGACTATAAGTACAATGTACAACAGACAAATAATTATCCAAATGCTCACATCAACAAAGTCTGGAATATACACATAAAACTGACTAAACACACTTCAGTGTACATTGTACAACAGACAAATCTTTTAAAAATAATTATCCAAATGCACATCAACAAAGTCTGGAATACTCCTATATGATTTTACATCAAAATTTAAAATCACATCTATTTTTAAAATTAAGGAAAATTTGTAATTTTATTAAATTATAACTTTACTGTGATACAAATAGTACAATTTGTGATACAAATAGTACAATTGGCCGTTTTGGTAGGTGGCCGTTTTATCCTTTGGCCGTCTTGGTATGGTGGCCGTTTTTGCGATTGGCCGTCCTGGTATGTTGGCCGTTTTAAATTTGGCCGTTTTGACCAGACCCCATGGCCCCACCCCTAAAGAACCTATATCTTGGAAGTACACACTTTTCCCAGGGCACCTGTGCTGCTGACAACCAGATATAAGTGCAGTCACTAACACAGTTGTATCTGCCCTAATGAGCAGTTACATGTATCACAAATCCTACAACTAGGCACAAATCCTACAACTAGGCACAAACCGACTTACACATTCTTGCCAATCAACAGCAGTTTTTGGTCATCCTTCCTGTAGACACATCGCGCGAAATCAATTGTCAGACAAACTGCTAGGAGTTGCAACGCATTTGTATACCTCCCGGTGTCGCCCTCTCGCGTAAAACCATCAGCATAATTACGCAGGGTTGGGATTTACTGAACATTTCAATTTAAAACATGTTGTATGAGCCGCTGTGAATTCGTCCCTTTTCAGAATATTACCTTTATAACAAAGTAGCTGAAGCATTCAATTTGTAATGAAAAATGACTCAACTATTTGATACCACAATTACGTCTTTGATGCATGACAATTTTCAGAGATACTCTGGCAATCAAGTCAAGTCAAGTCAAGTCAACTTTATTGCGGACTCTAGGTCCATAAAAGGTAGAGAATACATATATGATAAATGGGTCAGAACGACCCCAGACATCAAGAGAATTTAAGAGAATCTATCTTATCATAGGAACTGCAATAGCCAATGAGAAGCAAAGCTGCCGCTGTGAAGCACACCCATGTCATAGATCTTTTTAACTAATATCTTACTGGACGACCTCACTCTGCAATGTAAATTAAAACAATTTTTCCGAATAATGCATTTTGGACTGGGAATGTCAGACATGGTGTACATCAGAGAGGCACTGCATCTCATTGGCAGGTACAAAAATCTTCTAATGCAATTATTATATGATACAAATAATCTTCGCAATTTGTAAGCACAGTAGTTAAGCCATAATGCACAGCAATACATGTTACTGCAGAAATTTTTGTACAAGAAACATTTGACATAATCAGTACATTTGCTAAATCTTTTCCTGAGCATGTTACTTCTACAATACAAGCTTCTAATTTGTCTGTCTATATCCCTGGCATCAGAGAAAGTTGAAGTGATGATATGGCCAAGATATTTCACTTCATTTGTACAGATGATATAATCATGCGCACCAGTGCTGCTGCTGATGCTGCTGGTGTTGTCTGCCTCACCCTGCGAGGAATATATGATTTCTAAAAAACCGCATGCATGTACCATTACATGCACTTTTTTCTGCATACATGTGCATGTAATGATGCAACCTAGTAAAAAATATCTTAAGATGCAAATTTTGAGTATTTTCAAAAATTCTGGGGTTGAAATTTAGTGAGACATGGCTGAACAATCACCAGGGATTAAGGAAGTAGTAAGTTGGCTGTATCATGGACTGCTGTCAGGCTGCTGAGCCAGTCATGGTGGATGTACTGCATGGAGTGTGGCAGCCAAGGAAATGCGGCAATACTTGGTCAAGTACGTCAACTCAGCTGGGAGTGTACCATATGGCAACAAGACAAGATTTGAAAACAACATGAATGATGTAAGTTTTAATTCCAAAACCTCAGACATCTGCATACAAGTGCCTAAAATACACAGCATTTAATTAATGCAATCAGCTGGAAATAGGAAAGAACACAACATTAGAGTAAGTCACATGGCAACTGCAACAGCATGTGCATTATTGAAAATGTAATGAAAAGACACATCACCATACAGTGAACACTGGAAGTGCCAAGAAACAAAGCTACCACTTTCTACTATGGAAAAGCTACAACTTTAAACTGCAAGATTTAAATTACACTATCCTGATTATCATGACAACTGAAGCAGTATACTTACTTGAGTGACAGCTTGTGTAGTATATCCACCTCCACTACCTGCAAGGGTGGATGCATCAGAGTCCTGCTGATGATGACGAGGCTCGTGATGACGTCTGGACGTCTTCTTACATGGAGGAGTGGCTACCTTCTTGCTCCTGCTGCTGCCCTTGTAAGGCCCACCCTTGGACCTGCTGGTTTCCGAATCCCTGCCATCATCCGATGTATCCACAATGACCTCAGCATCAGTAGTGTCATCATCGTCACTGGTACCTCTGTTGCTGGTGAACCCGCTTTTGGCCGATAAGCTGTGGGAAAGCTGACCACCTTTCTTCCTTTTCCCTCTTGATGTGCCTTTCCAGATAACCAAAATTTTCCATGATCCAGTTGTCCTGTCTTTAACAGTAAGTCATCATAGGGGCTATCGTAGTCATTGCAGATGGGTCTTATTGCCCTTTCATTTAGTTTTTCATGTTTTTTATCCTGCCCTATTGTAAAATAATTATAGACAGTTGAGCAATAAACAAAGTTTGAAGCTACAAAAGATTTATAGATCCTGAGTTTACTTGTATAGTCAAGGTTTTTAGATAGCCTCTGTAGGGCATTTATCTGCCGAGCTGCTTTTTTACAGATAAGTGATACATGGTTGTGAAAGTTTAACTTGTCATCAAAGTTTACCCCTAGTAGTTTAACAATGGTGTCTGACTTTATTACATGACTACCAATTTCAAAGTCAATAGATACATTCTATTTGCTAAGGCAGATGGCCTGAAATTTAGATGGGTTGGCTTTCATGAAGTTTACATTAAATCATCTCATTGCTTGTTGAGAGGCTTGTTCTAATGTGCTTTTAATTATAGATGGGTTACTGTGTGAGAAAGACAGTGTGTTGTCATCAGCATAATTATATACATCGCATGTGCTTTGCAGATCATACAAAAGTCATTTATAAAAATATTAAACAGAATAGGACCCATGAGAGATCCCTGGGGCACACCTGTTTTAAGGTTGAGCCATTCACTTTTAATTTTACCTAATTTTACAGCTTGTTTTTTATTCCTCAAGTAATTAAGTAATATGTTAATGCCAAAGCATGATGCCGAAGGCCACTATGTCACTGAATGCAATGCATATACATAAAATATATAATTATATTTGATAGCAATGCATTAAAAGCAAATTTATAGCATTAAATGAAAGGCAGAACGTCATAGAATTCATTTCTGAAGAGAAACGGTATCCATTTGCTCTCGAAACTGCAAAATTTGCTGTAGGTACCATTTGACAGCTGACCTTATGAAAGCGAACGTTCGCTGACCACGACGACCGGAGCGCATAACTTCATGAAAAGTTGATCAAATTTCTCAAAGGATACATTAAATAAAAGCCAGAAAGTCATAGAATACCTTTCTGAACAAATACGGTATCCAGTCCCTGTGAAAACGGCAAAATTTGCGGTGTTATGCGGCAATTTGCACGGCCATTTCGTTCTGTTTCATGTTAGATGAATTGTGTGTGGACAATTTGTACGACGTCAACAAATCACGGATTTTGCTAGGCCTGAATTTGTACTATAATCAAACTTTTCTCAGCTTCTACTAGTCGGATCTAATTGCACTACTTTGTGTGCAGACGATGCGCGGAAGCATTTCCCTCCTCGATTCTGGGGGAGCGGCAAATCGGTTATGAGAAAGGCCGGTGCTTTGCACCGGAATGAGCGCCGCCTTACGGAAGAAAATGGCTGCCACTTAGCTCCTGCAACCTTCAGCATACAGCCTACGGCCTCTGGCCTTCGGCTATAAGTTTACATGATTTGATTGATACACCATAGGCATTTAACTTTGCTATTAATAGTCCATGAGGTAAGCAATCATAAGCCTTTGACAAATCTATTAGAATGCATCCTACATGGTGGTTATTTTCGAGCGCTTTTCTCCAATTTTCAACACATTTTACCAAGACATTGCTGCAACTATAGGATCTTCTATAAGCTGACAGATCTTTGGATAAGGAAGAGGAGATGAAACCAAGTAGTTGATCACACATGATCCCTTCAAATACTTTGGAAGTTGATGTTAATACACTTAGGGGCCTATAATTTTCTTTTGCTAATTGGTCAGATTTTTTATATACAGAGGAGTTACTTCAGCTCTCTTTGTATAGTCAGGGTATATATTTTAGCTAATGCTATTGTGATTGGTGTGAGAGAGTGACTTATGTGTTCCGCTCCTAATTTGAGGAATTTTGGAGATATGTTATCAAATCCACTTACTTTATTTGTCTGCATAAGTTTAAGTTTCTTTTCAGTGATTGTTTGAGTTACTTGTTTGAAATCAAATTGTTGATCATAGCTGACCTTCTCTATGATTGATTTCACACTTGGATGATCTTTATAATGGGCAATGACCTGATCAGCTGACATATTGATTATGGTATCGGGTTCACAAGTCTTGGGTAACATTGATATAATATTCATTGAATACATTACCAAATGAATGGACTTTAAGTATTGCTAATAAAATTTCATGAGTGCCACAGGTGACATGGCTATTTGAGTTACTTTAGTCGCAGTATTAGACAAATTAATGACATAGTCCTCTTGTGCAGGGAACTGTAGTCATTGACTATAATTATGACTGTCTTATAGTCTATATGAATGGACTAAAGTATTGCTAATAAAGCTTCATGAGTGCCACAGGTGACATGGCTATTTGAGTTACTGTAATCACAGTATAAGACAAATTATAGACACAGTCCCCTTGTGCAGGGAACTGTAGTCATTGACTATAATCATGACTATCTTATAGTCTAAATGTAAGCTTGAATGTATGGACTAAAATCTTGTCAATAAAGTTACATGAGTACCACAGGTGACTATTGGCAATTTGAGTTACTGGAGTCACAATATAAGACAAATTAATGACATAGTCCCCTTGTACAAAGAACTATAGTCATTGACTATAATTGTGACTGTCTATACAGATTAACTAAAGTCTTTTTAATGAAGCTACATGAGTACCACAGGTGACTATTGGCTATTTGAGTTACTGTTGTCACAGTATAAGACAAATTAATGACACAGTCCCATTGTTGGGGGGAACTCTATTGTCATTGACTATGATCATGACTGTCTTAGAGATATATATTCTTTATGAATGGATAAGAAAGGGCTTATTAAATTTAATAATATAAGTTTAGGGAAATAACTAAAATCACAAAATAACTCATGCAGAGTCCCCATATGCTGGGAACTATGTCTGCTCTCTGTACCTTTTATAAATGGAATTCTTCCTTATTTGTTTCAGTTTAGATAAACTTTTAATTAATATAAAATTTGCTGCTTTTACTCTAAGTATTGAATTACAGCCCTTATCTTTGATGGTGAGCACTTTAAAACTCCCCATGTCATTAATTAGATGAGACATCAACACATTGCCTACTGTCAAATAGGGGTTAAGAATTGGTCCCTGTGGTGCCCTCTTGGGAATTTTAGAAACATCTCAAGGGTTCCCCACAGAGGTAGACTTCGCAGAGTTCCCCTGTGGCTGGGTTCTCCCCTACTGATTACATACATCATTTGGGTTACTGATTATAGTGTTATGTTTTGGTTATTTGTTTTAACGTAATTAGTCATGAAGGGTTTAATAGTTTCCCAGAAATGTTTCCCTTTATTGTTACCAGTATGACATTTATCTTGAAAGTATTTTTGTATGGATGATTTCTTTAATTTATTAACTAAGTTTCTCTGTTTCTTGAACCTTTCCCAGTTTTGCTGGCTATTGATTCTGTGATATTTTCTTCGAAGTGCACCTTTGAGATTAAAAGTAGTTGTAACATAATGTCAATGTTGTTATTAAATTAATGAACATGATAAATCAACTGTACTTTTGAATTCGATAGAAGACTGTCAATGCATTCAAGGCTAAAACTTAGTAAAAGTATGTATTGTGAAATTTGACAGAACAGTATCATAATAGCATAAAACCGAGATAGAGGGAGCCAATGGCTGGGAAACACCTTTGGTCGACGGGTTGGTTGTCGACGAAATGTTTGTCAATGCATTGACTATCAACGATTTTGCGTTTCGTCGAATTGACTCAATACCAATGAGTCAAGTGTACTGTGTCTGTGACCGGTGTGAGCACAAGCAAAAAGTTCGAGTCGACCTAATCTTCCTAAAAAAAAGAGTGTTGAAAACGAACTGTAACCTTAATGCCTCAAACCTACCTCAAACTAAAAGAATAAAATTTTATTGTAATGTTCACTACATAAAATGGGTACAGGGCCATGTCATTGTCACTGTATTCTCCTTGCTGTGACAATGTCAACTAGATGGTGCTGCAGTAACTTTGTCGACCCCCTGGTGGATATGATATACATTCCTCAGATTCTCATGCAAATTCCCGTGCACATTCCGAAGGGATTTATCTTGAACCGCGGCAAACTTTTCTTGTAACTCCTGATTAACGCAATAATGGATGTTGATATATTTGGAACTTGCATCATGGTAAATTCTAATCATATATGCAATGCTAAAGTGTAACTCAAAAAAGCTGGCGATGTTTTAAGCAAATTTAGGTCACATTCTAGGCATAACTGCACGTGCAGGTCACTGTATTCTCCTTGCTGTGACAATGTCAACTAGATGGTGCTGCAGTAACTTTGTCGACCCCCTGGTGGATATGATATACATTCCTCAGATTCTCATGCAAATTCCCGTGCACATTCTGAAGGGATTTATCTTGAACCGCGGCAAACTTTTCTTGTAACTCCTGATTAACGCAATAATGGGGGTTGATATATTTGCTGACTTGCAATGCTAAAGTGTAACTCAAAAAAGCTGGCGATGTTTTAAGCACATTTAGGTCACATTCCTGGAATAACTGCACGTGCAGGTCTGAGGTGCACTTGCATATGCAATGGAAATTGCACATGTCATTGGCAGCTGCATATGCCTGCATATGCAATTGTACTGCATGTGCCAATATGTGCAGGTGCATGCTGTTTTTTTTTTAGGAAATCATATCTTGTTGCACCCTCCCCAGCCACTGATAGCTGATGCTGCTGCTTTTCTGCGCCCCATGCACAGAGAAGCACTCCATATATAATATCCAATTCTTATTTTTATAATATGCAGCTGATCAAGAGCATGATCTCAAAGAAGTGGCAATTAACACTTAACATCTCATTGCCATTTGCTACTATTGTTTATACGCTAATCTAGAAACTGTCAATTACTCTCTTCCAATGGTCCTAATGGACATGAGGTCCACAATAAAGTTCACTTGACTTAACCCATTATACATGTGTGATGCTGCCATTTAGATCTGTTTTCTTGCATTAATAAAGTGGCCTGTCTGATTATGCCTTCTTATAGCCTTGTCAAAGACCACCGGTTGACTTGCTATGCAGGCTCTTACTACAGTGCCCGAGTTGTGGACTTCAATAGTGATGTCCAGGGGCGGATTCAGAACATTTTGACAGAGAAAGATTTAGAATAATAGCGATATCTATCACCCTTTTCAATCAGAATGTTTGGCTCGGCCCCAGGACGTCACTATTGAAGTCCACGACTCCGGTGTCGGCCACAACTTCAACGTCGGCCACTGTAGCATGGTCATTAACTCAGATACTGACCTTATCAGTGAGTCTAATGTATTTCAACACTGCAGCAGTCAAAATCTTTCTATGAATAATAGTTAGTGTGCAAGTTTTTACTGCATGTTCTGTGTGCTTATTAATAAACCTTTTCCAAAGATGTTTCATACTAGGTTTGATTACTTGCTTTATTTTCATTAATTATTCTGCCTTCTTTTTTTCTCTTTCTCTCCCTTTCTTTCTATTTCTTTCTCTGTCTTTCTTTCTCAGGATTTGAAAGATATATTTGATATATAGGCCCTGTCAGTTTACATATAATGTGACATTTTTCTTCATTCTTTCCTCTATTGCTCTTTTATTCTGTCTCTCTTTATGTCTGTCTTTCTTTCTGTCCGTCTCTCTTTTTCTCTTCTTTCTCTCTTTATTTATCTTTTTCTCTTTCTTTTTTTCTCTCTCTTTCTCTCTCTCTCACTTTCTATCTTTCTTTAATGAGCATGATCACGACAGCATGGCCTATCACTATTCGACTACTGTACTGTAATGAAAACCTTTGAATATGACCAAGATCACAACAGCATGGTCTAATCCCTCATACAGTTCTCTATTATCCATCTCCAGGCCAAGATCACGACAGCATGGTCAGTTGTGGTGGGTTGCTTGGACTCAGTGTAGTCAGTTTGATTGAACAAGCAGTAACAAGCAGTAACAAGGTTGCCCTTTCACCAAGAGATTGCTTTTTCACTGAATGATGCTCCTTCAGTAGCCCTCATCAATTTATGATGGCCCCTTCACAAAAGGCTGCTCATCCGCATTGCCAACAGAATATTGCCACTTGCAGCCAACCGTTAACTTGATCTAGGATCAATGTGCCCCATCCCTGCCCTGCCAGGATCCTTGCAAGTGTGGGCTCAAAGCAAGCAGTGAAAAAGTGGGTGAGGAGGGGGCTTAATTAGAATGAATGAAACTTGCTGCATTACTTTTGTTCACATTAAAGTTTTGAGACCCTACCTAGGACCAACTTTGGGATTGGCCAGAGCTTCTTACAACAGCATGACATCACATCAACACTTGCATAAATCTTATGTGTGAAGCTTGGGAAGAAATCTGCAGTGAAAGGGCCCAATCCTTAAGTACTGTGGCCAATCTTCCAGGTGATGCCCGCCTAGCTCCCCCGGGCTGGAGCTGTCTTCCGAGGGCCAGCCTGCCTAGCTGTAGGGGCCACCGTCCTGGAAAGGGGCCCTGCCTTTGTGACCTAAGACAAACTTCTCGGTGAAGTGCCAGCTTTCCTTTGTTGGGGCGACCATCCAGGAGCAGCTAGGGCCCCTTAATCCAAGAATGTCCCCTTTTTCCACAATTCCCGTGTCTGCGCTGCCAATAAACATTTTGGGTCAATAGTCACTGTGGAGGGCTTCACCTTACTAGTGCTGTATTGGCTGCATGCCGGGCATATTGAAAAAGGCCCAAGCTCAAACAGGCCTGCCAAAAGTGCAAATTGTAATGTTGACAGACATTGCTTTTCGCAGACAGGAAGTGACCTAACCTAATCAGTAAAATTCATTGCCGGCGCATTACACTCATTGCATGGAAGGGCCTTTCTAGTACTTAGAAAGTACAATCATGATGTCATTAATGTGGCATAGCAACAGCCTACATGTCTCTATCAGCAGGTGTGCTAAATTAAAACCCCAACCCATTTTACAGTCATGAAATCAGCAGAAATACCCAATCATTAGTTGTAGAGTTCCAGACCTCTGTGGTTCTTCCATGAATCATCAAATGGGAAGTGCCAAATATTGTAATTATGGCTAAATGGAACTGATATTCTTGAATTGTTCCTACATTGAAACCATTTAGTCATAACGACGTGTTTCTTAGTCAAAATTGTGTCACGTTACATGATATTGATATTGACTGAGGCTGCCCTATTGTTTTCAGAAGATATTATTGACTGAATTGTTTGTCGAAATTGGCACAGCAGTCACCTAGAAACGTTCAAAATCTAAAGTTAGTGTAAAATGTCAGCTGTTTTGATTATAATTTCAAAGAAATATTCAGTTAAAAAGAAAATTCTGTTTATAAAACCTATTATCTAAAATTTACATAACATTTTTTATAGTGTCATATATTCCACCATTTTATATAGCTAAAGATATAAGGCCAAGTAGACCTACGTGTACATGCTTAAGTGATAATATATTGCCTACATTGGCCTCAAATAATATTACTAAACATTACTTTCAGTTTGTTATACATGCTATCGGTTAGTTTTTAATGTGCATTATATACACAACATTACAAATCAATTTTATGTTTGCACAATAGCCACTTTAAGGACAGCAAGTGTGTCAAGTGTTTCCAAATTTTAAGATTTTCACTTCCTAGCACGACACATCATTATCATATCTTGCATACATCACATTATCATGGGAAAGATGCTCACCTTATCAACAGACTTTGACACTGAAATTTTGCTTGGTGATAAAAGTCTGCAAACGAGTGCAAGGTAAAAATGTGTAGCATAGATTATTATAACACCAAAATAGTACTGAAAATATTTTTGTTTACCTAGAAGTACAGATCTGACAATATATAACTTGTAAACTATGATTTATAGATATGTTATAAACTTACCGCTGATACCAAATATTACTGACAAGATTTCAAAAATATTTTCTGACTTCCCATAATGTATATTTTAAACTATGATATTAAAAAAATGGGCGTTCACACTATCACATATAAGAGATACGTCTGACCATGTATGAAAACTTTGGTTTACTCGTGGTCATCCTTGGCCATGACAACTCATGACCATACGTGAAGCTACGAGTAAATTGTTTATATTAGTTACATAACTTGCTCGGGAGTCACTCGGCGAGCGTTCTACATAAATTATATGTACAGTGCCGTGCATAAGTACCTATAAGTGAGCCCCCCCCCCCTCCATGAAATGGAAGTTCCTGTATCTGATGTCAGTCTAAACAAACAAAGATCATCAAGAGATTGACTAATTATCCCTATTGGTAGTTTCTGGGAATATATTAACAGCAATTCAGAAACATCTGTATAAGACTCAAAAAATACAAAATATCAGATAATTATGCATACAAAAGTAAGTGAACCCTTTCAGTGTCCAAGACTTATAATTCTCAAAACTAGGCTTACAAGTTCATAATAGAACAAATTTCACATAGATATCAACAAACAATTTCAGTACTTTGTTGCCCCGCCTTTTGCTGCAATCACTGCAACTAGGCGCTTCCTGCAGCCTTCCACAAGTTCGTTACACCTTTCTGGGATTTTGGCCCATTCTTCAATACAGAACTGTTTCAATTGATTTCTACTGCAAGGTTTCCTTGAGTGGACTGCTCTTTTCAGGTCAATCCAAAGCATCTCGATTGGATTAAGATCTGGGCTTTGGCTGGGCCACTCCAATACTCAAATCTTCTTTTGGCACCATTCCCTGGTAGAGTGGCTGCAATGTTTTGGATGAATGTCTTGCTCCATAAGCCAGTTTCTCTTCATTTTAAGTTGTCGAACAGATGGCATCAAGTTTTCTTCCAAGATTTGCTGATATGCAGTGGAATTCATGATCCCATCAATTATAGCTAGCCTGCCTGGTCATCTGCAGTGAAGCAGCCCCATAACATAAGGCTGCCTCCACCATGCTTTACAGTTGGCCTCAGGTTTTGATGCTTGAAAGCTGTATTTGGCCTACGCCAAACATAACATTGTTCAGTTGTTTCCAAATAGTTCTATCTCGGTCTCATCTGATTTTCCAGAATCCCTGGTCCTTATCCAAATACTTTTTGGCAAATGCAAGCCGAGCAGAGGTGTTCTTTCTGGATAGCAGTGGTTTCTTGTGGCTCACTCTAGTAATCATTGTTGGCTAACTTTCTACAGACTGTAGCTTCACTGACATGGACCCCAGCATCTGCCAGATATTTCTTTATTTCCACTGATGTCAATCTAGGGTTGTTTTGGATCTGTCTGACAATGTTTCTTGTCACCCTGGGTGTCACCTTTGGAGGTCGTCCACTTCTGTGCCGATTGCAGTGGTATGCAACTGCTTCCACTTGTAGACAATCTTTCTGACAGTTGATACATGTATTGAGAGTCTCTTAGCTATAGTTTTATAGCCATTTCCAGTAAGGTGAGCTTCCACAACACGTTTTCTCAGGTCATCAGACAATTCTTTTGACCTTGGCATTTTTCAAACAATTGGAAATTCCATAAATATAATCAAACTGTTTTAGGAGAACAACTATGATGACTAGACAGTGTCCAAAGCCAAGATTATGTCATAAAGTTAAAAAACAAGCTTATAACTTAAATTTGATGAGCCTTAATTAACCTAATTTTTAGGGTTCACTTACTTTTGCACAGCTCAATTAGCAGAAATTGTTTTGCTGTCAGCTTAAGAAGCTTAAGAATCGGGATTTAAGGATGCAATATGTGTCAGTGTACTTAAATATCATAACACTAATACCAGGGCACTGTAGTTCTACATACCACCATAGCCAAACGTGCCATGCGTAGCCATCCGTAGCCATAAGTAGCCATATGTAGCCACTGTCCACCCATATAATATATATACTCGCCATTCACTCGCGTCCACTTGTAGAATGCTCGGCGAACGTCTGTCGCACCTGTGGTCTTCCATGCCCATCCTTGCCCATCCTTGCCCATCCTTGAACCACTCGCACAGGCGATCTACAAGCGATCCACGCGCGATCTACGAGCGATCTACGCGCGATCTACGAGTGCCTAGAAGTGCCTACAAGTGCCTCACGGATGCCTCACATCTCCCACGGATGCTTCATGGATGCCTCACGGATGCCTCACGACGGATTTTCAGTAAGCGTTTGACGGACATCCAGCAAGCGGTCTACGACTGCCTCACATACAATCGTGGAAAGAATTTATATGTGATTAACACAACCACGAATGAGCACATATGGCTACAAATAGCCCATTTTTTATGTACTAGGTCACTCGTAGGTTTTGTACGTGACAGTGTGAACGCCCCTTTAGCCTATAATATAACCCCAAAAATTTGGCCCAAAATAGTACTTGATGAATTTTGTGTAAACTATGATGAATAAACAGTAAACCAGCATTACAAGTATACACACTTATTCAGTGGTACTAACCACAAATCTAGCCTTATCCTTAACACCAAAATATTACTGAGTGGACTTTTGCTTCACCATGAATATCTTACTTCCCATTATGATTATTATCTTCAATTTTCTCTTGACTCTAAGAGCATGATGTCACAGTTTTCTCCAATGTTTGCATTTATTTCATGCTTCATTTCCTAATGAAACAAAACAATACTTGAGCCAAAGAAGACAGCATTGTAAAAGCATAATGACCTAATTAAGACTTAATCAAACAGTTAAGCAGTTTACAGTTTATTTGACTTAATCAATTAAAGTTTCTGATCAGCAACAGTGTTTCAGGTGGCGCGAAAGAAGTGCAAAATAATCTTTGGGCTTGACATTACACTTCGGTCCTACTGGCTTGGCTTGGTGTGGGCATGATGTCACACCTTCTGCTGAGCATCACAGCTTACAGAATTGACCAATCAGTGGCTGCAAAACCCTCATGATGTCACGGTATTCTACATAATTATTACAATGATAATAACATAGCAAACCAACAACCATCCAGAGGCAGTGATTCCTAAATATTAGCTGAAACAACTTACAAAATATTGAGACATATGATCATTTTTCACTCAAACTGACAGTGACTGAATAAATATTGGTCTGAGGGTTTTTACTCTAATGTTGTTCCTTCCAATTAATTAATCACTCACACATGATATTAATGGAAGTCTCAATGACTTCATGCTATCACTAGAAGCACAGGTTAATCCTTCAATCTGTCGCTTCTCCCCATTAACTTTTGTTCTCAGGGAATCATGTGTTTTCACTTTGCAACTGTGCTTGCAATGTCACGTGTAGAATGCTCATTTGTTAAGCCATCAGGTTTAGTCATTAGTTTGTCTGTGTTTGCTTACACGCTGCAGTTTCAAGTTTGCTTAATTGCCCAATTTAAGGGCAAGTTAACTTGAAACTACTTGTTGGCAAACACTCTTAACAGGCAAACATGGCTAAGACTCAAGACAGTTTATATTCGTCTGTTAAGTGACATATATACATAAAAATAACCTATATAAATATAATCAACCCATTAATAAACAACATGATCACAACAGGATAGCTCTGAGACCCTACCTGGGTCACTAGCGAGCCATCCCCCTGTGTTTCAGAATGAACAGTGCAACATCAACTGTCCATACACATATATAGTAATGTAGACAATGAAATCATGAAAACTGAAAGCATGGATGAGATTCACAAGCTATTGTATCGTAACTTTTTCATTCTGTTTCATCCAGTAAAGCCTTGTGGTCAATCTAATCAAGCAAAATCGCATAGTGACCAGATAGTAATTGTTAGTGAACCCATCTCCACCAAGACATAGGTCAGTTTATGCTTTCCCTATCACCCAAGATTGGGGATTTGCCCAGGATATAGACTACCATGGCTGCTTACAGACAACAATTGGCATTCCAGTGAAGCTGATAATTATAGATACTGACTCATAAATCTAAAAAATGGCCACTTCAATATGTTTAGTTCTGATGTAGCATGTGAGTGACATCGAAATAATATGATCAATTTAAAAAGTTCAGTGACAACTAGATAAGTATGGTACCATGGCGACAAGAGCCAACCAATCAGATCACAGGTCTGTTCAAACTTCTAAAGTCGACATATTTTGCAATAATTAATTTCCAACTTCTATCTTTATGTGTTCACACGTATAATTAAGAAAAAAAAAACAATTTGGCTAAAAGAAAACAGTGGTAGCTCCGAAAAGAGTGAGGCATCATTGTATTTATCATGCAACTATTAATAGATAAAGAACAGATAAGACACTTTTGGAAACATATTGTTTATCATATTTTATCGGCCAATGAATCACGGGTGTAGCCAAGGTTGGAGAGGGAGGATTTATGGCATCCAAACTCTCCCTGCTCCTCCTTGCACCCAATTTGTAAACAGTTAAGACATTTTGATAGCTTCAAAATTGGAGCAAAATTGTACTTTGAATGATTCTATATTTTGTTTGTTTCAATCCATTTTTTTTAATGGGCCGCTTGATAAACGGCTTTTATACCGATGTGTTTTACCCATGTGAATATTTTCAAAAAATTAATACGTATAGAAATCACTTAAAAATATAGTTATCATAACCCTTAAATTACCTTAACCCCTCAACCTTCATGATTTGAGTAAATAAACTAAAATAAGTTTATAATAGTTTTATATGAATATGACCGGATGAATTAAACTTGTCTTGCTACGCCCCTGACCAAACGTCTTTGTTCGATCTTCGTCCTACTCTATCAAGTTTATCTGATTAGCAGATATGAAAGTCATAAAGTTATCGACAAAGTTATTCGCCACTGCGAAGGAGTAACAGGAGGATGGAGTGGAAATAGCATCAAGCGAAAAGTAAGTTTTTAATCCAAAAGTTTTAAGTTCTTTAGATAGGCAAATGTAATGATGAGCTGATATTGTTTTAAAATCTGTTATAACGTCGATGTACGGAAAGTATTTACGAGAAGTCTCAGTGAATATAATGAGTTGTATGACAGTTTTTTGTTGTTGTTTTTTTTTTACTTGTGTGAAAAGTGAAAACAGGTAATTGTATTGAAATGTACTGGTTTACATTTCTTTAAGTACTGGTTCACGGGTACTTGGTGAGTTATAGTGCCCATGTATTTTATTTTTGATATATTGTATTACATACTTTGCTCATCAATACATTCTGCTACATATACATTGTAAGTGCGCAGAATGTCATAACGTTTTAAAAAAATTTAACAGATTAAATTTCTGCAGCTGATACTTTCATCACAGGATTATCCTCATATCCTCTGTAAAAAGCAGATTATTATTTTCATAACTTGAGAATAACTATTTGAATTGGGACTATTTTTTTTAATCATTTCAATAATTCTTATATCTCGTTATATTCCTCCTCAGAAAAATAGAAAAACTGCTATTTGAAGAAAAATATTTCTAGACAGTCCCTCGTGAATGCAAACAGTGCTTTCTTGCATAATAAGCAGTTAAACAAACAATTAGTGAATATGTTTAATTGAGTATGTTAAGTTATATCCCTCATGGTTGGGAGTTAACTATCATTTTTGTTGGCGTCTGGATTTAACCAACAAAAATATTATGCGGAATATATCTACATACATGATTTATAACACATTTTTGAGTGAAGATTCATGCATAACAATTCCCTTTTAAGAAGTTATAATACAAACAATAAATCATCATATATATACAGTAACGGAGGGTATTATCGACAGGGCGGGTATTTGTGACACTCACATTAAAATGTTAAAAACTTCTTTTTTTTTAAATTTTTTAACAAACTAATTTTAGTGTCGAAAATACCCGCCCTGTCGATAATACCCTACGTTACTGTAACAACATAATTTTCAATTTTCTTTACAAAAGGACAAGTAAGAACTGAATCTTTTATTTAATTAAATACCAAGTACATGCAAACAGAAACTGAAAAGATTCGATGTATGAGTCTTGCAATCTAAAAAAAATTAAAAGTTCATAAAAGCAAAAAATCGTATTCCAAAAGGACTGTATAATTAAGATGGAATGATTCAAAACTTCAGAAAAGTCATTTATAAATTTATTTGAGAAGAGTCAATAAATATGACAAAGATAGACCTGATTTCTTAGATATTAGTTTGCTCTGAATAAATATTTACATAATAATAAGGAATATGAAATATTACTTTGGCATTCCATAACTGATAGCGTAGTCACATGATAAGGTCCTTATCTGAAGTATGGGCGTCTGCTGCATAGTTTCGATCTTAAGTAATGACAGAGTGACAATGCCTACCATCCTAGATACACAATCATGCCAAAAATTCTGCTTACTAAATTGAGTCATTTCGGTCCAAGTTATTCTGAAATCTATGATTCTAAAATCTTGGAGAAAAGTCAACTTCATAAAAAATATGACAATGACTGTCAATTTTGATACACAATAAGATATTTGGGGCACAATATAGTTATGAAATTCTAAATTGGTATTCCTCAAGATTAAGCTAATAGGAGTTCATTTTTATTATTAAAACAACAATGACTATTCCTAAATATAAACTCATAAAAATTATATCAGGCCCTATGGTTATGAAATTCAGGTTAGATATTCTTCCTTGGAATAGCTAGACAGGCCTAAATGGAGAGTGCATTGCGCAGAGCCCTGTGTCAGCCACTGGGGTTCGAGGTCTTCACCCACAGTGTTACCACCCTTGCCACAAGAGCCCCAGGACTTTCAAGGGCAATGAAAATTTAAATTTTCAGGCACTCTCAGCTCAGTTCTTAACTATCCTATTTAAGTTAATTTCATTCAGTTGTAAAAGGTTATTTGAAGTCAAGAAGATTGACTGGCAGTTATATAAGATGTTTTGAAACTTGCTGGCATTCACTATTACCGGAAATTACGTGAAGTCTGATATTGCTAATGTGTGGGCCGTAGATGAGTCATTCAAGTTAAATAACTGATTTCACCATTCTGCACACTTTTTTTCTTTTTTGTTTAAATTGTTTGAAGATGGATGCATTTAGCCTTTCTCGAATCAAAATTTCTCATTGATTGCCCTAAAAAAAAAATCTTCCTAGTAATTACATTTGTAACCAGGATTTTATGATCATTCTAGTTTATATCTTTATATTCTTTATGCAATCACTTACATACTGTATCATTGTTCCCTCTTTTCTGACAAAAACTACACTATATTTTCTAATCTATTGGGTTTTTTTAAAATATAATTAACTAAACAACATAATAAATTATGCACTAGAATTAGCATGACTTAGATGCATTATTTTATGTACTGACATGTGATTAAGAAAATTTTGTTTGTAACTGCCATTGTAATTTACCTAATAATAATGACTTCCACCAAAACTATTCAAATTCAATAAAATTAAATCATAATTGGCTTGCATTTTAAAGGTGCAGTAAGACAAAAATGTATTCAGATGCTTTGAAAATCTGATTCAAATCCAAACTGTAATTGCAGTAATGAACTTGGTTTTAACATGGTTATATGATTACCAACATGTAAGGTCAATAATGTCTATGCTAGGGGTGGGGTATAGTTAGCTAGGCAAAGTATTGCACAGAGCCGTGTTGGCCACTGGGGATTGAGGTCTTCGCCCAGTGTTACCACCCTTGCCATGAGGAGGCCCAGGACTTTGAACTAAGGTAAAAACAGAGTATATAATAATTAAAGCCAATTTCAGTGGCTGCCTAGTAGTGTCTATGGATGTGGGTGTACTGTATTCGTCATAGCAGTTTACCTAACAGGTCTTTGAGAAGTCGATATTTATAGAAAGTCGAAAGCTCTCCTGCGGATCACATAGGCTGTTGTATGATATCAGGCTCACTCGATCACGTATTCAATATTAAACCAACCTATCCAAAAAAATTTACAACCTCTTGATATGTCTACAGTCCAATGCCTCAAGAGAGTATATAAATAACAGTTACCTTATCAGTCTATAATATTGACTCCCTACCGATAACACTGCTTGATATTAGGTTTGCATTTATCGAACATATTGTTAACATACTTTACTGGCATTTTCAACAACAAGTTGAGTGGCTCAGTTCAATACTTTTATTATCTCATACAGTGAACGAACACTGTTTACTCTGAGCTAATGCTGTTATCTTTATGTTAGGAGCTAACATCGCATTACATTTTCCACCTTGGTATATTCAGTGGTTTTAACTTACAAGTAATGCACTAGAATGCAAAAAATATATAAAAAAATCTTAATTGTGTTCTACAATTTTCTACAGCAGAATTTAATTTTTGGAAATGAAATAAGTTTACCCTATCACAAGGGTTTTTGTCTGAGAAGGATATCTTATATCCACACCAGAAACATTGAAAAGCATCATATCTATGCATGAGAAATGTTGCAGAGGCATTAGTTGCAACATGTGCTTATCACTAATATCAGAATAATATATTATATAAAAGTACAGATTAACAATTTTAATAATCTGTAATCATTCTTATACTTACAGTTCATTAAAATTGTTAATCTGTAACACTAATTAGGATAAGTTTTCACTTCCCTATGGAAGGACATATTTGTGTCCTAAAAACTGATAATTAGAATTTTGTTAACTCAAGATTCAAGCATATGACGTATAAGCCGGTGATTATTGATTTTGTATTGTAGTATGCCAGAGCTAGACATGCATTTAACTCTATTTATACTCCACCATGTGACCTATTCTATTGTTCATTAGTGGGATATAACCAACGAAAATGTTAGTTAACTCCCTTCTGAGCGCAAATTGAACTGTTATGCGTAATAAAGGCATTTATATTAAAACAAAACAAACAATCAAACAAATTAGTAAATATGTCTAATGGACTATAAGTTAGTTATATCCCTCATAGTTGTGTTTATATCCCTCCACCTTCGGTATGGTCAAAACCTTAGGGGGTGATTGGCGATATAGTAATAAGATCCCTTTACATTACCACCTTGCATACCAATACTTCAGCTGAGCCTAAATTCCAACCCCTGTCCTATCACTTGCGGTCTCTGTGGGGGAAGTAAGAACTCCTTGAGGTTACTAGAGCAAAAATCATTCTTATGGAAAAAGTTATAGTGTAAATGGCAAGGTTATACATTTTGAAAGTGACTAAAACAATAGATAAATTTCTATTGTAATCTTTCTTGTGAAAGTCCATCAGTTGATCTCTTTCTTAATATAACATTTTCTGATCTTCATCTCAATCCTCTCACTCACATCATTTTCATGTAACTGGTGGTCTCAAAATTACTTTGAATTTTAGATCTGAGATTGCCAGTCATCATTATTGGTAACAATAAAGAGAATCATTAACACTCTTAAAGAAAAGGTGGTCATAATATGAGTTAAATGGCAGTGATGGGGATACAATTTGGCAGTCGTTATGTGGTCTTCACTGTACTGGTTTTTGGGTGTGTCTGCCATGACATTCTAAAAGTAGCACAATGTGGAACAGGATTTCAATATTACTTTCCGCCCACAGAAGTCATTTCTTTTACTATTTCCTTTACGCAAATACTAAGTATGACTTTTAATATCTGTCTAGGTGTTGCAACCAATGTTTTTCTTATCTTCAAATTCAAAGTACAGTTTTGAGAGGATTACATTGTTTGTCTTGTATCTTATAAGATAGGAAGATCGATCTTGTGCCGTCACACCGATTGTTTCTTTTTTTGTGCACCGAGTATGACGTTAGAGGAATTACCTTAGTGCTATCTGTTAACTTGGTGCTATCTGTTCACAGTATAGAGGAAGACATGAACATAGTCTGCATGGAATTTCCAGAGGTTATCTTTATATATGATATTATGTAAAGTTCATAGAACTGTTCACAATAATCTAGCAGGGATTGGAACTGCCATGGTACATTTGCTAGAAGGATGACTTCATACATTTTATTATTTATTTGGAATCTATACATGCAACCTTTCTGACATTCAGGACTTTCCAGTGGATACATTAAGGTTTACGCATTATTATGGTGCGGCGTTCTTACGAATGCAAAGCGGATAACTTTTAAGTCAGTTACTGACGGATTAAGTATTACTTAATATCTATCAGTGGTCAGGTACGAGAAATCATACATCTACCCATATGTTCGATCTATAAATAATCTTTTAATAGAAGGTTTTATTTTCATTCCAAAGACTTTCGTTTATGAAATATGCGAATCATTAAGATGTTTAAACTAACATATTTTCACCCTGAAGTCTTCGAAGATTTACTTTACTTTGCACATATTAATCTTAGAGTTTCTTACATACTTTGACTTCTCTAAAATTTTATGTTCTTATTGCAACCCCCAAGAAAATAAGGAGCACATCAACCACTAGATATAGTTTCTGACAACTCTAGAAAGCAAGCTATAACTGTTGTTGTAACCATTGTAGAGGCTATAGTGAAAGGATGAACTCAAAACTAAAACGTTCCCATGAAAAATTTGATATTTTTCAATATTGGTTATTGCTTCCTTACAGATTTAACAAGGCAAAATGCCAAAGAAAGTGAATAAGATAAAGGGTCGGCCGAAGATCAACTTCGAGGATGCCGAATTCAATGGAGATGACCTGGGAGGAGACTTCCCTGGTCCACCAATCGGCCAAAAAGGTGGCGCAAAGAGTCCGGCATCACGACCACAGTTCATGGGAATATGGAAAGGCCAAGATGGCTTCAGCAATTCACCTGTTGTTCCCAAGAAATATAATGCAGGTAATGTGTTTCCACATATATTTTGTTATTGCCATCACATTTATCCTTTGCATCTCTTGAAGGTATTTTTTAATTGGGCACAATACAAATATCTCATTTCATGCCCAGTGGAATGTTATGTGACTTTTCTTAGTGCCTTGTCTTAAATGACCTTCAATGAGATATTATACAATTGTAAACTGGTTACATGTAGAACAAAGATATGTTCAAAACTTCATGGATGCCACCTGACAGGCTGACAATGCTCTAAAAATGTCTTGGTTTATTGTGTTTTATCTCTAAAATTACATGTTGCATTGATGTCGAACAATTGTTGTGTAAATTTCATGGTCAAAATAATTTCTCTTGTATCACTGCTTACCAAAGATATAAAATGTGATTTGGAGCTTTCATACTATGAAAGATAAGACTTAAATATATATAATGAGGGACAGGTCAACAGGGGGAGCTACTTGCCGTCCTTATAACCTTTGTTTGATGATGTCATCATACAATCAATTCATTCAGTGCATTGATGATGTCACAGTGGCACTGAAGACCGGCATGCAGCTCCCCTGTTGACCGAAAAGTCTCCCATTCCTAGATATTAAAGAATAGAACTTTAAATCATAATTTCAGATGCAGCCAATGCTGAAAATCCGTTGTATGCCAGTGATAATGAAGAGGACATATCAGATCGACGGATTTCTATGTTGCCAGATCCGACTGAAGGATCTGGTAGCTTAAAACGCAGAGATCCTGAGGCAGTAAATGGGGTCTTAAATGGAACAAATGGAACAATGCCATCTATGGCGTCTTTGAACAATGATCCACCAGAAGCACCACCTAGAAAGAAGAGTCTCACTGGGCAAGCGGCTGCTAGGTTGGCTTTGCTTAAAAGTAGAATGTCAAGAGGTGATGCAAAAACCCAAGACGGTGGGGTGACATTTATCAAAAGGACTGACATTGCTGATGATATACCTGATTCGACAGCTGATGCTGTTGGTGTTAATCAAACTAATGGTGATGCAAATGGTGAGATGAATGGACTCAGTAGCATTGATGATTCATCTGATAAATCATCAGATCACGCAGACCCTGTGCTAAGTAATTTAGCTGATTCCAACCAGTCCCCAACAGGTGAATCACCATCTGATTCTGAATTGTCAACACTCAGTCCAGAACACTCTCCCAAAGCTTCTGTCAGTGATGAAGAAAAAGACTCTTCAGAAACCAAGACATTTCCACCCGCATCAGCAACAGGGTCTCCAAGAGAATCAATTACAGAAAAACCAGAATCACCTCGGCAATCTGTGGGAAGTATTCCAAGTGCATCACCAAATGGGTCAGTAACAACCCCACCTAAATTATCACCTCCTCCCTCAAATACAGTATCACCAAAAGTCTCACCAGTAGGATCAGCAGCTGCATCACCAAAAGTATCAGTTGGGTCATTGGGTGCATCACCTAAAGGATCAGTTGGGTCATTGGGTGCATCACCTAAAGTATCAGTTGGGTCATTGGGTGCATCACCTAAAGGATCAGTTGGGTCATTAACTGTGTCATCAAAAGGATCACCAAGATCTTCCCCTTCAGCCACACCAAAAACCTCACTCTCTGATCCTTTGGGTGGGTCATCATCGTCTTACGTTTTTGGTGCAGCATCAGCAGAAGATGAGAAAACTCAATCTGAAGACAGAAAGTCAAGTTCATCATCAGTGAAGTCAGACGGTTCTGGAAGCAAGGGCAAAAAAGGCAATACTTTGCTTAAAGCTGCTGCTGCTGCTGGTGCCACAGCTGCTGTTGTATCAGCAGTATCAAGCAAAGATGATGATGAAAGTGACACTAAGGAGGCTGAAACTAAACAGGTCACGCCAACACCACCAGAAAAGCCAATCGAGCCAGTTATAAAGAAAAAGGCACCAGCTGCACTGGCAATATGGCAAAGGGCCGAGAAAGGAGATGAGCTGCCTCTCGCATCTGCGAGTGATGCAGCAGCAACCGATGAAGCACCAATAGGGGACTCAAGTGATGAAAAAGTTGAATCAGATACGGAAAAGAAGGTGTCTACAGTAGAAATTGGTGCAGCAAGCATGTCAACTTTATCTGTCCCTTCTGAAGAAGGAAAAGATGATAAAACAGATGGTGCTGAAGGGAGAAAGGGGTCATATGAACCCATCTTACCATTCTTTCCAAATGCCCCAGCAACAACAACTGAAGTAAAACAAGAATCAGCCCCAGAACACAGTGATGATCCACCAGATTACCTCAGCAGTCTTGAGAGTGAAGGACCAAAGAGACTGAACAAAGCTAAGTTGCAAAAAACAACAGGATTTGTTCCGCCTAGGATGACTTCTACAGTAAGTTCAGTGCTTTTAATTGTTATTCTCAGACTATCAGAATATATATTCGAATGTATGTACATATAACACAGGGGAATATTATAACCATTTCACCAAAATACCCTAATCAAGTTCCATTCAAAAAGTAAGAACAGAGGAGCATAACTGCTTATGGAATGTTTGATTTTTCACATAGCAGAACATAGAGCAACAGTGTTACTTTAAAAAAATACCAGCATGAGCTGTTTCCAGAACACTAACAGACATAGAAATATTCATGGCACACATCAATTTTGCAGCCTGTGATGCCAGATCCATCAAAACTTCAAGCTGTTGGAAAAAGCAAACTTGAAAAACACCCTGACGATGACAGTTTAGCAAGTTCAGATGAAACTTCAGAAGGGGAAGAAGAAGTAGATGAAGAGGAGGAGGAGGAAGAGGAGCAGTCATTAGCAAAAAGAGTGAGTGAATAATATGAGTATTCAATTATAGTATTGGCCAGGAAATCCATTATATTTATTTATTTATAAACATATTTATACAGAGTAAAACAACATTTTGAGCAACAACTCTTTTACAAAATGGCCCTGTTACATATACATAAAAATAGTAAAGGACAATAATATAACAGAGCTAAAAATACAATAAATAAAACCTAGTATATAAATAATAAAAATTATAATGATTGTAATTATAATTATATGTACAGCTATTCCAGTACAGGTATTGAATTTTTTTTTTTTTTTTAAATATTTTTCATGGGTAAAAATATTCAGTGTAATATCGTTTTTCAAGTGGCCCAATAAAAACAAGTTTTAAAATAAACAAAAACATAAAATCATGTTAAGTACAATTTTGCTCCAGTTTTGAAGCTATCAATAATATCACAGAACTTAAGCTCTCAGGCAGTAGATTCCAAACAACTGATGCTCTATATGTAAAAGACCTTTCGTACATTTTAGCTAAACATTCTGGAAATACGACATTTAATAAAATTGCCATAATGGTATATATATATATATAACCCTCTTGAGCTTCATTTGCCACTTTAAATGAATGTGCACATGTCGAATGTGGCGCATTGAAAGCAAGAAAATAAATTTTTGAATATTTCTAATATATCAAAAAATACAGGTGATTGTTGATACAATATATAAACACAAATATTTTAAAACTTGCCTATCCCATATCCATCCCTGAAAAATCCTCGTACATCTTTAATTAAAAGTTACATGAACAGCAAAATGCTGCTGACACTAAAGAGCTAAGAGCACTGTTAAGTGTGTCTACAATATATAATATGACGTAATACTTTTATTCAATTTTAACAGGTTAGTCGATCAAGTCCTCCCATGATAAAAAAAGCCAGGCCCTCAGTGTCATTTGCTCCTGGATTGAGAGAGGAATCTTCATCGTCAGAATATGAGAGCGAGGAGGAACTAGAAGATGCAGAAACTCTTGCGAGGAGGAAAGACATGAAACGCAAAATGACACCATCAGCAAAGATGTAAGTCAGGTTCATTTTATTTCAGATATTCTGAATTAATAATTAGGATGAGATACAAACTTTAACTGAAGTTGTTAGTTATAAAGTTAACACAGAACTAGTAGCAGCTGTCGATATTCACTCAAGAATGAAACAGTGCACAAGTGCAATTTAAGTAAGAAAACTAAGTCGAATGAGATTACAAGCTTGTTTCCAGGCTACACAACACTGCACATGATATTCTTACCTTTCACTAAGCCATAAGTCATTACAAAAATCAACTGCTATTAAAATTGTTCGTGCTTTTCAGAGAACCGATGCGTCTCAATGAAGATGGTGAATTAGTGGCAGAAAGTGAAGAAATGCAAGCCACAGCTGAAGAACAGGGAGCGGAAGGAGAAGAAGAGCCTTTGATAGGTGAAGATGGAGAAAAGAGGAAGAAGAGGAAGAAAAAGGAGCTAGACTTGTGAGTATTAAGGTTATTACAAAGTTAAACAAGTAATAATCAGTATGATAGCAAGTTTAAGTGTTAAATATCATTTCAAGGAATGCATGTAGGTAGGAAGTAATTAACTGCACCTTTCATACTCTTTTCATAATTAATTCCAGAGATGATATTTTGTACTTTGTAACAGTCTCAGTCACTTCTTATGACATGTGCATGAGTTATGCTCTGTATGTAATTAATTCCAGAGAATATTATTTTTACTTGGCAACTTTCTCTGTTGCTTCTTATTTTACATGCAGTTGCTTTGTGCAACTACTGCTTTTATAGGTTCTTCCTTGCCCCAATAGTTTCTCTTTTGTTGTAATTTCAGTGAATACCGTATTAAGAAATGGGATGTCTTCCTAACATCTCCTGTGGGGGAAGATAACTCAGCCAGAGATCAATGCTATGACACTGGTAAGTGTCTCTTATGATGTAAAACCTTTAAAGAGTTTTCGGCGTTAATGCAAAAGATAATATTTGTCTCGTTACATACAAGTTGCAATGCAGTGTGTTCATGGCCTTTCTGTGCTATGTTTCATGGAAACATTGAGATATTTTTGTTTGCTTTTCACTGAAAATCACTGTAAATTTAAGAGACACTTGTCTTGTCAATTGATGTACAAATGAAACTGATTTTTAAAAATAAAGTGCAGCAAATTTATTTAGCATTCTCAGAAAGAAACACGCTGATGGTTAATCCAAGAAGAGGAGTAGAGTTAAAAGTCCAAAGGAGTAAACTTATACCATATTCACCTTGTTTAGGCTGAGTGAAATAAAATGTTTGTTTTCAATTAATATTGTTTAAAAAAATTGGGTCGGTAGGTCACAGAGTATTTTTAATTTTTATTATTTCCCTTACGAATCAAGGTTCAAAAGCAAAAAATTGAATGTCAAATGTCCATTTTTTGTCAGATGCCTCACCTAAAAAAAAAAAAGGTCGGGCCGTGTGAAGGCAGGTCTTTTAGAATCGGAAACAAACCATTTTTTTCAGTCAGCCTTAGAGAGAGAGATATTACTCAGTAGTTTACTTCTTTGTCAGAGTAATTTTTGACGGGCTCTACTCAACTTTTGAGCTAACCAATTTTTTCAGAGTGTGTACTAGTATAATCCCATAGTCTACATCAAATTTATGTTGTTACAGGTATGAAGATCATGAAAATTATCTACATCATGCTGTCATTTGGCCTCTGTCTTGGATTAGTCGTGATGAATAAAGTGACATTAACAATGGCAGCATCAAATTCTTTGGCACCATTCCTCAGAGATACTGTCAATCTTACTAACACAACACAAGAACAATGGGTTGATCCAACTGTGGTCACGTTTGAACGGACATGGTTTTGCCATAGGTACACTGAAAATATCAAAAGAAACAATGTATCTACATTCCATAACATTACCAACTGCATGGCAGTTCCACCACGGTGGGTTGTAGGTGGTATATTATCTGATAGTAGCGTCAATGTGGACCAGTTCTCCTGCTTGCGTGAGGACCCAAGGGCGATTGTAGATGAGACAACTAAAATGCGTTTTCCAGCAAAAGTGTATTCCGCTCAATCGGTTCGGTGGACCTGGAGCCTCTGGCTAATGATTGCAACACCTGAATTTTTTGTCTTCTTCCGATGTCTATGGAGGTTGATGTTTAAGAAGAAAAATTCACCAACTGGTTGGGTATTTTTCCGGGTGAGTTGAACATCAACATTATATTTACTTATTAAACAGGCTGATCTGTACCAGCAAACTGTCTCAATGCCTGAACATTTTAATTTCAAATATACCTAACAGATAGGCACTCACTGTATTAGCTCTCAAGACTATAAGAGGTCACCAAAGCTGGCTTTATATTGTGTGTGTGTGTGTGTGTGTGTGTGATAAGGGCTTTACGTCCTGTATTTCTGCACCAGTTGGGCTAATTAGGACAGGCAGAGACCATGACAATGAGACGAAGGACTGGCTTTATATTAAAGTGATTCACAGGCATGCATGAGCTATTTACCAGTGTATTCCTAATATCAATATAAGTAATAATGATGTAGTTCCCAAAACAGATGAGATCAAAGATTTCCATTCAAGTGCATAGTCAGGGAATAATGATAATTTTAGTGTTCAATATACCACCATATAAATATGGTTTCTTAAATTAAAACAATCATTATTATCATACCTTTTTTTGTTATCATACGCCCATTATTAAACACAACTTTTACAATATATTTCAGATGATTTTGCTAGAGACCTTGCAAACAATCGGTCAGTGCATTTTAGTCTTCAGAGTACTCCCCCGTCTTGACCATGCCGCAGGTGCAGTGGGTATCCTGACAAGCGTTGGGTTTATTCCCAGCTTACTCGCTTGTTTTATCGTAGACCGAAGTGAAGAGGATTACAAAGAAACTGACGAAGAAGAGTGAGTTATATGGAACTACTCATACGATGAACCACTTTAGACTGGCACGAAGTGTTGTAATTTTTTAATTGAGGAATACCCATGTACCCTACTACGTATCCAAAGAGCATGACATGTAACAACTCTGCTTTCCATGTTAAATTATAATAATTTCCATCTTTTTCTGTATATTTTCAGAGGGTGCATCAACAGGGTTTTTAACAAATTTTGTAGTGAAGTTTTAAGGAAAACTTTTATTCTGGTTATGAATTTTGTCTGCATGGGACTCCAAGTCATAGGCCTCCTTTTCTTCCCCTTCCTGTTCCAAATAAACTCTATCAACTGGCATGCTCCATTCCAAGTGAGTATTACATAATTAGAAACAGTATGTAAACCATTTATATGCCATTGATTTTCATAATAATGTGCTTTGCTTATTTGAGTTTCAAAGTAGCATGAACTGATGACGTGTTAGCAAGTGGTACCACCCAAAAAGCAATAAATTTTAATATAAGAACACCTTTTTCCATTTCATAGAATTATTTGCTTGACATTTACTAAAAGTAAAAATGTTTTTGCCACTGTATTTTCTTATTTCAATGACTTATTTAACATTTAATCTTTTTTTTAATGAAATAAATAATTTCTCAAAATTTCTGAAAGTTTTATTTATATAGCTCTTACTTGTGTCATACCAATAAAATTACAATCAAACAAACATTTAAATTATTGCTATTATTTATTTTCAGACTGAATTGCAGTACACAATTCCAATTTCCCTTTTCCTCATTTCTTTGACCTGGTGGTTGAATTATATAGGTGAAGATTTCCGTTGGGGCAAACTTGCAACATCACTAGATGGCTTCCGACGGAAAGTCAAAAAGACAAGAACAAAGGTAGCTAATTGGTTGATATTAATGTTATTCATCTGTAATTTCATAATGACTACATACCTGGGAGACATTTTAAAATAATGCATTTAGAATGGAAGTTTTTTTTTTTTTTTTTTTGCATTTTCTCTTTAAATTAAAGTGTTTTTCTGGCTTAGAATGAAAGTTTACATCAGTAATAATGTAATTGCTTTGAATGCCACAGATTATAAATAAAATTGCAGTACTTAATAAGCCTACATTGATTTTCGCCACGACATCGAGATTTGCCACTTGGAATAAAGTGCAATAAACACTTATTAGATCTGGCTGTCGGAGTGATATAATACTGTCAATGATACAAACAATTAGTTTTCAAACAAATCATCAACTTGCAATGTCTTTAATCATGTTTTGGGGTGGCGAATATCGATGTCATAGCGAATTTTAATGTCATTGAGTGTATGAACAGTTAGTAGGTTGCATTCTGCGTTCGAGAATGTTTCTGCAAAAAGGGGTGATAATTAACCTATAATTGTTATTACTTCATTCTTTTGACTCATTGTGTTTAAAATACTATGACAATCAGGATACGTGGATATATATTTTCACTTTCTTTTTTTTTCTTTTTTTTAGGGGTGATAATTAACCTATAATTGTTATTACTTCATTCTTTTGACTCATTGTGTTTAAAATACTATGACAATCAGGATACGTGGATATATATTTTCACTTTTTTTTTCTTCTTTTTTTTGAAGATTTACGTCTGGGCCAGTTTGTGGAAGATCGTAGTCTCATTTTGTTGTATGATCGCCTCATATTCTTACGATTACGGAGTTCAGTCTACTTTTGGAGAAGGAAAATCATGGACTGATATCAGTGCAAAAATATTCAAGTTTTCTGATGATCATTCAGAAAATTATGATGGTTACAAAAGTGAGTTACATTATATTTATAAAAAAAATTTTACACCTGCAGTGACACCTTCGAAAATTTTCAATTGAAATTAGGAGCTAACAAGTAACAACATTTCAACTAGGTTTCATATACTGACAAATGGCCCACAATGTTTATTTAAATGTTTCCCCAGGTAGGTGTTGTTTCAGACCATATAACTTGGTTCAATTTCACGTTAGACATCGCATTATGAAAAATTATTAAAAATACATCAAGATTTAGCTGTCAGCTTTCATTCCACATCCTGGCCATTTTTGTTAAGATTTCCTACTTGAACCCATTGTAGGGTCGTAGGTTAGATTAAATGGATCCAAAACTCATGTTTCTGCACTAGGTTGAATATATTCTTTTGAGATATGAAATTTGGATTCAAATTAAGCAGATTTTTTTTAATTTGGCAAAATTGACAATGAATACAATTATTTTTTATTTTAGTGGTGGGCACCGATGACATTGGTGGAATGAGGACGGACTTTGTTTACGTGTGGCTGGTCAACTCTTTCAGTGGACTTGTTGTGTATTTCCTTTGTAGAACAGCTGCCAAGGTTCACATTCAAGTAGGTTCAAAATGTTTTATGTATTAATATTTACATCTGTTACCATCTCTAACATATTACTATCATGTTAAATGAATTTGTTTTAAAGCGCCCAAACAACAGGAGTAGTATAATAGTGCTAAATATACTGTCTGATGAATTACAACTTATATATCCAATTTAAAAACAAGCCCCTTTGTCTTGTTATGTAAGGGCAACATTTATGTCTGATATACTGCACTATGTGTGAGAAAAAAAAAAAAAAATTTTCACAAGCAAATATAGTCTTTTCACTGAACATGCTGAACAGCCCTGTATTCAGCAGGACATAAGTCTTTCCTCTCCTCTTATTACTCACTTTGCTTTTTAGACACAGTAGGTAATAACTAACTGATTCCATAAATATAACTTTCTCAAAAATAACAAACATCAACTAAATGATAAAGTGTAAAATATATACATTAAAATGCACTAAAAAGACTGCTGCTAGGATGCACTTTGCTTCAGCCAATCACAGCCAAGGGTGGGAACTTTTTCAGCCAATGGAATTGCAGTTTTCTGTTTTAGCCACCAGGTGGAAATACAGAGAACCGTGAAAATCCACTATTGGGCATGTGCAAGGAGATAATAAGTTGTTTTTGGGTAAAGCATGGTCATCATTCTGGAATATTTAAATCACAGTACCAATTTATTATTTGCAGTTGGTGTCCTATGCCCTTCCACTCATGCTGAGTACACCCGTTAGCATTGGAGCCATGTTAGGATTTTGCGAACATTGGCAGGGTGACCCTTGTTTCTTTAGTGGAGCAGCTCCTTCATACTTATTCTGGCAATGTCCCGTGACAACAGGTGAGTGTGATAATAAATATGTATATTTTTTTACTTTTGATGATCTAATTTTTAGTTAAAACCTTTCTGAAGTATATATTGATGCAGCACTATTGCATTATGAGTCTGAACATCAAATATTTTAGTGGAGTTCATTTATTGGATAAAAAATATACATAGTATTATACAGTTCACATGATATTTAACAAGAAAACAATTCCATATATGCATATATTTCAGATAATAACCCTGACATTCCATGGTACATCTGGGTATTCTTTGCCTTCTGGTTAAGCCAATATTGGATAGGAGCCCATATATGGAGGCCGAAGAGTGAACGACTGGCTCAGACTGACAAGTATGTTTACACAAGTTCCATACTAATAATTGTGTATAAGCAGCAGTAGTAAGTTGAGATTAACCACACATTAACCACCAAGGGGTCATTCATATTAAGGCTGCTAGATGAAGAGAAACTTTAAATTTGATACATACAATTGAGATAATTTAACTCCTTTATATGGTGAGTCACTGAGGAAAAGTTGATTAATTACAATTTCGCTATCATGCAAGTTGAGATATAGCTATTAACAAATTTGCTCATTTTTAACTCATTCAGCATCATAATCAAACTGGATGCACTTAATTTACAAAATGGCTTGTTATCTTTCCTACAGGCTATTCCTATTCCCGCTCTTCAACGGCACCTATCTTGAACAATTTTTACTCTATAACCGGAACAGAAAAGATAAGGGGGTACAATCTTCAGACTCCAAGGACACAACAAGTGTACAAAGGGTAGGACAATCAATTATTTATATATAAGGAATATCTATGAACAACTAAATGTACTAAAAATGAAAATGCTGTAAATCTTAATATATACAAAAAAAAGCAAGTGGTATAATTATTATTGTTGTATAGTATATATTTCAGATATTTTTAGCATAATTAACTTTGAACATTTTATAACTATTAATACACCACTTTACAGCTAGAAGATGCTGCCAAGCTGGATGTGACTGACCCTAAAAACCGGAAAAAGCTACAAGGAGATCAAAATAAAATGCGATCAAGAGCGTAAGTTCAATAAGATGAGAAATCAGACTGAGAAAAATTGGTGATTGTGGCTGATTGGTTTGACAATTGATGGGCATTTATAACAAAACAGTATATGAATGTATGAATGAATTTACTGACATTAGAGGTCACAAAATACCGATATGTCAAAAACATACATTGCAATACATACAAATATATTACAGCTCAGAGCTAATTATTTTATAAGATGTTTAGCACATTTCTTTAGGTTTACCAAAGCATGCTTCCTTATTTTTACCTAATGGATATAATTAGCCCAGCAATTTAAATTTTTCCTTTGCAGATACTCAACTGTGCAGAATACATTCATGGCCAAAAAGAACTTCATTCGAGATAACACTCCAAACGTTTACATTTGCGCAACCATGTGGCATGAGACAGATCAAGAGATGGTTCAAATGCTAAACTCTATATTTAAGTAAGTGTTTCTTTCACTTTGAAGGTCACCAATAGCTAGCTGTGTTAGCAATATTAGGTTTCATAAATTTTCCAATCATTTCAGACTTGATATGGATCAAAATATCAGGAGAAATGTGCAAGAATTGCTGGGAACACAAGATGAAGATTATTATGAGTTTGAAGGTAAAAAAAATGTTGTGATAATGCTGAAATACTTTCTGAAGTCATAAGAGTTAACCTACAGATTATCTATGATATGAAGCATTGCAAACAATTTCTGCAGAAATAAGATGAAAACAAAGATAAATTTTCTCTTTTGCATTAATAGCATAGTTGACCTCTCAATAAATCTGTCTATTTAAATCCTCCATTAAGTGCTCGATGTTATCAATTGGGTATAATATAATCATATATATATATATATATATATATATATATGGCTCTGTCCATGCATTTGGTGCAAAACTTGTGACAAAGGAACTACTTCATAGATGTTAACATAATTAAGCCTTGTTTGCATGAATGAAAGAGTAGATCATATACTTTGCAAACATCATTAAAAAAAGATAATGCAGATTAAATGTTTGCTAAAATTCTTATGTAAATGACCTGACCTTGGTTGTAACGGATGTGAGAAATGTCAATGTTGTTTATGGTTCAATTTAAAGAAAAACATCCCTTTTCCCTCATGTCAAAGTTACATATATGGAAATTTTTAATGAACTTTACAAAATGTGACTGATTATCACAAAATTTGAAATCCAATACTTTTGAAATATCAGTTCAAATGCTTTTATGCATTCATTGCATCAAGCACATTTCTGAAAGTTTCTATTTGCACTTTAATAAACTTCAAAATGTAGCTTTGACAAATGTATAAAAGCTAGCCGTTGAATAGTTATCAGTTTTAATTGATATTAATACCATAATGAATCTTATAACTTTAAAAATACTGGAATTATAATGTCACATAACGGTCACAGGCATGGACATTATCAGCTGTAACGGTTGACAGGTTGGACATGCACGGTTGTAAGTTTGGACATTAGACAATGAACGGTTATGATTGTTTGACCTAAATGTGTGTTTCTCACAACCGTTATCATGGTTGGCTTAAGAGGGATTTCACAACAAATCACAATGGTATGATAAAACGTCTTTGAATTTTATTCAGCAAACTGACAAGCAAAGTAAAATTTGAAATTAAACAAGCTGGCCTCTTCTCTCATCACCATCTGCAATTAAATCAACAGCAAAATGTGAATCATTTATGTGGAGCAATTAGAACTGATTAATAATCATCAGACTGAATTTAATTCCTGGCTGAGCAACATGAGAAAAGATCCTCACTGGTAATATGTTCTGCGGCCTATGTTGACTTGATTTGGTGGCTTTAAGCCCTTCAGTTCCTCAGTCTTTACAAGAAATTGGGGATCCATTATGACCCAGAGCCCTTGCTTCCCTTGGTGGCGTTGCCTCTTGAAATATCGGACGCCCACATAATCATCTTCATCAGTATAAACCTGAAGAAAATTTCAATGATTAGCTTAAATCTACCAAAAATTATTGGTAACTGTTGACTCAAGCTTGACACAAGTGTCATGCTTGCCAACCATTTCATAGTGCCATAAAAGCCTCAAATAAACCGACATCCCTAGATGCCAGCACATTGGGCACTGACCATTATTGCTGACTGGGAGCCAACTGAGTGGTCATTAACAGTGACATATTTAAGGGGGGACATAGGGCATTGCACCCCATTGTGTCCAGGCCTGTGATAGGTCAATAGCCACTGGGATTTTTTCTAAAGCAAAGAAAATAACTGAAAGGTTTGCCTACCCTCCTGGCCCCCCTCTAGTATAGGGAAGGGTTTCTGACCCACATATTGCATTCCAGCATTTCTGGCACCAGAAAGCAATTGCTCAGACTACTCCCCCCCCCCCCCCCCAGGCATTTTCTAGATATGCCCCGTGTCTTTTGATACTGTTCGAGTTATCTGAAATTCGCTGCCAAAATGAACACATGATATCATTTCTTTGTTTTGTGATGTGTTTGTCATTGTTGTCAAGTTAATTCTTAATTGCATGTTATGTTTTGGGACAGGTACGTTTTCAGTCGATCTGGTGCTCTTGTGATATATATACTTCTGCTAAGAAATATTTCAACAGTGTCCAATAGCCAAGCAAGTCTAACTATTTGAGCTTGATCAATTAGAAAAGAAAAACCAAAACCTTATTTGAATAACTACTTGGAACAGAAATGCAAAACAACAATGTTGCAATAATTATTGACAAATACACAAACACTGAAAATATTGAAGGCATAAAACTGTTAAATTCAATACAAAACAGAAACATTTCCATCAATTAATACTCACAACAACACAATGATGGCTACCATGACAGTAGTAGTTACCAACATATCTGTATACAAATACATATTCATGAAGTACAATCAATAAACCTCTTTCTGCTGTGTCCAGCATCAAAAATGGTCAGGCTGTAAGTGATATAATATAAATTTACTTTTGAAGTGCTTTTCTATCCTTCCTCTGTGACTGTTTCTTTTTTTCTGTGGTTTCTCCTCCTTCTGCTTTCAGCTCCTCCTCTTCTGTGGTTTCTCCTCCTGTTTTCAGCTCCTCTTTTGTGGTTTCTCCTCCTCCTGTTTTCAGCTCTTCCTCTTCGGTGGTTTCTCCTCCTGTTTTCAGCTCCTCCTCTTCGGTGGTTTCTCCTCCTGCTTTCAGCTCCTCCTCTTCTGTGGTTTCTCCTCCTGTTTTCAGCTCCTCTTTTGTGGTTTCTCCTCCTCCTGTTTTCAGCTTCTCCTCTTCTGTGGTTTCTCTTCCTGTTTTCAGCTCATCTTTTGTGGTTTCTCCTCCTCCTGTTTTCAGCTCCTCCTCTTCGGTGGTTTCTCCTCCTGTTTTCAGCTCCTCCTCTTCGGTGGTTTCTCCTACTCCTGTTTTCAGCTCCTCCTCTTCGGTGGTTTCTCCTCCTGTTTTCAGCTCCTCTTTTGTGGTTTCTCCTCCTCCTGTTTTCAGCTTCTCCTCTTCTGTGGTTTCTCCTCCTGTTTTCAGCTCCTCTTTTGTGGTTTCTCCTCCTCCTGTTTTCAGCTCCTCCTCTTCTGTGGTTTCTCCTCCTGTTTTCAGCTCCTCTTCTTCTGTGGTTTCTCCTCCTGTTTTCAGCTCCTCTTTTGTGGTTTCTCCTCCTTCTGCTTTCAGCTCCTCCTCTTCTGTTGTTTCTCCTCCTGTTTTCAGCTCCTCTTCTGTGGTTTCTCCTCCTGTTTTCAGCTCCTCTTTTGTGGTTTCTCCTCCTGTTTTCAGCTCCTCCTCTTCTGTGGTTTCTCCTCCTGTTTTCAGCTCCTCCTCTTCTGTGGTTTCTCCTCCTGTTTTCAGCTCCTCCTCTTCGGTGGTTTTTCCTCCTGTTTTCAGCTCCTCTTTTGTGGTTTCTCCTACTCCTGTTTTCAGCTCCTCCTCTTCTGTGGTTTCTCCTCCTGTTTTCAGCTCCTCCTCTTCTGTGGTTTCTCCTCCTGTTTTCAGCTCCTCTTTTGTGGTTTCTCCTCCTGTTTTCAGCTCCTCCTCTTCTGTGGTTTCTCCTCCTGTTTTCAGCTCCTCTTTTGTGGTTTCGCCTCCTGTTTTCAGCTCCTCCTCTTCTTTGGTTTCTCCTCCTGTTTTCAGCTCCTCTTTTGTGGTTTCTCCTACTCCTGTTTTCAGCTCCTGCTCTTCTGTGGTTTCTCCTCCCTCTGTTTTCAGCTCCTTTTTTGTGGTTTCTCCTGCTTCTGCTCCTTCTGTTTTCAGCTCCTCTTCATCTGCAGTCTTTTCTAGGACTTTGTGTATCAACCATAAAAAGGAAGGGTCTATCCAATTTAAATCTTGAAATATCTTGTCAGATTCCCCAAAATCAGGTTCAGTTTCTTTGGTTTCTGTTCCTTGCATTGGAATCATGGGAACAAAGTGATTGGGAACCCACATTTTCTGCTTTTCTTGAGTTGACGACCACAAAATTCTTACTGGAATTTCAGTTTGGCAGACTCTTGGACAAAATGTTCTATGCAGATCTGCCCTCACTGTTGGAGCTTTATCAGGATACACTGAAATTACTGGTCTCTGTAAGACTGATGCAACTGCCCAAACTTGCCATACACCCATGTATTCTGCATCATTCACCATTTGCATTATTTCTCTCTGTAAAACTATTGCAGCTGTTCTTTTATCTGCCCTTTCTCCTTGGAAAAAATTTGCAGAATACATGGCATATCTGCATGCACTCTCCTGTGATTCTTTTACATACCAATCAAAATTGGATGCTAATTCAATTGCAATGCGATCCCTCATTTCCACGTGATGTTCCTCATTACCAAAGGCCAAGACAGAAGCAGTGCGAGGCAAGCAGTTCCCATCAGCTGCCACCATTGCAGGATAGTAAGGCTGGTCACACTCCTGTGAAACTGGCATCAGCTGCAAAGCTAGTTTGTCAATGGTGTGTTGAGGTGTATCCTGCAGAACTGAAGACTGGAATGGTTGCAACTTTGGTAGATTCTCTTCAATTTGTATTGCAATATTTTCAATTTCTGGAAAAGATGAACATGCTTGCAGTTGCTGCTGTATTTGTAAATAATCTAATGGCTCTGTTGCCACGAGTATCTGATTTGGTTTTCTTTCAGGTCTGCTTTGACTTGATGACTTGGGTTTAGGTTGTGTCACTGATGTGGTTGGAAGGTCAGAAACTGAAGCTGTTACATCATCACTCTCCACTATTTCCAGCCCTTCTTCAAATTGTCTTTCTTGGATCAAACACTTCCCAGTCATAAGGTCCACTGTCTTCCAGTCATTGACATATTGTACATTTTTGCATCCATCTCCTGAACTTCCAAGGTGACAAAATTCACAAAAGCATGAGAGATTACGTGTTTTCAGGAGCAGCTCTCGTCTTGAACAGGATCCTGTTGTGCTTACACAATGCAGTGATCTAGTTCCCACAACTGTTTTAGCTTTTATTTTGTTTTTGTGGTTTATACCAGTAATATGGAAGAAGATGCGGCGTTTGTGCTTGCAATTCCCAGCAGTGGTCTGTCCTCCTCCTGCTTTCTCTTCCTTGTCTTCTGCTGAGGTCTGTCTACTTTCTGCGTTCAGTGTCTCTTTTTCTGAGGTCTCTTCACTTAAAGCCTCCAGTTCCTCCTCTGCTGTAGTCTCTAATCTTTCTGCCTTGTGTTCCACTGTTGCTGTGGTATTTTCTGTGGTGTCATCTGTCAGTGTTCTTGCAAAATGTGTACATTTCAAATGAATTTCTGACAATTGTTCGTCGGGCTTTCACTGCATTGCGTACAAATGACTTAACGATGCCAATCACACCATCGCATGGACCCTTGCCATGGCGACTTCCAAAGAAGGAGCGTGTAATTCTGATGCCCTGGTATGATCTTGCTAATTCCTGAAATGGGCCTTTGCTTTTGTATTGGGCGCTGCAGCCATCTGTGAACTGGTATATGTGTGAAATTTTTGGCTTTCTCTTTTCCTGCAGATGTTGCATTGCTTCCTTGAAAAAAGCTGACACAGCAGCTGAGTCATGTGTCTTGTCATTGGAAAGAAAAACAAGTTCTTCCCGGACAAGTTGTTTGTCAATAGGGCATAGGTAGTAGCAGACAATAGGGTGAACTGTCACCTGTTCATGATACCAGTGAGACATCTGGGATTCATCTTGCGAGACACAGGAGTAATTCATGCCAAAGTCAAGGACCATGGCTACTTCTTCATCCTGCAAGGAACTGAGTAGCAATTTGAATTGTAGATGCTGCCATCTGGCATGGAACAAATGTGAAGACATCATATGCAGCTCATCACACAGTTCATCTATCAACTGGCTGATGGTGCCAGTAACATGGATAAGTCCATGGTGTTGGTTTTCCCCATCAGTTGAGGTTTTACCCCATCTGTACCACTCCACATTCTTCTTTGAAGAAAGATGAGCCAGGTTCTCCTTAAGTTTATCAACACCACACAAAGCACATTTGCGCTGAATGCAAACCATTGAATGAAAATGGTTCTCCTCACCTTTTGGGCATAAAGTTGTTTCTACTGCATTGAATTTGTTGTTGCAGAATGCTTTTATCTCTTTGGTATCGGCATATTTTGTCAGTGTGCGCAGTTTTAGCTCGACATTAGTGCAATATTCGCACAGACACTGGTTCCACTTGTTTTTGTCTTGGGCTTTAACATTGGAAGGTCTCAGCTGTGCAAATTTAGATTTAGCAATTTTAGCTTCTGGGTGTTGTTCTTTGAACAGCCTGTGAGTGTCCCTGATGGTTCTCTGTAATATGTGACAACTTTGATTGTTCTTTACTTTTCTGGAATCAGGAAGTTCAACTGATACATCCGGTTGCACATAGAAATCCCGCACTGTATCTTCTAAGTTGAGTTCAGCACCTTCTAAACCTAGTTCATTCCCAGTCTGGCTAGCCTCAGTATCTGGAATTGCTGAGCACTTCAACAGATAATTTTTCCGCAGACCTAAACCTGCTGTAGCTGTTTTGATGTTGCTATAATGGTTGATGAGACTTTTCACAATGTCTCGCTTCTTCATCCTCTCATTCTTGTTGTGAGCCCTCACCCGCAACGAAGATTTCACGGCCTGCACAGTTTCCTCCATTACCAATTTTATTTTTGCACTAATAGTTGGTAGGCCTACTCCAACATCATCAAGTGCCTTTCTCTTCCTTGGTGACACATTTCGAAGAAGAGCTTCTATAGCTGCCGCAAATTTTTGTGGATTTTTTGGGGCAACCTGTCTCAGTCTACTAGCAGCCTTCCTCTTGCTTTGATTTGATTTAAATGGGGATGCTGATGGTAATATCATTTGATCCATCTTCATTTTCTTGCCTGCGTCAATTTTGTTGTGCATTTTTCGTTTCCTGTTCCTGTCAGTTTCTTTGATTCTCCTCTTTTTCTGTGGCCCTTGTTTGGCCCTAGATTCCCTTTTCTTTTCTTTCCAATAGTTTCTTAGTTTTGTGACTTCTTTTCTTGTTTTTGGTTTCTTTTTTGAAGGTGGGTTGCCAGTTATTTTCAAATTGGCATAATAGCGTCTTGATCTGTAAGAGGGAACTACGATTTTTACCCCAGGAACACCAAAAAAAGCTGTCGATAAGATTGCCAGTCAACTCAGCGACAGACCAACCCAGCGTCAACCTACCCACGACAAACTAACCCAGTGACATGGCAACTACTAGATATTTGATCAGTTTTAGCTGTTAAATTGGGTCTGAAAACATTTCGTCATGGCGGGAACATGCCCAAAATCACAAGGATCTGTACCCAAATAAAGTGTTGCTGAACTACAAAACGAGGTCACTTCGACTTAATTCCTGATTTTATTTTGATGTTAAAGGTAGGCCTATATGTGATGCTTTAGGGAAGCTAAATACATACATAGCACAAATCATTTTTAGTGATGCAGACTGGACCGCATGGGTCCGGTCCGGTACGCGGTCCGACCCTGGACCGCATAATTTTATTTTATTTTTTAAATAAAAAACTTTTGCTCAACCTTTGTTTTTATCATAATTTAAAAAAATGCCGATGGATCGCTTCTGGACCGGTCCAGTAATAATACCGGACCACCTGACCCTGGACCGGACCAGTACCGGACCACTTTAAGGAATATCGGACCACCCCACAAAAGGCGGTCCGGTCTGCATCACTAATCATTTTAGATGACAATGGGGTACTGTTTTTATAGCTTTGAAAGGATTCATCTGGATAGACTGCTATTGGTAGCAACAGGCAGTAGGAGATTCATATGGTCGTATAGCTCTGTATAGTTCCTTAAAGCTTGAAGTGAAACATACTGTATCTCATACAAAGTGGATGGACAGACAGAAGGACAGCCAGGACAGCCAGGACAGCCAGACGACATGTGGTATCACTTGTAATACCCTTGCCATATTCATTGACATGTGTAAAATCACACTTTTGTGCAACCTAGTTGACCACAATAGTGACAGTTCTTTATCAATATTAATTACCTAATTCTGCTCTGCTCCTGCATCTTCTCCCTTTGCTCTGGTGTGAGTTTTTGCTTACGTCTGTTGGATGATCGGTGCTTCTCTTTCTCAAGATACCTGAAAAAATTATTTTTCACTTATGTTTAATGCAAATCAAATATAATTTGGAATATTACAGTTATGAGATTACAGGAGATATGGGATAACATATGAGAACATACTCCTGCTACTTCAGTGGATCATCTTTTAGCTTCTGGCGATAAAACCGCATCCTTTGGGCTGCTGGAGATACACTGGTGTCACTGCTCCTCTTCTGCCTGGAGAATAAGGTTCTGAATAGTATCATTGTCATCCCAGTAATGTTTTACTTCGGAATTCTCTTTTGTAAAATTCTATGGATTGATGAGGAAAAAGGTTATATTAATTATAATTTAAATGCCAAAAAGGGACGACGAAAGAAGACATACTTCTGATGACTGAGTGGATTGTGTTTGAGCCTCTGGCGCTTCCTTTGGGTGGCTGGTGATACATCAGTGCCAATGCTCCTCTTCTTCCTGAAGCATGACGATTGAACATTTTCAATATTCATTTCAGTATTAAGGATATTATCATTGTTTTAATCTCCATTACAAATTTTAATTACCAAAAGGCATACAAAATAATTCAGGGGTTTTATTTATATATGACATGTCCATCCTCACATCCGTTACCCAATAGATGAACATTGCCTCCACTGAAGCCCTGTTTTGGAATCCATTGCAATTGTGATGTCATGAAAATCTTATGTACTAATCAGTGATGATGCCTAATTGCCCTTAATGACCTTGTGATGTCATTACATTTATCTGCCTTACTTCCAGTAACCAATCTCGCATCCGTTACGCAATTAACATGTCCAACCTCATGACCATTACACAATTAAAGTGTCCAACCTCACAGCCGTTACATTGTGTTGCAGGTCAAACCTCACACCCGTTCCAGTGTCAATGTAGTTTTTGGCTTGCCAGCTGCCTTGTCTACCATGTAAGAGTTACCTTCAAGCATTGTTATTTCAGGTTATCTACCTGCTACAGTTCATTGCATTTGCTCTCTTGTCACTCATGTTCAAACTTTCACATGACACAAAATTTTTAACGGCTGTGAAGTTGTAATGGACATCAGAAAAGTGCAGACGATTGACGGGAACACCTACCTTGTTGATTGCTTCATTTTCTGAGTGTCTCAGGATATATGCACCACCACTAAAGTTTGAGGAGTTGTTGATACTTTCGCCACCTGGAGGAAATAGCCTGAAAATTTTTTCATAGTATTTCTATAATATGTTGAACGGTCATGATAAATTGACGGAAAATTGTACATCCCTTAAATTATTTTAAAACAAAGCTATCAAAGTTGTTATTTTCAGATAAATTTCATAACTAATTATTTGAAATATGGGTCTACTTACCACTTTCATGCAAAAAAATGTGTCCCCCATTTTGAGAAATTCACTTTCATACAATAAGTATGCAGGTGGCGATTGACGGAAAATATCATGTCCGTTACAAAAATGTTAAATGGTGTAAAATAAACAAAAATGATTATTTTACAGTGATGATTTTTTCAGGGACACTTAAAATGGTCCCCCTGTGTATGAATATAATATTTTCATTATGCTATTTTGGCAATACTGATGAGAAATCTCAAATTAAACAAGTAGTTGTTACGTGTGTCACACTCTGAAGCAAAGAAACCACCCTTTGACTGAAGCACATTTAAGTAAATTATTCAAAGTATTACATTTCAAACAATTATATTGTTTATGTTATCTCTCAAGGGGATTTGTTAAAGGATGATTGCGTTCATAACCTTGGGCAACTGAAGTAATGGTCAAAATTCTTTGCCAAAGTGGAATAGGTAATTTTGTAGTCACTTGCACCAAATGCATGGACAGAGCCATATATATATATATAATCATTCCTATAAAAGATTGATATCGTTATCTGATGACTGTGTAGATCTGACCATAAAATATGAGTCAAGATTCTCTTCGCAATTACTTGTCTCATAGCACATAACAAATATTTTATTTTTGTAGCCAACATCTTTTTTGATGACGCGTTCGAATACCATGATGAAACCTCAGGAGATGAATACCAAGTCAATGATTATGTCAAAAAACTTGTTACTATGATTGACACTTCAGCAAGGTAATTGTTTGACTCAATAAGATGTATTTATACCAAGAAATTTTATTGGACTACCCGATTGAAATGGGGAAAGTAGGAGATATGTAGAAAGAGATTTTCAATGGCAATGAGATCCATGAATAAGTATTTGCTTTTAGAAAAGCAAAACACTTGCCTTACACAACAGTTTAAATATATCTGGGCACATATATGGGCACTGCAAAGTTGATATTCTTCTTTTTATTCAAATTAGTCATGTTCATGAAATCAACATGCGAGTAGACCCACCGATCAAATACGCAACACCTTATGGAGGACGACTGGAATGGACAATGCCTGGAGGAAACAAGATCGTTGCTCATATCAAAGACAAGGCCATGATCAGACACAAAAAGAGGTGGAGTCAGGTAAGCCCACCTCACCATTACTGTTAAAACTTAATTGTCTGACCAAAATCAATTTTAGTCCTTTTTCCCCCACACTATTTGATTATTGTGATTGAAATATTAAGGCTATTAACATTTGTGCCAAGGGGGATCATAATAATAACATTCAACTGAAGTGTACAGAAAAAATGACATTGTCAAGTAATGCACTTATTTACTATGGTAATGGTCATTTCACTCACCATATAGTAATCATCCTGTCATTAGCTATCCTGCCATGAATGACCCCTGGTGGTAAACATTAGTAATCTCAACCTATTACTTCTATAGAATACGGTAGCATGTAGTATTGTTTATTTAAGCATTATTTCAAAACAGATGTTATTTATCATCATATAACGACATCTATGGGTCTTGTGAAAAAACGACTAGTTTACAACAATTAATCACTCAATAAACAATAAAGCAGTGAAGTTCTAATACCTAATTAATGTATTTGATTAATGGTTTTAATAATACCAGTTCTATAAATTTTAGGTCATGTACATGTACTACTTCTTGGGCTTCAAACTATGGTCAAAGACAAAGGACATTAAAAGGAAAGAAATTTTGTCAGACCACACATTCTTGCTTGCTTTGGATGGAGATGTTGATTTTGAACCATCTGCTATGCTACTCCTCCTTGATCTCATGAAGAAGAATCTGAAAGTTGGAGCTGCATGTGGAAGAATTCATCCCACAGGATCAGGTGTGTAAATTAATAGCTGTAAATGTACTAAAGATTTATCAAAAAATTATCTCACACTAATAGTCTAGACCTTCTTGTCTCTCTTGTTAATGATGCTACACTATCATTTTCATAACACACAGCCATGGAATATTTCAATAGTATTGTATAATTTATAACAAAGGTCTGATGGTGTGGTACCAGAAGTTTGAATATGCACTTGGTCATTGGATGCAAAAGGCAACAGAACACGTTTTGGGATGCGTATTGTGCAGTCCCGGATGTTTTTCACTGTTCAGAGGGTCTGCAATCATGGATGAAAATGTCATGAAGAAGTACACTACGATACCAACAGAAGCTCAGCATTTTGTACAGTATGATCAAGGTAGGGAAATGCAGAGTTTTTGGTTTGAATATATGCCGAGTGTACACAGTCGGTACTGACTGTGTACACTCGATCTAGTTTGAATATCCTTATATAGCTTATTGCATCACTTCAATTAGCAAAACATCTATCATAGTTCACAAATTCACTTTCATTCATAATGCCTAGTAGTCTTCCTATACCTGTAGCAAATATACTTACTCACTCTACTACATATATATTTACTTCCACGCAATATTTCAGTTTTGTACAGTGTGTAAAATATAAGGAATCTTAAACTTTAATTTTGGATGTCAAGGATGAAATGAAGTAGGTAATTATAATTTTTCACTTTGGTCTTGTAGCTAGCTAAAAGAAGGCCTCCCTCTTAAAAAAAATCTAACTCAAGCAGTTTCATTAAGAGTAATATACATCTGGTCTTCCATCAGGCTGGACGGTTATCCAGATATCACATGCATCACCATTTTTACCTTCCATAGAGTTAACTCTGAGAATGTGCATACCTGTTTTAAAATGGTTAATAGTTTCAGAGGCAATCAAGCTATCACCATTTTCATCTTGCAAGTATAAACAATTTCAGACTAATCAAGCTATCACCCTTAAAGTAACTATGAAGGTAGTTATACCATAAAAATAACTCTGATAACATTCATACGTTTTATGATACTTTTCTCCAGTGAGATCTTTGACAGGGTAATGCAAGTGTAAGATCCCAGTGGTTTACTTCACTACTTTTCCACTAAGTAGTGTAAGTGTACAGGAGCCATATGCTCATATAAAGGACAGATTTTTCAAGGACATCTATCATTTTGAAAGTCAAAAAGATGCAATAGTCTGTTTCTTACAATTCCTTTATTGGAAAAGGTGCAGTATAGCGGACCCAGATTTATGGCCATATTTAGCCACCATCATTGCTATACATATGACGTCAAAAGCCTGAATTCAATAATGACGTCACAAACAAATAACAGCGGTTTTATTTTTCACGGCAAGACCGCTGTTTTGTTTCTTTTTCTTGGGGGCTGCAGCCCCCAAACCCCTGCTACTCTACACCATAGGTTATTCTAATTATGCTAGAAATTCAAACTTGACAAAATAATTTGTAAAATTTCATATTTCATGGACGCCAAATATGGGCATAAATTTTGGTCCGCTATACTGCACTAAACCCCCTTTATTTCTTTCCTTCCACTGCTAAACGTTTCATCTTTTCTTAATCTACCACAAAGTTGAGGCCTGGGACAAATGGAAAAGTCTTTTACACCGTTTTCAAGGTAACACAGTAGTACATAGTTGTCCCGGAGGTGTATACTACTGGCCTCTTCATATTAAATAGAACTGCTGTGTGTCTTATATATAGGTCAGCCATAGTTTGTGTGTAAAGCAAGAGCAATCTTAATTTGTTTGTAGTACATAAGAATCATATTAAAAGCGTGAATTTGATGCAGCAGACATATTGAGAATATGTAGGACATAATTCATTGTTGGTCAGTGTCTAGCTAAGATATTAATTTCTTTGTCTTAGCATGTACATAGCGTCTTTATGTATTAAGTTATACCTTAATCAATATTATGTAATCCACTGTATTGTTTCATAAGCTAGTTCTAATTAAGGACATTTCCAATAAACAGAATATTATGGCAGCCAGTTGATCATCAGTGCAACATTGAACTGTGAAACTGAAAAGTGATTATGCTAACTTTGATAAAACAACTCATTAGGTTTGTAAATATGTTTTGTGAATTACATTTAATACACTGAACCAACAATTACTTATGCTCTACATTTCATGCCTTGGGTTTTTTTTCTGCTAAAACTGCTTCTGTTGTTAAGAAAAACATTCGGAAAATTTTCATAGATTGCTCTTGTTATGCATTCAGGACTATTCAGTTTCAGTATTTTAGGTTTTATTCGGTCAAGACTTTCAATTTACCCAAGGACTCTGTCTGGTATCAAATTCACAAAATGTTGTTTTAATCCCTGTCTGTGTTGTGCTGTATCTCTGCATGTATATAGCCATGCAGTGCGTCCTATTCAAGTCTTTTGAGGTCATTACTAAAACTAAAACACTGTGAGTATTTATTAAAATAATATTTAGCAACCATTAAATCATGGTAGTAATCAACGTTGCAGTAGATATGTCATTATATGTGACAATTGTCAAAGAAATAGAGAGGGAAAACATTTAAAAAAATTCATAGCATTCTCAAATCAATTTTAACTCATTTTCTCATATGGCTGCTTGTCAATTATATCCTTACCCTCATCATGAGCCTGTACTTTATCCGACTTCATTGATCCAGTGACATTGATCTCATTTGTAGTTAGGCTCTATTACTTTGGAAACAGGTAAACCAGAAGGGGTTGACCAGTAGGATTAAAGGGGAACTAAAGGAGATTTGTATGTTAATTTTAAAAGTTGAATTAGATATAAAAAAAACATATTGCAGTGAAAGAAAATGTCTTAAAGTCGGGTTTGGTATGGTTTTCAGCCAATTAAAAGTACAATTTTCACGATCCGCCGAAACACTGGGAGCCGCCATTATTTCACACGGCGCCAAGGCTAGTGACATCACTTATGTCCTAAGTACTGAATACAAATCAGACATACAAATCAATTTACCATCCTGCACAGATTGCAATCCAGTCAGTGCAAAACACCGGGAAAGCCAAAAATGACTGCCTCCGTAGTTCACAAAACTGAGCTAATAAATGCAGGATATTTCATTACCAGTGCACATAAACAAGTTATGAAAAGCATGGAATTGTTTCTATGGACCCAAGCTAACACGTGAGAGGTAAAGTGCAAAAGGGGTTAGTTCCCCTTTAACATACAGTTTATTCATATCGGGGTAAAGTTCATGCACATCAATATTGTATTCCTGAAGATGGGACTACGATGTAGTCATTAACAATTAGTTCTCAGTAAGATTTATATGACTGGTTTATAAAGTGATGTACTCAAGAAACTAACAGTTTACATTACCAGGTCAAAATGGAAGTTTCACCTTAATGAGACTTAATAAATGCCATTTAATTCTATAGGTGAAGACAGATGGCTGTGCACACTTCTTCTTCAACAAGGTTACAAAGTGGAATACAGTGCTGCCTCGGACTCATTTACATTTGCTCCAGAAGAGTTTAAAGAGTTTTTCAACCAAAGAAGACGGTGGGGTCCTTCCACAATGGCTAATATCATTGATCTGCTTCTAAGTTGGAGACATACTGTCAAGGTTAGTATGACTTTCAGAATAACATAATGACTGTTAATAATTGCATTTTGTATGGACTATTGAATTAATACAATATCAGCCCTTTTTGTTCTATGGTCAAGGATGCCTCAGGTGCCCAACACAACTAGGCTTGAAACATGGAATTTTATATTTCCTGATCTTTCTAATTTTCAGATGAATGAGAACATCTCCTTACCCTACGTTGTCTACCAAGCAATCCTCATGGCCTCATCAATTGTAGGTTCAGGCTCAATCTTTCTCATGATAGTAGGGGCTTTGGACGTTGCATTGAACAATGCCTTGGGAACAACCTGGAGTTTTATTCTGAATCTGGCTCCTATTTTAGTCTTCATATTTTGCTGCTATTGGACCAAACCAGATACACAGGTAAATTTATACGGTGGACTTTCTTCAATGCCAATACCTCTGCTCACACACCTGTTTGTCAGGTTAATCATACAGGTCTTTTGTAGTGTCTTGTGTTAGTATTGAGAAGTGGCATAATCATAGTGGTGCTTCAAAAGGCAACTATACATGCATAATTTAGTAAAGATAACGACATTGAAAAGTTATACATTTACCAAATCATTACAAAGCTAGGTGTGGCCACTCATAAATGTTGTCTCATGGATACCCCTTGAAGCTAAGGGTTATTCATGTAGCATGAACGGGTTAACTAAGGTTCAAACTTGGAACCTCCAATGGAATTGGCAAAAAGATCTTGACCAATAAAGCACTCTGCTGCTTCTTTAATTTATAATGCATTATAATGAATAATTGATGTGGGCAATCAAGACAATGTGGTATTTATTCAGCAATATTTTTCCCTTTTTAGCTTTCTGTTGCGCAAGCGTTAACAGTGGTATATTCTTTGGTACAAATGCTGGTGCTGATTGGTATCATTATTCAAATGGCAGAGGAAGGACCTTGCAGTCCGACTGCTATATTCTTCATATATGTAGCAGGGACATTCATATTTGCAGCTTTGATACATCCCCAAGTAAGTAAAATTTATATTCCATTCTTGAAGTAACTTACTTATTCATATAAATTTCTATAAAATATAATTGTACTGTCCGTATTGTTTTCAGGAAGTATTCTGCATCATTTACGGCTTCCTGTATTACATGTTGATTCCATCCATGTACATGTTGTTAATGATTTACTCGCTAACTAACCTTAACAATGTCTCCTGGGGAACACGAGAGGTCAAGGTATGTTTAATACATAGTTTCCTAATCACTTCAAGAACTTGGTCTAGCAAAAAATATTTGTGAGAAAACATATCCTGTTATTCATATGGGCCAATTTTCAGTTTGGTTTACCCTCTGTTACTTCCTTCAGAAATCACCAACAGAAATGGCACTGGAAGCCGAAATGCTACAGAAGAAAGCAGACGAAAAGTCACAAAGTGGAATGCTTTCTTGGATGAGAAATATTGTGAGCACGACAGGGGATGCAGATAACCAAAGTTGGACATTCAGTTTGGGAGAATGTTTCCGTTGTGTCTGCTGTCCAAAGAAAGAATTTGACAATGCGGCTCTAATTGTACAAGTAAGTAAACCTTAAACCTATTAAGTACATTGAAAATCTATAACATATTAAGTGTATATTCAGCTGGCATGTTTTCATAATGCATATTTGGCAATCAAAAATTGAGTGCCATGTCACCTTTTCTGGTAAATTGGTTACATTATGATTTTGACTTGCATCATTAGCTTGCCCCCAGGAGGGGAGCAAGCTTTTGTTATCACGTCGATGATGTCCATGATTTCACCATTTCTGCCAAAAATTTGCGATCGGTTTCCAGATTCTAACAGAAGTTAGCAGCAGTGTATCGCATTGATGCACAGTTTGTTACTAGGTACTTCGGTTATACAGTATGTTAATGTTTTGGGCTTGATTAATTGCTTCATTCTCGTACAAATGAGCATTTGTCACCACCACGTTGTTCGACTTCGATCCTCAGTGCAGTTCTTGACCCGAGATGCAGCAAAAATTTGCGATCGGTTTTCCAGATTCTAACAGAAGTTAGCAGCAGTGTATCGCATTGATGCACAGTTTGTTACTAGGTACTTCGGTTATACAGTATGTTAATGTTTTGGGCTTGATTGATTGCTTCATTCTCGTACAAATGAGCATTTGTCACCACCACGTTGTTCGACTTCGATCCTCAGTGCAGTTCTTGACCCGAGATGCAGCAAAAATTTGCGATCGGTTTCCAGATTCTAACAGAAGTTAGCAGCAGTGTATCGCATTGATGCACAGTTTGTTACTAGGTACTTCGGTTATACAGTATGTTAATGTTTTGGGCTTGATTAATTGCTTCATTCTCGTACAAATGAGCATTTGTCACCACCACGTTGTTCGACTTCGATCCTCAGTGCAGTTCTTGACCCGAGATGCAGCAAAAATTTGCGATCGGTTTTCCAGATTCTAACAGAAGTTAGCAGCAGTGTATCGCATTGATGCACAGTTTGTTACTAGGTACTTCGGTTATACAGTATGTTAATGTTTTGGGCTTGATTGATTGCTTCATTCTCGTACAAATGAGCATTTGTCACCACCACGTTGTTCGACTTCGATCCTCAGTGCAGTTCTTGACCCGAGATGCAGCAAAAATTTGCGATCGGTTTCCAGATTCTAACAGAAGTTAGCAGCAGTGTATCGCATTGATGCACAGTTTGTTACTAGGTACTTCGGTTATACAGTATGTTAATGTTTTGGGCTTGATTAATTGCTTCATTCTCGTACAAATGAGTATTTGTCACCACCACGTTGTTCGACTTCGATCCTCAGTGCAGTTCTTGACCCGAGATGCAGCAAAAATTTGCGATCGGTTTCCAGATTCTAACAGAAGTTAGCAGCAGTGTATCGCATTGATGCACAGTTTGTTACTAGGTACTTCGGTTATACAGTATGTTAATGTTTTGGGCTTGATTAATTGCTTCATTCTCGTACAAATGAGCATTTGTCACCACCACGTTGTTCGACTTCGATCCTCAGTGCAGTTCTTGACCCGCGATGCAGCCTGCCAGAAAGATTGGCAGGAAATGCTGCAATTTGGATCACAGTGATCACAACTCAATCTTGGTTCATATACTATATAGATATAAGTAGTGAAAGTGACCACAATTGTATTTTGCATGCAAAGCGCGATTGGCAAAGCTCAGCACATCCCATGTGCATTCTAGTTGTAGTAAGGAGGCTTATGCCACTTTAATTTTTAGAAGCCTTATTGACATTAGATATTCAAAAAACATTTGTACATCTTCTTAATGTGTCATACATTTTACAAACTACTTGTTAGTACGAATCATTTGGCATTTCAGAAGTGAATTCTTAGGACAACTTTTGGCCAATAATGAAATTTAAATGGAATAAAATGGTTACTGGTCACAGTAACTAATTTGTGATAATCAAAGAGTGCTTTCAAAAAACACAGAGACCACCACTGTGAATATTAAAGAAAATGGCAAGTTTTCACCATAACTATATGGAGAAGGGGTGACATAAATTTACAGATAATATATATTTTTTCATTTGTACGTACTTACAGTCCCAAGAACAGTTAAAAGCCATGGTCCAAGATGGATTCCACAAACTAGCATCAGGAGAAAGTATAGAAGAAGCACCACAAGATCCCAGTCAGCCATTCAAACCTAAGTCAATCTTGAAGAAAGGAAATAAATCGCCAAGTGCCAAGAAGAAACCAAATCAGATGAAGGTGAAGATCAGGGAAGATCCTGTAGCAATCATGGGTGAGTGTTTACAATTATTATGGACCTTCCCTAAAATAAAAGAAATAACTAGAAACCATGGGTTGGAAGATTCGTCAGGCGGAAACAGCAGATGAAACTGTTACACTGAGATACTGTAGTAGTGCCGATAATCGGGCAATAAGCAATCAAGTTATGGCTGGGCACATCATGTGAGCCAGACTAGAACATTTGAAAATATGAAATGTGTAACATGGAGCCTTGTCATTTCATCATTACATGTGCCTCAGGCAGGTGGTCAAATAAAAGCTGGCTGAGCATTGAGACACGGACATTAATGAAATGTATTTTCACATTACAGTAAAAGTGAAAATATGCCTTTTGGTTTTTTCCATAAGAAAACATGGGCTGCCACTGCAGCATATCCTCATGCTAAAAAAATTTATTGTGTCGCTGGTGTCTACTCAATAGTTGTTTAAAATCAGCCATTACATTGTTTGTTTTTAACATATATCAATTTAAAATGTGTTTAACAACAACATTTATTATGTGGTTGTTAAACACATTTTAAATTGATAAATGTCAAAAGCACACAATGCCCAACACCTGACAGGCTGACACACAAATCAAGTGGCAATAACAGCTTTGTTGACTGATGTAAAAACTGTTCTATAATGAACATAATTTTTTTTCAATTCAGATTTTGATGTTTATGATTCTGATGATTCTGCGGAGAAAGTCAACCTTGGACCAACTTTAGTCGTTCACCGAGATCCTTTAATTAATCCATTCTGGGCTGAGAGCCCAGACCTTGGAAAGGGACCAATGGGTGAGTTAAACTATTAGTTATGGGGGTTTCTATATGATATATGATATATAATTCATTCTTCTGTACATATTCTGTAGTCATTACCTATGTAGTATTTGTAGTGATAGATGATTATTTTTGTCTCTTTCTGTTTTTTGTTTTGACATATGTATCAACTCATGATATTGAGGTTGTCAATAAAATTATATATTGATTGTTTAATATGGTTAACCATATTAAACAATCAATAACGGATTAAGAGGTTAATCCAAAGAGATGATGGTTTCCACAGAAAATGAGATATATTAATTATCATATCAGTCTGTTTTGAATAATTCTGTATTTGTCTGCAATTCTATCATCTAAGAATATACTGACACATAATTATGAATATTGCAATATCATCTCCTTTTGTTACATATTTTAGGTAAACTGAACGACCAAGAAGTTGAATTTTTCCACGATTTAATCAGGAGATACCTGTTTCCGATTGCAAGGGATGTGATCAAAGAAGAGAAAGACGCACAAGCTCTCCTGGATTTGAAAAATAAAGTCTCATTCTCATTTTTTATGATCAACGCTGTCTTTGTCGTAGTCATCTTCACTCTGCAAGAAAATGTCGACCAGGTACATTGAACATTACACAATACCAGACTATGTGATTTCATAACATTGCTATATAGCGCTAAAATTTAAATTATGGCGCCCGTTGATTTCGGCCTAGCGGCGACCAAAATAGTTCATTGTGTATCGCCGAATCTGGTGTTATATTGGGTTGTTGTGCATGGATTGTCACGGTCTGACACTATAAATTGATAGGAACTGATATACACTGTTAAAATCCTTACTCCCCCACTAGGGTCGTTTGCTCCGTCCAAAATCTGGCAGACCCTCAGGGCATTTGCCCTTCACCAAGCGCCACCTAGCAGGAGACGGTCTGCACAATACGGGTTTCCACCATATTAATTTTCATGGGATGTAAAACATGATTGACAATTATCATCGCAACCATACTGTAATTTAATTTCAGGCCAAACTTAACTATTTGATCAATGGCTTGTCAGATGTCACCCACAACTTTTTTTAGGGGATCCTTGAAAATTCACAAAATTCAAACAAACTGTTTGATTTTGACATTTACCCCATATACCATATTTACTCGAATAAACTTCCTCAAATAGAAGCCCCCACTCAAATAGAAGGCCACCTAGAATAGAAGCCCAGGGTATTTGACATTCCAAAAAAATAATAAAGGCATCCCTTAAATAGAAGCCCCCCCCCCCCTCCTCCTCCCAACATCAAGCAGGTAAAATAAAATAAATTGAGGTCTTTTATAGTTATTTTTGTAAGGTCTTTGCATTTTGTGGTGTACTTCATTGCTAGAGCATAATACAAGCCCATCTCCAATAAAGGCCTTGCTGCTAGAAAAATTGAAGGGGGGAGCACTTTATTCACTATGTAAATTTTTACAATAACATTTACCAAAAGAATTTATACATTTACATATTTCAGTAAATACGGTTATTATCAAAACTTAAGAATGAATGCAAATTGAGTGTGGTAACCTTAACCATATGAATAACTTTTTTCTATTTATTTATTTTTTTTCAAGATTTCAGTTCGATGGCCCTGTGGTGAGACTTCTGATGGACAGCCTCTTAACCTTGAACCAATCGGATTCATGTTCCTCTTCATCTTTGGAACAATTCTAGTTCTCCAAACAATTGGAATGATTGTACATCGTGCAGGGACATTTTTACATCTCATGGCAACCACCAATCTTTCTTTTGGTGCAAAGGTACAGAAATATCAATACTCATTCAGCTTTATAGGGTGCATATAAATACTTTATATTCAGATAAAAAAAAATTGCCATAATTCCAAAGTGGATCTGTCATTATGTTTTCTATTATGAAAAATAAAGAATCAGACCTTCCTTAACATCCATTGCCCATCCATTACAGGTTAATCAAACAAAATTAACAAAGACATAGAAGAAACCCCTGAAGGCACAAATTAGAAATGGGAGGGAAGGGGCATACATTCCATGATAAAAAAAATGTCCCTATTTGTCTAGTTGAACTGAATATATGTATATAGTAACCAAACTGCCAGATTAATAGGTAGTTACGCATTATCAGTTATACATTGTGGAGCATAATTGGGAAAATATACTGTTCAGTAAAATCCCTTACAATACCAATGATACCCATTTATCACATTATATCATCCAAAACTTAATTTAAAAGGAACATTTATATTAAAGTTAGATTGTCAAATTAAATTGAGTCTGATAATAAAACTTAATAACGTATAAACATTGCGCTTGACACCATTTTAAAATGTGTTGGCTAACAATCCATTGCAGGACTCCCGCGGAGGAGATGCAGTTTTCAGCGAACTTTACGACCTTATGGCAGATATGGCTCGAATGTCTCCAGACGAGGACGATAAATCAACAATTGTAGATGGAGGACATGAGGGTGATGAAGACTTTGATGGCATTAAGTCAAAAAGGAAGAATACCATAAGGTTTGTTTAAAAAAAGATATGGTGATGTGAAAGACATGCCTTGTGTATGATGTAAATACTGCTATCACTCAAAGAATTAGTGTGTGACAAATGTTTAAAAATAGATGAAACGGTTATAAATATTCTGATACAATAGTAGTATGTACGTATTACTCTTGCTAATATTGACAGTATATTTATATTTATTTTATTATTATCATATTTTTTTTTTTGCTTGTTCTATCGTTTTAAAAATGTATGTATATTACCATTATTATGTTACAGTAATGTGTGCGTGGGCAAATATGCCTCTGAGCATTAGCTCAATATTGTTAACAAGTTAATATTGTATGGTATAATTTTGGAAATGATTTTTGGAAATAAAGTGAACTTTATACCTAAAAAAACACAACAGCAAATTCAAACCTAGGACAATGAAATGCAAATATATGAAGTATCGCATTCATGCCTTTATATATGACCTTGAAATTTAACAATGCCTAATTTTCTTTGCTATCAGAAATATTCGCAAAGCTGAAAAGCAGACCCTGAAGACCTGGAAGAACACTAAACACAATGTTATGGCAGGAACAATGAATGAAAAGATCATGAAACGTCTTGGAAAACTGAAAGAAGGAATAGAAGGAGACACTGACATCCAAACACTCGCTAAGATAGTTTCCGGAGGTGATGACAAAGCTCGTAGAAAATCTATTGGATTCCTCAAAAATATGGACAAGGTAACTAGTAATTTTAGGTAAAATGTATACGAGAAAATAGATGCTAACAAGACAATGAATTTTATTAGCCGAAAGTAGAAAGTAGTTACAAGAAAAGTGACCTCTCTAAGACAATTTGCATGTCGTAGGTTATTAATTTTTTAATGCTAGTGTGTTGTAATCATATGATATATAAATATGTGATAATTGATTTGTCAAAGCTACAGAAATAAATTATTAAAATATGAGAGCTATATTTTTACAGCTCAGACAAGAAGAAACCAGAAAACAGTCTGTGGCTGGACACCGTAAATCTGTAGTCTTCTTGGAAGCCCCCATGCCTGACTATGAGGAGGAGGAGGACATGGGAAACTACGAGGTACCAATACCTGAAGGTCATAGAGGAGACAGGCGCTTCAAAGCTCATGGTAAGTAACTTAGTATTGAGAAGTAGAATTTGTCACACTATGCATGACTCTTTAAACATTTAGAAACTTAATAAACTTGCATATAGGGCCTGTTTTGTTAATGATTTCTACTCAGTGAGCAGCACTTGCATTAGTGAAGCTAATAACTTGGTAATAAGTGAGTTTTGAATTTCCTTTTAAAGGCACCGATTGTGGAAATTTGTTTGATATCTTCAATAGCTTAGAAGGCATGAGCCCAGAATGTGTTATTATATGGCTCAAATTCAATGCAATGCATACTTTAAAAGTTCAATCATTGGATGGCCAAAGAAAAAATACGAGTAGTAGTGGTATCGATGTGTTAACCACCAAGGGGTCATTCACGTCAGCCAAAAAATACACATTTCACTCACAATTTACAATAAGTACCAATTTTTTGAAAGCTAAAAATTTCAGAGTGTTGAAAAATAGTACATTAGAGGGTACACAACCTTTTGCTTTTTCCATAGGAGAAAATTTCACTATGAACGATGTTCTGGTTCTCTAGATTTTAACATGTTCCTTTCTTCTCAAAGAAAATCTCTGAAATCAAATGGGCACAGAGAAAATGCTTTCTTAGATTCTACACACAAAGGGATCGAGTGATTGCAACATGGGTAGACTATAGTAAACTTGTCCAAAATTATGGAATGTTACCATATTTTTAAATTTCAGCTGACAGACGTGAATCAGTGGTCGCATTTAGAGATACTTGGAGGGAAAGGCAAGTACCACAAATTTCAAAATACCATAAATTGATTCTTAGCTGGAAGTCATTTGCCCATAAAATATGGCATTTGATGTATACAAATTCAAATATTTTATGATTAATTAACTGAGGCTTATTATATTTTCCATCTTAATTTATTGTGTCCTATGTTTACTGTGATTGTGTTAATAAATAGTTTATTGAATCATGTTATTCAATACATAAAAGAGGAGTGCGACCCTGTTTTAGGACCATTCCAATTCTCCAGACCACCTCACCTTTGAAACCAAACATTTTTCTCACAAAGGATGGTCTTTCTTTCATGGTTAGCTATGATTTTATTAACAATACTTTACTCTTTAGTGGTGACACATACGATGACGTATATGCATACGACAATGCATACGACGGTTCAACTAGACGCGACAGGGCCATTATTGATATGCCTGATCAAGATTATTCTGACTCTGATGATGATACAACAAAGAATATTGAACCACAAGGCGGATACCAAAACATCACTCACAATTGGGTGCACGGCGAACCTGGATTTGATGACGTGTAAGTCAATTATTATTTCTCTTTCGCACATTTTCGTTTATTTTCACCATGATTGCTATTCTGTGGATAATTGATCTTTGCCCCTAAAACTGGTTTTATTTATCTATTTCATTTAATTGGGATTGTTTTTCTGTGAATAGCCACAGGACATTTATCTATTTAATTTAATTGGGATTTTTTTTTCTGTAAATAGCCACAGGGCATTAAAATTACCACAAAGGTAGTGGTCAAATGCGTGTTAGCAATTCAAACCGTATTACCAGTCCAGTAGCCAATTCGCACTTTTTCATTAGAACCGCAAAGTTGAGTATAACTAAGGTTTTTCATTGATTTTGGGGTGCTGAGTATGAATCTAATGGATGCCCGGTTCGCATCCTTGAGCGCTTCAAGATATTCAAGATGGCTGCCAAAATGGCTGCTAAACATGGTTTTCTCAATATTTTGGGTTTTATTTCATATATTTTTTCTAATGGTAGGTCAATTTCGGTGTTTTTGGGGTCAAGGAAAACCCATTTAAATATATCTGTAGAATCAATCATTAAATGTATGATACGAGTGTTTAATTTACGTCTTTCTCTTAATGATGTCATGTGTGCCTGTCATAAAATAATACATTCCAATTTTCCATAAATTCACAATTATATATTTCTGACAACTCTCTTACATTGTTATCAGCGTTGTCAGGGAATTTCGTTATACAAAATTTTACGGTTCTTTCACTTGTCTCCTGGACTATAAGCACACTTTTCACTACTACTACTGAAATAAACCAGATATTTGAAGATGGGGATTTGAAGGGAAAATGATGCTGTATTTCTAACCACATTACGTGAGAGTCAAGACTCTAATATTATTATTATGATATTAAGTCTTCGAAGTTCAATCCCCTTGAGCAAATCTATGGCTTTATGGAATATTTTAATGAAAAAAATTCATCCAGATGTGGCTACAAGTCTGCTGTCTCAAAAGTATCGCAAGTTGGCTCTAGCTAATCTATATGCAACATGCAAAGCAAAATCGGGGATGTTCTTGAAATTATAACCTAAGATTTTATACTTTACATCTCTTTAATTACAGACGCTATGGCTCCAATCAGGACCTAATTAACCTTGATGAACAATCCCCTGTCGTCTTTCGTCCGACCAAACCAGCTCGGCCAGGGCTCAGATTCGACCAATCTGGATTTGATCAGTCCGGATTTTAGTTTTAAGTGACCACTACAATAATTCTCACTGATTATATTTTGTGCAATTTTTGCACTGCTTGACTGTACTCATCCATAACAGAACAAAAAAATTTTAATATTAACTTTTATCAAAATTTATTGAAATTATACAATTATACATATATATATATATAGCAAACATGTATATCTGTTAAAATTAAACATATTTTGTACCCTTACACATCACAATATTCATCATAATCTTTCTTTTGTGAAGAGAAGTACATACCCATTTATATTTTTGTAAAAGTTTTGAATTCAATACTGCACATTTTGTATATATTAATATATTTATGTACACTGAAAGGTTGGCAAATCAATCAGTGATATACCTTGAATTGAATTAAATGTTTGTACATATATTTGTATTAAAAACGTTCAAATATTGAATTTTGAGAAAATGGTAATTCATTATTATATGACCGTGAACTGATTTACCTCTGAGCTATGTATCAGTATTTGTGAGAAGTGTCTTATGCTAGCAAAAATTGTATCCATCTAGTGCAATAAAGACTTAAGATAAAAAAAAAGCATTAATGAATTGTTTTCTTTAGTGCAAATCAGTGTTGAAAAACTTACCAAGTAGAAATTTAAAAAAATCTTGGTAAATTTAATTTGTTGTACGAACCCTTTTGATACACAGATAAATCATAATGATTTATTTATGATAATTGATAACAGCATTCACCAATGGAGAACAATATCAAAACATTACACATGAATCAATATTTCTGGGCGTTATAAGGCTGATATATTTACATGTATCGGCAAACTTAATATAAGGTTTCAAATCAGAGCACTTTTTGAAACTTTCTATAATTTAGGAAGTCTTTTCTTTGCCTTGCCCAAATACCATTTTGCATGTACATCTCAAAATGAATCTGGTTATGAGGAAAAAGCACATTAGCAAAAGGGATACAACTGTAAGCAGAAAGAAAATGACATCTAAGCTGTAAAACTGAAACCAATGCATATCTACAGCATATGGATGAAAGAGATGGTGAGCGCCACCTGACTTGATGGTGAAATTCACCAGGTGGTGCAGTTGCTGTTGTGGCGACACCAAGTGGTCGTTCATTAAAACTGAAGCTTTCTTGGCATTCTCTCTGTACATTGGATTGGACAATACTTCTTGCATATTTCTTTCAAATATTTCTTCAGTGAGTGCGTCAAAATTGAGTTTTATGCCCATTTTGACTCTACTCGTTAGTTTCTCAGCATTGTCATCTTGGTCACCATTAAGAGGCATAGCAAGAACAGGAACACTGTGAAAAGTGCTCTCAAAGGTGCTAGAAATTCCGCAGTGTGTGATGAAAAGTTGGACGGCAGGATTTGCCAGCAAATCGTTTTGTGGGAACCATCCTACAAGATGAGTGTTTGGCTTCAGTGACTCCGGTGGCTGACCTGGAAACCAAAAAATTAAAATACAAAATTATGCAGAGATGGTCCTCCTGTGATGTACCAATCAGATTATAATAAAACAGTAACTATCTCTACCACATGGACATTTTATATACAGCAGAATATGTACTGTAATAAGTAAATGAGAGTTCAGGTCCACATAGTCCACACAAACGTACTAATAATACCATAAATGATATCTTGGCAAATAATCAAGAGCTCTGCATAACAGTAGAAAATCATATTGACATTTTTACTTTTGTATTGACAAAATATTTACCTGTATTTCGCCAAATTACTGTGTGAGGCAATCGTCCAAGGACTCGAGCAAACATATCTGCTTTTTCATCATCAAACTCCGACTTCAAAGTTCCGAAACTGACAAGTATCACTCCATGAGGTTGTGAGGCCTCGATGAGATCCGTGAAATCCTTTGTGAGTGGAGAGGGTTTCTTGTGAAATAATCCGGAGATCGGAAAAACATGTGGCATCTTGGGAACTGGGGTATCCAACACATAATTAGTATTGATAATGATGACTTTGTTTTTGGTCACTTCATTCACCGGAACTTTAAGAACAAAGTTTTCTGCATCAACTACTGGCAACAATTGGCTAAGAAACAAATCTTGCAGGAAATTGGTGAAAAGAAAGTACATGGCAAAATTAATCAGGCGATCCTTAAAATCCATGTAATGACCTCGACAAACAGCGCCAGGCATGGTACAGACAATTGAAGGAAGGATTGGGTAGAACACATTGGGGTCAGTCGGCATGAAGTAATTCTGATACCAGATTGTTGTGATATTGAGATGGGATGCTAAAAACACACTGGGGACTGAGTTGATGTCAGCAATAAGCAAATCAAATTGTTCATCATGAATCGCTTGCATTACTTTTTTGTCACTTATCATTGAACGCAGAAATGAACGCTCCAGTTCAAGGAATTCATACAAAAATGCAAACATTTCCAAAGATGAGGTAGGTTTATTTTCTATGCCACCTACGTCCCCATGCGATTCAGAAGTTTGAAATTCCAACATCTTAGATGACTTAGCAATCCAGTGATCTTTGACTTTGGTGTTCATTAGAACTGTGATCTCGTGTCCGTCCTGCGCAAGAATGTCAGCCATTTTTTGCATGTTTAGAAGACGTGAGTTAAATCCAGATATATAAGGAGCGATAAGGATTTTGTAAGATGCAGTTCCTTGCGGAATCGCAAGAAGTGGAATCAACGCAAACAACATCATCCTGTTTTTGTATGGTTCTCTGAAATTGATATGCCAATATTATACTTCAATGTTATGAAATTTGCAATGAGGAGAAAAAGTAACAGTCTACAGGAGGCACTAGACTGTAGTACATAAAAAAAACAATAAGATGACGTAACCACACCATTATTGCATGGATGACGTCACAATATAGATGACATCATCAAACAATACTTATCAGCTACGACGTCAGTGTCGTAAATATGTATTCAATAATCATGATGTTGTGATTAATAAAATATTTGATAATATTTGATGAACTGAGTTAGGAAAAAGTGCAGTATATTGGACCCAGATTTATGACTAGATTTAGAGAGCCAAGCATATGACGTCAAATGCTTGAATACAATGTCTGACGTCACAAACCAATGAAGGCGGTTTTCTTCTCTTTTTCTTGGGGGCTACCACCCCCAAACCCATGCTACTCTACACCAAATGTGATTCTAATTGTGCTTGAACTTAAAACATCAATTTGGGTCCACTATACTGCCCTAAACCCTTGAGTAACATTAGCTATTGATAAACATAATTTAAGACATATATCATTGAGGGTCTAAGCTCCATATCCTTGATTAACTTTGGCCCTGTATCAGTCTCTCAGCCAAATTCTTCAACAATCGTTGAACAAAATCAGGCATTTTATATAAAATTGCCATGTTATTTTCAATGATATCTATTCCAGCAGATAGTTAAACCCCCAACATTTTATTTTGGATTGCTGTGACATCCACTTCATGTTCACTCGGTTATAATTACCTATAGCCGAATTACTAAATTATTCCAACATATGATATCATCTATCTATATAACGCAAGCAACAGGTGTGCTTAAAAGATGGCAGTCATGTGTAGGTAATTAGCCCATCACTGTGCACATGATGTAAAGCACTAATCAACCCACCCATTTACACATTGGTGATAACAACAAACACTTCGACAATTTTGCATGATAATCAGTCAGTTATTAATTGAATATGTGCCAAGAGTTTCTGTGTCAGTGTTATCTTTGATCAAAGGGTCATTCAGTTAGAGCTAGACTGGGCGACTCCCATATGGGACAAATCAGCGTTGTCAGTTTTGTTAGAGCCAGGTTTGTAATAAAAACATGTCATACAATGAGCAATAGGTGGAGTTACATATAAAGAAACAAACTTTCAATCTCCTGTCACCTGCTTGAAGCTTTTACCTGATAAAACCTGCCATGTTGATCTCAAGGTAATTGGGGCAGAACAGGTCATGTGCCATATCACCTGTTGACAATATTAATTTAAATATTAGGCTCCACCTAGACCATAGGCACCATCTGTCTGAAAGTGCTCCACAGGATATAATTTAGGTGCCCTTACAGGTGTGAAAGCAAAGACAGGAAAGGTCAGCTGTCCTTCTAATCCAAAGGTAGTGGGTTCACACCCATTTGGGTGATTAATTTAACTGGTGAAGCATTCTTTTTTAGGATTCACCTTTAGCATATATCAGTAGCAGATTTAGGGGGGTTAGGGGGTTAAACCTCCCCACCCCCTTGGCCTTGTACATTTTAATTTAAAATTATTAAAATGTACATTTCAATTTGAAATATTATTGAAATTTAGCGGTCCCTGCAATACATTTTAATTTGTCAACCCCCACCCCATGAAAAATCTTCTGGATCCCTCCCGGTATATATTAGATGATTTTCTATATCTTAGAGACTCTATTTGGTTGACACCCTAAAAAATTGCAATTACATAAAATAACCCTTTCTAATGAATAAGTATAATTTAATTCCCGACTATGAGGGATATAACTAACTTATTACTCCATTAAGCATATTTACTAATTGGTTTGATTGTTTCTTTTGTTTTAATGCTTTAATTACGCATTACAGTTAAGTTTGCACTCAGGAGGGAGTTAACTAACATTTTCGTTGGTTATATCCCGCAAAAGAACAATAGAAAAGCTCACATGGTGGAGAATCAATGAAATTAAATAAATCAGTACAAGCTTTTTTTTTTTTACAGAATGTACTGTATTTAATGATTTAATCAATAAAGATATATATTCAGTCAGCTTGCAATGTTGTTGCGTCCTCACAGTGTATACTCTCATGAGCTCTCATGAATAAATCATCATCAAAACACGGCCTTTATTCGATGTATTTTATTATATCCAGCAAGAAATCTCTACAATGCAAAAATAACCAGTGTAAACAATGATAATCACAATACTGTGAGACAATCATAAATCATAACTCATAAATTGATATTAACAAAATTACCCTGTGTTAGCAGATGTTCTTATATACTTCAGTGTGGTTAAAACAACTTCGGTGACACAACTGACTTCCGTGACAGTGATGGTGACACGATTGACTTCAGTGACACGATGATTGACTCCTGACATCATAACATATATATACAATACTGAGTACACATACTAATGAAATAGCTTGAATTATGCTGATGGATGAAATGTTTTGCAATAGACCACAGAAATGAACAATGATGTTGCTATCAATTTGTAAAGTGCAGCCCCTTGCAGCCACTTATTAGCTGTCATATTACAGTATGACATGACCAAGCTGTACACTCCTCATTACACTTGCCCTAGGCAAAGGATGTACATGCATGTCAGTTAGAATTATATGTCATGTACCTTGATTGTGTACTCCTCGTTACACTTGCCTTAAGCAAAGGATGTACACACAGGTCAGGCACAATTATTAGGTACACTCCTCGTTACACTTGCCCTAGGCAAAGGATGTACATACATGTCAGTAGAATTATGTTAGGTACCTTGATTGTGTACTCCTCGTTACACTTGCCTTAGGCAAAGGATGTACACACAGGTCATAAATTAGCAGTTTATAAATTTCCTGCAATTTCCTGCACTCTAACAGTCATAGATTGCAATTTACTTCAAGTGAAGGTGTGAGGGTTGAATAGCCTGTTTCCCAAGCAGCCTTCAGAGGACCTGCTGATGGAAAACAGGCTAAAGGGGCATTCTCACTGTCACGAGTGAGGATGCCCAGTGACCACGGACGTCTAAGATGGGCTATACGTGCTCACTCGGGGTCCCAGTTTCAGGATGGCTGAACTCGTGGGTGTTCTACGGATGGTTGAGGCGTGTCTGCCAAGCATCCGTGAGGCACTCGTAGATCGCTCGGCGGGTAGTGAAGGAAGAGAAGGCGACGCATAAGTGGTGCCCAGGGTTGGGCTTGGATATGGCCACAGATGAGAACAGACGATCGACGGACGTCCGCCATTCACTTGCCAGTTACTCGGGAATCACTCATGAACAACATACGTGGATGACTCGCCCTTCACTCGTGTATATCCGTCGTTCATACGTGAAACATCCTTGACACTGAGCTCACCATGGATGAGCAGGAGTAAGCTAGTGTGGATGGCGAGTGGCCACGGACGTACGTAGAATGACGCCGAGGGACTTTTGAGTGACTCCCGAGTGATTCCCCATTGATTCCCGTAAAAAGGTAAACAATTTCACACGTCGAAGGTCTGCCAAATTTTTAAACATGTTAAAGAGGTTTGCCCTCTCCACGGAGAATCACAATTGATATAGAGGGACCAGGAGCGTTCTACTGATTAGCATGAGTATCCGTAACTCGCTCGGCAAGTGAATTACGGATAATCTTGTGTGCAACTTTCCTGCACTCTAACAGTAAGCTAAAGAGTAGCTGCCCACCAGCCAAGTGCTAGTAGGTGAGGTAGTTGTGTACCGAGATCGTAATACTATAATAAGCAGGAATAAAAAGTTTGGTCATCCATGATTACTCAGCATCCTCACTCGTGACAGTGAGAATGCCCCTAATGGTTTGAATTGCCACTTTAGTGTCACATTCCCTCCTTCAATTGCAATTAACTTAGAGTGTGACAAAAGGGTAAATCACAGCCCCCTCGTAACTGCTATAAACAAACATTGTATTCATACTCAAATCTCTAAATTGCAGTCAATAGATTCAATTGGCTATGCTCTGTGGAGCAGGTAGATCTAGGGATATCTTACACACGCAGTCCGCTTGAAGATTACTTGAAGACAGACATAGCAAGTTGGCTCTTGCTAATCCAATGGCAACATGCAAAGGAAAAGTGGGAGAATAGAGTCTACTTAAAGTTATAACGTAAGATTTTAGGGCTCACGTTTAATATAAACCCGTGACATCTATGCTTGGATGCAACTGATGACTAATAAATTACTGCTTTAATATTATTTTCTTTTCATGGGGACTGTCACACCCTAACCTCCACTAATCTACACAAAAATGTTACACTAATTGTGCCAGAACTAAAAAAAATATGGTCAAAATCACAATATATTTTATAATAATAAACCGACTCACTACAATGTACTACACCATTAGCACCATTTAAGTTAATATTAGACTTGACCCGATTTTAGCATAATCAAATGATAATTTATGTCTCTTTAATTAGCTATGGCTATGGCTCCAAACAGGACCTAATTAACCTTGATGAACAATCCCCTGTCGTCTTTCGTCCAACCAAACCACCTCGGCCAGGGCTCAGATTCGACCAACCTGGATTTGATTCCGGATTTTAATTTAAAGTGACCGTGCACTACTATAATTCTCACTAATTATATTTAATGTAATTTTTGCACTGCATGACTGTACTCATCCATAACAGAACAAAAAATGTGCAATATTAACTTTTATCAAAATTAATTGAAATTTTACAAAAATACATATTTATATATATATACATAGCAAACATATATATTAAATTTAAACATATTTTGTACCCTTACACATCACAATATGAATTCATCATAATTTTTGGGTGAAGATAATATATTTGACTTGATACACAACATAAATATATAGTCCCTTGCGGATCCAGGGGGGGGGGGTGGGGCATTGGGGCCATCCCCCCTCCTCCTACCAGCCTTTAATTATGTGTATCACAGGCCTATAAAATGACTGACAGGGACATGTAACAGTCAAACAAAGACAATAAAATCAAACATCAACAGAAGGAATTTCTTAAGGGAGCTGCTCAAAACATATAATACACAATGAAACCTCACTTTCAGTCAACCTCATTATTAAGACCACCTTATTATTAGACTATCTCATTATTAAGATTATTATGACTGACTCACTTAATAGTGTCTTACTATCAAGACCACATCATTATTGATACATCACTATTAAGACTGCTTCATTATTAAGATCACCTCATTATTAAGACACCTCAATATCTAGACCACTAACAATTATTTACACCTCACTATCCAGACCATTTCACACTTATGACCACCTCAGTGTTTAGACCACCTTACCATTAAGACCTACTTACTATTAAGCCACTAAATTCTGCAAAAAGACTTGACCATTGTACTTAAATCAATAAAACCATTGGGAGTCAATATTGTATTAAATGAGCTGGTTTAATAAATGGCTTCACATTTTGCAATTACAGACTACCTGACCTAACTAGTGTCCCTTTTCATTCGATCCTTTCCATTATATTTGAACAAATAATATGTACATACATGGATATCCATTGTATCCAATAATATCATTGTGAAATCTAAGATCCATTTGTGCAGTAAAGCACTGCTGCTCCAGATGTGTCTACATTACTTTTATTGTACCTTATAAGTGAATTATTTCTTACAGTCAGCTTATCAATCAGCCTGATCAGCCTTTATGAAACACAATAGAAACAAAACAACTTGTGGCATAAGTTAGTTATTGCCCTTGTTGTCGTGTACCTATGCAATAGTGGATTTTCACGGAAGGTTCTCTGTATTTCCACTAGGTGGCTAAAACAGAATACTGCAATTCTATTGGCTGAAAAAGTTCCCGCCCTTCACTGTGATTGGCTGAAGCAAAGTGCATCCAAGCAGCAGTATTTTTTTAGTGCATTTTAATGTATATTTGACACTTTATCATTAAGTTGATATTTGTTATTTTTCTGAAAAAGTTATATTTATTGAATCAGTTAGTTATTATCTTCTATGTCTGAAAAGCAAAATGAGTAATAAGAGGAGACGTAGGAATTATGTATTGATGAATTCAGGGCTGGTCAGTGAAAAGACTCTTATTTAATCCGAGGCTTCGTCTGATATAAATTGCATATACACTAAACGCGGGCAATAACTATTACATATCCCATTTCAACCTCATACTTATTAATCTTATTGTTATATTGTTATAGTTTTGCATTCATCGTTTTATTTCTCCACATTTTGTATATATATTCATTTATGTACAATGAAAGGTTGCCATAATCACTCTGTGATATATATATATACAGTGGCAGCACCAGGATTTCTGAAATTGGGGGGGGGGGGGGTGGGCGGGCTACCGATGGGCAAGGGATCCATATAGGGGGGCAACTGTACAAAGATATAACAGTTCAAACAGCCATTTACAAGTTCAATTGGGGGGGGGGGGGGGGGCGGAAGTAGTGTCTTGGGGGGAGGGAGGCATTTGCCCCCCATAGCACCGCCACTGCTGTGATACACCTTGAATTAAATTAAATGTTAGTATATATATATATATATATATATATATGTATGTGTATTAATAAATGTTCATATATTAAATTTTTAACAAGAAGTGCCGTGTGCTAGCAAAAATTGTATCTGTCTAGTGCAATATAATGACTTAAGTTTTAAAAAAAAGCATTAATGAATTGTTTTCTTTAGTGCATATCAGTGTTAAAAAACTTACTAAATAGATTAAATTTAAAAAAATCATGGGAAATTATTATCCCAGTTATAATTATGAAGAATTCCAATTGGAATCAGAACATGACATCACTTCAGGTCTTGTCTGTTGTTCCCTATTTTAATCCCTATTTTGCTGTCATAGATTGCAAGTTTCATGAAAAACTTGCTTAAAAAATCAAATGGTTTCTACAGAATTAAAAAAAAATCAAAAGATAACTATAAACAATCAAACATATAACTAAAAAACAATAAAACAACCAAACAAAGCAAATGGTTTGTCAAAATCTGGTTTTGTCATGTTCAGTTATTTACATCAGAAAAGTTGAGAGTGTCCAATCACATCCCTTGAAAAGCATGATGTCAGCTGTCAACTGAGGGCAAAAAAAATACTTAATACATAATTATTACGGGGAAAACCATAACTGGTACCTGGACAGCATTTACCAATGGAGAACAATATCATTACATTTCATATGTACACTGAATCAATATTTCCGTGTCTTATTGAGCCTATGATTAAGGAGATAATTTTATCAGCAAGCATGATATTTGGTTTTAAATCAGAGCACTTTCCGAGGCTTTCTATAATTTAGGAAGTTTTTTCTTTGCCTCGTCCGAATATCATTTTGCATGCACATCTCAAAATGAATCTGGTTATGAGGAAAAAGCACATTAGCAAAAGGGATACGACTGTAAGCAGAAAGAAAATGACATCTAAGCTGTAAAACTGAAACCAATGCATATCTAAAGCATATGGATGAAAGAGATGGTGAGCGCCACCTGACTTGATGGTGAAATTCACCAGATGGTGCAGTTGCTGTTGTGGCGACACCAAGTGGTCGTTCATTAAAACTGAAGCTTTCTGGGCATTCTCTCTGTACATTGGATTGGACAATACTTCTTGCAGATTTCTTTCAAATATTTCTTCAGTGAGTGTGTCAAAATTGAGTTTTATGCCCATTTTGACTCTACTCGTTAGTTTCTCAGCATTGTCATCTTGGTCACCAAAGAGAGGCATAGCAAGAATTGGAACACCGTGGAAAGCGCTCTCAAAGGTGCTAGAAACTCCGCAGTGTGTGATGAAAAGTTTGATGGCAGGATTTGCCAGCAAATCGTTTTGTGGGAACCATCCTACAAGATGAGTGTTTGGCTTCAGTGACTCCGGTGGCTGACCTGGAAACCAAAAAATATAAATACAAAATTATGCAATAAGCATGACAAGATATTGAGATTTTGGGTCCATATAATCCAAACCAAGGTACTACCACTAATACCATAGGTGTGGACTTCAATACTTAACTAAGTAGAGCCACTCGTTTACGAGGCACGTTCAAGACAATTACAGTGAATCACTCAAAAAAAATAAATAAATAAATAAGCAGCCATCATATACAGATATCAGATGTCATCATGTACAGATTATATAAAGTGATCTTAGTAATTATACACAAAAAATAATAAATAAAGAAAATCACCATGTGGTGATGTGCTTGCATGCTATTTGTGATTTGGCAATCATTCTTAATCATGTTAATTGATTACTCAAACCTGAACTATCTTAACCTTATATGCTAATGGCAAATGTTCTATCTCTTTCTTTCTGTTTGGAAATCTTAGTGAATAAGAATCTATACCACTTTTTAATCTATTAAACTGTTTTACGGTAGAAAATAGTGTTAACTATTTTATCTCAATATGGACAAAACTTTTACGGTACCTGTATTTCGCCAAATTATTGTGTGAGGCAGACGTCCGAGGACTCGAGCGAACAAGTCTGCTTTGTCATCCTCAAACTCCGACTTCTGAGTTCCGAAACTGACAATTATCACTCCATGAGGGTGAGAGGTATCTATGATATTCGTGAAATCTTTTGTGAGTGGCAAGGGTTTTTTGTGAAATAATCCGGAGATCGGAAAAACATGTGGCATCTTAGGAACTGGGGTATCCAACACATAATTAGTATTGATAACGATAACTTTGTTTTTGGTCACTTCATTCACCGGAACTTTAAGAACAAAGTTTTCTTCATCAACCACTGTAACCAATTGGCTAAGAAACATATTTTGTAGGAAATTGGTGAAAAGAAAGTGCATGGAAAAATTGATCAAGCGATCCTTAAAATCCATGTAATGACCTCGACAAACAGCGCCAGGCATGGTACAGACGATTGAAGGAAGGATTGGGTAGAACACATTGGGGTCAGTCGGCATGAAGTAATTCTGATACCAGATTGTTGTGATATTGAGATGGGATGCTAAAAACATACTAGGAATGGAATTTATATCAGCAAAAAGCAAATCAAATTGTTCATCATGAATCGCTTGCATTACTTTTTTGTCACTTATCATTGAACGCAGAAATGAACGCTCCAGTTCGACGTAATCAAACAAAAATTTGAACATTTCCAAAGTGGACTTAGGCATATCTATGTCATTTATGTCCCCATCCGATTCAAAAGTTTGAAATTCCAACATCTTAGACGACTTAGCATTCCAGTGATCTTTAACTTTGGTGTTCATCAGAACCGTGACCTCGTGTCCGTCCTGCGCAAGAATGTCGGCCAATTTTTGCATGTTTAGAAGACGCGAGTTAAATCCCGTTATACAAGGAATGGCAAGGATTTTGTGTGATGCGATTCCTTGCATCATCGCAAGAAGTGGAATCAACACAAACAACATCATCTGGTTTTTGTAAGGTTCCCTGAAAAGGATTTGCCAAAATTATATTCTTTGACATTCAATAGCTATGTGATACATATAGTGATTTAATATATCCTTGAAAATACACACTTGATGAATTGAGTAAGCATTAGCTAATTGACACACAAATAGCAAAATATATAGTGAATTAAGATACAAATATTTGATGGATTAGGGTTCATACGGTTCGCCTTGACCAGGGGGTATTGATTCAGGGAGGAATGTAGGGGAAAAATGTATCTCCCCCCCCCCCCGTTTGAGCAGCAGGGATGATCACCTGCTATCATCCCCTCTGAATATTACCCCTTTTTTTTACCACATACATTTGTTTTGGAACATTTGTGCTTTGTTAAACAGTTTTAACACTTGATATCACATATCAGTACATGTTTATAGATTGGCATCAATGAATCTTGACTCTTGGAAACTAAGTAGGCATAATATCTTTGTTATTTCCAGGAATGATGCATAGATCTATTCCTGTAGGTAGATCTATTAACACCTTCAACATTTTAAATTGCTAGACAGTGATGGCGTCAGGATTTCTGAAGTGGAGGATGGGGGGAGGGGGGCAACCAAGGGTCTAGATATCCACACAGGGGGGCAAATGTACATAGATATAACAGTCCATAACAGCAATTGACAAGTTCAACTGGAGGGGGGGGGGGGCAAGGTGGTCTCTTGGAAGGGGGGATTCCCCCCCCCCCCTGTAGCGCCCCCACTTTTGCTAGATTTTAAACATATAACTATTGATTCACTGTGACCTGTTAGTGGGATACAGTGAATCAATACCATAAGGTAATTAGTATAAGGCTTGTTTATTTTAGAAAGAATAAGTTGGTATTATTTTTTACTACTTTAACCCTTTGTTTCGACACGCACAAGGTTCAATCACAATTGATATGTCTAACTGAACTTGCAATTTGGCAAAATACTTTGATTTCACATTGAAGCGTTGGGCCAACATCAGTGAATACAATATAAAAGAATTAGGATCTTGTAAATTTCCATCTTAATAGCAGTTTACATCTCAGAATTTTAGATAGTGTAACTTGTACATTGTCGTACCTGATGTAAAATATAGTTACATCAATTATTAGCAATATGGCTGGTGTGATTCACGGTGCCCCAATAGTCTTTTCACTGAGCAGCCCTGAATTCAACAAGACATAAGTCTTTCTTCTCCACTTATAACTCATTTTGCTTTTCAGACATAGAAGATCATAACTAACCTATTGAATAAATACAACTTTCTCAGGGAAATAACGGATATCAATTGAATGATAAGATGTTACACATATTGTTAAATATACATTAAAATACACTAAAAAATACTGCTGCTTGGATGCACTTTGCCTAATCCAGTCACAGTGAAGGGCGCAAACTTTCCCAGCCAATAGAATTGCAGTATTCTGTTGCAGCCACCTGGTGGAAATATCAAGAATCTTCCGTGAAAATCCACTATTCACTGTGCCCTAAATGCATTTATTTTTGCAATCATATGTCAATTTAATGCACAAATGGCCACCTTCTGCTCATCAATAACATTTGCATTACTTCCGGAAAATGTTCCTCAGGCAGGCCTACAGTATCTAGAAACTTCCTTTTCCTGAATGCCCTTTACTGTACTGCGATTAACTGAGCACTTTGCATTCAGAAAAAATTACTTTTGGTACCTAAAAACATGCCAAGCCTTGTAACTTCCACTCTTCAAATTGGCTGGAGGCGATAATACAGATTTAGATGGGTGTTCTCCAGATATATCCTATGACTATAACTGTCTGTGATTTTTATGCCCCAGTTTCCAAAAATAAAATAAAATACCTATTGGGTACTTCATTTAGAATTACCCATTGATTCACTGTGCCCAGTGGTCCACTGTGCACTGATCTTCCCTACAATGTTACTTCAAAATTTTTATCACACATAATTAATGCATATATCTAAGATAATATTTTTTGGGCAATTTTAAACTTTTTTTGTCTAGCAATGTTCAGCCCCTTCCCCCCCCCCCCCAAAAAAAAAAGAAATTGCTCCCTACGCCTCTGCCTGAGACAACAACACACAGAGGTGCGATCATGATAAGTGCTTTTATTCCCTTTTTTACACCTGGCGTCTAGACCTATAACTTTGACAGGATTTAAATCAGGTCGATTTAAATGAATGATTAATAAAAATAGTTGATTAAAATCAAAATGCTGTTTTCACTTCTTCTATACTTCTTTATATATGTGCATATACATGTACATAGGAAAAACTTTATTTAGTATCATTTAAAGTAAGAAATTAACAAAAGTACGAAACAGACTTATATTGTTTTATTCATATTATGCTTATAGTTGTACATAATTATCATATAGTTTTTTTTTTAAATATGTAACTAAATTATGTTCATGTAGATTGTTCTTTTATTTTACTTAATCATTATATATATTTATATTTTTATTTTTATCCTTGTTTTTATTTTTTTTTATGACATGTATCTTTTTGATGCTCTGCGGTCAATAAAATTCTATATATATATTATTCTTTTCTATTCCATCATGCATATAGAAAGAGATTTTAATCATCACCGAAACACTGACAGTCAGGTTTTTGCTTCTTAATGAGAATAAGAATAAACAAACCGAAATCAAAGATTGCATTAAAACAATGCCATAACAGTATAACTGTATAATTTAGAATAATTTTATTGTGCAACTTTTTAACTGTGCTGAAGCAATATCTTTTGAGTGCATTAAGATTATTATGATTATAGCTTTTTGCAGGCATTTTAAGTCTGTGGTGTATTTTTCTTGAAATTAAAGAAAACCAGGTGTATTCTTCAACATCTTTTTGATGTTGAAACTAGCCTGATGTAATTTTAACAGGTTTTCAAAATATTTCATGACTTGCTTTTGGCAATGTTAGTATAACAAATTATAATAACAAACAGTATTATAACATTTCAGAATATTCCTTCTTTGTGGTTTAAAAAAATAAAACTGATTTATTTGTTAAAATAAAAAAATAAATAAAAATCCCCAACTCTGATAACTGAAAAGGACTTTCACAATGCCAAATTTATTTAATGAACAGACTCTTAGTTCTGTGACAAAAACTAGGTCAATGACTGATAGGACATTGGGATCTGTCACGTACATAAATGTTACAGTTTGCTTTGGTAAAAATTGAAAAAATGTATGAATCTCTTTGAAAGATATGAAACACAAAATCTTAAGACTGCATATATTATGTAAATATTTTATAAAAAAATGTCAGATGAAGAAAAGATGTTTTGTCTAAATTTCTACAATCCTGACAATTACAAAATCATTATAAGTCACACAAGTGAGCTCTACAGTGACCATAGTTTTAGCAAATTTTGGATAAAGACCTTGGATACCACTTCCGAAATTCATAAATTAAATTTTTTGTCATATTCGAACTGGTAACCATGGAATTATACTGCAGTAGAACAAGCTAAACAACATCGTTCTTCCAGAAATGTTCAGCATCTTGCCATGACGATAGCGAACTTGCTTCTCTACTTTCTCCTATTTATTTCTCGCTTAATACTAATTACACTTTATTAGCTGTGCTACACAATGGGGATGAATTTTAATTTATGCAGCCTATCTTTCACAGAAACTCACTTAAACCTTTCAAATCGACAACACTCATCATGACATTTGCCTCGCTTAGTGCCACATATATACGACCCGGCCATATCTCCTGTACAAAACAACCTATATATGTTGCTAACATTGTTCACCGTTGCCATCTTTTTTACTGATAAAACTTATCTCTTATGACACATTTTATTTTTTTTTGGGGGGAGGGGGAGGTGAAAATAAAAAAAGTTATGCAGGGACCACACCCTCGCATGCTGGGACCAATGACGTTAGATATACATATATATACGTCATTGGCGGGGACACTTTAAAATGTACTAGGCCAAGGCCGGGGGGGGGGGGGGGGAGGGGGGTTTTACCTAACCACCCCGGCCCCCCCCCCCCTAAATCTGCGACTGCAGTGTACTTATAGGTAATCACATGGCAAGAGGCTGTATCTCCCTGGTATCACCCAAGACTCTGTACATATCATCCCAAGACCCGTAGGGTCGAGGGATGATACAGGTTGAGGGTGATGATACCTGGGAGATACAGCCTCTTGCCACTGTGATAACCTATTTATCCCATGTTTTTTTATAGCTAAAATTAAAAAAAACTTGACCATACACTCATCATAACAGTAGTCTGTAGCCAACATGCCTCCTCCAATTTAACAAGTTTGCGTGGCTTATAAGAATTTTTCTCATGCTTGATATTTCACAGTGTGATCAATTACTATGTCAAGATTTATCCCCTGCAATTTCGTAAATATTGAATAACTAGAACTGATGTTTTGGGTGTCTTGAGCAACCAAAACGGAGCTTTAAACTCCGATCTACAATGCAGCTGAAGCTAAATTTAGCACTGCAAGCCTATGACGTCATTGATGACATCAAAAACGTCACTATTCCAGTAAGCTAAACGCCACAGTCGGAGCTAAAATGGCAGTGTTTGGATGCTTTTAGGTTTGTGGATTCCCTGTGGATTGGTTTTTGGGAATATTTCAAGAAATATAACAACTTCTGACCGATTACAAGCCCAGGAACAAACACAGTTCACCTAAATGGCCTCAGTGTCACACTTGAGTGGTGACTTGTTGTTGATCAACAAGTGGCAGTTTTGAGATCTCCTGCACAACATTTGAAGGTATTAGTACCCTCAGAAGTGTTCTGTAATTATAGAATAATGAAAGAAAAATTGGTTTTATAAATCCATTTGATGAGTCTGAAAACTTTGTTACACTATAATTTATGTAGAAAATGCCATTTGAACTGATGACGCTCATGACACACTGAATTCCAAAATTTGTCATTGTTTTGAACAAAACAAACTGATAGCAACAGCGTTTCATTGGCCAGTTCAGTTTTGGAGGTGTGTCTCTGAAATTGCTCCTGATTGGTGGAAATCAATATCACCTGTTTATTGGTTGCTCATTGGTTAAACATTTTAAAAGCTGTATCAACCCTGCAGTTCTTGTCTATGATTGGCTGAATCTCGTATCATCCCTCGAAATGCCGTATCGTCCCTCCAAGCCTTTGTTATCATCTCTGAGATCAATATCCCCCAGGGAAAAACACCAGTATCAGGGAAAAAACATGCTCGAGATCAGTCATGGGATAAAAATTAATGTAGTAAATTTTTTACCACAGGCGCCCTCCAGCAGGCGTTATCAAGACATAGTTATTATATCTTGACATGTATAGCAATTAGCTGGACAGCGCCTGTGATTGTACCAACTCTGCACTTCTCCTCTGATGTGACAGTAAATTCCACAAAATTGACATTAAATTCCACGCACATTGGAATTACAGAATAAACAATTCCTACCTTTTTATTCGAGTGTCGTTGACAAATTTAACTCAAATTTACTGAACAAACTGTCACCAAACCCGGGACGACTATATACTTTGGTCAGTCTACAGCGCCAAGCCTGACCCCATTTCACTGACAGAATATGGACTGAAGTGCACACTGTACATGTGCAATTACCGGGTACATTGTACCAGATATTATGGGATATCTATGCATTGTACATGTTGGGTTGACTGAAAGAGGTTTCGGTGACATCAATTATTTTCCGCAGTGCCCCCCAACCTCAATTGTGAACGGATTTTAGTCTGCCGCCAGCTGCAGTCACGTGATAAACAAGATGTCGAGAGAGAATGTTAAAATCATTTGTGTTGATGGCGGAACGTTTTCTGGGCATGACTTTCAAAAACAATTGCAGGAACTGGTAATTATTAAAGCGTACATTCTTGTTATTAACTCGGTCAATTTGATTCACTGTTTAGTACGAGGAGATCCGACGTTTCTCTATTATCGCTCAGGTCAATGTGCTTCTGAGAACCTTATTAGCTTAATTTACAGTAATTAATTAATTTAATTGATAAGTGTACAGCTGAGTGTGCCCTATGTGCATGGTTCCTAATGTGCTGTGTTGGCATTCACGGCGGGGTTTTGCTGTGCTGCTGTGGTGAGACTGACCGGGGGGGGGGGCAGTTTTGAAAAAACAAAAAAGTTTAAAAAGGGTTTTAATCTTACTGCCGAGTACTAGTGGGGAAGGGAGTTCAAGAATATATAATTATACTCCGCTTCCCCAGATATATGTGCCCTTTGCAAATGTAATATATAGTACTGTAGCATAAGACATATACCCAGCATTTTAGCTGAAAATTTATCAGATTAAATATAGTGAAGATTCCGGTATTAATGTGCCTTTCTTTGTAGCGTCAACCCATTGTGATCAGGGGCCTTAATCTAGGCAGTTGTTGCGAAAAATGGACACCGGACTACCTTGCAGCGAAGGTGGAGAAGAAGCCTGTCAAAATCCATGTTGCACCGAGGCAAAGAATGGATTTCATAACCAAAAACTTCCTATATCGGTATATTTGATTAAAGAAAATACTGAAGAAATACATGTACAAAAGCAAATTTGTATGTACTTATTATGGGCACTTGACTAAATAAATAGGCAACCATACACAGTATTGTGGTGTGAAAATAAAATGCCTCAATCTGAGTCTGAATATTATAAAGTTTATTCTTCAAAGCTGAATTTTCCCCAAGAAGTTGAGAAAGATTTCAATCTGGATTGGTCTGCCAAGGGTACAAAATTTTAAGTCAGCAAAATTTTTTTTACAACAATAAGTGATAATTAAGGTTGACTATCTAACCATAACATTACAATTTTTGTGTTGTAGTAGAAGACAAACATTTTTTTAAATATGTCTGTAAAACATACTTCATAAAATTCTGCAAATCATTTGACTAAGTATGGCTTATATTAATTACACTTTTATTTTCCAGAACTTTGCCCTTCAATGAATTTGTAAAGAGGGCTGCGGAAGAGAATCATTCAGAATTCTTTGTGCATGATGTAGGTGTATAATTGATAATAATCCAATTAATGCTGATTGATAATTTGATATAAAAAACTTAAAAGGTCCTTACAAATATTTAACATTAATGATTTATTCAATTTGATATTGATATTTTGTTTTTCTATAAATAAGAATAGGATAAGATATCAAAAAATTATTAAATTATTAAAAATATATCAAATGATGTGTTATAATTTAATTGCAAATCTAGAACAGTTCAAAAGAGAATGTGTTAAAATATATATAATTATCTATCCTTAATCCACACTTTTATTAAGTAATAAGGTATACATACATTTGAAAGTGCACAAATATTAACATTGATTAGAGTAAATAATTAAAATTTACCTTTCACAATGTATCGTGTAATATCAAAGACTATCAAGTCTTTAGTAGTCTTCAGTGGTATTACAATTATTTTCTTCAAAATGTTTAAACAAACACAACTTTTACGTGTAAACTACATTGATTGTTCTTCGATTCCATGATCTATTTCTTTCTCGTTTTAGCATGAATGGTATTACCTTAGAGCAGTAGCTGACAATGCCAGAGACGGTATTGCAGATTTTAAACGAGACTTCCCTGAATTAGCAGAAGATTTGATCGTACCCGACCTTTTTGAGCCTGATCAATTCTTCTCGAGTGTATTCAGAATCGCCTCAAAAGGATGCCAGTTGTGGACCCATTACGATGTAAGTACATGTGTTGCAATTATGTGCTTGTGATTTAGCATTAATAAATCTATAAAAATTAATTTTTACGCAAAAATTAAAATTGTGGAAGGAGGCAGGGTAACAGAAATGGTCCACTGTAGTTAGTCCCAATTCATGTTAAAACTATTTTGTTGAATGCATTGTAGGGTTGTCATCGATATGCTGTATATCGATGAATCGAGAAAATACTGATATCAATATCGAAAAATCGACAAAATCCATGTTTCGATTCTTTGTTTATCCTCTATAATTGTACATTTGTGCCATGATGTCATTGATGAGCACTTGACTATGCATCTTCCGCCCTAAATTACAAACTGATTGCCTGAAAGATTGGCTTAATGGTTATCATATTAAGGCAAATGGCTTCATACTGACTTGGGAGTTATATTGCTGTGTCTATAGTGGTTCCATTTCTAACTGGGAATGCTGATAATACAAAATTTGCGCAATTTTGCGATATTGCAATATAGAAAGTTGAACACTGATTTCGATATCAAATGAAAAATTGTTATCAATGGCAACGCTAATATTTGCAAAATATAGTAGGGGAGGCCACTGCCTTTTTGATGTCATAATTGATATTAAGTTTGAATATTTTTATTTCAAATGTTTGAATTTTTTTGGATCATGCATTAACTTATGATTAAGCAGAAAGATAATAAGTTTATTCAACTTTGATTTTAAGACCATTCTGAGTTGAATAAACATTGAGAAAAACCAACAATTGATCAAACTGTCAGCGTATATATATAGCACAGGACCTTTGAAGAAATTAATTGAAACCTTAACCACAACTGTTAGAAACCTTAATTTATCATGTTGCATATCCCACTCCATGGACATGTAAACCATGGGGTCATCTGCTTAGCTGACCACTCACCTGGCGGGGGTGGGGGGGGGGGGGGAAGGGCTCTCACTATAACTTAGTGTATTACTTATGCTAGGCTAAAAAGGGCTCTTCAGGAGTTAATTTTCCCTGGCAAAGTTCATATTGCTTAATGTAACTTCAGTTTATTTATTATTCCAGATTATGGACAACATTTTAATCCAAGTCAGTGGTCGCAAGAAGGTCGTTTTATTCCCTCCGAGCGAAGCCTTGAATCTTTATTTGGTGGGCGACAAGTCGGCAGTGGTGGACATAGACAATGTTGACCATAAAAAATTCCCAAGATTTTCTTCAGCTAAAAGATGGGAGTGCTGGCTAGAACCTGGAGATGTCATATTCATTCCTGGTGAGTCAAATGTAAAAAAAAATTAAACTTTGCTATTATCATGATTATGTATGGAATGATGTAGCTTTCTCATATTTTACATATTCATCCAAGGTTTTCTCTCTCTTAAAGATGGACGTCTAAACAGCAAGCCTTATATTATATTAATATCATTGACCCAGGCATTGCCATTGACTGTGTTGAGTTTTAAATGTTATGTCTGGCCCTAATTATCACTAAAATATTGTAAGTTTTATCAAGGAGAATAATCGCCTTAGCATCCAATTGGACGTCCAATCTGCTGTTGTGGCGAGTGATGTTCTCAGAGGGCTGTTCCGTTTAAAAAAGAGGTTGGGGGATTTTTCAGATATCGAGAGGGAGGGGGGTCTGGAAAAAGCTGATATCAGGGGTGGGGGTCTAAAAAATGTTCAGCCCCCCCCCCCCTCTTTTTTTAACAGAACGGCCCTCAGTAATAATGAAAGAGATCTTTTTGTTTAATTTTTTTCCAGCTCTATGGTTCCACAATGTGATAACGGAAGAGTTTGGTATCGCTGTCAATGTCTTTTGGCGCCATCTGGAGGAAAGTCATTACAACAAAAAGGACACTTATGGAAATAAGGACCTTTTAGCGGGAGAAAGAGCCTTACAAAGTGTGGACAGAGCCCTTAAGGTCCTTGAGACTTTACCAGACGATTACAGAGACTTCTATGCTCGTAGAATGGTCATCAACATCGAAAACAAAGGTTTTGTCACGACGGACATAAATGAAACCAAAGGTGGTGCGAGTTCATCAATAAGCAACAGTAATGGAGATACCACTGGTACAACTGATGAATCTATGTGTAAAAGTGATACAATTTCAAGATCAGATGACCGAGAATTGTCCGAAAGCAATTCAGCCAGATGATATATGTTTTATTGATTGTCTTGACGATTGACTTTGAACTGTGATAAATTTTAAAACGAATATATGCCTGGTTATCGTTATTTAGTGATTATTACTGTAATATTATGAAACTAGAACGACTAGAGGTCACTGACACCAAAGCAGGTAATCAAGTTTAGGAACGTAACTTTTTTTATAATGAATGATTGTACTCCTTGTCCTAGTCTATGTAGTTCGCCAAGGCAAATTTACACTTTACACATTCTATGACGATGCTGTTTGGAAGTAGACCGCTTTCTTGTTCAGCCTGAAAACTAACTAGTAGGTGCTGACACCAAGGGGTGAATAATTTCCAGCATACTGCCTTAGACAAGGTTATTTAATTAATTTTAATTTTGGATTAAGTATCCATAAAATATTATAAATCTAGTGCGGACTATGCATGGGTTTGATCAAGGCCACACCTCGAGTGCAATCAACTGACATTATTAAGTCGAAAATATTCAATGAGACCTAAATAAGATAAAAAGAAACCTTTTTTTATTTTTTGTCAGCTGTGGAGCAGTCAGACATGCAACTTAAAAGGCAATATTCTGAAAACCAGGAGTACATATGAAATTCACAGACTCTTAGAATTTTGCATTTTCTGACTTCCAGTTATTTAGGTGTCATGTCTTCATCTTTGTTTATATCAAATGCGGGTTGGATACCCAAGATCTGACAATTCAATATGTTTGAAAAGCCAGTACTAGAAATGTAGACTTCATATGAAATTCACATGCAGTCAGGACTTCACAGTTTCTGATTTCCAGTAACTTGGAATTTTGCTGTTTTTGGAAGTAGCAGATCAAGGCAGATCATGGATCGGGATGCCATTGGATGCAGGGATCGAAATAAGCTTCAACAATGGTAACCCGCTTTCCGGTTACCATAAATATTAATGTAATAACCTACTGGTAACCTACCGTTGTGACTAAATAATATGGCGCATTTTGTCGTGAACGGTGGTTTGTTCACGTGAAAATATATTATGGTTACCTCCACGTAACCTGAACGATCGTACTCGACTTATTTCGAGGTCTGTGGATGGCATGCCAAATACTTATTGATTTGAAATCTGCATTCAGTGAATTTATTTTCTGATATCTAAGTTTGAAATAATTATATCTGAGATGTGGTGTCTCATCCTCTCACGGCAAGCCCTGCCAAATCAGTTTCATTGACTTACTATTTTTGCCGACTTCTCTAAAATGTGACATATACTGTACTTGCTTGGAATCTTCATAAAATTAAAATTAAATGTCAATCTAATCTGCTAATTGGTTGCTTTTGCTCTCTCAAAGCAGCTGGCTGTGCATCATGGCCTCTGATTGGCAGACAGCAAACTAGGTCAATTAATTATTCATGAAATTTATAGCATTGGGCGGCGGTTGCATGAGCCTAGTTTGATAAATGTTCCAGCATTCCTTCCTAAACATTAAACTTACTGAACTGTGCTCTAAAAATAAACAGAACTTTGATTTATTTAACAATTTGAGTTTTTGAAAAAAATCGACTTGAAAATAATCCAGTTTTTAACTGAATAATTTGTTAATTTGGCCTTGATTAAAAAAAACAATTTCTACACTGTCCTCTTTCACTTAGTCAAAATCACATGAACATCTCAACTTATTTGCTATCAAAGTCAAAATTAATATTTACAACTTCAACCCATCATTAAATATAAGTAAAAAATTTATTTTATCATTTACATAAATTTTACATTTTCATCATATGTAAATGAATCGAGTAAGATCAAATTTGTGACTTATATCTGATATAAGCATAAAAAAAACTTTGATACATAATTTGTAAATGGTTAAAATATATCAAAAGCCGAAGTCCTACTTTATTATAAAACCAAATGCTGCAATACGATTGCTTCAAAATTTAAGAACCGAGATACAGTCTGACACACTTTCAACATTTTGGCGAAAATGTGAAACTTCTACGATAATTGAATGTTCTCTCTTACTTCCTTAACTTGCACCAAACTATACCTAATGACAGTTATATAATTTAATACCTTCATGTCAGTTCAACTGCATGATTAAATTATATTTAAGCACAGATTAAATACAGCAATCGTCAATAATCATATTTTTCATAGCAAAACAACTATACCTACGAAGAGTTTGAATATAAAAAATAAGTCTTAAGCTTACAGCTGATATAATCAGCCAGGTGGGCCCATTCGGCTACATGACCTGAGTACAATGATGATACAAATGTGCACGATGTTGAAGCTACCAAAGCTTTTAAAAAGTGACCATGGAAAAATACACTATGTCTGAGCGCCAAGGCCTATGTAAAATGTCCAAAGCCCAGGCTTATAAGATCGAGTAAATGAACATTATTAAGTCTAAAATATTCCAGAGTCTGTTGAAACTTTCATCCATTGTCAGTCAGCAAATAAAACTTTACAGTTGACTGACCAAACATTTCATATCAGTGCAAGTTCCCAAGCTTATTAATTATCATACAATTATATTACAGAATGAATACCATAGTAATTCAACCAATTTAACTGACAGTTAGCTAGCTGTAACACTTGAATATCTTGGCACAGAACAATTCCCTGGCTTATAGCAAACTATCAACGGAATAAGTGTAAATTTTAAGAACCTTATTGACAGAAAAACACCGCATGAATATATTTAACAGATGATACAAAGAATGATTTTGATATCAACTTGTGTTATCACAAGAGTCTGTTGAAGTAATTTCATTTTCATTTTCCCATTCAGAAATCCTCTCTTGAAGTAAAACATCCACTTCATCTTCACCATTTGGACCAACAGATTCTCGTTTCCTTTGTGGCCTCCAGCCCATTCTTACGGCCTTCTTTCTCCGTTGCTGTATCCTTGTACTATTATTTAGATTATAGAATTCATCAAATTTGATGAAGCACCGTTTACGCTGAGCACTGAGGAAGTTGACCTCCCCAGTTTTCTTTCGTTTTGGCTCTTCAAAGATCGTCTCCCAGGCTTTTTCTTTCGGCATTTGGTCACGCCAGAGTTTGTTGTGATACACATCTTCCACGTTCTCCTTTGGAGCTTTTCTCTTCCGAGATCGAGAGGGTCTGGCAGCGTTTTTCCGCGGAGGCTGAGCGATTCGCCTTTTCCTCCCTGACCTGCGAGGAGACTCTTCTGTTGTCGGACTTGGTGACGGTTCTAAGAGTTGCGGCGAATCTAGCTCTTCACTAATTAGATAAGATTCTGACTCCTCTTCTGAAATGAAAGAGTTAGTTGGAGTGACTTCAACCACTTTCGTGCTTATTAAATCACCAGATGGTAATTTATCATTACTCGTAAATGAGTTCGACCTAGCATCAGACATTTCTGACATAGAATCAGCGATTAAAATTGTAGTGTTATCACCAGTTTTTGCAACTGATGGTATAATTTCCAGTCTGGAGTTATCAGTGGGACAAGGTTTTAGTTTAGTCAGTGATGTAGCATCTGTAATTTCACACTGTGTCGACTTTATGTCATTATAAATTTCTTCTGATTCCTCCTGCACGATTTGTAAGTTCTGCGTTTCTTTCACAGATTTTCTTTCGTTTGTAGAAGCACTTTGCAATCTTTTCTCCACCGCTTGACTAGCTCTAAATAACTCCAACGACATACGGCGTTGTTTTCGCACTCTCCTCGTGTATTTCATTGGAAGATCAGCTTTGATGGCATCTGGTGAAACAACAAACGCTGACGCTTCTATTCTGCTCAACAGATCAGCCGATTTTCGCCTTCCTCGACTCTTTTTAACAACTTTTGGGGGTGGTGCCGCTTCCTCATCCCCTTGAAGAAAGTCCTGGATATCATTGTCAACTAGTATGTCTTCCATTAAGACAGCTTCTGAGTTAGTTTCACAATATTGCTGATCAGCGATACAATTTTGATTCGATACTTTTGCTGGCTCGGTCAAAGACAGTGAGCCACTGTTGACACCAATATCATTAGCACCTGACGCATCTGATATTGGAGTCACAACTTTGTCACCGACAGTGCTCTCATTTGAATTTATAGGTGTGGGAGTTACCACTTCACCTGTTTTCTCCGATTTACTTGACAATGGGACGGGTTCGGAGGGTGACGCAACAGACATCACAACTGGAGGGGGCGTCAATTCATTGTCAACATTGACAGGATCTTCAGGAAGTAAAAGAGGAGGTTCCATACTGTCAGCGGATATGGATGGATCATTCACAGACGGACTGTCAACAATTTCACTCTTAAGAGGGGGCGGTAAGAAAATCACCGAGCGTCTTGATGACCGCGATTTCGTCCTTTTCTGTTTCTCTTTAGCTGGTTTTGCATTTTCTTGTGGTTGCACCAATCGAGAATCATTAGTATCACTATCAGTTGGTTCTTTTTCCAATTTCAACAAAGTGTCAGTTTGAGATTTTGATTCTTGAACAGCTGGCTCTGTATGACAGGCATTTTTAACTTCACCTGATTCAGGCAGTGGAAGATCAGCTTTGATGGCATCTTCTTTCACATTGTTGACATTTTCACTGACATTTTTCTCAGTATCCGCTATTGTTTTCGGTACCGTCTCACTAGTTTTTGTTGGTGCATTTTCACTTTTACGTTTTACCTTCGAATTTTGCAACAGTTTCAAGCCGATCCGCTTAGCCAACGGAATATTCAGCAAGGAATCGATCTTCTGATTCTTAGTTGGCTTCCTTTTCACATTTAGAATGTCTTCCAGTGCCATTTTCTGCCTAAATCCAATATTTGTTACCGCGATCTTCAAACTGACCCAACATGTCACCGGCCAATCAGCGAGAAGCTGTGAAAGTAAACTGCGGAACCAGCGGAACAAACGGACCATAACCTGAAATTAAGGTAATAAACATGAAAGGCCACTGGATAGACAGGAAAGCAGATAATTCAATGCGAAATGAATTTAAGCGCAGTGTATATCATATAACAGTGTTAGTGAACTAAATAAAAATACAAGAAAACATCAAACAAAAATTAACTCTCTGAACTTTTTTGTCTTATATTTTTAAAGATGGAAATTTACATTTGTAGACATGTATACTGTATTTTTCGGTTTGACACTACATGATGATAACGTTGAACGCTCAAACAAAGGGAACAAAAAGCAATTGACATTTTTATAGCTATATATTTGGCCTACAAATGAAAGTTTATGGCCACTTACATTTTGGTTGTTTTTCAAAGGCATCATTCACCTCAATAAAATATATGTGACGTCACAAAGCCATTGTTTAAATCAAAAAATGGTCACATGTTTCCATTAGCCAATTAGTGATGAGCCAATTTGTGAATATTTGGGCATAAAATAGACATTTCTAAATTGAATGGAGATTAAAAACTGCAATTGAAATAATCATAAAATAAAATAAAAACACAAAAAAAGAAGGCAGGCATTTTATATTGATAAGATAAGGTCTTTTTTTCTGACAATAATATAATTTTATAATTTTTTTTAATTGAACACAAAGCGTACATATATCTAATATGATTAAACATTGATAAATACATGACATTAGGTTTCAGGATTGTCACCAATCATTTCTTCGTTATTTTGTGTGCCATTTTTAAAAAATAAATATAACTTTAGGCCTAGAAACTAGAAACTGTATTCAATCACTAATTTGAGATAGAAATCTTTATTTAAAAATGCACTATCAGTAAAAAAATTTTAATTTGTGCTCACGAGCACTTGGATTTATATTGGTACCACCTCCTTCCCTTTCCAGTTACCCAAATAAGGAATTCTTGGATGGGTGCATGGCGTCTTCACCAGCCTGCTGCAGAACCCTGATACATCCTGATCGAGATGTACACTTCATTGAAGTGTCAGTAGCCAGATTAAACTTTCCCGCCTTTTTTTCCCCCAGTCACAGTGCCAATTATTAGACACTTCCTTAAAAATAAATTTTTACTTTTGTGGGAGTCCGCATGACCCACCTTTTATTATCAATCTTTTTTTTTTTTTCACTCATGCGCCATCTGTTGATTTCTTTCCATGAAGCGCCACCTGACGTAAATAGTTGACAAGTGGACACGTCGCCATATTTGTTTGGTGTCCACGTTCGAAAGATCGTGGTTCACATTGGGAGGATTAAGGGATTATAAACAACATTTTCAAAATGAATTTGATGGCCAGGACGAAGGATTTATATTTCAATTACATTATACTCCTGCTCGTAAGTGTTTCAGCTGTCAAATATTTGTAGTTGTTGCATAAATCGAATCCAAAGTCAACCGGTCTGGGTGATCTTGTCATGAAAACGTGTCAATCTGCAATTGGTTCATGTTGAATTTTTGCTTCCCGATTCCAAAATATTATTTATTTTGATGTTTCTGACATGATGTGATGTCTGCAGAGTTAACAGTCTACATGTGGACTCTGTTATTGTCAATTTTGTAGTCTAGATTTGCCAATTGCAATTAGTTCGTCACAGAAACTGCTGAAGTTTATTCAATGGAATGAATCGGTGATCCTAGACTCATTCACTTGTATTTGTAACTCCCATACATTGATACAACTTTGTTGATACTGTTGCGTTATCTTGGACAAATACTAGAGTAGTATACATACATGGTAATATGTCTAACCTGTTGAAAGGCTATGATGCTGCTACAAATTATGAATATTAGGTAGTGCTTGCTTTCTGTTCCTGTAGCAATTATTAATTTGCCTATGTCATTAAGTCATACTATTATAGTCTGCTAGGCATTGCGAAAATAGGACATATAGTAAACTAGGTTATTGGCTGACCTGTAAGGTTTTTTTGTTTTTAAATTTTTTGCAGAGCTAAGCACTTTAGGCTAAACTTTATTTAACTACTATTGCAGACAATGCAAACAAAAACTATACTATATTTTATATTCCGAGTACAGTTTGAAATGTATGTGTTGAGCACTATCATAAACTGGCCCTCATAAAATTTATGAATTTTGAAAGTTTTACAGTGAAGCATAAACGAAAAGTTGTTATAAATCATTGTGAAATGATTATTGGCATTGTAGATGGCTAGTTCAGTAACTTCAGTTACAACTATCATTATCTCTTAACGTGGTGTGGGTGTGTACAGTGCACATCTGTGAAGAAAATTAATTGCTAGTGTCTATTAATGGTGAAGATATATGTGTCATTTCTATTCATACGTTTTTAGCTACAATAAAGAGAGATAAAATGAAAGGATGAAAATTAATTACATGCTAGAAAATTAATTACATGCTAGAGTGAAAAGTTTGCTCTTCTGATTAAAATGATTTTAGGTAAAACAACTTTAAAACTTTTTTTTAGGTAAAACAACTTAAAAACTTTAAAGTAAAATTAAATTTTCAATTTCACGTGTATGATGTAGCTCATTGAAAATGTTTTCAACACCAATTATTGTATAATTATAGGAATGTGTAATTGCCAAAATGTCAGCATTGTTTGTTAAATGCCCAAGGTTCCCTTCCTTCAAAGTACTGAAAATATTATTTTCTAGTCCGGTACTATTTGCTGAAATAGTTAGATCACATGGTCCCTGAAGAGACCCATACTCTTTGACTGCTGAGAATAAATACGATTAGCACAAAATTGTATTTGCCTTTCCATTGTTGACTGTTATAATATATACCTGTACGGCATTTGTATTGCGATTTCTTGTCACTACTTATCAATTATGATTCGGTAAACCTGTAATAAATGTTCTCGTTATTTCAGGCAACATTTTTCAACAACTACTTCAGTAGCAGTGTACAGTTAACATCTTCAAGCTTAGAGCACATTCTACGTAAGTCTGCATTTTCTGTGTAAAATATTGTAACTCCATTAAACAATATGAGATTAACACTCCCCTCAGTTCTGTTTTGTCGTGTGGTTTAATAAACAATAATATAGGGTGTGTAATGATGGTCCTTAAATATTAATTTGCCCTTAACAAAGAGATTTCCGTATTAATTGGATTGTCTTAAGGTATGTTTTAAAAGCATTTAAAATGGTATTAATTAATGTATATTACTTATTAAGTGATACATTGTAGTTGTTGGGTCTTTTTTTTAGCTTACTCTTTTATATATATATATATATATATCATATTTAATCATACCAAACAGTATTTTTTTTTTAATTCAGAAGATTAATAATGTTGAGCTCAAAATATTAATTAATTAAATTGTAGAAATAAAATTGACACTTCCTCTTGGTCTAGAGGGCATTCTAATAGTTTTCGAGACACACAGTTGGATAGTATTTTTGTGTTACCATGGTTACTGTGTCCCAATCAAGTTATGGGGTAATATATTTTTAGTCAGTAAGCATGGTAAGGTTATACTTATCATTTGATTTTGTAGCGTCTTGATTTTCTTGCGGGTCATTTTTGAAGGGTTGGTCATAAATTCATAATTCAATAGTAAATTTCATATTAACAACATTTTGGTACCTATTTTATTTTTCTGCCGGCACATAATGCCACACATTTCTCATCATATTCATCCATCGGCAGGTCTGAGAAGCTAAAGATTTATGTGGCCAAGTAACAAAACTGACTGCGTTTGTTGTCTTGGTCTTACTGTTTTAATTGCAATCAATATCATTACACAAATGAGACCTTTTTGTTTTCAATTTGCACAAACGCATTTGAAAGTATTTGCTAACAGCATGGAAACATCAATAAATGGACTCTCCTGTGCGCTAATCATTGTTCTCACACACATGTGAAGTAACTCGAGCTGTGTTTGAAGGCCCTGTTGTTTGACGTGCTACACACATGGTTGCATTTCGTTATTGATTGTATTAATTATCATTTTTGGGTTTAATGCAGTATAGCGGACCCAAATTTATGCCCATATTTGGCGCACATTAAAAGTTAAATTTAATCAAATATTTCACAAGTTTGAAGTTCTAGCACAACTAAAATAACATTTGGTGTAGAATAGCGGGGTTTGGGGGGCAGCAGCCTCCATGAAAAAGTAAAAATAAACTTTGTTTTTACCGTGAAGATGAAAACCGCCGGCATAGCTGCATTAGTTTGTGACGTCATACATTGATTTCCAGCATTTTTACGTCATAGGCCTGGCAATGAGGCTTGTTAAATATGGTCAAAAATCTGGGTCCGCTATACTTCACCTTTTCCTCATTTTCAACGATACTGTGTGTAGATGTCTATATTGACATTTACTTTACTAAATTATATATTGATCATTCATTGCTTTCAATCGAAAAATAGAGAGGGAAAAGTGTGATTGTGAGCTGTGATGTAATTGAATATCAAGTTGTATAATCGTCTGATATTGTTTTCATATTAATTGGTTGAGGGATTGCAGAGTGAACATGCTCAGTTAAAAAGTTTTATCATGTGTAATTATATGTCTAACTATATTATCTTTATTTCCTCATTTCAGAGAGCAATGAACTTGTATTTGTAAATTTTTACGCTGATTGGTAAGTACAGAAGATTGCAAACATTGCCTAAATATAATAGTTTGTGCTACATTTGCATATGCTATTTTTATTCTAGAAATTTCCTTTTTTGACCATTTTGTTTCTTTTTCCAGGTGTCGATTCAGTCAAATCCTCTCGCCTGTTTTCGACGAGGCAGCGGGAAAAATAAAAGAAGAATTTCCGGTATGTATTATCATTCAGAACAGATACTATGATTGATTACCGAAATATGATGATGAAGATTTTGAATTTCTTTGCATTAGTCTAGCTCAGTGATATAAGTGATGATTTGGTCAGTATATTTACTCAAGATCGCTATGTTATGATGACTAATGTTGATTGTGAACTACCATAAAACCTAAATTTATTCAAACACTTCGACTTTTCACAAATATACGTATAACCTTTTCCTAACATGTAAATTGTAATCACAGCCACAGACAGCTATTGAGTTATAAATGAGGATGAAACTGTATAATTCCATGCTACTTTTGTGCCTTTGGGTAAATCAGTTGCCGTTTGAAGTTGCTTAAATTCTGCAAATGTGTGAATAATTGTGTGAATGTACATTGATATGTAATCCCTGATAAAATGGCGTTTTGTAGTTGAAAGATGAAGCTTAGGAGACTTAGCTCAGCATCACACAGACTTAAATTTGCGGTATTTTTACTCCAAATAGGGATTTAGCATTGTTTATGCAATATACTTAAATTGATTAATTAATTTATATGTATTATTTTGTCTATTGCAGCAAGAAGGAAAAATAGTTTTTGGAAAAGTGGACTGTGATCGAGAAAGTAAGTAAAGAAGTCCAGAATGTAGATTGCCAGTCTCCAGATTCATAAAAATCGATGAATTTACCTTCCAGGAGATTTTAAAATGTCAAAACCACTGACGAAGACGTCGCAGAAAACTATGGCTTTGATATTTTGAAATATCCTAAAGGATTCATAAATTTTTGGTGCGCTGAGTTTTAAACCTGTGCAACGTAGGTGATAAATGTATCTCAAACTGGTTTGAACTAAACATCTAAAACAGATGAAAGCAAAAAATAGGCTTTAACATTTTTTGTAGCCTATTGTAGGAAATATAAGTTATTATGAGATCAAATACAAATAGGCTTTAACATGATTCGTAAAAAGTGTAATGATCAAACGCACAAATTGATATGAATTCCTACTTATATCATGATGAAGCTTGGCTGTGAAAGATTTCATTGATTTAACAAAGACAGTTATACTGGTAAATTATGTATAAAATGCATATATCAGGATATCCGCTAGTCAGGGAAAACAGGGAAAATTGTAAAAAAAACTCTCCTGCAGGGAAAATTCAGAGAATTTGATGTTAGGTTATGAATTCAGGGAAAACTAAGGGAATTTTGTCATATGTATAATAATACGTAAAATGCTAACAGAATTTTGATCGGAAATGAATATTGCAGCATAGCAGTGTGGCTGATTGTAGATATTAAGTTTCATAGGTTGAAATGGACTGTTGAAGTTTAGGGTATTTTGGTGGTGAAGGTACAGCTATTGGGTACCAGGAGGCCGTATAATCAACTGGGAAAATATCTAGTGAAACGGAAAATACAGGGAATTTTGATTTCAAATTTGAGTGGATACCCTGACCTATATATTTGATGCAATAATTGCAACTACCAAAGTTTATTAACTGTGTTTTCATTGCAGGTGGCATATCCAGTCAATACCATGTGTCGAAATACCCTACGTTAAAACTTATCCGCTATGGTCAGTTGACCAAAAAGGAGTATAGAGGCCAGCGGTCTGTGGATGCTCTTGTGGGATTTATCCGAGAACAGCTCAAGGATAACATCCAGCGAGTAGCCAACATAGACGACCTTGACAATATTGATGTGAGTTTGAAATTATTGATAGTTTTCCAAATTTTGCTTTGTTGATTTCTATGTATTTGTGCGTTATTTAATAATATGCTGATTTGTAATCAAATTACAAGACATGACCTTGACAATATTGGTGTTAGTTTAAAATTATAGAGTGCCAAATTTGCTTTGTTGATTTCTATATGTGTGTGTCATTTAATAATATGCTGATGTGTAATCAAATTACAAGACAGACGACCTTGAAATCATAGACAGTTTGCCAGATTTTGCTGTAAAGATTTCTGTAGGGAAGGAAAGTCAAAGAAGGAAAATCTTTATTTTTGTGACATGTGGCACATTACAACAATCAAAATTATATATATGTACGATTATACAAGCTGCCCGGCCAGTTGGGCCTAGAAGCTGACAGTGATTGATAATATTGCTATACCATTTGTTTGTTCTATTCTGCATTGCGTTCATCAGAAACTGATCAAAAATTTTTTTGAATTTATTGCAAATGCTTGAAAATTAATTAATACTGTACTTCCATAAGATTTCTATTATAAATAGCCATTATCTGTTGAATAAGTGTTGATCCTTGAATACTCGTCATTTCATTGTTAAACTTTTTATTTTGTAGAGGAAAAAGAGACAAGTCATTGGTTACTTCGACACTGAGCAGAATCACGATTTTGGTAATTACCAGAAAGTTGCAAGCGTGCTTCGCGATGATTGCCAATTCTACGCAGCTGTGGGGTGAGTGATTAAATTGTGATACGGATTTTAATGGGCATCTCATAATTAAGCGGATCAAAAAAAATTTGTTTGGTTCCCATATCTCTACCCACCCTAAGTGAAACCCTACCCTAATTTTTTTATGGAATTATCAAGCTTTTTTAAATGGTATACGATGCTAAACATTTTAACTATAAAATATTTATTTTAGGCCAACCTACAGACCTTACATTTTGAGGGCATGTATGAAATTGGAACCAAACTATTTTTTTCATTTGGCCTTAACACAGGGAGCTGTTATCCTACCCTCGTAGCCAATTTGTTGTGTTTTTAAGATCCATTACACAAGGACTTCCTAACGTTTGGTTATAATTTTTAATCTCATTGTAAACAAAACTTATGATGTCATTAGATGGTGACTTTACAACAGGACACTGTCCAACCAGTTTTATGACATCATCTAAATTTGATGTCATCTACTACACGCAATGAATGACTTGATTGATACAGTTACGCCATTAAACAATGGTTCTCACCACGGCGTTGCTGCCAGCTCCCTTTGTTATTAACAAGATGCCTGAATATTGGACAAATTTTTTAATCAATCTCTTTAAAAAAAAAAGAAGTTAAACAAGACATCTCTTTGACAAATTGCAATGCAATGTTTAAGATTTTATTATCACTCATTCTGTGTATTGTTTGTTTTGATTTCATATTATGGAATAAGCTATCACCAGATTAAAACGTTTAATATTATAACTAATATAAGGTTTGTTTGAAAGTCAAATTCAGAATTTATAATTTGATTTTGTTCCCATTCCAGAGAGATGTCTGCACCCGAGAGAATAGCGGGCAACAAATTAGTGTACAGGCCCACAAATGTAAGTATTATTATTAATGGGTAGAAAAACCACCAGAGGGCACAGGCATCAAAGCAAATAAAGCGCAACTAGACGTCAGCATTTATTGTAACAAAAATGACATGGTTAACTATCTGGACCGTGCCAATGGTATTGAGAAACCTGGATCACGTCATTGGGAAGAGTACAAAATTGATCATTTTAGTCAGGAAAATTTTCTCATAATGTTAATATCACAAAATTGTTCATAACTTTTGATTGACTGTGCAGATTTCAACGAAAGCCATACCAAAACGACGTTAAAGATGTCGGGCAAAAATGTTCAATACTAATGTAATAAATCCGAGTGTATGCAAACATTTCCCTTTAATCTTTAAATCTGGCATGAAATAATGTCGAATTTGCCACATACATAGTTAAAGATAAAAGGTGTGTACTAGATTTAAGTCTCACTGATTAATGTTTACTGTTCTTCACTTACATTTTACAATATTTGTAATTATTATATTATATTTTGCAGGTTGACCACAGCGACATACCCTACACAGGGTCCATGGCTGACTATAGCCTTTTGCAAGCCTGGGCCACCGACAAATGTGTTCCTCTAGTCAGAGAGATTACTTTTGAAAATGCTGAGGTATGATGTATGGAGTATACATAAAATTAATTCAGTGATAATTGACTGCAGTCACAGAAGTTATTCTGATGTTTTCGAATTTGATGCAAATTCAATTGAGTTTTGTGATTGAAGTAATATATCCAAATCCGTCCCTGAATTCCTATGAGATTACCGCTCTGCATACACCAACTAAAATAAATTTTCTAGGGAATGCTTCATTGAATGAAAAAATTATAATCACTGAAAATTATATCATTATGTCTTATGTCTCAATGCTACTGAGTCTGAAGCTTAGTCAGCTTATATGACCAGCTGCAAAGGCAGATGTAATGATGACTAATAAGGCTGCTTGGAGTCTACACCATGTTACACATTTACCCTATGGGTGGGGTTTTTACTTGCCTTAGCATAGACACCGAGTACAAGGCACCCAATTTAACATCTCATGCAAGAGACATCTAGCTGCTGGGATGTAGCTCATGAAGAGTGCCCGGGTCCGGGATCGAACCTGGGTCCTAGTACCTTTAGCAGGGCTGGCCAATGTGGAATTGGCGGATGCCTTAACCATTAAGCCACCTAGCTGATACATAAAAGTGTATATATTATAATGCAGGCTGTAGTCCTTGCTAAAGCCACTTACACAAAAACCAAGTTTTGCAAAAACTGAAAATTTAAAGTTTATATGTGTTAAATGCATATATTATGAATAGACACACGTTCAGTATGTCAATAAAGTATATTGGGATTTGTATACAAAATCAATCGGTGTATGTCCGCTGTATATTGAGCTGGCTTCATACGTATTATGGAAGAAATAATGAGCTAAAATTAATTTCGCTCAGTATTGATGATTTTTCTGGTCTTATCCGGTGAAATGTTGGAAAATTTTTTTTTTGGTTAATTTTTAAGCACGGAGAAGTTTCGCTACACTTTCTTAACTTTTTTGAAATAGAAATGGATTTGCTAAATATGTAATGGGGACTTAAGCTAACAGTGGGCACAGTGACTACAACTGATGATTATTGGGGGTGGCGACTATTTCAGGGCAAAATTTCACCCTAAGATATTACTGCATTATTCTCAGTGTCATAGTAACTAGTCAATATTCTGGAATGTTTTTACACGCTACTTATATTTTTAAGGACTCCGGGAATTGGTGTCTAAATTAAAAACTGATATGTATTAGTATACAGCTGTATATAAATCTGAATCTAGATGTTACTATAATCAATATTACTATAATCAATATAATAATTATAGTTTAAAATTTTTTTTCTTAGGAATTGACGGAAGAAGGACTACCCTTTCTCATCCTTTTCCATCACCCTGATGACCAAGAAACTCCGGATGCTTTCCGCAGAATTGTCTCCAGGGAGTTAATTACAGAGAAAAGTAAGTATATTCATGGAAGTACTTTGTAAAATTATGGAGTGCTTCACAAATATACAGATATGGAAAAAAATTAAATTGAAGTATTAATTCTGCTAAGAGAGGGAGTTGTTTTAGTGTTAAAAAACTACAGGTGGCAGCACCATACACCAGTGATGTCACAGCCACAAAACTGAGCTAAAACTAAGCATTTTGGAACGTAATATGTATTATAATCAATAAGAGTTCTATTATAGGATATCTTATGGATTTAGGTTCTAATACAAAATAAATATTGCATATCATTTGATCGGCAAGCGCAACTATTAATGTTTGCTATGAGTATAATAAACATTATATCTACACGCATACTTCAATATTAATGATTTTGTTTTTCCAGATGCAATAAACTGCTTAACAGCAGACGGTCTCAAATTCTCACATCCGTTGTATCATCTGGGCAAAACGACGAACGACCTCCCAATTCTTGCAATTGACAGTTTCCGCCACATGTACCTCTGGTCTAACAGTGCCAAGACCGATACAGAGTAAGTAATGTCTGCCTTATGCTTAGATCAGAAAAAGTGCAGTATAGCGGACCCAAAATGTGGACCATATTAGCCAGCCTCGTTACCAGGCCTCTGACGTAAAATGCTTGAATTCATTGAGTGACGTCACAAACTAACGGCAGCGGCGGTGAGGCAAGAACGCAGTTTACCATAGTTTACTTTTCCTACTCTTGACAAATGTATTCTTATTGTGTGCCAGAACGAAATTTGGTAACAAATAGTGATTATTTTCATATTTCATGGATGCCAAATATGGGCATAAATTTGGGTCCGCTATACTGCACTAAACCCCTAAAATCGACTGTTTTATGAATTCTTTGATGTTTACTCTAAAATGAGACAAAGGTGAGGTTCGTAGTGCATTATCAGCAAACGCTTTCAACAAACACTCGCAATACCGTCGATAACCAGGCTCTGTTCTCTCCGTAATTTCTCAACAACTCTCTAGGGATGATACAGTCGCACCAAGAATTATTGAGACACTTTCAGAATTCCATGCTAATTGAACTGCAGTAGAAATGATTCAGCTTAAATTGGTGTTGAATTCTATGGTAACATTTTCATGTATGTGTCAATAGCTCTCTGAGGCTGTGGTTTCAGTGTATTCCCCAATGTAGTCTAGAGTTATGATGAATTCTACATTTGTGAAAAGTCAGAAGTGTCTGAATAATTCTTGGTTTGACTGTACAGCTTTCGCGATCAACACTGAACAATCCGATACCATCTCGGCCTATAGCCAACCAACCTCCAAATTTACCTGGGTGGATGGATCAAGCAGTAGTTTCAGTCTGTCTACAAGTTGACCCCTTGCGCCATCTATAGTGATGGTAAATTGCCGAGCACAGCAAGGGTAGAATCTTTTTAGTTCCTCCATGCCGTGGCTGGAACTCGAATCTCCAACCTTGCCATTACAAGTTCAGCAATTTATCCACTGGACCACGGCGTTCACATAAATGAACCAACTTGCTGGGTGGTCTTGTGGTAAGACGCTCGCCTGCTCCTCTGAAGGTGCCAGGTTTAATCCTTGTCCCGGGCACCCTTCATGAGCTACATCCCAGCTAGATGTTTTTCGGATGAGACGTTAAATTGGTGGTCCCTTGTATCAGTGTCTATGCTGAGGCAAGTAAAAGATCCCACTCATGGGGTAAACATGTAACATGGATGGACTCCTCCTCCTCTCTCACCTCATCAATCAACCCTCGAAAGTGGCAAGAACTTGCCTTAGAGGGCTGCACGTCCCACATCTACCTATCTATCTATCTATCTGATACATAATTGCTAGCGATTGTTATACAATTTATGACAAGTCTGAATTACCTTGAATTACCTTTGTAAATAGTAGCGCTATATAAATTTAATAAATAATAATATGGTTGCAATAAGATTATTTTTTAATATTATTTTTGTAGGAAACCAGGTCTTCTCAAGCAGTTTATCGCCGATTTACATTCAGGAAAACTTCATCGAGAATTTCACCATGGGCCGGACCCAACAGCTGGGCAGGTTAGTACTGAACTCATTTATTTACAAATTTTTCAATATATTATTTGCGCTTTATTATTTGAATCCCTTGAAACTAGGCTAAGTCTTTTCTTTACAACTTTACTAAACTTACACAATTTTTTTTATGTACTTTGTAATAACATATACACTGTACTATATATGTACTATATAAACAGTAAAAATTGTATTCCGCATTTTAGTATTACGAAAGATGGAGAGCTGATTATACACTGTGGTTGCATTGTTTTATATAGATCATGTTTATGTACTTTATTACAAAAAAGCTTGTAGATACCTTGGTTATTCTTAAAAAGTAGTTAAGATCACTAATTATTTTTTGGTCAAAGGATATTCATTTGACATAACTGAGCTTACATCGTTTACGATTCTGTTGTTGATTTAAATATTGCAATACTTTGTTTGTAAATACAAGGTTTTTGAGGTTATAATCGGTGGAAGATGCATGAACTAACTCGGGGTAAAGAAAAGTTTATTTTCTCAATTTAATGCGAGAAAATAAATTCCCGGGATGGGTACCTTGATATCGCGGGCAATTGAAGGAGTCTTTGTCTGTACTTCGGAGACGTTGCTTTTGGAGAAAATCCTTTCCCTGTAATGCATGCATGTACTGGTGGTGTTTTGGAAAACGTTTTGTTTTGTATATCGCCCCGTATCGTTGGTCATGTTGTGTTCAGTGTGTTGTTTTAAATTAGAACTTTTGCATTGATGGCCTGCATTTGTACCTACAGTAATAATTCTCTGAATGTGACATTTATTTCAGCATAAGTAGTTATAGGAATCAAAGATGAGACACTTAGACCTTTTTATAAACCATGTCAGTGTTGGTTTCGGGCGAAAATAGGTGTCCTTAGCTATATTGACGTCATAATCATAACAATGGCAAGTGATGTCATTGTGATTGTTGTTATTGTGACGTCATATTTCTACAAGCTTGAAATAATGTAAAAACCTTCCCCTAAACCATTAGTAAGTATTCATAAAATACGTCTTTCCAATGTAAACATTTTAAAGATTATTTGAATTTCTTTAGTGTATTTTTATGGAATACAGAGAAATCCTACATGTTTCTATCATGAAACTTGGTCACTCTGCGGACTTGTCATATTGTGAATCACCAACACTGGACAGGCTTACATTGGTTCAATTACAGTTGCGCCTCTGGGTATATATTCTCTGTGATAGGAATCATGTTCTGTCAGTCTTAGACCCTTACCTGATGCAAAAGATCTCGTTTTGGCCAAACACTGATACCCTGTCTCCAATATTGTAGTGAGACTGGTAGCTAGTATTTGCTACATGGCTTGTGATTGGTCACTTCGTACTGTGGGAGGCGCTCTGATATGGCATCAGCCAATCAGAACTGAACTTATGTTAGTGTGCTCCTGCTCCTCCTTGTATAATAAACAAAACAAAAACAATGAATTATACCCATTTTAATTAAAGGTGTATTTTGCTCCTTGTATTGAGATTTTGGTAGTTTGACATTCAAAACTGATTTAGGATTCTATATATATTATGGGCTGTTAACTGCCTACAGAATTTGACATGATAGTGGTGACACACTACAAACTCTGCACTCGCAAGCACATTTTACTTAGACATTAGACATTTTATTATTCACCAACACTCAAGTACATTAATTTATAAGTATATGTGATAAATAGCACGTGATATAAAAATAACATATAATGTGTTGGAAGGGGATACATCCGAGTATTTACAAAATACCATTACCCAAGGGTGGATGTATCCCCTATTATATTTAACATTTAGAATTTATTATTAATAAAATAACAAAAAGAAAGAAAAAAAAACAAAAAAACAGAACAGTACAAAACGAGTATGTGTCATAACACATTGCAAAATAATACAATATTTTCAACTTATTGAGAAAATTACAATTTAATTACAACTTTAATTAATTACATTTGTACTTGACAAAACATTTTTAGTAAATAATTTGATATTTTAAATGTGGTGATCTTGCCAGAATTTGAATATACAGAACTTCTGTGTTCGCACTGATACCGCAGTAAGAATTGTAACATGTTCTACGTATTCAATTAATCATTCAAAGTAATTTTAAAATAATTTAATTTTAAGATTTTCTAGCTACTTTAGAATAAAAACTCAATGGCTGATATTTTTCAAATGGATTCGTTCACCTGTGTTAGTTTTGATGCGACTGGCAAAATGACAAAGCAACAATAATAGTTACATTATCGAGAGGTAAAAACATAGTTACATTATAACAAGTCAATAGATGCGGAAAACATGCATCTGTAGTCACTAAAGTCCCTACACATATTTCTTTTACTCTGTAATATCTGTTTCTTTGTTGATCATAGTGTTGGATAAGCTTTACATATACCTATATAATAAGTATATTGGCTGTAGGCTTGCAAATTGTGTAAAAAGCAATTTGCCATCTATATTGGTATGTTGTATAGAATTAAACTTGCTGCATGCATGGCTTTTATCGTCATCTTATGCTGTGTGTTGTCCTAAGATATATTTGTCTGCAATTTGTTATTGTAGATGTTGAAATAAAGAGGATAGGGGTTAATCCTGTGAAGTTAGAAGTTAGTTAGAGCCACAGGCCTATATTTATACGTGAATTTAAAATCTTTAAGTCTATGTCGCAATGCTACTGGGTTTGAAGCTTAGTCAGCTTATATGACCTGACCAGCTACCAGTGGCAGACGTAATTATGAGATGATAAAGCTGGGATTCCGCACACAGTTATACATTTACCCCAGTCTTTGACTTGCTTCGGCATTGAGACCGAGTACAAGGCACCTCCAAGTTAACGTCTCATGTGGTCGACATTGAGCTGAAATGTAGGTCATGAAAAGTGCCCGGACCAGGGATTAAACCTGGAACCTTCAGCAGAGCTGATGTATAAACTTTAAAGTATAAGGGTGCGGTAATTATGTATTTCAGGATTAATATTTAAATAATGCAGTGTCAGAGGTGATGAAGATTCATTTAGATGTAAGGAACCTTTAGTATGAACAAGGTTGGTGATGGTACGTTGGTGTTTTCAGGGGGGCGACGGCACGAACGACAGTAACGCTTTGGCGCCCCAAGAGGCGGGAGACCCCAATCATCAGCATGTCCATGTGCAACAACAGTTGGTCCTGTCCAGGGATGGGTTTGCTGTGCAAATCGTGAGAGTGGTGCAAGTAGGACCGCATGATAATAAAGTGCCTTTGAAAATTGTCGATGGGCATGTTAATAAGGACGGAGAACAAAAAGAGATGACAGTGGATGATGTTGCTAAGCATGAAGCCGATGCAGAAGCTGCAGAACAAGAACTTTCCACAGACCCCACAGCCACCACAAAAGCCCCAACAGCAGCAGAAAACTTTAAGTACATTGATGAACCCCGTCAAGAGGGAGATAGTTTGGTTATAGCAGAAGAAACGAAAAAGGTCAAAATTCCACAAGATCGTCCAGTCACCACAGCGCCCCCTACCCCACCCCAATCGATGTTCAGGCAGCTTTTCCCGTCACGACAGCGTTACACCATCCTGCGAGACGAACTGTAGAACTGTAACGACTGTTCTTTAAAGGTCAGGGTTTGTCACTCTGCTCACTGAAGTTTGGGGTTCTTTGGACTCGTTTTACTAATAAACTAAGAAACTTAATGACCTAATGGGCTACTGTTTACCAATAGAGGGAGGTCTTAGTAATTGGGCCGAATCATTGTTTGATGGCGTCATCATACAATCAGGTCATTGATCGCGTTTAATAATGAGGAAAAAAACTACCGGAGGGCACTGACACCGAAGCAGAATAAACGCATTTAGATGACGCCATCATTTAACAATGTTTTAATGTGCACAAGAATGACATCACTGTATAGATGACATCATCAAACAATGGTTATCTACTTCGGTGGCCCTGACCTCTGGTGAGCGTTTTCCCTCCCCTTGAATGTTATGTCATATTTCAATGACAATGGTCCTGTTTGTTTCTGTGGGATCTCAATGATGTGCTAATTAGCTTCAGCCAGATCACTGTGTTATCTGGATTTTCAAGATCGCACCAAAACAAACAGAGCCACCAGTGTTATCTAACAATGATTAAGAGATACTGATAGCTCCCTCTATCGGTACAATCATTCCCATATATGTAAGGATAGATTGGTAAACTTAGATTATTTAATTTAAGTCTAATAGCAAGAAACTATTGCATCAACACCTACATAAGTTTTATGCTAATTTAAACTGAAAATTAGTGTAAGGCAGTGTTCAAGCTAGGTCATTTGAGCATGGTGTTGCGCCATGCCCGTTTTTGTCAGCGCCATGCCCGTTTTTGTCAGCGCCATGCCCGAAATTAGGTGAAGACCTTTTATTTTTTGCTTTTCAACTAGTTGGGCGCCTTAAATGAGTCTTATTTAGGTGCCCTAATCTTCTTGAGCGCCATGCCCAATTCAAATCCTAGCTGGAACACTGTAAAGGTTACTAATTATCTGTTTTTTCAAGTCCTTCGTTCTTTGTTGTTTCTTTCATGCATTTGTTTAGTTTTTTCCCCCTCTGTGTTTCTTTCTAGTTTTTACTGTATTTTATGTTCTGTTATATTTTAATCAACCTTGGTTGAGTCCTTAGTTTCCTTATTTTATGTTTCAATTAAGATAATTTTAGTCATGTCATTTTGTTAATTTCTCTTGATTCCCATCATGTATTAGGCATCCAGAACATCCTATTCTAGTGGCTTAACACATTCCAAAAGCTGCGTGTATCTATCGTTATTGTAGGGAGGGGGTAACGAGTTTGAAAAAGAAAAAGGCCAGATAGAATGTTGTTATTTGCAGGCATATTTTCAATGGGAATTTACACCACCAATGGAGATGTTTATTAACGATAATGATGGTTTTCAATCAATACTCTGCATAAAAACTTGCTGGATCTCCCTCCTTAAAACTAACTAACTGATCACGAGCACAGGTTTCATGCATCTTCCACACATTAAAGTTCACTTTTTTTATTTGCTTCTTTATAATTTCAATACCTTGTAATCTGCGTTCTGTATTAATGTATGTACAGTGCGTAAAATTGTTAATCAAAAATATAGGTTCAGGGGTCATACGAATAATGGCAATTATATAATATTTTGTTTTTCTGCTTCTTTTTTAAGAGCTCTCTGAAAAGGGGGGTGCTGTATATTCTCAAGATAGCAATGTACACGCTTGAATACGATATTTTAAAAAGATAATTTATTTCAAGGAGTTTGTAGCCTCCCTGAGTCACAACTAATTAGCTCTGTCCCCGGAGGGGGGAGAGCTTTTGCTATCATTTCGATTTTCCCGGTGATGTCGCCTCCTGGGTGATGTAGCCTTTCCCGAAAATTTTGACGATCAGTTTCCGGATGAAAACAGAAGTTAGCAGACGTGTTTCGCTTTGTGGCTTACAATGCAGTTACATATTGTTGTAATACAGCCTGTTATTGCTTTTGGGGTTCATTCACTGCTTCGTTATCGTACACGATCGCTTTATTCACCCACTTCGATGTTGACTTGATCCTTGAGCGCTTCTTGTCTCGAGATCCATCAAAAATGACGGGAAATGCCGTTATTTGGATCCCACTAGGATCAGAGCGTTTCTGCTTCAATGGGCAGAGCTCTGCACATCCCATGTGCATTCCAGCTAATAAAATTGTCATTTTAACTTATTTGTATTTATGCTATACATTTTCAGCAAAATCTACTCGATGATAACTCACACATTCCAAAGGAGAAAAATGGAAAACCAATGCAACCTACCACTCCTCCAGAGTCCACTTTCAAGAAACTCGCGCCATCTAGAAACAGATACACTTTGATTAGGGACGAACTTTGAGTGGATATCACACCCATTAATTGCTGTTAATTCAATACTATTACTCTTTGTTTTGTAAATATCAAAAGCTACATCATCTTTTAATAAGAAGAAATAATGGTAATGATATTGATAATAAAAGTGATAAATAATATTTATTAATCTTGTTTTGTAAATATCGAAAGCCTCATTGTATTTTTTTTTATTAATAAAGAAAATAGTGGTAAAAATATTGATATGAAAAATAGAATAATAATATAACTATAGTATATTTTTGTTTATTAGCATCTGCTTCAGGACCACCTCTCTTGATATATGTTTCAAGAACAATAGTGGTAATGATAATATAAGATAAATTACCTATGCCAGAGAAATAGTATATTTTTTTAAAATAGCATCTGCTTAATTTTAACATGCATGGCCATCTCTCTTAATATTTGTTACAAGTTTATTGTCATAACTTCAATTTATCATAAAGACTGCTGATGATTCCCCCTTGAAATTTGGTAATGGTTTGTTAATTGTATGAATTATCAGAATACACCCAGTTTTTGCTGATTTTGAGGTACTATATTTAGACATGGCTCAGACTTCTACATCTGTCAGAAATGGCATGTCTAAAAAAAATAATTATCCTTTGGTTTTAGATCAAGTAACATCAGACATACCATCCAAATAACTTAAGGTTCTGTTTTCTCGACTTGCCATGTGATTGTAGATATTCATTAGATGTCGAAATATTTAATATGACTCGTTGATGGTTAAGCATAAATACCCTTCAACCAATGGTACTGAACCATTACCGCACGTTTGTTAGGGTTTTTTTCTTGTTATGTTATCACAATTGGTTGTGTTTGTATGTTGGGGTTTTTTTAGACACCTACCTAAGTATTTGTAATATAGTAGGACTAATTATAACATGTACTATACGGCATACGTCTCACGTAAGATAAAAAGCATGTTTATTCTGATACCAGTGATTTAGATTCTGTTAATTTAAGCAGAATCGGATGTTAAAACTCCCAAACTTACTAGTAGTAAACCAACCAGAAGCATCGGAATACCATAGAAGATCCTAAAATTTCTAAGCATGTTTTTAATCTTGTAAGTTGTTTGATAAGTGACTGCTGGAAGATTTTCTTTCAAAGAAACTTAGTATTTTAAAAGCAGTAGAATATCTATTAAATATGCTGAATAATTTGATCATACATTTAAATTAGAAATTTTGAATGAACGCAAATTGATCTGAAATGTACAATTTGACTTGTAGAATATGTCATAATGACAAAAAAGATCACAAACTTTATTTACAGAACATCAATTTACCTTTTTCTAGATATAATTATGTCTCACTGACAAAAGAATCTGAGATATATATTTTACGACATTGTAGGATTGATATATATATAAGTGTTTCTCACCCGTTATTTGATATGAATACTGTATTTATGATTAAACTGGCGTGAATGAGTATCAAAACTTCTTTCGTAATAACAAGATATTTCTCAATCATTGTGTGAAAGGAGTATGGAAGGCTTTACTTGTACAAGTTTGTGAAAAGATTCATAATTATCATCACACATTGTGTGTAATATAAACTATCATCACTTCAAATCAGTGAGAAAATTACTACAAAGTTATTTAGTTTCATGCGCATTAGAAATTTTAATTTGTTTATTTGGATGAGCCAATGTCGCATTTGATATGCTCAGAATATATTCCAAGTTGTATATTTTATTTCTAGGAATAGATACATTTCCACATGTATTTTTATGTCCATCATATTGTCAGAGTCATAAGTTGGCTTTAATGTTTGCATCAGTCTTTAAAAACTTTAAAATGAATTGTACAGAGTATTTGATTCATTGATAGACGTTTAAGAAAACTTCCTTGGCACAGTTGCGAAGTATTTATTTAATGTACATTTATATGTATTTTGATAACATTGGTTAAAAAAGGAGAAAATATACACTATAACAAAGCAGGATGCATCTTTTAACAAAAATGTACAGTTGTGGTTATTGCTTTAGTTCGAAAGTGTTACAGCGGGTATAGTGCAGTATAGCGGACCCAAATGAAATGCCCATATTTGGCGTCCATTAAATATTAAAAAATATCAGTATTTTTGCCAAAATTTGTTCTATCACAGATGAGGAATAATATTTGCGTAGCACAGCAGGGGTTTGGGGGCGGTAGCCCCCCGATAAAAAAAATAAAATAGACGATGTCTTGTCTTGAAAATGAAAAGAGCGGTCGTTTTTTGTGACGTAATTTATTGAATTCAGGGATATGACGTCTTAGGCATGACAAAAAGGCTAGCTACATAAGGTCATAAATTTGGGTCCGCTATACTGTACTTTTTCCGTTACAGCTAATTTATACAAAAAGGACTGAAGTGTTTGTTTTGTTTGACATACACAGACTGTACAAAGCAATATGAAATATTAAAAAGTGGAGGGAACATAAAATTGTTTTTATTTATGAATATTGAAAATTCAATAAATTTGTTGCCGTTTCTTTTCATATTGATGTTAGATGATTGTAATGGTTATGGATGTCACTACATTTTGTATAAATTATTTACTAAAAATATTATTAATTGACGTCATACATGTATAAAGAAACTGGTATGAATTTTCAAAGAGATTTTAAGTTTTAAGTTGAAGTCACTGGGAAAATGTTCAGCATGTGAATTTCATCGAAAAGGTATATTTTTGCTGATTAGGATTATCCAAAATCAGTGATATCAATGGAAATACCAACAAACTGTCATTTAGTGTCTCTGGTGCCATTACACGAAATGGAATGAAAGGCAGGTTTTTCGCTATATTTTAAAACCTTGGAAAATGCTCAGTTTGTATAGCATGTGAATTTCATCCAAATTTTATTTGTGTTCTGAAAATTGTGTATTTTAGACAATTCTGCAAAGTTGCAAGAAAGTAAGTTTTTATGATCCTTTTAAATCTTGAGCGGTATTAATGAAATATTGGAAAATGCTCAGTTTGTATAGCATGTGAATTTCATCCTAATTTTAATGTTCTTTAAATCAGTTATATTTTCAAGAAATCAATTTAAAAATCTGCCAAGTAACAAGACAGGTAGGTTTTATTTCATTTTTCAATCTTTAGCGGTAATGAAGAAATATCGGAAAATGCTCAGTTTATATAGCATGTGAATTTCATCCAAATTTTAATGTTCTTTAAATCAGTTATATTTTCAAGAAATAATTATAAAAAGTGGTACAAAAGACACTTTCTGAAATTTTGGAGTGGTATTAATGAAATATTGGAAAATGCTCAAGTTTAATACTTTATATATGAGCATGTGAATTACATTCCAATTTTATATATTTTCTGCAAATGTGTTTTTCTTTACTTTCAGCTTTCATCGTATTGTTGATGTTTTTGCCAGGTTTCTGCATGTGGAAAATGTTTGCGTATCTCGTTTCTTTAGGGTCCATTTTTGAAGAAATCAATGTAAATGTAATCCCACCAAGTGGCAAGAAAGGCAGCTTTTACAATCCTTTGAAATCAGAAGTGGTATTTGGTGAATTACGTAGGATAATGCTCAATTTATGTATTGCATGTGAAGCTCATCCAAATTTTATTTTGATCTGCTAATTTGTTAGCTTTTTGGAAAATTAATGAAAAGTGCCACAAGAAGCAGGTTGACAATCTTTTTTAAAGTCTGTTGAGGTATTTGGTGAAATATGTAGGAAAAGGCTCATTTATATGTGAATTTTATTGATTTCATCCAGGTTTAAATTTATGTAAATGTCTAAGGAACTGATAAAACAATTACCAATTTTAATTCGGGCCTACACAAAGTGGTAAAAAAAAAAAAGTTAATCAATAATATTGCTGTTTTAACAGCATTTCACTCTGGGAATTGCCTTCTCATTTGAAGTGGCAGCTGTCAGTGTAGTATACCAATGAATGCACAGAATTAGGAGGCGTGGACGTGAAAGGTGAATACATTCAACCCTCACTTATCTGCACAACTTTGTCCCCAAGTCAACTGTGCGGATTAATGAGGGAACCAGATAACTGAATCTTACACAAATTCTCACTAGGTGTCGCAGAGTGCAAATGCATGCCAGGGGGCGACTTTGCATCATGGCTTAAGGTTATTAAACTTTACATTGCATAAATGAATACATCACAAACACTAGTAAACAGTTTACTATTTTATTATAAAGACAAGATTAATTGGTACAAGCAAAAAAAAACAGATAGCAGTTGTCATTAGATCTTAGCGCGATTTCATATAATAGGGAAATCCTGCCAAAACTGTTTTAACTTGCGCTTTGATACAGTTTTGTGATTACAGCTATAAATGACACACCATTAGAAGAGCGGCGCAAATGAAAATCCAATTTTGGTGAGCTGTGAATTTGCTGATTTTAGTCCAGAATCGAGACTCTCAAAAGTGATTGTTGTTTGACGTGGTACGAATCGGCTAAAAGCCAATGCATCCAAATTGCAACGAAAGAAAACAAACTAGACATGACTTGTTGGAGAAGACGAGACTTTTTAAACATATTTCTTCAGTTCATCAACTGTCAAAATCATTAAATTACCTATATTAGTGCTACTTGACGTATTTATGCGCTAAAAGTCTTGTTTTTAGGGTTATAAAATGATTGCGTGGTGGCGCACCTATTATTTCACCACAGCGCCACCTGTAAAAACATACTCTCCGTCTTTTTAGCAAAGAAATATTTGCCTTGTATCGTGCCAAATGCAATAATAAATAAGCAGTAGTAAACTTTTAACCACTGTTTTTAACTATTTATATAATTTACATTCACACTTTCTAATATTTCTTACTCCAATATTCTCTAAAACATGCACACGTGCAACTACGACGCTACGTCACGAGCAAGTGAACAAAATGGAACGCAGTCGATTCATACCTTTAAATGTGTAATAACAGTTCAAAGTTAATATGTTTATATGTTTGAAAGGTGTCATTTTCAAATGTGAACACATTAGGGTATATTCACTGGGGTTTTGTGACGCAGTCTTGTCTAGTAATGAGTTATTGTCCGTGACGTCACTGGTGCCAATTTGTTTCTCTGTTGTTATTTTGAGGACGGCGTGACCATCTCAACTTTTTTAGCGTGTTTTCGTCGCGAACAGTTTCTTATTGTAGGATAATCAAGTCAGCTTTGTGGCTTATTATTACACACGGAGGTTGAGAAATGCATTGCCTACAGCTTTGCCTGAACAGATTTTGTTCGAAAATTGGGATTATTCTTATAATCGACAGTGTTGACAGAAGTGACTTTTTGAAAATGCCTTATGGGCTGAAAAAACCTATGGTTTCGAATCAGTCCCTACATCTACATGTAGGGACTGATGAATCGGTCTAATTAGATCTATATAAGGAGATGCTCATGTTAATGCTTTCAGGTCTTCTCTAAAAGTTCCTAATAGCAGCTTGCTGTGTGTTAATCTCATGTTCTAACAAGCTCTAACATAAAGAGTGTCCAGAGAAACAATGTCAGCCACTTGTTCCAAATAGCCAATGGCTGCAGCAAGTCACACATGCTTGTCTAGCTGTGTAAACCATAGGCTCAGGATCTTCTGTGACGTGTTAATTTTCCTGTTCATTCAAATCAGTTGGAAGTGTTGTCACTGACTCATTGGTGTCATCATCAACTGTAATGTAACTCTCAGCAGTTGGATCAGCCGATGGCTCCAATTGTCGCATTAATGTCTGAGTCCATTCCAGAGGGACCCTACAAATTGGCGCCCGATGTGGGACCTGACTCAGTCCAAGAAGAGCTTCTGTTCAGCAAGGATTACTCTCGCACTGAGAAAGAATTATCTTAAAAGATAAAGATAAGGATTATATTTTGGCAAAAGGAACATTGATAAGGAACTCTAACACACAAAACAAAGGAACTTTCGTAATTGATAAGGATAAGGAACTCTAATACACAAGGGAATTCCTCCTGCATTACTCACCACGCAGAGGAGGCAGCTAAGTGTTTCCACTTCTTTGCAAGTGCTAGCTCTTTTGGCTTAGTGGCCCTGCCCTGGCCACGTTTGTACGTCTGTACATTAGTAGTTGACTAATTATTGCCAATAGGCCGGTTTCACTTGTTATTGACTGATTTCGGTGGGGAACTCAACTCGCCTTCAGCCATGCCAGGTGCTTCGGGATTGAGGCCAAAAACAACAAGGGGAGTGCGTCAGCCAGCTGACAGCCAAAACGTGGCTGGGCTGACGACCGACCCAACACATGGCATTCAGCCAGCCAGTCAAGAGGCTGATGTCACTCTTGATGAGTCAATGGGGGGGGGGGGGGACACTAGCCTTGTAAATAGGGACTCGCCTCTGCCAGGACCCTCGAAAAATAAGGGTCTTGGTAAGAAAACAGGCAAGTCCCAGGTTCAGCCCCGAGCCCAAAGTGAACGCAGGGTGTTGGAACACTCTGACAAGGAGTCGTCAGATGACTCCTCTGCATCTACACCCCCTTCCTCTCCAGAGTACAGGACTAGAATAGGGCGAGAACCTGTGGGGGAAGCGGAGCCGCTGGGGCCGTAATGGCCGGCGAAGCTGCCCCAAGAGGTGTGCCCTTCCTAAACGGCGTAGGAGGCGCCGGGAAGCCCTCCCTCCACTATATGATGGGCAAGGGGTCGCTTGTGTGAGTTATTGGGCGTAGCCAAGACCCGGACTACAGCCTATCACCCCCAAAGCGATGGGCTGGTGGAGAGATTCAACAGGTCCTTACAGGATATGTTGGCCAAATTAGTGAATGATTATCGAGATAACTGGGACGATGTTCTGCCCTATGTGATTATTTGCTAGAGTTCGGAAGGGTGGCCGACTTTAATGGGTGGACTGATGAAGAGCGCTGTTTTCACTTGTGGACCAGCATTGATGGCCCAGCCCGTTTGAAAATAGTGTCCCTGCCCTACGAGAAATCATGGACTAGGATGGTTGGTCAATTAAGGTCTCTATTTTGTTCCACTAGGGCCCTGGACGCCTACAGAAATAAATGGTTCAATGCAAAGAGGGGCCCGGATATGGATCTGGAGTCTTATGGCCTGTTCCTTCTGGATTTGTCCAGAAAGGCCAATCCAGCGTCCACAGGGGAAGAACAAGAAAGGTTTGCCAAAGAAAGGTTCATGGAAACCTCCGGGTCCACCCAGATGAGGTTTTGGTTGGGGGCTCTGAAACCAGCCACACTTCAAGATGCTATTGACCTGGCCACCCAGTATGAGGCTGCCTATGAAGCAGCCAAGCCCCATAAGCCCGACATGGGCCCCCCAGGGGCTGTGGCCATGGTTCATGCGGATGAAGTGGAGCCCTCTCCCATTCCCGGGCCCGCCAGGGAGTCCCAGTATAGTGCCCCAGTGACCGAGGAACAAATGAAAAGGATGTTCTACTCCTTCATGAGGGACATGTTGGCAGGCCGAGACGGTGCCCACCCCACGGGGGACCGTACCACCGAGCCAGGCCCCCCCGACTATAAAGACCGAAAATGTTACAATTGTCATGAATACGGCCATATTAGGCGGAATTGCCCTAGGCCACAAAGGGAGAGAAGGAAAGGCCCTGGCCGTTCAAACCAAAAGTCGGGGGAGGGGTCACGAAGGGCCAGAGAAACTGGCGGGGATGGGAGAAAAACTGGGCCCTCAAGGCCCTCCAAGGGACCCCGGCCAACCTCTGGTGAAAGGAAGCAAAAAGGTCGAACAGATTCGCCAAAAGAGTGAGGGTGGAGGAGGACCTGGCCCCAGGCCCTCCACCCTCGAAATCAACGTCACCAGAACGTTGGACTGGGGTTTCCGTGGGACAGTATAGGCCTCCATGCCCTCTGGGCCCCGAGGCCGTAACCGCCTGGTATATGTCAATTAGAATGGGGTCCACTGACTTAGACATGTTGGTAGACACAGGAGCCCAAGTATCTTTGCTCAATAAATCGGTGTATGACGAAGTCCCTAGTGTGAGTGGGACTCCCCTCCGCCCGGTGGACAGACAAATAGCGGCTGCCAATGGCAGCTTTGTGGCTTATTATTACACACGGAGGTTGAGAAATGCATTGCCTACAGCTTTGCCTGAACAGATTTTGTTCGAAAATTGGGATTATTCTTATAATCGACAGTGTTGACAGAAGTGACTTTTTGAAAATGCCTTATGGGCTGAAAAAACCTATGGTTTCGAATCAGTCCCTACATCTACATGTAGGGACTGATGAATCGGTCTAATTAGATCTATATAAGGAGATGCTCATGTTAATGCTTTCAGGTCTTCTCTAAAAGTTCCTAATAGCAGCTTGCTGTGTGTTAATCTCATGTTCTAACAAGCTCTAACATAAAGAGTGTCCAGAGAAACAATGTCAACGTTGGACTGGGGTTTCCGTGGGACAGTATAGGCCTCCATGCCCTCTGGGCCCCGAGGCCGTAACCGCCTGGTATATGTCAATTAGAATGGGGTCCACTGACTTAGACATGTTGGTAGACACAGGAGCCCAAGTATCTTTGCTCAATAAATCGGTGTATGACGAAGTCCCTAGTGTGAGTGGGACTCCCCTCCGCCCGGTGGACAGACAAATAGCGGCTGCCAATGGCAGCTTTGTGGCTTATTATTACACACGGAGGTTGAGAAATGCATTGCCTACAGCTTTGCCTGAACAGATTTTGTTCGAAAATTGGGATTATTCTTATAATCGACAGTGTTGACAGAAGTGACTTTTTGAAAATGCCTTATGGGCTGAAAAAACCTATGGTTTCGAATCAGTCCCTACATCTACATGTAGGGACTGATGAATCGGTCTAATTAGATCTATATAAGGAGATGCTCATGTTAATGCTTTCAGGTCTTCTCTAAAAGTTCCTAATAGCAGCTTGCTGTGTGTTAATCTCATGTTCTAACAAGCTCTAACATAAAGAGTGTCCAGAGAAACAATGTCAGCCACTTGTTCCAAATAGCCAATGGCTGCAGCAAGTCACCATGCTTGTCTAGCTGTGTAAACCATAGGCTCAGGATCTTCTGTGACGTGTTAATTTTCCTGTTCATTCAAATCAGTTGGAAGTGTTGTCACTGACTCATTGGTGTCATCATCAACTGTAATGTAACTCTCAGCAGTTGGATCAGCCGATGGCTCCAATTGTCGCATTAATGTCTGAGTCCATTCCAGAGGGACCCTACAAATTGGCGCCCGATGTGGGACCTGACTCAGTCCAAGAAGAGCTTCTGTTCAGCAAGGATTACTCTTGCACTGAGAAAGAATTATCTTAAAAGATAAAGATAAGGATTATATTTTGGCAAAAGGAACATTGATAAGGAACTCTAACACACAAAACAAAGGAACTTTCGTAATTGATAAGGATAAGGAACTCTAATACACAAGGGAATTCCTCCTGCATTACTCACCACGCAGAGGAGGCAGCTAAGTGTTTCCACTTCTTTGCAAGTGCTAGCTCTTTTGGCTTAGTGGCCCTGCCCTGGCCACGTTTGTACGTCTGTACATTAGTAGTTGACTAATTATTGCCAATAGGCCGGTTTCACTTGTTATTGACTGATTTCGGTGGGGAACTCAACTCGCCTTCAGCCATGCCAGGTGCTTCGGGATTGAGGCCAAAAACAACAAGGGGAGTGCGTCAGCCAGCTGACAGCCAAAACGTGGCTGGGCTGACGACCGACCCAACACATGGCATTCAGCCAGCCAGTCAAGAGGCTGATGTCACTCTTGATGAGTCAATGGGGGGGGGGGACACTAGCCTTGTAAATAGGGACTCGCCTCTGCCAGGACCCTCGAAAAATAAGGGTCTTGGTAAGAAAACAGGCAAGTCCCAGGTTCAGCCCCGAGCCCAAAGTGAACGCAGGGTGTTGGAACACTCTGACAAGGAGTCGTCAGATGACTCCTCTGCATCTACACCCCCTTCCTCTCCAGAGTACAGGACTAGAATAGGGCGAGAACCTGTGGGGGCAAGCGGAGCCGCTGGGGCCGTAATGGCCGGCGAAGCTGCCCCAAGAGGTGTGCCCTTCCTAAACGGCGTAGGAGGCGCCGGGAAGCCCTCCCTCCACTATATGATGGGCAAGGGGTCGCTTGTGTGAGTTATTGGGCGTAGCCAAGACCCGGACTACAGCCTATCACCCCCAAAGCGATGGGCTGGTGGAGAGATTCAACAGGTCCTTACAGGATATGTTGGCCAAATTAGTGAATGATTATCGAGATAACTGGGACGATGTTCTGCCCTATGTGATTATTTGCTAGAGTTCGGAAGGGTGGCCGACTTTAATGGGTGGACTGATGAAGAGCGCTGTTTTCACTTGTGGACCAGCATTGATGGCCCAGCCCGTTTGAAAATAGTGTCCCTGCCCTACGAGAAATCATGGACTAGGATGGTTGGTCAATTAAGGTCTCTATTTTGTTCCACTAGGGCCCTGGACGCCTACAGAAATAAATGGTTCAATGCAAAGAGGGGCCCGGATATGGATCTGGAGTCTTATGGCCTGTTCCTTCTGGATTTGTCCAGAAAGGCCAATCCAGCGTCCACAGGGGAAGAACAAGAAAGGTTTGCCAAAGAAAGGTTCATGGAAACCTCCGGGTCCACCCAGATGAGGTTTTGGTTGGGGGCTCTGAAACCAGCCACACTTCAAGATGCTATTGACCTGGCCACCCAGTATGAGGCTGCCTATGAAGCAGCCAAGCCCCATAAGCCCGACATGGGCCCCCCAGGGGCTGTGGCCATGGTTCATGCGGATGAAGTGGAGCCCTCTCCCATTCCCGGGCCCGCCAGGGAGTCCCAGTATAGTGCCCCAGTGACCGAGGAACAAATGAAAAGGATGTTCTACTCCTTCATGAGGGACATGTTGGCAGGCCGAGACGGTGCCCACCCCACGGGGGACCGTACCACCGAGCCAGGCCCCCCCGACTATAAAGACCGAAAATGTTACAATTGTCATGAATACGGCCATATTAGGCGGAATTGCCCTAGGCCACAAAGGGAGAGAAGGAAAGGCCCTGGCCGTTCAAACCAAAAGTCGGGGGAGGGGTCACGAAGGGCCAGAGAAACTGGCGGGGATGGGAGAAAAACTGGGCCCTCAAGGCCCTCCAAGGGACCCCGGCCAACCTCTGGTGAAAGGAAGCAAAAAGGTCGAACAGATTCGCCAAAAGAGTGAGGGTGGAGGAGGACCTGGCCCCAGGCCCTCCACCCTCGAAATCAACGTCACCAGAACGTTGGACTGGGGTTTCCGTGGGACAGTATAGGCCTCCATGCCCTCTGGGCCCCGAGGCCGTAACCGCCTGGTATATGTCAATTAGAATGGGGTCCACTGACTTAGACATGTTGGTAGACACAGGAGCCCAAGTATCTTTGCTCAATAAATCGGTGTATGACGAAGTCCCTAGTGTGAGTGGGACTCCCCTCCGCCCGGTGGACAGACAAATAGCGGCTGCCAATGGCGGCCTGATCAAGGTTTATGGTATGTTGGGGATGACCTTTGTAATAGAGAGGATTCCCTATGTGTGTGATTTTTTAGTAGCAGATATGGGCCATCTCTCTGGCCTATTAGGGATGGATTTCTTAAAAAGACACAAAGCCACTTTAATGTGTTCCACAGGGACAGTGAGGTTAGGGGGGGGGGGGTGGAGATCAACTGCCGAGAGGGCCCAACTGGGCAGGGTGGTAGAGCTATTGTCAATGAGCCCATTCGCCTCCCAGCCAGACACACAACATTGGTTGCCATTAATTTGGTGACCTGGGGGCAGAATAAGGGTCAAGACATGGTGCTCGAAGCTTTGCCCCAGGTATGTCAGAATAATCATGTCATGATCCCAAGGGGAGTATTGGACACGAGTAGGCCCGCCCCCGCAGTATGGGTGACTAATCCCACCCAGAAAGAAATTTGTTTGTTAAAAGGTCAGTTGCTGGGGGAGTTGCATGAGGTCCTTTCCTGTGGGGACCTTCCTAGTGAGAAGTAAAGGGTGGCCTCGGTCACCCCGGCAGGAGGGGCCTCACGGGAGAAATTACCTGGGCACCTGCAATCCCTGGTAGACCAAGCTGATCACCTAACCTCCGACCAGGAGGCCCAGCTGTCCTCTGTCTTGGCCGAATATGAGAGTTGTTTCGAGGGGGGTTCTAATGGGCTAGGGCGCACTGACCTGGCCAAGCATTCCATCGATACCGGTGACCACAGGCCCTTTAAGTTGCCAGCAAGGAGACTGGATTGGGCCCAGAATCGTGCCCTCGGGGAGGAGATAGATAGAATGATGGAGTTAGGAGTGATTGAGCCCAGTAGTAGCCCTTGGTCCAGCCCCCCTGTTCTCGTCCGGAAGAAGGATGGCTCCCTTGAAGAAGGATGCGTATCCCTTGCCCCGGATAGAGGACTGTCTGGATACTTTAGCTGGGGCGAAATGGTTCTGCACATTAGATTTGTCTGCAGGATATTGGCAGATAGCAATGGAGGATAGAGATAAAGAGAAAACTGCTTTTACAACACCTAGAGGTCATTACCATTTCACTGTCATGCCCTTCGGGGTGACCAATGGTCCTGCTACTTTAGAGAGATTAATGGAGTTAGTTTTAGGTGGTTTAGATCTGAATACTTGTCTGTGCTACATGGACGACATAGTGGTCCAGGGTTCAACGTTCAAGCAATGTCTGTCCAACCTAATTGTAGTATTAGATAGAATGGGACAGGCCGGCCTGAGGTTGAAGCCCAGCAAGTGTGAACTGTTCAAGAAAGAGGTGTCCTTTCTAGGCCATGTTGTGAGTGAAAAAGGGGTGGCCCCAGACCCCCGCAAAATAGAGGCCGTGCGAAATTGGCCTGTGCCCCAGTCAGTACATGAGGTCAGGAGTTTTGTGGGGTTTGCTTCTTATTATAGAAAGTATGTGCCCAATTTTGCCTCTCTAGCTACGCCCTTGCATGCACTTATGACTCCCAAGCTCGATTTTAAATGGACTAGGGAGTGCCAAAGGTCCTTTGAGGCCCTTATCTTGGCTCTCACGACGGCCCCTGTCTTGGCGCTGCCTCGTGAGGGCTGCCCAGTAATTTTGGATACTGATGCATCCGATATGGCTATTGGTGGTGTCCTGTCCCAGGTGATAGACGGGAAGGAACGAGTAGTGGCCTATGCGTCCCAGGCTTTGTCAGCCTCCCAGAGAAATTATTGCACGACGTACAAAGAATTATTTGCAGTTGTCAAAATGGCCAAAGTCTTCAGGCCATATATATATGGGCAGGAATCGGTGCTTTTACGCACTGATCATCGTGCCCTGCTGAGGTTACAGAACTTTAAAGATGCCGAAGGGATGCTGGCCTGATGGCTAGCCTCATTGGCTGAATATGATTTCAAAATAGAGTACAGGGAGGGCAAGAAGCATGGGAACGCCGATGGCTGCTCTAGAATTCCTGTCAGGAAGTGCCCACGGGGCGATTGCCCTGACCCTGGGCATGGAGATCCTGAGGTCAAGGTAGCTCTAGTCCAGTGGAACTCAAATCGGGCTCACACTTTTGTGAGGCCCTGGGAAAGGCCCACCAAGATGCCCCCACACCCGCCGCCTGGAGAGACCGAAAGGGTGGTCGCAGTGGCCACACCTTTTCCCCCTCAGTTCAAGGAGTCCCTCACCATTGGGACTTCGGAGGACGGAGATGAAGCCATAGATTAGGTCTTACAAGGGATTAGCAACTTGTTTGCTGAAAAGATTGAGAGGTCCAGTGGTAAAGGGGTTTCGCAGGTCCTGGGTCCGAACTGGATGAGCTCTTGGTCAGTTGATGAAATAGTAGTAGCGCAACAGGGCGACGCAGCAATAGGGTTGATGATGAGTTGGGTGAAAGAAGGAACGAGGCCCCCTTATGCAGAGATAGCCGGAAGGGCAGGTTTAGTTAGAGATTTATGGGCTCAATATTACCATATGCGTTTAATACAGGGCCAGCTGTACAGGGATCACAAATTGCCCACCGGAGAAAAAGTTGAGCAACTAGTAGTGCCTACAAAATTACGAAGACAGATCTTTCAGCACATACATGAGAAGGGACTGGGGGCTCACATGGGAATTAACAGCACAGTGGCCAAGGTACGCAAGAGGTTCTATTGGCCCGGGTACAAAGAGGATATAGTCCGCTGGGTAGGATGGTGTGACAAGTGTCAGAGGCGTAGGCTCATAGGGCGCTCAAGAGCACCCCTGAGGCAGCTGCCAGTGGGAATGCCTATGGAAAGGATGGCTGTGGACATTATGGGCCCTCTCCCTGTCACTAAATTAGGAAATAAATACATAGTCGTCATCGCTGATTATTTCACAAAATGGACAGAGGCTTTTGCCCTGCCGAATCAAGAGGCATTAACAGTAGCCGATTGCTTAGTTACCCAAGTTGTCCTTCGGTTTGGGGCCCCTTACCAACTACACAGTGATCAAGGAACGAATTTTGAGTCGAAGTTGTTCAAGAGCATGTGTGAGTTATTGGGCGTAGCCAAGACCCGGACTACAGCCTATCACCCCCAAAGCGATGGGCTGGTGGAGATATTCAACAGGTCCTTACAGGATAAGTTGGCCAAATTAGTGAATGATTATCGAGATAATTGGGACGATGTTCTGCCCTATGTGATGTGTGCTTACAGGGCCACCCCGCAACATTCAACTGGCGTTACGCCCAATAAGTTGATGTTGGGGAGGGAGGCCCTCTTGCCAATTGATTTATTGTATGGCCATGTTCTGCAGGATCGGCCCACCTGTCCTGTGGAATACGTGGAATGGATGAGGGATGCAATGGATGCCTCCTTTGCAAATTGTCGTGCCCAGCTGCAGAAAGCTGCGCTGAGGCAAGCCAAGCACTACAACCGATTGTCAACTGATCAATTTTATCAGACTGGTGATTGGGTATTGCTCTTTTATCTAAGCAGAAATTGGGTCTGAAATTTTTGGGTCCCTATAGAATTGTACGAAAAATAGGGGAAGTCAATTATGAAATTGAATCCCCAGCCTCAGGAAAATCTCGAGTGGTTCATGTCAATCAATTGAAACCATATTTATCCGAGGTAAAAGACGGGGATCTAGCTCAGATCCCGGATCCGCCACTGACTGACCCGTATACAGACCCCTGCTTGTACGGTGGTGACAGCCAGGCCGCCCCCTTGCCTGGATGTGAAAATCCGCCCCTGACGCTGAGGCGCGGAGTTTCACAGGCCACGCCTCCTGAAGCTGGGGAGCCAGAGGTGGCCCCCACAGGCCACGTGGAGCTGGAAGGGGTGGAGGAATGTTCAGACCACGTGGCGCCCCAGGATGGCCCCCCTGCTAGTAGCAAAAAGACTGACCACGAGGTCGCGGACGCTAGAGGGGACAGGGTCCAAAGAACAAGGAACCCTCCTTTGGATCCCGAGGCTGCTCCCTATGTCCCAACCAGACATAGGCAGCCTCCAAAACGATATGGTCACAATGTGGGGTTCGATTAAGAACCCCTGTTCATCTGTTTTGTCTTGTAAAATAAGATGGTGCTTTAAGTAAAAGTAGGACAACAGTATTTTTGGGAAACAGGGCCCTCTCTTACTGTCGTATTAATTTATGGCAGTGAAGTTGCTTCCTTTGGAAACTGTAATTCGCGAAGTGAATAGAAAGGAGTGAACTGGTCCCTGATGTATTTGTATGTGAATATATATACATATAGAAGTGGCCAAGCATGTACCTATAGTGGGGAAATACTAAAAATTATGCTATTGTGACCATAGGTCATTTTGTAGGTTTAGGTTCACTCGCCCGAGAATAATAGTAAGTCCAACTATTAGGGAATGCAAAATAATTGTAAAAAAACATGCGGTTGGAGTGACTTTGATTCATGAGAAGAATGAAGTGGCTGAAAAAAAAATGGGAAGTGATTAATAGCGCTTCTTGGGTTCCACAGGGTTGCGATAGCCACCCGGGTGTAATTGAAAGATATGGGAGTAATGTGAGTTAGACAAATGTTCGTCATGTGGTCATGTCTTTTCGTCGAGTTGTTATTATGGGAATGGTGACAGATGAAAACGCCTAAGAATCAGATAGTGTTGAGTTTATCGTACTCTAATGACTTTAGCAAGTGTATCTTGGCTGTCATCCCACGAGACAACAAAAGGGGGGGGGGTAAAGAGAAACACGTGGTTTTGGCACTTAACACTAGCAAATTTGACGGTGCCCTTTTGACCCCCGGTCGGTCTCAGCCAAGTCTCTAATTGGGGGACAAAGGGCCAGTGTCTCCTCCAAAGTGTCAAACCCCCCGGTTACAGACCACCCCCACTGGTAGGAGGTAGATTTTGGAGGGAAAAAGCATTTTGTGACTGTCATAATGCCAAAAAGGGGGGGGGGGAACGTCTGGGTGACACAGCGTCTCCCTGCCTCACTCCGACTTAGACCTTTGATTAAGAAGGACATACCAAAGACGACCAGTGAATTGAAGAATATTATTTAACCAAGAACCTGAAAAAAAATGGAATCGCAGCAGAACATTGGGGCCCCTGAGCCCCCGACTCTCCGTGATCCTGTCCGAGAAGCCATGGCCACAGCCGGGATCACGGACCTGGATTTATCGGTTAATGAGGACGAGGTAGAGGTGCTATGTGGCGAGGCCTATGGGAGTCTGATAGACTCTCTGAGACCCAGGACCGAATTTGGTCTTACATGGGGTCTCGAGAGTATTTCATGGACTCCCCTGAAGCCATCACGGAGGCCGATCTTAACAGGATGAGCCCCCAAGAGGTGCTAATCTACACCTCCCCCTGCATGGCCAAGTTTAGGAGGTACCTTCGGGTGCCCCCCCTTAGGGCTGACGTGCCCATCCTGTTGGACAGCATATTGGAGGAAATGGGGCCAGAGATTAAAATGGAAGGTGTGTTGCGGGTGGTGGGAGAAAAACCATGGTACAAGGAATCCGTGGTCTCCCAAGCACCCCGCTCTGCCCTGGCCGCTCCACGAGGGGACACCCCACCTGGGGTAGTCCGGCCCTTCAGCCCCATAACACCAGTGTCCAGCCCCAGGCGTCCAGAAGATGAGCCAGAAGACGTGGACTTGGGTGAGCCCGCCACTTCACGTGGGCCGTGCCCCCCTAGGCCACTGGCCCCGATGACTCCCCTGCCTATGGAAACTGTGGCATGTGTGGGGTGCCCCCCTCAGGGGCCCCAAATACCACCCTTTCCCCTGGAGAGACTACAACAGGCAGAGGACAAGAACCAGACGCCCAAGGAAGGACCAGCCCCGAGGCCCAAGCCAGCCCAGATGGAGACGCCTGCAAAGGAGAATCGGGAGCCCCTTACAGAGGCCTCTTCAGGCATCTTTCGATGCTCCCAGTGCGGGAAAGGGGTGACAACAAGGAAAGCTCTAATGAGGCATCAGGCTGTTACCCACAGCAGCAGCTTTCGGGGCTTCCAATGCCCAAGGTGCCCGGCCACTTTCCTGTTCGATCGGAAAGGGAACTTCGAGAGGCACCTGAGGCTGACACATGGACTGAGTGGTGGCGAGGCCGCGGGGATAGCAGCCGCCACCCCAGTCCGGGTGGTCAGTGGGGCGAATTCTGACGGCTCCCTGCCACCTAGCCCCTTGCAGCCGGTTCGCTCCGCCCCTGCCAGTGGAGACACGCCGAGGAAGCCCCCAGTGGCTGCTACACCAACGAGGACTGTGCCCCAGAGACAAGTGCCTTCTCTCATGGATCTGCCCCTTACCTGGGCCGAAGCAACCACCCGAGGAACAGGGATCATCACAGTGGTGAACCCCGGTCTCCCTATCGGGAGGGGAAAAGCCCTGGAAACGAGGGTTATACGGCCAGGAAGTCCCCTCGTACCTGTCACCCCCGGCTCCGCCCCTGCCCCTGCACCTTTGCAGATATCGGCCAGATCCACGCCCGGCAATTGGGAGGTCAAGTACCACGATTTGGTCAGAGACACGCAACAGCGACTCCGAGCCCAGACAGCTGAAAACCAGCAATTGCTCGAGGCGACCAGAAAAGAGCTGAGGGCTGAGCGGGAAAAACGGGCAGGAGCCGAGTCTCAGGTGGATGCCCTATTGGCAGAAGTCCAGAGACTCACCTGTGAACGAGTGAGGTTTTGGGAGGAGATGAAACGGGGGAGAGGCCCCCCCAGCTAGGCTGGCCGTCTGGTAGCTATAGGGGCCTCCCCAGACCCCTCCCCAGACAACATGATGACGACCCCAGCACGCCCCTCAACATGGAATTGAACTAGAACAGACGTAAAGGAATGGACCCCAGTGGATACGCCCCTGAAACGGATTATAAATTGGATTGTGTCTGACTATAATGGACCCCAGTGGATACGCCCCTGAAACGGATTATAAATTGGATTGTGTCTGACTATAAACTGTCATGAGTTGTAGACGAGAACAAAACACCAGAAATCTGGATTTTGGTAACAATAACACTGTGGCTGTCAGTTTGACAGCTGGCCCAGGATACGGGGCCAAACGTCACAAGGCAATGGCAAGGAATAGTGAACTTTATTGTGAACTCTATAGTGACCCTTATTGTGAACTTTATTGTGTTCAGGCTGAGATTGTGCTCGCCCGTGGCGAGAGAACTAGTGAGTATTAACGTTATGTCAATTTAAAATGGGATATAGATGTCCATTCCTCTCCTAGTTAAAAATGTTGATTGGGTGGGTCACACAGGCGTGCGCATAATTGATTGGGATTATTCTTATTGTTGTCTGTTATTTGTGTCTTTACTGTTTGATTGTTGTTGCTCTGATCGCCAGCCACACGTCCTCCATGTTGTTAGATTAGAAAATGAGACTCTTGTTTATGCATTAGAAATGTCGGATGTATTTTGTGAAAACCAATGTAGCCGTAATGATACATTTGGGTGCCGTAAGGTCTCCATCACTCTTCCCCAAGGCATGAGGACATGCCTTCTCATTGGGAGGGTGTGATGTGGTGACCTGCATCCCCTTAAAATTCGAAATGTTAAGCCGTTGACCTAGAATGCGGAGCATGTCGCTGCCACAGCGTGGACCCCACGTGACGGGGGTTGCTGGCGCTAGAAGGCGTCATCTCGAGTAGTAAGATCTTTGTAGGGCAAGAGATAGGACGTGTGTGTTGGGGCAGGGCATAATAAAACATGTGAACTTGAATCCTTGTCTTGGTCTGAGTCCATTCCAGAGGGACCCTACACAGCCCTCCATGCTTGCCTCACAAATTGTAGGGCTGTGCGTAAGTCCACGGTTTGTGGTTTGCAATCACATGTCAAGAAATGACGCACAAGATGTCCACAGTAATGGGCCTTGAAAGCACGAATAATGCCAGCTTTCAGGGGTTGAATAGCCAAGGTTGTGTTAGGAGGGAGAAAGTGCAACTTCAACTTTGTCATCTGCAAACCAGTGACAGGGTGACTGGACGCAATGTCACATAACAGGAGACACTGGCGACCTTGTAAATGAAATTGTCTATATAACATAAGTTTAAAATTGCATTCCTTATCTAGAGGGGAGGGGGCCCAGCTCAGAGGTAGTGCTCTGGGCTTCCAACCGCTGGGTCCCGGGTTCGATTCCCGGTCAAGCCTAAGTTTGATGGCTGTTTTATCCTTTGTCTCATTGCCATGGTCTCTGCCTGTCCTAATTAGCCCAACTGGTGCAGAAATACAGAACGTAAAGCCCTAATCACCCACACACACTTATCTAGAGCCAGCTTCAGCTGACCCAGTTGCCTCATCTTTTGTGATATGTCATTTTTGCAACGATTGCCAAGCCATCATCATCACTGAGAGATCAAACTTGGCAAGCGACACTCCATGTGTTGTCATTTTCTGACAAAGAAACCTCTCCATTGGAGAGATTTTTGTGGCAACCGTGGCACTGATTTTAGACTCCTTCTTGCAATGCGAAAATAAGCTTAAGAAAAGTGAAACTAATCCTGTAGACTATCAAAACCAATTTTACACTATAAGATTTAAATACAAATTGTTGAAGTTTTTATACACAGATGGCTCAAAAATGGAAAGTCGAGTAGCCTGTGCAGTCACCTCATATAACACCATTATTACTGAATGTCACCTTTCAGATAACTGCTCAGTATACACTGCAGAGTTAACAGCAATTTACCTAGCCTTAAAGATCATAGAAGACTCAGAATCAAATTGTTATGTTATCTGTTCTGATTCCAAATCTACTCTCCAAGCAATCCAAAATAAACAACTTGATAACCCTGGGATCTTAGATGTTTTGATTAAGTATTTCAGTCTTCACGAATACAAAGATATTGTAGTTTGTTGGATTCCTGGACATGCTGGCATTCAAGGGAATGAAGAAGCAGACCTGGCAGCAAAAAGGGCTCTTACAAAAGAGATAACTGATTACACTATTCCATACACTGATTTTAAAATGACTATAAAATCTTTTATCATTTCTTGCTTGCAAAGACTATGGAATGAATGTAATAATAAGTTTCATTCAATTTTACCTTGCGTTCAAAATAAAATACCAAGCAGGTTCAATACTCGCAGAGATCAAGGAATAAATCACAGATGCATTATAGGACATTCAAGACTTACACATTCACATCTTCTAGTCAATGAACTGGCACCAGTATGCCAGAGTTGTCAGTGCCCCCATACCATCAAACATATTTTACTAGAATGCATCCACTTATAATGCGTAAGAAGACCTTTCTTTCAAGCTAATGCCTTACATCTCTTTTCAAGATATCCAACGCAGAAAATTATTGAATTTTTACATGCTTCTGGTTTCTACTATCAAATATAGATAATTAATTTTAACCGAGTGAGCCTCTACATAGCCCAATCAGGTGATGATGAGGCGTTAAACAATAACACACACACACACACTTTACCCCAGGAAATATATGGGCAGGGGCCTAGCTCAGATGTAGCGCTCTAGGCTTCCAACCACTGGATCCCCGGTTCGATTCCCGGTCGAGCCTAAGTTGAATGGCTGTTTCATCCTTCGTCTCATTGCCATGGTCTCTGCCTGTCCTAATTAGCCCAGCAGGTGCAGAAATACAGGATGTAAAGCCCTAATCACCCACCCACCCACATAGCCCAATCAGGTGCTGATGAGGCGTTAAACAATAACACACACACACACACCCCCCAGGAAATATGAATTAAGTGGTAAAATATGGCTTCAGCATATTCTCAGAAAAATTTTGTGTCCTGCTGATTCATGGCTTAATATTGATTAATTATTATCGTTGGTTTATTTTTTATTGACGTGAGGTATAAACCCTGCCAGTTTTTCCTCCTGAGGGCATGATAACAATGAACATCTTATATTTCATTAGTAGTTTCATTTTATTTCAATATTACATATGAATAAATGTATAGTGCTGTAGCTTCAAGCCAGGGAATTACACTTCAGGTACTATTCGATAAGGCATGAGCTTGTTTTCGAATCCACAAACCAGACCTTGCTTTTATCACCATGAAGCAAAATGCTATTAGCCACATGGAGATGGATGGTTTACTTCCGATCCCTGGAAATAAGATATGCAAATAATTAACTTATTTTATTACAAAAAGCAACATGGTACATGTAACTGCTAATTTATGAATTTTAGGGCTGGTCAGTTCACATGTAACCTATAGCCCACTCAGGTGCTGATGAGGCGTTAAACAATTACACACACACACACACACACATGTAACCTAGAACCCGGAAGTAACAGCACAATGCTTGACGTCACCAATACACAACACCAGATGACTTAATCTATGATTCAGTTATAGTGACATCATGCATTGTGCTATTACTTCCAGGACCCAGATCACACGTGAACCCACCAGGGGGTGGGGGCCTAGCTCAGAGGTAGCGCTCTGGGCTTTCAACCGATGGGTCCCGGGTTCGATTCCCGGTCGAGCCTAAGTTGGATGGCTGTTTCATCCTTCGTCTCATTGCCATGGTCTCTGCCTGTCCTAATTAGCCCAGCAGGTGCAGAAATACAGGACGTAAAGCCCTAATCACCCACCCCACCCACGTGAACCCACCATCCCTATTTTAGATGAAATTTTTCTGGATATTTTAATGAGATAACATATCTTAATGCAGATGAGAATTTGTCCCCTCAAGCATTTGTGTGAGATGGCACTGTCTTTGTGGTGTCACAACTGAAATAAATGGGGAAGCTATCAGTAACTGCACTGCGCCTGACAATGGGGAGAAGAAGTACCACGAGATGTCACTGACACAGTAGCAGATTATTATTGTCTGATGACATCATGTATAGTGCGACGCCATCTATTGAACAATAGTGTAGTAACATCATCTTATTGTTTTATGTACTATGGTCATTTCAATACTCGCAAAGATCAAGGAATATATCACAGATGCCTCATAGGACATTCAAGACTTACCCATTTACACCTTTTAGTCAATGAACCGGCACCGGTATGCCAGAGTTGTCGGTGCCCCCTTACAATCAAACTTATTTTATTAGATTGCATCCAATTACAACGCATTAGAAGACCTTTGTTTCAAGCTACTACCTAACAACATCTCTTTACAAGATATCCAACGCAGACAATTATTGATTTTTTACATGATTCTGGTTTCTACCACCAAATATAGATAATTAATCTTAACCTAGAGAGCCTCTACATAGCCCACTCAGGTGCTGATGAGGCGTTAAACAATAACACACACACACACACATGTACTATGGTCGTAGTGCCCCCTGTAGGCTCTGTTCCTTTTTCTCCCATTGTTTAATGAAGTCATCTAAATGTGACTTCATCAAATGCACTCAATGACCTTATTGTATGGCTACGTAGTTACTTATAGCTCCTTTTTTGGACAAAAATAGCCCATTCGCGACGATTAGATTTTAATCCCAATGCTATAATGCATTGACTTTTTTTCATGGACTACAATGACAATATAAAAACTGCAGCATATCACTACTGAAATCAGCACATGAGAGCTGTCTGCTTGCCGAACAGGACACAATACAGTAAAGATTTGTTATAACGAAAACCCGGGTTCCCAAGGCTTTGTTATAATAAATCATTCAGAGGTAGCGCTCTGGGCTTCCAACCGCTGGGTCCTGGGTTCAATTCCCAGTCGAGCCTAAGTTGGATGGCTGTTTCATCCTTCGTCTCATTGCGATGGTCTCTGCCTGTCCTAATTAGCCCATCAGGTCCAGAAATACAGGGCGTAAAGCCCTTATCACCCACCCACCCATAATAAATCATTCAGATAACTGAAGCAGTTAACATAGGCATGATAGGCTTATGTGACCCAAACAGTTGTTCAGATAGTGATCATACAACAAAGAAAATATAGCGATTCATGACCGTAATCTGTACCACAATATCAAGAAAATATTGCGATTCATGACCGTAATCATTACCACAATATCAAGAAAATATTGCGATTCATGACTGTAATCTGTACCACGATATCAAGAAAATATTGCGATTCATGACCGTAATCTGTACCACAATATCAAGAAAATATTGCGATTCATGACCGTAATCTGTACCACAATATCAAGAAAATATTGCGATTCATGACCGTAATCTGTACCACAATATCAAGAAAATATTGGATTCATGACCGTAATCTGTACCACAATATCAAGAAAATATTGCGATTCATGACCGTAATCTGTACCACAATATCAAGAAAATATTGCGATTCATGACCGTAATCTGTACCACAATATCAAGAAAATATTGCGATTCATGACCGTAATCTGTACCACAATATCAAGAAAATATTGCGATTCATGACCGTAATCTGTACCACAATATCAAGAAAATATTGCGATTCATGACCGTAATCTGTACCACAATATCAAGAAAATATTGCGATTCATGACCGTAATCTGTACCACAATATCAAGAAAATATTGCGATTCATGACCGTAATCTGTACCACAATATCAAGAAAATATTGCGATTCATGACCGTAATCTGTACCACAATATCAAGAAAATATTGCGATTCATGACCGTAATCTGTTCCACAATATCAAGAAAATATTGCGAATCATGACCGTAATCTGTACCACAATATCAAGAAAATATTGCAATTCATGACCGTAATCTGGAACCCCTCTTAGACAATAGTATGTCGCTTCTGAGGAGCCACCTTATAATTTTGACATATTATTTTGGAAGTAGCTTAAATTTAGATTGATTCAATGATATACACAACATTTTTTGAAAAACATAGATATAAATAAGGACTTTTGGCAAGCATTTTTCTGTGGATGTTTTGATCACAGATTTTTGATAAGGCAAACTTTATTGTAAGAATCGATAAAATGTCTTCTAATATATATTGTTGTATATGTTGGGCAGACTATATGTTGTAGAATATAATGCCGTTTTTTTGCAACATCATGCCTAAAAATTGTTGTACTAAAGTTGCGTTATGTACAAGTTACTAACCTGATGCATCATTCGCTGTGAAATATGAAGAAAAACATTTATAGTTCTGTAATCAATTGCAAAAAATATCAAAATATTGTTAGAAAATGTAAAGGTTTTTACCTGGGAATGACTGGCATTTTAAGTGCAGACTAACAGCACCTGAAACTAGATAATGACAAATATTATTTTCTATTATGAAAGGTAATGAGATACTTTTGAATCAACAGAGAGCTGAGTGCTGTTCCATCACAACTACTGTGACGTCATCAATGCCCTCAATGACCTCATTGTATGATTATGTCATCAAACAATGTGCAAGGACTGGCATGTAGCTTCCCTGTTGACCTGAAAGTCCCCCCCCCCCAGTTGACCTGAAAGTCCCCCTGTTGACCTGAAAGTCCCCCCCCCCCCATTGACCTGAAAGTCCTCCCTTTGATATACAGATAGGGCTAAAATTAGGTATTTTTATCAGGCATTTCAATATTAAATTTGTAGTACATTATTTTCAGATTTTGAAGACTTCCAGATATTTTAATCCAAAACCTTATTTTTGGGACATTAAGCAGATTTACCAGATATTTCAATCACATGCCTGATTTTCACTACATCCCAGATAACATTCCAAATCGTATCGACATCGGGGCGATGTCAGCGACGTCAAAACGATATAAAGCGACGCTGGCCTGACTTGGAATGCTATCTGGGATTAAGCAGACTTACCACTTATTCCAATCCAAAATCTGATCTTTGGTACATCGATGACATTGCTGTCAAGGTCTAGGCCGAATGGAACAGTGGTGTTTGTCACTGTTTTCCAAGTGTGATGTAGTTTGTTGGAACCTGAGCATACCATCTTGGATGATAGCCAATACAGACAATAATCTGTAGATATTATATAAGGGGCAAATTCGTAAATGTAAAAGTAATGGTACATAAACATATTCCCTTCTGATGCTGTTGCAGTGATATTGCAAGAAATATTCTGAGCGGTTTGGTATTCTCCATTTTTATAACTTTCGCTAAGAAGATAGAGTGACGAGGCGTTTGCTACAATTTCCAAGGTTGATGTGCTCTTCATCTCAAGGTGACTCCAATCTGGAATGGATTTGAATTTCATGTATGTCTGAACAAACTGGTTAAACAGATCAAGCATGGATAAGTAATTATATTAAGTTATCTATAGGTTTAAAAAATGCTTGGTGTAGTTTTGCTTTTAACTACAGGCACACCAGAAATTATTCAAACACTTTCAGTATTTTCATATTTAAATATGAACTGTAGCAGAAAAGATTTAGCTTAAGATGGCCTGTATCACTCTTATATGTAAGTTAGTAGCTGTGGCTGTGATTTCAGATATTTCAGATATAAGTTGCATGTTTGTGAAAAATTAGAATATTTGTGGTGAGTCTAAATTATTTTTTTTGCAGTGATGTCTAATGTCTCAATTTTACTGGATCTGAAGCTAAGTCAGCTTAAATGACCAGCTGCCAGAGGCAGACATAATGTTGAGATGGTAACAAGGCTTGGAATCCGCACAATGTTACACAATTACCCCATGGGTGGGGTCTTTTACTTGCCTCAGCATAAACAGTTCAAGGCACCTCCTATATAACATCTCATGCAATTAACATTCAGTTGGGATGTAACTCATGAAGAGTACCCAGGCCTGGGATCAAACCTGGCACCCAGCACCTTTAGCAGAGCTGGCCAATATAAAATTAGCGGATACCTTAACCATTAGGCCACCCAGCTACTGTGATAAAGTAAATGTGAACAAATACTCACCATTTCTGCACTGGTAAGGTGGGCTTTGGCAGACATTGGATTGAACCTGGCAATCCTGGTGAGCATGCACTGTTCTAATAGATTAGAATCAATCTTTGCTTGTGGGTTCATGTTTAGAATGGATATCAACGGATTGTCGTCGTTGCAATGTAGTGTGACAGTGTTGTTGCATGAATTTATTTCATCAGTCTGAACTCCTTGCCCTAAAATAACAAATTGATGTAGCTTAGAATTATTTTGTAAAAAGTAGGATGTCAAGGAGACCAAAGCCTATCGGTGTTGGCACATGTATGCAGTATATATTTACAAGATTAAACAACAATGTCAATGCATGGAATCAAATGAACTAATATTTATCTATGTAAAAACCTCTTAATTGTCTATTGAACTGTTGTACATTTTTCACAATTAGTGAGTTTTTTCGGCAGTTCATTAAACATTTTAGCACCTAAATAATATAGAGCGCTCCCACCATATATTTTTGTGTTATATTTTGGTACATGTAATATACATGAATTTCTTTTGTTCATTTGGTGTATTTCATATATATACACGTTCTAAAAATATCTGGCATTTCATTGTTTTTTCTTTTGTGCACAAATTTGAGTATGCACGATTTAATTATGTCTTTGGTTTTCAAGACCGCTATTTCCTTATGTAGTTCTTCAGTGTTAGTAAGGCAGTCTTTTTTATATCAGCTTTTGCAAGACTTGTAGCTGATTTAATTGATAGCTCTTTATATTGCCGCACACCTCTATCTCATAGATAATTTTACTATAAAAAATGCATGATACAGCTATTTCTTACATTCATGAGGTACGTGGTGTTATCATTTTACTTTTCAATATGAGAGTTCCATAATAGTTTATCATCAGTCATTATTCCTAGATATTTTACTGCTGATACTCAGTATATATTGTCATTTCCAACTTTCATAAGGTCAAACTCGTCAGATACTTCGTTTTTGGTTCTTTGAAATATACAATTATTTGTTTTGAAAACATTCAGTGATAACATGTTAGATATGAACTATTCTGATAGCTCAGTAGAATTTCAGATTGTCTGTGCAGATCATGTATGTTTTTACCGACATGTAAGATGTTAGCATTATCAGCAAACAACAATATTTTGCACCCATTTAACTTGTATGTATATCCACCAATATCATTCATGTTGAGTATGAATAGTAAAGGTGCAAGGACTGATCCTTGTGGTACACCCGTTTCGACTTCACCAAAATTTGAAATTGTAATTATTTAATCTAACAAAGTGAAATCTGTTAGTCAAGGAGCTACTGAACCATTAGTATGCTTGTCCTCTTATACCACAATGAAATAATTTACTATTTGATGATCAACTGTTTCAAATGCCTTTTTTATATCTAGATATATTCCTATGGCACAATCACCAGTATCTATTGCAGTTCTTAATCTTTCACTGACTTCAATCAATGCCAAACTGGTTGAATGTTTAGATCTAAAACCAAACTGAAATGGGTACAATATGTCAAACTTATGAAGGAAACCATACAATGTTTTGTGCATAAGTCTTTCTAAAACCTTACTGATGCAGTTTAAAACACTTATTGGTCCATAATTAATTAGGGCGGGGGCCTAGCTCAGAGGTAGCGCTCTGGGGTTCCAACCGCTGGGTCCCGGGTTTGATTCTCGACGAGCCTAAGTTGGATGGCTGTTTCATCCTTCGTCTCATTGCCATGGTCTCTGCCTGTCCTAATTAGCCCATCAGGTGCAGAAATACAGGACGTAAAGCCTTGATCCACCACCACCACGCCCTGGTCTCTGCCTGTTCTAATTAGCCCAACTTGTGCAGAAATACAGGCGTAAAGCCCTAATCACACACACACACACACACACACACACACACACACACACACACACACACACACACACACACACACAGAGTACATTCATGATTCATAAGGACAGGACAAACAACACATACATTTTTTTGTAGTTCTGAGACCTTAATGCAACGTAACTGTGTTAACACAATTCTAAAATAAAATAACTTACAGTGAAACATGATTAGACATAGGATGGCTGTGGTGGATATCATCATGATGTGTTTTGCTTTTCTCTTGCAGACCTGCAAATGATGTCAGATTAAAATGTTCTGGTAAAAACCTTGCTGGGATATTTATCAGTAACAAAAATTTTGGTTCATCAATCGGTACTGTAATTGACTATGGATTATCAAAACATTGAAATAACAATTAGCTGATCTCCACTAGTTGCAAAACATACAATATACATGTGTAAATGCATCGCAGATAGCTTCATATCTGATAACACAATATTGATAAGTGACATACAGGCATTTAAGGAAACTATAGTTACATGGAAGATGTAATTCATCAAATTTGTGTTCTGTAGATTGTTATATAATGATATTAGATTAATGCAGTTGTATGTTGCAGGGTTATTCCCCAAGGGTTTACGATTCTTTAATTTCTATTTCCTCTTTTCTAATTGTTTACATATTCTTATTTTGATCAGTTTAATGGATAGCTCTTTTGTGGGTTTTTTTCTTACTTCACTGAATTGTCCAGGTATGTGTGCATGAGTACAATTTATGATATGATCCAAAATAAATGTCCACTTGTTTTTTGGGCATATTTTATAACGAACCATTATGGAGTAGCACAAAATGAACAGAAATTGTATCAACAAGTCAAAGCCCAACTTTCTAGCTGATAAAAACAGATTCTTTATCTCTATTTCCTCTTTTAAAATTACTTAGGTATTATTTTAATCAGTTTAATGGATAGGGAAATAATTTGAAGTTTGCTATATTCTCCATGTAATTTTTGCTGCTTCCGTGTGACCATAACTTATGGCCATAATGATGAAAAAGTGACAGAAAATTATCATTACAAAGATAAGGAACTTTAATTAAGTTAATTGGTTCAGAGAGGTGTTTTCATGGGTTAAAAATTTGGGCTTTGACCTTTTGGTAACATTTATGTCTATTAGGGTGTTCCAAAAAAACTGAAGGTAAAAAAACCCTTGCTCCCCAGAGTTTTTCGCATTCCACTTGTCATTTATGAACATTTTGAAAATATTAGGCCATTGTAAGCCTTGTCAGGCTGTTGAAATAGGTGGTATGATAGCCATTGAATTTGTATGGGCTCGGACACCATCATACAGTGGTTTTTGTTTCAGTTGAGTTGAAAGTTTATTTTTACTTTATTGTACACCAGTGCAGAGTTTTAACTTGGTATAATGTGAAAAAATGTTATAATTAGAACCGAGTTCAGTCTCAACACACATTAATTTTGACTTTTCAATTCTTACTAAAAAAAAGTGTGCATTTGCAAAAAACTTTGGGATAGCGTGTAAAAAATGTGTGCTGTATGAACACATACTGTTTATTTTTATCATGAAATGCAACAATGCATTGAAATTAACTTTTGACATATTGCTCTTACTTGCATAATATTCTCATTGCATTCATTCCAAATAGTCTGAGCTGAGCTTGGTTTTTCATATAAGATCACTGGTTTACAACATGAATATTTATTTGTAATTTGATGTTATTTCAAATTTAATGTTTAATACTATTATATAAGTTTATGTTATATAATAGCCAAGTTTGAAGTTTCATTGCACTACTAATTGACCAGTGATATAGATTTAATCTATCCTACTATTACAAAAAGACTAAGATAGCATTCTGGCTGAGAAAATGGATTTTGGCCACGAAAGCTAATGGACATTGTCACCGTAACTGTTTCTGTATGTTTGCTGAGCAATAAAGGCATGAGGGTGTGCTGCACAGGCAGTGCTGTATTTTAAAATAACAGAAATGTTTGAAAAGATCTTTGTTGAGAATTCTGTGTTGATCAAGTTCAGGAATTGGTTTTCCAAGGAGCAATGTGTTATCCTTTTTAAGACCTAGCCAACCTATTAGCTCCATTGCGATTTGATTGGAAACTTCAAGTGGGTGGTGGCAAAGCTTAAACTCAAAATTTGGAGGTGAAATTTTGCATGGTAGTTGATCTGTATTGTAGGAATGGGAAAAACTCCAAGGAGCAAACTTTTGGAAACATTTTTTTCAAAACCACCAAATTTAGATAACCTTTATGTCTATTTTGTGCTTCTCCATGACATTTATGTCAAAAATAATTAAGTCATAAAAATAAACAAGTGGATATTTATTGTTTTATACTATGGTGTATTACATGGGGTCATTTGGTGAAGTCGTAATAGTTTTTGCATGGGTTTGAGTGTATTATACAATCTAGCTGAGCAGAAGACGTCTATCGAACCAGTCATACTTGGTTTGACTCAGCTGGCCTCTTGCACATTTGACACCTTCCTACATGACTTGCTTTCTGTTGCTTCAAAGCTTTTAAGTATGTAGCGTTCTCCTGTACACTAACTGACTATACTTTTATTTTTAATCTCCATACTGTAGCCAAACGTTAATGACCATACAGTTTAATACATATAAGTTCAACTACTCCCCCCGCCCTCCTCTTGGCATAATGAGATGATAAGGCTAGTAGTCCATACATTATTGCTATGGGTAGGGTGTTTTACTGGCCTTAGGATAGACACAGTATGTGGCACCTCCAATTTAATGTTTCGTGCAATCGACATCCAGGTGGGATGTAGCTAGTGAAGAGTGCATGGGCTGGTTATCCTTCATCAGAGCTGGCCAATATGGAATTGGCAGATTCCTTAACCATTAGGTCACCAAGCTTGGTTATGGACATAATTTTTAGCTGATCTGTTTGTCTAAAGGGGCGTTTACACTATCACGTATAAGACCTATGTATGACCACGTACATAAAAAACGTGGCTATACGTGCTCACTCGTGGCTCTGTTAATCACCTATAACTTCTTTCTACGAGCATACGTAAGGCAATCATGTAGGCCTCACGTAAGCTTCACGTATGCTTGGTGACACTGTTTGGCGAGCGTTTTACGAGATTGGTGACGGATGTTCGGCGACAGTGATTCGGCTTGGTTTTACCAGATTTTTAACGGCTTGATGCGGAGACTTATATACCCATAACATTTGAATAGTGAACACTGATTGGCCACAGGCCGAGCGTTACGCTTTGACTGACAGAGGAAGAGGAAGTGCTCTGGGCTTCCAACCGCTAGGTCCCGGGTCCGATTCCCGGTCGAGCCCAAGTTGGATGGCCGTTTCATCCTGTATCTCATTGCCATGGTCCCTGCCTATCCTAATTAGCCCATCAGGTGCAGCAATACAGGACGTAAAGCCCAAATGACCCATGGGCAGCCTTAGTTGGCATATTTGTGACCTTGACCTCTCACCTTGGCAACTGCCCTGGACGTTTTTGGCAGTTCATGATTTGGTGTATAAATGGAATCCATGCATGTGCCCACTTCCCGCCATCATAAATTATGGCATGTTTTGAGAATACAGGAATTTATTCCATAAAAGTTTCCTATTCACAAAGCTGTAGGCTGAGCGAAACATGACATATGAAAACTGAGTGCAATAAATTCAATAAAATGTAAAAGACCAATAGTAATCCCGCTTTGGTCGAATAACAATCTTTGTAAAATTCTGTAAATTTAGGTAGTTTGGACAAGAAATTTAGGTAGTTTGGACAAGAAATGGCTTCAGAATAAATTTTTTTTGTGCAATAGTTTTTGTGACAAATTTTATTCTCTATTCAAAGGCCTGCCAGCAACCTATAGGATACTGTAAATATCCCCTGGTGTGACGTCATTTTGGAAATATGGCCGCACATTTCTCACTAAACATCCAATTAGCGCTTCAATAATATAATGGAAACCACCTCTGAAAATCATGAACACCAGGCTCATTACTGTTTACGTACGCCGATGTAAAGTCAATATAATTATTAGGGAAGTTGAGACTGACCACTCCCTGGCCAATTATTGCCCCTCCCCCCTCCAGCCACCATATGAAACGGCCAACTACCATGATGGCTAGGGGCGGGGGCCTAGCTCAGAGGTAGCGCTCTGGGCTTCCAACCGCTGGGTCCCGGGTTCAATTCCTGGTTGAGCCTATGTTGGATGGCTGTTTCATCTTTCCTCTCATTGCCATGGTCTCTGCCTGTCCTAATTAGCCCATCAGGTGCAGAAATACAGGACGTAAAGCCCTAATCACCCACCATGATGGCTAATCTCAAAAACTGCCACAACAGTATAATTATTTAAATTGTATAATGTAGTTGTTGCACTGGGTTATTGTTTCTTTTTCTGGTTATAGGTGTTAGCCTTGATCAGGTAATGGTCACAATAACGCAATTTTAGTGTCATTGAAGTATGGAAGATAACAGCCTTTATACAAAAAAAAAGGCAAAATTCAACGTGTTCCCTTATCATTTAAGTAAAAATTTGTAATCAGTGCATTTGCCAGTAGTTGAATTGCGAATATGTTCATTTTTTAACTTCTTCAAAAGTAATTTCTTATGATAATAGTTACCCACACCCAGTATGGTTGATAACTTCCAAAGTGTATGTCGGGGCAAATGCAGTTAATTTGCTTGTGGACTCTGGGGCCCAGGTGACCATGATGAGCAAGGTAATTTATTTTCGCTTCAGTGTCTATATTAAAACCCCCCTCTAATTACTGTACTCAAAGGGTGCCTTACTTTTGAGGTGGGGAGGGGGTAGTAAGACACTCGTGTCTAACGATGCTGAGAATTGCTAGTTAATTTCTGACAATTGCGCTGTATCCCTTGATTGTCGGGCATGTTGGGTCAGAGACACATGTGGTTACGTAATGGTAACTAAGGGGATGGTTCCTAACAACCAACTCCAACCAATGAGCTCATGGAGTGCCCTCGTGGGTGACCAGAGCTCAGGTCAGCTTGACCAATAGGGAGGATTAAAGCTCCTGTCACACTGGGCAATTTAGCCGTAGTGAACCTGTAGTATTACGCAATTGTTACGCAATGCGCTACCCGGCTCCAAGCCACCCATGGATACCCGGGAATACCCGGCAAGCACCCGTGGGACCCTTGGCCAAGCCGGGAAACCCAGAGCCGGTAGAAATCTCCCGGGTGTCCAAAAAAAAAAAAACTACCCGTGGAAGCCGGCGGGTGACCCGTAGAACCCGGCGAATTATCCGTCCCTAATTTCACCCTTTAGTAAAGCCGGCGGCTTGTTGAGCGGTTCTACGGGTAACCCGGGTTACCCGGCGGCTTCCACGGGCCATAATTCTCGAATTATCAAGCTGATGGTGTTGTGGGCCACTCTAAAGCCATACATGAGGGACTTGTATCTGTTTCCAGTTGCCAAATAGCGGAGGGTGATGGCAAGTCTGTGTCCTGGCTCCAAAGCTTTCCTCAAACGGGTGTTTTCTAATCCTTTGATCAATTTTGCCAACGATCTCTCGGAAAATGGCTGGTTCCATTCTCATGAAGTTGGTATAACTTGCAGTGTCTTCGTGGAGCAGTTCTCTCAGTAGACGCTCATAATATCCCAACTGAGGTCTTCTCAACAGCCAAGGCTTCACCCCAAACCTCCTCCTCCTCCTCCTGGCTGCCAGTGTTCTTTCTTCTTCTCTCTTCCTCTCCTCCTCCTCAGCTAGTGTTTCCATACAAGCAAGTTGTAAAATAAATGTATAATTGGCCTGAGCAGCTAGTAGTAGCAAGGCTCTATTTCGTTGTGGTTGATGCATGTACATGGTCTTTCCTCTTCAGCAGCCGGAGACGGAATGATGAAGAACAACAGATGCAGCCCCTATTTATTAATTTTTGGCAAATTCCACGAGAGAGCCGCCGAGTTAACCCATGGAAGCCGCCGGGTTACCCGTGGAAGCCGCCGGGTTACCCGTGGAAGCCGCCGGGCTACCCCTGGAAGCCGTCGGGCTACCCCTGGAAGCCGTCGGGCTACCCCTGGAAGCCGTCGGGCTACCCCTGGAAGCCGTCAACTAATTGGCCTTACCTGGCGGGTAACCCGTGGAAGCCAGCGGATAACCCGTGGAAGCCGGCGGGTAACCCGTGGAACCACGCGGGTAACCCGTAGAATCCGGCGGGTAACCCGGCGGATGCTGCCCCGCCCCTTTTTGCTGCCAGAACCCGTCACCAACCCGGCGGAAAAAGCTGTTACATAACCGTTACATCACTCTACGGGTTCACTACGCCTAAAACAGCCCAGTGTGACAGGGGCTTAAGGAGGTCAGAGGTCATATGAAATAGCAGTTTCTCCTGAGGAGGGCAACACTTCTCAATACGCTCTCATCTTGTTAACTCGATTTACTTGCTTGCTGTGCCATAGCTTTTAATACACTGCTATTTCTTGCATATTGTAGCTTGTCTATAGCTGTGTACTTGACAACTGACCTGTTGGATCCTTTTGGTGGTGCCAGTCTGCTTAGGAACGTGAGTTAAAACTATTATTTTCATTTTTTTGTGGACAGTTTGGATTAGTGAGTATGGTAGGCAATTTAACTTTTGTCTAAGGAACTGGGTAAAACCCAGGAGGGAGAAGCTACAGCCAGAGTTTAAATTGGAATTATTAAAGACTTTAAGTAAGAGGGTGGGTAATTCGGCTGGGGGCGGGGGCCTAGCTCAGAGGTAGCGCTCTTGGCTTCCAACTGCTGGGTCCCGGGTTCGATTCCCGGACGAGCCTAAAGCCCCGTTCCCACATAGCCGAGTTACTCGTAGTCAACTCGTAGTAATAACAAAAATTACGTAACACCCAAAATTCGAGGAGTTGGCGACGAATTTTTGCGGAAAAAATGACCAGGAGTGACTCGCCGAGTTACTCGCCGAATTACTCGCCGAGTTACTCGGCGGGTTCAGCGAGCGACTCGCCGAGTACCAGGAGTGACTCGCCGAGTACCAGGAGTAACTCGCCGAGTACCAGGAGTAACTCGCCGAGAACCAGGAGTAACTCGCCGGGTGAAGCAAGATGTCTACGACAGCGACGAGTCACCCATCGAATGATAGGCCGACGCCAGCCTACCTGCATTCTCAGATGAATATCTCGCTTAATATTTGGTCTATTTTCGATCCGAAAAAACCTATGGAGTCACTATAAATTATACTACAAAACAATCTTTATTTGACGAAAATCGGACTAATATTAAGGGAGCAGTAGCTTTTTAAAGAAGCGCTCAGCTTTCTGCATTAATACAGTCTGGGCGCGGACACTTCAGGGAGCACCAGTATAAGTAAATTAAATATAGCAAATAAAATCACAGATCAAATCACAAATACTAATTACAATATCAATATTAGATTTAAATTTTACAAAATATACACAAATTTATACTGATCATAATATCACAATAAGATTCAAATTAACACAAAAAGATAAGAAAGTTATACAAATATAATTATTGCCTGGTAATTACAATTAAATATATTGCTTTTAATTAATGAAAGCAATTACATATTTTTGTAATTGTGAATGACAATCAAGACAATGTCATATTACTGTGTCATCTTTGAACAAACCATGAAATGACAGGTCAAAGAACCCCAATTTAGGCAATTAGGCAATTGACACATGTATTGAATTTGCTGTATGCTCTACACCAATTCTTTGTATCATTCAAAATGCTAATAGCAATTACTGTGTCATCTTTGAACAAACCATGAAATGACAGGTCAAAGAACCCCAATATAGGCAATTAGGCAATTGACACATGTATTGAATTTGCTGTATGCTCTACACCCATTCTTTGTATCATTCAAAATGCTAATAGCAATTGACATAACAGTCATGGCAGTTGGCAGAATGAGTAGAAATGAATTGCAATAAAGCTCATCCAAACAATGTATATAAAATGGTCAAAAATATTGACCACACCATTCATGTCAGGGCCATACACAGAGCACCTTGCCGCCGCCAGACTACCTGCCTTCTCAGACAAATATCTCGCTTAATATTTGGTCTATTTTCAATCTGAAAATCTGTGTGGAATAAGTATGAACTCGACTATAATTCAATATTTATTTGACGAAAATCGGACTAATATTAGGGGAGCAGCAGCCTTTTAAAGTAGCGCTCAGCCTTACCTGCATTGATACAGTCCGGGCGCGGACGTCTGCGAGAGCACCACTGTTTGCCTCCGCCAACTTAGCTGCCTTCTCAGACGAATATCTCGCTTAATATTTGGTCTATTTTCAATCCGAAAACGCGTATGGAATCAGTATGATTTATACTACAATTCAGTCCTGATTTGACGAAAATCGGATTAATATAAATGGAGCAGCAGCCACCGCAAGACAACTGCCTTCTCAGACAAATATCTCGCTTAATATTCGGGTTTTTTTAAATCCGAAAATACGTATGGAATCACTATGAATTATACTACAAAACAATCTTTATTTGACGAAAATCGGACTGATATTAGAGGAGCAGCGGCCTTTTATATTATATACGACCCCCTACGCTGATGATGCATGTACTAAAGGTAGAACTCGACGAGTTACTCGGCGAGTTACTCCTACAACTCGGTGAGTTACTCCTACAACTCGCCGAGTTACTCCTCGCACTCCTGAACATCCCCCCCGAGTGTAATACGAGCGAAAATAGCGCCGAGTAACTCGCCGAGTTCGAGGAGTAACTCGGCGAGTTCGAGGAGTAACTCGGCGAGTCATGGCCGAGTTTTTGGACTCCTGGATAATTCGCCGAGTGTGCCGTGCAGCACGGCATACTCGGGAGACTCGGCAAACTCGGCTCCAAATCTCACGAGTTCGCTACGAGACTCAGGAGTTACTCGCCGAGCATCTCTCGAGTGCGAGGAGTAATCGCCGAGTTTAGTAAGAGTTGGGCTCGAGAGGCGTGTTACGTAATACTACGAGTTGACTACGAGTAACTCGGCTATGTGGGAACGGGGCTTAAGTTGGATGGCTGTTTCATCCTTCGTCTCATTGCCATGGTCTCTGCCTGTCCCTATTAGCCCAACTGGTGCAGAAATACAGGACGTAAAGCCCTAATCACCCACCCACCCATCTCAGCTGTAGGCTAGATTGGGGTTTGATGTCATGTGGTTAATGGGTGCTGCAGAACCCTGGGAAAAATGGGCTTAGCCAGCCCACAGGCAGACTTAGTGCAAAACGATCTCAAGATGTAATTTTCTTGGTATGATGCTTTGCCCTTCCCAGACACTCGTGTGACTGGGGGTACCACTCCCTGTCTGACCCTGCTGACCTGAACTTTTTATTTTTACATGTATAGTTAGACTTGTTTTTATGTTGTAGAATGTCGGTACCTATGGACCCCACTCCTCAGGTAGGCAGCTCTTCACTGGCGGGGGAGGACCTTGCTGTTTTATTTGGCGCCACAGATGTGCGAGTGCATACGGATCGTATTCTGTGGGCGGCCAGGTTGAGGAAGCAGCATGGTCTACCTCCACTGGATGGGGATGCTGACCTCTTCATGGACAAGATTGACAAGGTCACTGGGATGATGGAGACCAGTCAGGTAATTGCTCCTGCAGCCGTGGCTCCTCCACTCTCAGCCCCTGCACTCGTGCATATGGATTTGACGACACTGGGGGAGCTGTTAGAGCCCCTGCAGCCTGTCGTGGACAACCAACTATTAATTGCTTAAGCCCTGTTCCCACATAGCCGAGTTTGCCGTATTCAACTTGTAGTATTACGTAACGGCCGAAATTTGAGGGATTGGCGACGGATTCTGGCGGAAAAAGTCGCTGGGCATGACCCGGCGGGTGACTCGCCGGGTACCAGGAGTGACTCGGCGGGTTACTCGCCGGGTCCGGCGGGTGACTCGCCGGATTACGGTCAATTAGTGAACGATTTCAAAGAGAGAGTCGGCGGGTTGTAGGAGTAACTCGCCGGCTTCTACGAGTGACTCGGCGGGTAGTAGGAGTAATCCGCCGAGTTCCACGGGTAACCCGCCGGCTTTTTGCTACCAGCGTCAGCGTAGGCAGGGAGGGGGGGTTGTATATAATTTAAAAGGCTGCTGCTCCTCTAATACTAGTCCGATTGTCGTCAAATAAGACTGGATTGTAGTATAGTTCATACTGATTCTATACGTGTTTTCGGATCGAAAATAGAACAAATATTAAGCGAGATATCCTATATTATATAATAAGCAGATAAATCTATCTGTCTGTCTAAACTATCTACATATCTACATATCTACATATTTACATATCTACATATCTACATATTTACATATTTACATATCTACATATCTTTGTATCTACATATCTATGTATCTAACTATCTACATTAAAGAACAGCGATTAATGTTGGGGGCGTTAGACTATTATATACATTCTACACATTTCCCTGAACAATTCAGTCTTTATTTGATGAAAATCGGATTAATATTCGGGAAGCAGCAGCCTTTTAAATAGTATATACAACCCCCAGCAGTATATTTTTATATAAGAAGAATATGAAGAATAAGAATAAACTATCATCTATCTATCTATCTGCATATTATTTCGAGAATTTTGCGAAGTGTATCACCTTCTTTGTACTGCCATTCATTTATAATATATTGTAACATTCACTCTGGTTCATTCATACATTTGCCTATTTAAATATACATTCTTTAAATTATAATACAAATTTTCTTCAATATTTATTTACTCTGCACACATTTTGTCTTGATCAACAAATCTATGCAGCTTATAATACACACATGTTTAATAACATTGCATAGCTTGTTGTTTCTGTTGTAAATTTTTGTTTGCACATGCCTTTGTTTATTCCTGTGTTGCATGTAGCATTCTCAGTTAATAAGTGGGTAATCCTGGCACCTTTGTGTCAGGAACTAAATTTCTGTCAGTTGCAATGCTAACTCAGGAGAGTTAAGACTTCTTTCTCTTCTAAATTTGTACCAATATTTTGGATTCTTTCAACATGTATGAGGTTAGTAGAATTTGCTGATTTATGTATAAAATACTTGTTTATAAAATGTGTATAATGTAAAGGGATCACAGTTTAAAGTGCATAGAGTGTAAAAGGTCTGAGTTTGATAACTTTAATTAGTATTGGTCACCTGTTTGATAATATGAAGTGAGACACATACTCAGACATAGTAATCATGCATGTTTCAGTGTTGACCATGAGACTGACAACTTATCAACTTATCATTGGATGCTTATTGATCCCAGGTCTTGCACAGTCTTGTGAGTTTCATTTGATATGATTATAAAATGTTTGAATAATATTTACATGGATTTATATTTGCGTACATTTACACATTGTGTGATAATTTAGGTATTTATTGGGTTTATTTCAATAATATTTCAGTTTCACCTTGCTTGCTTGTTTGCTTGCTTGCTTGATGGTCAAGAGTGCAATAAATGTGCAATCCAACTTCTACTAGTTTGTCGTTCCTGGGCCAAGCATCAAATATGTTCCTGGGCCAAGCATCTAATAATATATATAGCTTTTATTGACACTTTTTCATATCAGAAAAGATACATATGTCACATATGTACTCACTACGTCTATCTAAAACTACATCTAAAGATTTATGATATAAAAGTTCTCATTATTTTATACATAATATACAGCTTAATGTTCAAGGTCCCAGTTGCCACAATTTGATGTTTTCTGGACAGTATTAAGGTGAAATAATATATATATAAGTACATTAAAGATAGCAAATAAAATCACAGATCAAATCACAAATACTAATTACGATATCAATATTAGATTTAAATTTTACAAATTGTGAATGACAATCAAGACAGTGTCATATTACTGTGTCATCTTTGAACAATCCATGAAATGACAGGTCAAAGAACCCCAATTTAGGCAATTGACACATGTATTGAGCATTTGCTGTATTCTTTGTATCATTCAAAATGCTAATAGCAATTACTGTGTCATCTTTGAACAATCCATGAAATGACAGGTCAAATAACCCCAATTTAGGCAATTAGGCAATTGACACATGTATTGAGCATTTGCTGTATTCTTTGTATCATTCAAAATGCTAATAACAATTGACATAACAGTCATGGCAGTTGGCAGAATGAGTAGAAATGAATTGCAATAAAGCTCATCCAAACAATGTATATATAATGGTCAAAAATATTGACCACACCATTCAAGTCATGACCATACACAGAGCATCTTGCCGCCGCCAGACTACCTGCCTTCTCAGACGAATATCTCGCTTATTATTTGGTCTATTTTCAATCTGTGTGGAATTAGTATGAACTCTACTATAATTCAATATTTATTTGACGAAAATCGGACTAATATTAGGGGAGCAGCAGCCTTTTAAAGTAGCGCTCAGCCCTACCTGCATTGATACAGTCCGTGCGCGGACGTCTGCGAGAGCACCACTGTTTGCCTCCGCCAACCTAGCTGCCTTCTCAGACGAATATCTCGCTTAATATTTGGTTGATTTTCAATTCGAAAACACCTATGGAGTCAGTATAAATTATACTACAATACAGTCTTATTTGACGGATTAATATTAGAGGAGCAGCGGCCTTTTAAAGTTAATACAACCCCCTACGCTGATGATGCATGTACAAAAATAAAGAAGGAAGAACTCTGCGAGTTATCCGCCGAGTCACTCCTGGTACCCGCCGGGTTACTCCTCGCACTCCTGAACAACCCGCCGGGTGTAGTACGAGTGAAATTAGCGCCGAGTAATCCGTTGACTTCGGCGGGTTACTCGGCGGATTCGACGGATTACTCGGCAGGTACCAGGAGTCACTCACCGAGTTCGACGGATTTATTATGGATTTTTGGAAATCCTGTAGAATCCGCCGAGTGTGCTGTGCAGCGCAGCATACTCGGCTACCGGCTCCAAAACTCGAGGATTGGCTACGAGTCCCAGGAGTTACTCGCCGGGTATCTCCCAAGTGCGAGGAGTAGTCGCAGAGTTTAGTACGGATGGGTCCGAGAAGCGTGTTACGTAATACTACGAGTTGACTACGAGAAACTCGGCTATGTGGGAACAGGGCTTTAGAGAACTTCCCACACTGCAATCTTACCCTCACAGGCAACCATTAAGAATTTTGACAAGGCTTTTTTCACTAGTAAATGCATATTCCAAATATCCTTAGCTTTGAGCACGGCTTCAGAGTCGGGAGTCGAGAGTAGGATTCAAGAAATTGGGTTTTGGATGGAGTCGTGAGTCCAAAAATCTGGCGACTCCTGACTCCTCATAAATATTTAAAAATGTAACTGACAACATGACCAGTATAGCAGATGCAGTATATATATCTCATCCTACAATATCATAAGAATATAAATTGTTTAATGCACTTAACATATCATAGTGCAATAAATGTGGTTTTTTTTCCCAATTATACTATTCATGTTTATACTGCGATAGGAGTCGGAGTTGTCTCTTATGAGGCCAAAGGAGTCGGGAGTTGTTTTCTTTTTTACCCTACTCTGAAGCCCTGGTTTTGGGTGCTCTGACAAACACTAAATCTAATGAAGAACAACCTATGCTAAACCATTAATGAAGTATAACACTCATTTACATGCACCTATAGTCCCACAAGGAAACAACTAGACCTGACGGCTTTCATGACAGAAGAACAGTCAGGCGGTGGGTGCCTTGGCATGAGTAGGTGGAGGGAACACAAAACATGGTTGAGAAAGACTGAAATGTTTATTGTAGAAAATGTGCATGTGGTATGGTAAGGTTGTAATAGTGAATGAATGGGGGTAAAATTATTAAGTGCAGTGCAGAATGAAAAGTTAGAACATGTGTAGAATGCATTTTCAGATAGCATACTGGTAAATAGCACAGTTTAATAATACTGATTAGTAGCAGTCTATAGATACAAGATAAAAGTATTAAACTGCATCATTTAGGCCAGCAAGAAATTATTTCCAGTATTATCCATCATTGGGGCCACCAGCAGGTTGCATGGTGGGTTATGTGTTTGATTCTGGGAGCATGAAGATGGCTGTATTCACTGCATTGCAAAAAAGAACTAGAAAACAAACTGCTGAACAGTTTGGAGGCTTCACGTGCATCCTGATTGCAGAAAGTATAACTTGATGAAGAGAAATAAGTCAAAGAAGCACTGTTTGCAAGGCAATAGATTTGTTGCAGTGGTTGCACCGCGATAGCAAAACCGCCACAGCAACCACGACACCCCACGGAAATCAAGCCGACTTACTGCCGCATGGGGCTTTTCAAACCGCATCAGAATCTGTGCAGTACTAGCAAAGATACGCACGTTCAAAGTGGGCAGCTTCGGCCAGACCGCCAACCTTCCCCTCATTCCAGATGCCCTTTTACACAGGTTTTACTCATGATGAAGCTTTGGATCTGCCCCTGAATTTCACCCCACCTGCTTGCCTGCTTGCTTGGTGCACACAATTGACAATCAAAAATTTATCCAATTTATCCAATATCTTGTCATTTTAACAGTATAAATAAGTATAGGAAAACATGCTATACACATATTTCATTTCAACTTATGCTGCAACCATAAGGTTCAGAGCATCATGCTATACCTTAATGTAAAGGCTTGGAATGTGCTTTCCAAAAATGTTTCTCCATTAAAAAAGGTTGACTAGGACTGGAGTTATATATTTTTTTGTTTAAAGTGCTTTTCAAGGTCTGTGACCTTGACCTTTTGACCCAAATTTTTGCATGAATTTTCTTATACTAATGGGTTGATACTCCTATGGGTTTAGGTCTAATCCCAGCATTCTGTCTAGGGAAAAAAAATTAAAACTTAAACTTTCAGCTAAATTATTTAGGATTATTTCGATCTTGAAAATTTCAGGGTCAGGCGATCTTTTTAACCGATTGGCCTACATTACCAAGCGACATCTCATTTTAAAGAGAGGAAAATGAGCTTTCCAAATAGCTCTATGCCAGTTCTGTAGCCAGTTCTGTAGCTCAATTAGGCCCTCGAAGGTCCTGGGCCTCCACGCGGCGATGGTGGAAACACTTGGGGTGAAGTCCTCTATCCCCAGTGGCTAAAACAGGACAGTGCGCATTGCACAAGCTGCTCCAGCTATCCAACACAGACAATTATTGATTTTTTACATGCTTCTGGTTTCTACTAACAACTAAAAATAATCAATCTTACCCTAGAGAGCCTCAACATAGCCCACTCAGGTGCTGATGAGGCGTTAAACAATAACACTAAAGCCTCTGTCACACGGGCCGGTTTTGCCGTAGTGAACCCGTAGTATTACGTAATAGTTATGTAACAGCTCTTTCCGCCGGTTTGGCGACCGGTTCTGGCAGCAAAAAGGGGCGGGGCAGCACCCGCCGGGTTACCCGCCGGGTGCTACGGGTAACCCGCCGGAATACCCGCCGGCTTCCACGGGTGCCTCGGCGGGTTCTACGGGTTACTCGGCAGGTTCTACGGGTTACTCGGCGGGTTCTACGGGTTACTCGGCGGGTTCTACGGGTTACTCGGCGGGTTCTACGGGTTACTCGCCGAGTTGTAGGAGTAAGCCGGCGAGTAGTAGGAGTAGCTCGCAGCTTCCAGGAGTATACTTTAAAAGGCTGCTGCTCCCCTAATATTAGTCCGATTTTCGTTAAATAAGAACTAAAATTGTAGTATAGTTTATACTGATTCCATATCTGTTTTCGGATCGAAAATATACCAAATATTAAGCGAGTTATTCGTCTGAGAAGGTAGCTAGGTTTGCGTGGTGGTGCTCTCGCAGACGTCCGCGCCGGGACTGTATCAATGCTGAGCGCTTCTTTAAAAGGCTGCTGCTCCCCTAATAGTCCGATTTTCGTCAAATAAAGACTGGATTGTAGTATAATTCATATTGACTCCATAGGTGTTTTCGGATTGAAAATAGACCAAATATTAAGCAAGATATTCGTCTGAGAAGGCAGCAAGGTGCTCTGTGTATGTTCATGACTTGAATGGTGTGGTCAATATTTTTTACCATTATATATACATTGTCTGGATGAGCTTTATTGCAATTAATTTCTACTCATTCTGCCAACTGGCCAATGGGAAGGACTTTTCCTTTGGTTTTGTAAAGTCAATTAACCTATATATGTAATAGCAATCTGCCTTGACCGTTATGTCAATTGCTATTAGCATTTTGAATAATACAAAGAATGGGGTAAGTCATGCTTTTTCATCATTGATCACAAGCATGAATTGAAGTTCTGAATTTCAACTGATTCCTGTTTAATATGCATATTAAAGAGGGAGATTTTTTTGATCATGGATGGAACATGCAATATCAATATTAATTTCAGTTGGATTATTTTCAGAAACAACAACGAAATATTGATAATTTATATAAACTAGAGTATATCTATCTATAGATAGTTGTTATAGCTCCATAGACATCTTTATCAAGTCGGAATTTTATTGGCAACAAGCAAACAAACATTGTTTTATTTTCGTTTTTTATTGATTACGAATTAATGAATTATTGATAGTAACATATTATTAGGTGAAGATCTTATAACTATCTGTCTATCTACATATCTATATTCTATGAGGTATTACTAACTTTATTAACAAGAATATTCTTGTTTGTGCCTAGTATACTCCATTAATTTTCCCCACCTTAACTATTATATAAATTCTACACATTTCCCTGAATAATTCAGTCTTTATTTGACGAAAATCGAATATGTGATAGACAGATAGTTTAGAGAGACAGATAGATTTATATGCTTATTATATAATATAGAATATCTAGCTTAATATTTGGTCCATATAAGTACATAAAAAATAGCAAATAAAATCACAGATCAAATCACAAATACTAATTACAATATCAATATTAGATTTAAATTTTACAAAAAGATAAGAATGTTCACATGTATAAAAAAAATACCAATATACAAATATAATCATTGCCTGGTAATTACAATACAATATATTGTTTTTAATTAATGAAAGCAATTACATCTTTTTGTAATTGTGAATGACAATCAAGACAATGTCATATTACTGTGTCATCTTTGAACAAACTATGAAATGACAGGTCAAAGAACCCCAATTTAGGCAATTAGGCAATTGACACATGTATTGAGCATTTGCTGTATTCTCTACACCCATTCTTTATATCATTCAAAATGCTAATAGCAATTACTGTGTCATCTTTGAACAATCCATGAAATGACAGGTCAAATAACCCCAATTTAGGCAATTGACACATGTATTGAGCATTTGCTGTATTCTTTGTATCATTCAACATGCTAATAGCAATTGACATAACGGTCATGGCAGTTGGCAGAATGAGTAGAAATGAATTGCAATAAAGCCCATCCAAACAATGTATATATATCATGGTCAAAAATATTGACCACACCATTCAAGTCATGACCATACACAAGGCAACCTGGCCGCCGCCAGAGAACTGCATTCTCAGATGAATATCTCGCTTAATATTTGGTCTATTTTCAATCCGAAAACATGATGGAATCAGTATGAACTATGCTACAATACAGTTTTAATTTGACGAAAATCGGACTAATATTAGGGGAGCAGCAGCCTTTTATAGAAGGGATCAGCCCTTCCTGCATTGATACAGTCAGGGCGCGGACGTCTGCGAGAGCACCACTGTTTGCCTCCGCCAACCTAGCTACATTCTCAGACGAATATCTCGCTTAATATTTGGTCTATTTTCAATCCGTAAACACATATGGAATCAGTATGATTTATACTACAATTCAGTCCTAATTTGACGTAAATCGGATTAATATAAATGGAGCAGCAGCCGCCGCAAGACAACTGCCTTCTCAGACAAATATCTCGCCTAATATTCGGGTTTTTTTAAATCCGAAAATATGTATGGAATCAGTATGAGCTATACTGCCATTCAGTCTTTATTTGAGGAAAATCGGACTAATATTAGAGGAGCAGCAGCCTTTTTAAAGTATATACCTCCCTGCCTACGCTGACGCTAGTAGCAAAAAGCCGGCGGGTTACACGTGAAAGCCGGCGGGTTACACGTGAAAGCCGGCGGGTTACACGTGAAAGCCGGCGGGTTACCCGTAGAACCCCTCAACAAGCTGCCGGGGTGAAATTAGGGACGAATAATTCGCCGGGTTCTACGGGCCACCCGCCGGCTTCTACGGGCCACCCGCCGGCTTCTACAGGCCACCCGCCGGCTTCCACGGGTTTTTTTTTTTTTACACCCGTGAGATTTCTACGGTTGTGCCATGCAAGCATGGCACAACCGGCTACCGGGGCCGGGTTTCGCGGCTTGGCCAAGGGTCCCACGGGCGCTTGACGGGTATCCACGGGTATCCACGGGTGGCCGTATTGGGGCCGCCGGCTTCGAGCCGGGTAGCGATTTCGGCAACTATTACGTAATACTACGGGTTCACTACGGCACAACCGGCCCGTGTGACAGTGGCTTAACTAACTAAGCTCAATTAGAACCGGAGCTAGAGCTGATGGAAGTGCGGACACTGGTTTCGCTCAGCTAGATGAAAATGCCAAGGTAGTGACACTAATTCTGCTCTGTGCCCTTGACCGTTTGACCTTGAGACATCATGTTGCTCAGATTGTTTGTAGGGTATTAGGGCAACATCATATCCAAAGATCAGCCAAATTCAAACCTCTTTACTATCTTAAAAAAATTAAGAATTCAAAATATTAATTTAACATTTATTTCACAAAGAATAACATGAACATTCTCAAATGACCTGCAGGTGGCAAAAGTTAAAGCAACTCTCAGAGGCACAACATTTCGGAAAATTACCGAGGATAAATTTAACATTTTTATTCCTGATATTTTAATTTAATTATCAGTTGGCCCCTGATAGTTGCTTTAACAGTTGCCTCCTTTATGCCTAGATTGTGGTCACCTAGCAACTGTTTATCAATAAAATATTAGTTAATACTCATGATGGTAAAAAGTTTACAAAAGACTAAAGGGGCATTACCACTATGACTGTAAGACCTAGACCATGGTATGACCACGTACGTCAAAAATTTGCTATAATTATGTGCTGACTCCTGGCTATGTTAATCACTTATACACATAAACATAATAATAAATGCATTATAGAAACGTTCTAGTAAGTCCTCTTTATAGAACTGATAAAGCACACAGCCCACAATAGAACCCACTGGTGGCGCCACAGCTAGATGAGAATGGAACTAATTTCTTGCTAGCTCCATGTAATCATTTAAAATATCTAGTCGGTCTAGTTTTAGGAAAAGTGGTCAAACAGAACAAACCTGGGACACTAAATGGGATTTGCAACAAATATTAATCACAGAACATATAAATTGCAGTTATCAGCACATATATATTGCAGTTATCAGAATATATAAATTGCAGTTATCAGAACATATAAATTGGTTTGTTAATCACAGAACATATTTATCACAGAACATATACATTGCAGTTACATTAGATATTTTAAATGAAGCTAGCATTAGCGACCGGTTTTGCCGTAGTGAACCTGTAGTATTACCCTGCGACTAGTCCTCGATACCCGCGCAGCATGGCATACCTGTGGCAAACTCCCAATTGTCAAAAAAAGCGTCCTAAACCTGAAACTCGGCGAGTTATCCCTTGAAGCCGTCGAGTCACTCGCACTACTCGTTGACTTACCACTGCAAGTTGGCATCTTACCCGTCCCTAATCTACACTCGTAGTAAACTTGGAGGGTTGATGAGGGATACTAGGGGTAAGTCGATGAGTAGTAGGAGTGACACGATGGCTTCCATGGGCAACTCGCTGAGTTCTACGGGTTTTACCTTTTTGTACATGCAACATCAGCGTAAGGGGGTTGTATATACTTTAAAAGGCTGCTGCTCCCCTAATATTAGTTCGATTTTTGTCAAATAAAGACTGAATTGTTTAATTAAAGTACATACTGATTCCATTAATCGCTGTTCTTTAATGTAGATAGTTAGATAGATAGATAGATAGATATGTAGATATGTAGATAGATAGATAGTTTAGAGAGACAGATAGATTTATATGCTTTTTATATGAAAATATACTGCTGGGCGGGGTATCACTCGATGAGTGACTCGCCGAGTTCTACGAGAGACTCGCCGACTTTCCTGGCACTGTCGTAGCTACCTTGCTTACCTTCTTCTTAATATAAGAACACGGCGAGTCTTATCGTACAACCCTGCGAGTCTCTCCTAGAAATCAGTGAGTTACTCCTACAATACGTCGAGTCTCTCCTGGGTTTCGTGGATCAAACGGCCGTAATTCTGTGATTTTCTCGTAGAACCTGGCGATTCACTCGTAGAACCCGGCGAGTCACACGTCGAATGATGACCTGCCCCTTTTTGCTGCCAAAATCTGTCGCCAAACCGGCGCAAATGCCTGTTGCATAACCGTTACATGATGCTACGGGTTCACTACGGCAAAACGGGCTATGTGAGAACGGGGCTTTAAATTATTGTTTTAGGCCAAAGTCTCCAAGTGCTTCACACATTTTCTTTATTTATGTACAGCTTAAGAGACTGATCAAACTCCAGCCAACTTGACAAACAGTTTTTGCATGATGTTAATTACTACTTTGTGATGTTAACCCACAACACATATATATGCAAGTGTAAATAAAGTGCGAGGTATGTCACAATGTCTATTGTGTGCATGCTACATTTAATAATAAGAATTGAGCTAAAAGCTTAATATTTTGTTCACAATTATTGGGTGCTAAAATAAAAAAGTTGTGCAATGTGCAACACTGGCTAAACATAATTAAATTTTGAACTACTATTTTTACAAGTTGTCTGATTAATTGTTAGAATTTTTATGAAGTAGACTTAAAATTATGTTATTACCTTGATCTGTGTAATGTCAGTGGCTTTACATTTAACGGTGTCCTTGAACTTATCTGTTTCTAGGTTGGTTAGTGTGATATTTTGTCCCGGGTGGACAGTTTGTAATTTGGTCACCCAGTTTTCCCCCCAGAACTTGACATCTATTGCAATAGGAGATGATGTGCTTGATGGGTCTTGGAGACGGATATCCGTTCTTGTCCAATTTGGACCTCGCTTTGGTGGACTGATCTGCAATAAAAAACCACAAAAAGTATGGGAGTAACATGTATAGTTGTGTATCATTGTATCAATGCCGTGATATCAAGTGTTACAAATGTTTATTTTGATTTTCTGTTACTTTTGCTACTGTAATGTTAGAAAATTAATTACTAATATATTACTAAAAAATATCATCAGAGAGCTTTTGACAAAAACTATTTCCAAAGTGTAGCTGTATGATAAAATAAATTAGGGACAAGATGAAATTTTGATTTCTTTGAAGTAAGGGTCAGCTTGACAAAAAAATGAAAAATAATATTGTTGGAAATTCATTAACTTACTGCAAAGACTGCTCCAGACAGTGAAAGCCTCCTTTTCAGGGGACTGTGTAATGCTACCAAAATTGAAACTACATCAGCATTAAGGTATGCCCGGACCTTCTCTTTCGAGTACTCAAATGGCACACGTGTAAATATCTGCAGTGAAGGCAAAAAATCATTATAATTATTTTAATTTCACAGTTAGCCACTACAAAACATGGGCAAACTTGATTAAAAATACTTGTTTAAGTAATGCATTTTTACAGTGGTTAAATGATGCATTTTTTACACACAGTGGCAATTTTTTGATGCCATTAATTCTTTTCATAAATAAAACAGATTTAGAAAGCTCTTCTTAAGCCCTGTCAGATGAGCTACTTTCCATATTAAAACGAAGATTTCGTTTGACCACCCATGTTATAAAAATTGGGAAAAATACAATGTAATATACTACTAATAGAAAAATATTTTCAATATAAAAGTTACATGCACTCTTACACACCTTCGTTGCGGGATAAATAAAAAGTTTCAGCGTCGTTGAGTCCTGTAAGTTTGTCACCTCATAGCCTGGATCCTTTATCATGTAATATGAGTTCTTTGTAATTTTATGATGGACAGATTCGGTGACGATCACATCCAAGATATTCCCCTCCATTGTCAATCGCATTAGTAAGATAGCTTGCCTTGGCGTGTATCAAATCTTTGAAAATAAATATATTCACTAGTGCTGAATTTGAAGCCTTTTTTTTTTGTTCTGATTATTCAGACGACAGTGCACAGCAGACATCTACCATGTGCTCAAGTCACAGGAAGCAGGAAGTGCAGTCACGTGAGATGTGACCTAGCAACAACCATTGGGAAAATGGGCAGGGAGCAGTCAGTTTGCAATATTATGTTTCAATTTATTTTATTAGCTGTGCCTGGAAGGCAGAACATTTATTTGCAGTCAGTTTTTTTTTTGCAAAATAACTTGTACCCAAGTAAGGGCGGGGGCCTAGCTCAGAGGTAGTGCTCTGGGCTTCCAACCGCTGGGTCCCGGGTTCGATTCCCGGTCGAGCCTAAGTTGGATGGCTGTTTTATCCTTCGTCTCATTGCCATGGTCTCTGCTTGTCCTAATTAGCCCAACTGGTGCAGAAATACAGGACGTAAAGCCCTAATCCCACCACCACCACCATGTACCCAAGTATGAAAGTGTTCAAAGCACCGAAGCCTAACTATAGCACTCACGTCCCAAAAATTAAAACAATGCATGCTCTTTAACAAGGAGATCACAGTCAACAACTCTCCACCTAGACACCCAAATATCCTGATATTGACGGAGGCCCTAGGGTGCCTCTGTCAAAAGATGAGATGAAGGCATTCCAGTAAATGAGCCTTGGCAATAAAGGAAACGCTGGATATAATTTAAACATCGAGCAAGGAACTTACACCAACATTTTTCCATCATGTTTGAAGAAATATGTATAACTTCTGTGGTTTCCACTCTGTCGTGCTCTCTTCTTTTCCCTTTCTTCTGCCTGTTTGCCATCTATCAATTCTCCACAGTAACGGAGCAGAAACTCTTGTACTGTGAAGTCTCTGGTAGCAAACACACTCCAACCTAGTAGATTTGTGTATGATCATTTTGAGACATTTGGCAAATGGCTGACAAAGATGGTAAAAGCCCCCTCAGCTTCGAGTTAATTTGCAAATCTACTGTATATCCAATCTTTTCCCTCAATAACTAAAATTCCAACAAGTGCAATTGGCAATGTAAAGCCTAGGTAAAAGCTGTAATGCAGTTGTAAGAGAAGACTTAAGTGATGGTCAAAGTGTATACTATTCCATTCCACTAGTATATTCACAATAGGGGGCAGGGACCTAGCTCAGAGGTAGCACTCTGGGCTTCCAACCGCTGGGTCCCGGGTTAGATTCCCGGTCGAGCCTAAGTTGAATGGCGGTTTCCTCCTTCGTCTTATTGCCATGGTCGCTGCCTGTCCTAATTAGCCCAACTGGTGCAGAAATACAGGACGTAAAGCCCTAATGACACACACACACACATTCACAATAGGGACTTTTCAGAGAACTTTTGTGAGTATACTACTTGAGTGAAATGGTATAACTTCAACCATCAGTTTGGGTTTGCCTCAACAAGGGAAACTTCCACAACATCAATAAGATCATAAAACTATTACCGTCTTTCCTTTTTTACTTGCCAGTCCATCATGATTACAGGAACACCTCGCCCAGTCTGAAAAAAAAAAATCAATCCGTAATTTCGCATCTTTCTACATTTATAACCTGACTGCAGCACATAAAAGCCATTGACAAATAACTTATGCTGAACTCAAATCTTACCTTTCCCTGGATTTCCATCGCTTCATGCGATTTCATCAAATATTTTCCAAAAATCTGTAAGCTCCTCAAGAATTTCTGTGTTTTCCTCTCCTCGTCTGCTTCTTGCAGTGTAATTTCTTTTTCTAAAATTGAATCACATCAAAGTTTTCTTGTGGGATATGTAATATGTCTCGAGATAATTTTTACAATTAGTATATTTGTACATACTCTGCAGCTTCCAGTTCTCCAGTTCTTCGGCGATTATAGACTTAGTTTTAGCCTCTACCAACTGCAACACGCTGATGTACAAGGTGTATGTTGGATTTGGATATTCAAGGGCTAGTAGACGCTCTTTCATGTAACTGTTGAGCTTTTTGATACCTTCCTGATCTGGGAGACTGCTGTACCTGTTCAAGTTCTGTTCACTCAGTATCACCCTGGCCAGTTTGGTAATTTTTGTGGCCCAAAATATTGACATTAACCTAAGAAGGTCCTCCCTTTCTTTCCTCTGCTTTTCGTCAGCCTTTTCAATACAGATGCCTATTTTGATGTTTGCTAACCGCTTCAAATCATACCCAAGCTTAAGTGTATTGCTGGGTGATTGTAGGTCAGACTCATCATCCATATGAGGAATGGCAGTTAACAGGGTTGCTTCAATCAAACTGTCGAAACAAGCAGGTTTCAGGTAATCCCACATGCTTCCACCACCTTCAATAGGTTTCAGTTTGTGCAAATGCTGAATGAGACGTGCAGAAAAAACACATGATTTGGCTGGTGTATTTCCCTCTCTTGAGTTTGTTGCCAATGTTCTTTTCAATCCACTGAGTGTCAAGTCTTAAGATCAATTCATCCTGGTGGGCTATCATGCCAATTTCATCTCTGTTCATGTAAAACAGAACCTCTTCTTGCAAATATTTATTAGTCACATTAACTCTTTGTGACAGTGTTGCAGATTGAGTTAGGATTGCTGACGTAGGCAAAGTTTCTTCTGGTTGAGTTTTACACTTCCTTTGATGCTTCCATAACATTTTAATGTTCATCCACGGAAGACATTTTGGACATGGGCCATAGCTCCTGACATCAAAGGTTGCTGAATTGGTCTTCTGTCAAGCAGGATTTGGCCTCTCTTGCTTTCTAATACTTTTAGGTTGCTTCTACGGTTGTACTTGTAATGGAGTAAACTAATCATACGTTTCCTCTTGTTGATGTTGTCCTCTTATCTTATTGCCTGAACATCGGGCGATTATGTGTGCTTCTCATTCAGTTTTGTATCAAGAAGATGTTGGGAAAAGTTTGCCAGCTTTTTGTGACATAAGTAACAATACTGATATGAGTTGAAAACTCTGGTGTTTTCTTCTTTCTTCCAGACTTTCTGCAGTCAGATTTCACAACTTTATAGATATAAATTCCAGGAGTGTTTATGTTTATGTTTATGTCCCTAACAATATCAGCAGGTGCATATTCATTTGTGACATTTTCAAATTAAATGTGTCAATATTGACACATCTGTGTTGAGCAAGATGACAATTCAATGCTGTTATGATTAAAATTTCAAGAAATTCATTAATTTAGTGTGCATTTGTGATTTTTAGGTCAGTCATGACACATATGTATGTGTTGTTTGAGAAGTATTATGACTTGGTGAAACTGATTGCATATAGGATTAATTTCAAAATTATGGTTTTTATAAACATCACATTTGCATACAAAAATCCGACATAACTCATTGTTAATCATTCATATTTGATGACTGATATCACGCGCTCTGGGCTTTCAGCTACTGGGTCCGGGGTTCGATTCCTGGTCAAGCCTAAGTTGGATGGCTGTTTCATCCTTCATCTCAATGCCATGGTCCCTGCCTGTCCTAATTAGCCCATCAGGTGTAGAAATACAGGACGTAAAGCCCTATTCACACACACACACACACACGGGTCTCTGCCTGTCCTAATTAGCCCAATTGGTGCAGAAATACAGGACGTAAAGCCCTAATCACCCACCCACCCCACACACACACACACACATGACTGATATCACACTCAATGTCAATCTCCAATGCCTAAAGATATTCAAAATTCTATATTTAGCTTATTCCTAATCTCTCAAATTTAATTTCTGAAAGTCAACATCATCAATCTCACATATGATGGCTAAGTGATGACTATAGCACATATATATGACATGTTCAAATGTGTTATGACAAGAAGCAGGTGATTGCTGATATTTTTTGAGTCGTGAACAGCTAAGAACACTCATTAAGTGTGCAAATTTGATTTTTGGGTCGATAATGACATGCATTAGTTGATTGTAATATCTTTAAGTTTTAAGAAACTATCTAAGTTAGCGTTCATTTATGACTTTTTCAAATTAAATGAGTCAATATTGACCCATCTGTGTTGAGCAAGATGACAATTCAATGCTGTTATGATTAAAATTTCAAGAAATTTTGTAATTTAGTGCGCATTTGTGATTTTTAGGTCAGTCATGACACCTGTGTATATGTTGCTGGAGAAATATGATTTTTTTTTAAATTATGGTTTGCATAAATATCACATTTGCATACCAAAATCCAACATAACTCATTGTTAATCTTTCCTTTTTGATGACTGATATCACACTCAATGCTAATTCTATATTTAGCTCATTCTTAATCTCTCATATTTGATTGCTGAAAATCAACATCATGCATCTCACACATGATTGCTACTTGACTTTAAGTGAAGACTATGACATGTTCAAATGACTGTGTTATAACAAAAACAGTTGAGTGCTGATATCATTTGAGTGGCGAACAGCTGAAAACTCTCTCATTAAGTGTGCACATTTGTTTAGAGGGTCGATAATGACATGCATGAGTTAAAAGTAATATGTCTGAGAGCAATTGAGACTTCTCTTATTAAGTGTGCATTTGTGATTTTTGAGTCAATCATCTTATTCGTCATGCATTTGTGATTTTTTAGTCAATCATGACATTTTTAATCAATCATGAAGTATTATAGTTAGCTTTAACTTTTGAGAAACTTTCATATTTATAACATTTGTGTTTTATCTGAGTTAAGACTTTTGTGTTCAGTCTAGCTCAGAGGTAGCGCTCTGGGTCCCAGGTTCGATTCTGGTCGAGCCTAAGTTGGATGGCTGTTTCATCCATCGTCTCATTGCCATGGTCTCTGCCTGTCCTAATTAGCCCAACTGGTGCAGAAATACAGGACTTAAAGCCCCAATCACACACACACACCTTACATTCATGAATTACACCATATATATTGATTGCCACATGTCAAAATTTGCAATAAATTAAAAATCACAATTGTTTTTTTAAATTCCAGAGACTGTTCTGACCAACAGAATTTAATTATTAGTCGTATTTAATCAGCCTGGTACTGAGAATAGAATCACATGAGTTTAAGGTTGTAGGTTGAATTACGATACTGTAATGTTCAAATGTTCACAAGCGAGTAGTTGCGAATACTACCACTAGTACTAATACAAACAATAATGTCATACTCTGGTGTCACTTTTCTGCAATCAGAGTATGATTACAAATATGTAATTTTGTAGAAGTTTTGTACCAGATAGAGATAGGGTGTATACAACAGCAGTGTTGAGCACACAATACACAATTTTTTATTTAGGTTCTGCTTTTCTATCCACCCTCCCCCTCATAATGCTGTTGAATGTGATGTCATACCCACAGTACACAAAACTAAGTCAAGCTCCTTAATCGAACCTCCCCTTGTATAAATTCTATTGAGTCTGGTATACACCCATGTATGTGAACATAAAACCAATAAAGTGCCAAACTACATTTTCTTAAATCTGACCACAGCTGTCATTTTAGAGTTACAAATGAAACAATTATTTGTGAACTCAATTTTGCCACATCCCCAGGTAGTCTGAGGTCGACCTATGAAATGTTCCTCAGGGTGGGGGCCTAGCTCAGAGGTAGCACTCTGGGCTTCCAACCGCTGGGTCCCGGATTCGAATCCCGGTCGAGCCTAAGTTGGATGGCTGTTTACAGTGCATAGTGTTATGGCAATTAATGCCAAAATTCTTGTTCAAAGAGTTTCGATAGGTTTAATTATTGAAGCATTTTTTAAGTTATAATTAATTCAGAAGCGGTCAAAGGCCAAATCTGACTAGCGATGGGAATGGGCAAGTTTTAACATAAGAGTAGGAAATATTTGCTATATTATTTTATAGGATATATATAGCAAAAAATTACCAGATTTATAGGAAGTACAGAACAAAAAATTCCTTGAAACCAAATAAAAGTTACTGCTACACATTTAACATATAGCTTGCCTCAAGTTAATTTTTGAGGGCGGGGGCCTAGCTCAGAGGTAGCGCTCTGGGCTTCCAACCGCTGGGTCCCGGGTTCAATTCCCGGTCCAGCCTAAGTTAGATGGCTGTTTCCTCCTTCGTCTCATTGCCATGGTCCCTGCCTGTCCTAATTAGCCCAACTGGTGTATTTATATATAACTTGTTAATGACGTAGAGTGTGTTTTTCAAATTCATTATTGAAGATGCTTGCATTTTCAGCCGGATGCCTATATGTCACGCTCTGGGCTTCCAACCGCTGGGTCCCGGGTTCGAATCCCGGTCAACCTAAGTTGGATGGCTGTTTCCTCCTTCGTCTCATTGCCATGGTCGCTGCCTGTCCTAATTAGGCCAACAGGTGCAGAAATACAGGACGTAAAGCCCTAATCACACACACACACCTATATGTCACTCCAAAGATCACTGGCTTCTTCATTGTTGAACGGTATAAATTAGTTTTAGCCAGCAATGACACGGCTAGACGATCAGTGCATTAACCTAGACTACAACTTGTTGATGTCATGGACCACAGTACAATGTTTTGTGCATAAGTCTTTCTAAAACCTTAGGGCAGGGGCCTAGCTCAGAGGTAGCATCTGGGCTCCCAACCGCTGGTTATTGGTTCATAATTGCTTACAATATGTTTTTCATTACTGTTATATATTGGTAGTTTCATAGGAAAGATGTTGTACATGAGAAAATTTAAGCATGCTAGGAAATATTTGTTGGTTAAAGCCCGTCACACATAGCCGGTTTTCCCGTAGTGAACCCGTAGTATTATATAATGGTTACGCAACACTCTTCCCGGCTTTAACCTGACGGATACCCATGGATACCCGGCGATACCCGTCAAGTAACTCCTGGGACTCATGGCCAAGCCGGGAGTTTCGGGCCCGGTAGCTGGGTATGCATGGCTCACCCGTGGCAAACTCCCGGGTGTCCAAAAAGTCGGTGGATTACCCGTGGAAGTCAGTGAGTTATCTGTGCCTAATTTTTGCCGTAGTAAACCTGAAGGCTTGTTGAAGGGTACTAGGGGTAAGTCAACGAGTAGTACGGGTGACTCGACGGCTTCCACAGGTGACTCGCCAACTGCTACTAGCGTCAGCATCAGCGTAGGCAGGGAGGGGGGTTGTATGGGCCATTTTCACATAAACGTCCCAATAACGGTAAAGACAAAAGTACCTTTTTTTGTTGAAGTATCTTAGGAATATGAGGTTTATATCAATCTAGTGATTGCAGAATATATGTACAAGAAATTTGCAAGCTTAAATTTAATTCTTTCTCTATCAACCATGGGTCTGAAAATACACCGACCTGTCTTTACCGTTATAAGAGAAACGGTAAAGACATCATAGTAACAGTAAAGACATTATGTACTTTGTTTTGAGCATTTTTCTTTAATGCATAGCATTTTTGAAGTTAATTACTGGCAAAATACTATTCTCATATGGTTTAGCTTGGAACTTCAAAAGTAGTTTTCATGACTTTTATTCAAAGTAACGGCAAAGACTTAATTAGTAACGGTAAAGACAATTTTGAAAAATCCATCACAGAACAATACCTCATGACAATTAATCAGTAAATTATATTCAAACAAGATTCTGTTTTGTGTTATAAGACAAGAGAACTATTTCAAATTGACAATTAATGAAAAATTTCACTAAGAACAATGCCTCATAATATAACAATTGAACTCGCAAATTGACAATACCTCATATTTATAACAGCTGATCAATCAAGGCAAGAATAAAGACCAGCCCACATTGACAATTTCTAATACTTTGAACAGTTTAAAAAAGAACAGTTCTTAAATGTCTTTGGTCTTAATTAAATTCAGCAGATCATTGTGTTCCTTGATGGTGAAAAAATATGGGGGCGGGCCTTGAAACGGAATATCTTTGATGATAGCATCCTTTTCAACACTGGCGACATCTCGGCGTCTTGACCAACTGAATTGATATTTGCCCCCAATCATCATTTCTTTCAAGGAAAGTCATTTCCACTTCATTTTCCGTTTCTTTCCTCTGTTTCAATTTCCCAATGTAATATACTTTTGTTTTCCTACCTCTGATGAACATAACAGCATAGAATTTGTTTGCATCTATTGTCTGTGGTTGCCATTCATTTTCACTTTCTTGATCTGTTTTATCTTCTGTGCTCTCATCTGAATCATACTCTGAATCATTTTCACTTTCTTCATCTTTTTTATATTCTGTGCTCTCATCAGAATCATACTCTGAATCGTTTTCACTTTCTTCATCTTTTTTATATTCTGTGCTCTCATCTGAATCATACTCTGAATCATTTTCACTTTCTTCATCTTTTTTATATTCTGTGCTCTCATCAGAATCATACTCTGAATCGTTTTCACTTTCTTCATCTTTTTTATATTCTGTACTCTCGTCAGAATCATACTCTGAATCTTCATTGGCAGAATTTTTAAATTTTGCCCCCCTCCATGCCCGCCACAGAAGGTATTCCTTCTTTTCTTGTTCATCTAACACATTTAAGTCCTCGTGCACTACATCATAGTTTTCAACATATCGCCTTTCAAAAAGTGCCAGTTGTTTTAGGGTAAGGCTCTCTTCCAGTTTTTGGAGCGAGGGTGATTTCTTGGTAGATGGTTGAGTGGCAACTATGTTTTCTGAAAGAGTTGGCAAACTAAGAGTCTTAATGCCATAGCATTTGCATGAATATGACTCTGAGCAATAGCAAGAGAGTGGCCTGTATTGCACTTCCCCTTGTGCGTCTACTGCCAATTGGTGAATTTGCATAGTGCCTTTCAGGGGCGGGACTTTTACATCTTGTAGCATTTCTTCGAATCTGTTTATGTTGTCGCTTGTAACTTTGTACATTTCTACGTTAATTTTCCCATCTAGCAATTCAAGCATTGCGTCGCAGCTTAGTATGTCCTTGCCATGCGCTACTATTTGATCAGCTGCAGTTTTAATTGCAGCCCCGATTCCATCAGATGGACCCTTGCTATGTGAACTTTCAAGAAAATTCCAATAGACACGCCTGATTTTCTTTGCAAAAGGGTAATTGGCCATCTTCAAAAAGTTGGTTCTGTTTTTGTAATGGCTGGTAGGGCCGTCCGAAATTACATGAATGGTGTCAAATCGTTTGCTTAGAATTTCCAAAATTGGATTTAGATGCGCCCAGACTGCAGGTGTGCTATGCCTTGTGTCATCACTAAGGGTACAGTAGCAGGTTGTGGCAAGTTTCTGGCTCTCTTTGTCACAGTAGGTCAAATGGCATGTGTGCAAACTCACTTGGGCCCGACTGGCACCAAAGTGCATCGATTGTATTTCTACAGCTGCTTTTGTATTATAGTTTTCGCTAAAATCAATCTGAATAATGCATTCATTTTGCTTCAGGTTTTGTTTCAGCTGTCTTATAGTTTTATGCTGATGATAGATCTGGTATTCATGTGGCATCAGAATTTTCAATTCACTTTCAAAGATACCACATAAGGTTTTCATGCTGTCTTCTTTGTCCATTTTTTTGGTGATTTTGACATATTTCGCCCTTGCTAGTTTGGCGTTTTTCAGATGAAAAGCCCCACTCTTTGTAGTACACTGTATTTTCGGAATATTTTCTTCAAGCTGGCATCTTTGTATATATGGTTCATGTTGTGCTTGCATGCCTGGCATTCTCCGTACATACACTCTCTGTTTTTTGAGTCACAAACCACGCTAGAAATCAGAATTGATAAGTTTGCACTTTTAAGAACGCCAAGGGAATGAAGTTCCTTTGCCTTAAGCTCACCATTCTCATGGATTTTACACTTAACGGTATCACGTTTGTTACCTTCTGGTGGGAGCCCATAAAATGGACGGCTTCGGGTGAATGAGGTATATGATATTCTGCAGTGTGGGTTTTCAGTATTGAATTTCACATAGAGATTTTTCATCGTGTCTGTAAGGTATCTTCTCTGTCTTTTGTCCTTGTGGCAAGTTACAGTTTCTCTCTTTCCAGCTGTTGGGGAGCTGATGTCATCTCTCAAAAAGAAATTTCGTGCCACTGCAAGTGATTTGCCAGGAATTTTTCTGGTTTTTCTTGAACTTAGTATTTTACCATCTTCCATCGCAGCTTTCCTTTGCCGTTCCGTAAGTGCCAGGTTCGTCTGAGCTTTGAGAAGCAGTCTATATTTTCTCAAGATTGGTCCAACAACAACATTTCGAACAACGCTCTTCTCATTTCGTTTTTTGGCATTGACCTTCAGCTTCTTTTTCAGTTCAGCACTGAGAGCATAAGAAAAAACTAGTTCCTTTCTGATGTCAGCAGCATTTCCACGTGCCAGTAGTTTGTTGGCTTTAGTACCTGGGGAAGCTTCTACTGATGCTGGAATTAATTCCTGTTGATTTGGGCATGTCTTCTGCAGACGCATGACTTTTCTTTCCAGTGACCTGATTTTGTTATTTTGTTTAGATATGGTTTCTTTATATTTCTGGATAGTTCTGTAACATTTATGATCTATTCTCTTCACAATTTTTCTCCCTTGTTTTTTTTGTCGTGAATGCTGAGGTTGCTCATCAGAAGGACTACTTGGTGGTGTAGCCAACTCTTGAATCTTCATTTGCCTTACTTTCTGCTCGCTCCTTTGTCTTCTTTTGTCCTTTTTCCACTTCCTTCTCATTCTGTTCTGTTCTGTTTCTGGTAGTCTTCTGATATCAAAAATCTTTCCAGCAGCTTTTCTCTTTCCATAACGGTCCCTTTCCTTTTGCAGATAGGCTTGGTATCTCTCTGGGTCTGCCCGCATTTTCTCCCGGCTACTCTGCATGGCTTTGGCATTTGACCTTTTGTCATATATATATATATATATATTCTCTGTTATTTATATTTGAAAATATGTATACATATATGTTATAAATGCATATGAATATTGTTTTTATTATGCCTGGCAAATATAGGCCGGTACACTCATGTATATGCATGCGGTAATGTATGTATATATCTAATCCATATTTTGGTAGAAATTGGACCTACAGCACATACATGTCGTCATATATTGCAAAATTTTTCCTAAAAAAAAATCTAAAAGGAGTTCCTTAAAAATTGTTGAGGAAATAACTGATGAAATTGTGTCATTAATAGTGCTGTCTTTTCTGTAAACTATGGTCTTTACCGTTATTATACTTGTATTAACGGTAAAGACAATTTTTCATAACGGTAAAGACATGACCTTGCACATTGCAGCCCATGCAGGTAATTTCAATCCATGATTTGGCCCTGTAAATATTGGGAAAAACGCAACTAATTGGCCTCTACACAGTTTCATATATTAGCCAGTATTGTCTTGAGACAATATTCCACACGGTAAAGACAATCAATTCGTGCGACACATGGCTTGTACTTACACGTTTGAATGTTTTCTGCTATGCAGACAAATGTCTGAAAACATCAGTGCCCATCATGGCTGCCAACATCCTGGTTCTTCTTTACTACACTGCCCTCTTGAGGTTAGGAATAATATACAGACAGTGGCTCCACCTCTAGTTTATCACATAACGGTAAAGACAGGCGCTGTAAAAATATTTTGGACATTTTTTGAAATCTCTGCCAAGAAGTGAATAAGGACATAGCTGGTTTACAAACTTTGTTATTTTTTAATATATACTATTATTCAATTAAACATAGACAAGGTTATGCATTTACTCACATGTCATATGAAATTCAAGCCACATTAGATTCATATGTCCATTTCGGACATAGAACGGAAAAGACAAATAGCGATGATTAATCCATTTTTATTTGGTATAAGAGGCAAAATAGTGTGCAAAACAATTATCCCCAGGTTTGTAAGATGAGAAGTATTCATTTACGTCGTTTAAAATTATTATACAACTATTTTTTTTAGAGTTACAACATTAACCACGTCTTTACTGTTATTGGGACGTTTATGTGAAAATGGCCCGTATATATTTTAAAGGCTGCTGCTCACCTAATATTAGTCCGATTTTCGTCAAATAAAGACAACTGTAGTATAGTTCATACTGATTCCATACAGGTTTTTGGATCGAAAATAGACCAAATATAAAGCAAGATATTCTATATTATATAATAAACATATAAATCTATCTGTCTCTCTAAACTATCTGTCTACATATCTAAATATCTTAATATCTACATATCTACAAATTATCTATCTAACTATCTACATTAAAGGCCCTCGAAGGTCCTGGGCCTCCACGCGGCGAGGGTGGAAACACTTGGGTTGAAGTCCTGTATCCCCAGTGGCTAAAACAGGACAGTGCGCATTGCAAAAGCTGCTCCAGCTATCCAACGCAGACAATTATTGATTTTTTACATGCCTCTGGTTTCTACTACCAACTATAGATAATCAATCTTCCCTAGAGAGCCTCTACATAGCCCACTCAGGTGCTGATGAGGCGTTAAACAATAACACTAACTAACTAATCTACATTAAAGAACCGCGATTAATGTTGGGGGCATTTTTGACAAGAATATTCTTGTTTTTGCCTAGTATACCTTATTAATTTTCCTCACCTTGTCTATTATATACTGCCATGCTGCAGGAAACACAAGGGTGCTAGACTGATGCTTTTCTCTTTGGCATTTTCGAAGGGAAGTCAACACTCGAATGGTGTAGTCAATAGTTTTATATACAATGTTTAGATGAGCTTTATTGCAATTCATTTCTACTCATTCTGCCAACTGGCCAATGGGAAGGACTTTTCCTTGGGTTTTGTAAAAGTCAATTAACCTATATATGTAATAGCAATCTGCCATGACCGTTATGTCAATTGCTATAAGCATTTTAAATGATACAAAGAATGGGGTAAATCATGCTTTTTCATCATTGATCACAAGCATGAATTGAAATTCTGAATTGACCGTTATATCAATTGCTATTAGCATTTTGAATGATACAAAGAATGGGGTAAATCATGCTTTATCATCATTGATCACAAGCATTAATTAAAATTCTGAATTTCAACTGATTCCTGTTTATTATGCATATTAAAGAGGGAGATTGTCTATAATTTGTTTTGATCATGGATGGAACATGCAATATCAATTTTAATTCCAATTGGATTATTTTCAGAAACAACAACAAGAACGATATATTAATAATTTATATAAAATAAAATAAAGACAAATATCTTGTTTAATATTTGGTCTATTTTCGATCCAAAAATACGTATGGAATCAATATGAACTATACTACAATCCAGTCTTTATTTGATGAAAATCAGACTAATATTAGGGGAGCAGCAGCCTTTTAAAGAAGCCCTTCCTGCTTTGGTACAGTCCGTGCGCGGACGTTCGCGGGAGCACCACTGTTTGCCGCCGCCAACCTAGCTGCCTTTTCATACAAATATCTCGTTTAATATTTGGTCTATTTTCGATTCAAAAATACGTATAGAATCAGTATGATTTATACTACAATTCAGTCTTTAAATTATATACAACCCCCCCTCCACTCGCTGAGTTCTACGGGTGACTCGCCAACTTTCCCATCGTTATATTTTAAAATTAGACCAGGCGACGTACATGTCGAGTTAAACTCGTAGAAGCCATCGAGTTACTCGTAGAACCCGTCGAGTAACCCCTGGAAGCCGTCGAGTCTCTCCTGGAATTTGTCCTCTAATTGGCCGTAACCCGCCGAGTCACCTGTAGAACCCGCCGTGTCACCCGTAGAACCCGCTGAGTCACCCGTAGAACTCGTCGAGTCATCCGTAGAACCCTTTTTGCCACCAGAATCCGTTGCCAAACCGGCGAAAAAAGCTGTTGCATTACCATTACGTAATACTACGGGTTCACTAAGGGAAAACCGTCTATGTGTGACAGGGGCTTAACACTCATAATAAACAATTTGACCAGCGGTTTTGCCAATATATTTTTACATGATATAAATGATTTTATAAGAATGTCACAATAACCAATGGAATTTTAACTTTCAATCTATTGATTTCTTTAATCACCTCCTTTTCAGTAAATGATGTCACAAATATAGAATGTTAGCTTCAGGCAAGTAGTTTGAGAAAGGTAATTTAACTGACAGTATTTTGCCGATACTGCGGAAATATTCATTAAATTCATTTGCCATTTTGGTTTCGTCCTGAATTATCTCATTGTTTACAACTATCTTGTTAATATGTACACCATGTTTTGGTCTGAAGGTATCCCATAGTTTCTTTATAGAGCCACTGGTGGTTCCTTTAATTTCTCTGATATATTTACTTTCAGCTTATTGACAAACTATCTTCAATAAATTTCCGTACATTTTCATTTATTTTCTTCCATTTTTTATCCTTAGCTCTGTATGTTCTCACAAATGGCCTGTCTTTCTTTATAATCGTTTTGTGTATTTCATAGATGATGAAATTTGCAAAGTGATCAAATTGATGAGTAGTATCTGTCTATAAGCTTCCTGAGGTAATTTTTTCTTCTAAACATTCAATGGTCCAGTGTAAAAATATGTTGTTGATAAGTGTAACTGAATAGTTGGTGATTCAAGTGGGTCAAATTATATATATATATAGCTTGTTTTCTTTGTTAATGACATAGTGTGCGTTTTCAAATTCATTATTGAAGATGCTTGCATTTCCACCTGGATGCCTGTATGTCACTCCAAAGATCACTGGCTTCTTCATTGTTTCTAATTGACATTCAATCCATAGATTCTCTGTCTGGTACTTCAGACATTCTTGATTCGTTTACGAAAGCTATAAGTCCTGTCTCTGATTTATGATTTTGACATTGTTTCTTATCAATATGTTGACTCCTCCAGCTTTTGATTGGCTCATGTCTGAGTAGAAATAGTAGTTTTGGAAATATTTAGCATTTTGATTGACATTGACTTTGCCAGTTTCTGTGAGTTAAATAAAATCGAACTGTATGACAAGGTTTTGTAGACATGTCTGTAGTTCAATTCTGTTTGCATTGATGGATCTGATGTTTATATGGAATGCATTCATTTTCAGATTTTGGTGTTTGATGTTATTGAAGGAATGTGTTGTAAATGTCTTCATTGATATATTCCTGGAATTTGGTAATCAGACCTTGATAGTTATTATTGTTTAACAAGTTTAGGCATGAAAGCTCAGCATTATTGATGTTACAAAATGGTAGATGTTCTAAATTGATTATATTATTGGCAGTCATCATGCTGGAATGAGCGGTCTGTTGTCTCAATTTTCTTGTTTTTGCTTTTTCCTTTGTTGGCTTCATTGAGTTGATTTATAATGGAGAATATACTTAATGATGATGACTTACAATTGCTTTCTCCTATCTGCTTAAAACATGGACATGTATTTTAAATGGAGTGAGATGACTGAAGAATGGACAGAGCTGTGAATACTGATTACTGTGAAACTCTCATTGAGCCTCTACATAGCCCACTCAGGTGCTGATGAGGCGTTAAACAATAACACACACACTCACACACTGTGAAATTCTCAGCAGGAAACATTACCCGTCACAGTGACCAAAGAGTTAAACTATAAGAAGCAAGACATGAAAACAGGATATAGTTTGCAAATAAGTATTTTATATCCATACATGTACCATAGCCTGATGTTAATGACCTGACAGGTTAAAACGTCGTTAACTTCACTTATCCTATACTCTAGCAAATTCATTACCTGGATGAATTGTGACCTTGTGGAAGATGCAATAATTGACAATGCAAATTTAAAACCAATCTGTGCAGCTGGAGACATTGCATTAGGAAAGTCTGTTATAATGAAGTCATTGTCCAAGAACATAATCTGTGTGATGTTCACTTTCTTCTACACCTAGTATTATACTGTACACTTGCTAACCATACATATATAATATATCCATACCATAGTCAGGGTTACAACATTATTGACTTAAACTACCCTATACCCCTTTGTGAGGTTATGTAGAATAGAATTGAATTAAACAAAAGGATTCTACTAGAAGTGTAATGCTCGCATCAGAGTAAGAAAATAAAAATATGAATATATATTATTTGGATTAATAAGTATTGAAGAAATCAATATTAATACAACAAACTGGCAACAAGAATTCAATATTTCCAACCGCTAGGTCCCGGGTTCGATTCCCGGGCGAGCCTAAGTTGGATGGCTGTTTCATCCTTCGTCTCATTGCCATGGTCTCTACCTGTCCTAATTAGCCCAACTCGTGCAGAAATACAGGACGTAAAGCCCAACTCACACACACACACACACACACACACACACACACACACACACACCCTCCTTAAGGTGCTCGTCCTGAGCTCTCTCTGAAATAATCACTAAAACTGCATTACATCTTTAAACTTTTATTTAGCATCTTTGTGTACATAGCTGAAATATAATATATCAATTCCATCTAGACACCTTTCGGGGAACTCTATCAGCCTCGGACAACCTCCTCCTGAGCTCCTGGTACTCGGGGTCAAACTGGACCATGCGACGGCGCACTATCCCCTCAACCTGGCGCAGGTCATCCCCCAAGGCTTGGAGGTCCTGGAGGGCACGGGCCAAGCCCTATGGGGTCTCCGGGATTCGGGTCATAAGGGATAAGTTGAGCCAGGCCGAGGGGATGAGTGGCTCCTCTTCCCACAAAACCTCCTCGTCTGTGTGCTGCTTGACACTTCTTTTTTCCTAACTCCAGGAAGTTGTGGTCTGGTGGGCCTCTGGGAAGTGAACGGCTCCACGGACGTCACCACGTCTGACTCGGGCAGAGCTGAAGAGTCAGGGCGGTTAACGTCCATGGTGGCGTTCACTTCACCATCATTGGACGATGAACTTGATGATGATGATGATGCTGATGACAAATCCCTGGTTTGAGGTTGCGCTCTAGCTACTGGCGTATTTATTATAACTTCCTTGGAGTTGCCTGTCAGAGCTGGTGGACCCCCCTCCTCGTCCTCGCTGTCCACTAGCTCTATTTCCTCCAGGATCCATTGCCCCGGGTCCTGGTACTCCATGTTTTCAGATAGCACCACCTTCGTTGCTGTCATGAGCTTGTAATAAGCCATAGCCCTCAACCCTTTAGTATGACTTCTTGTTAGGTAGGCCGCCAGGTCCTCGCGACGTTTAAATGGAGGATGGGCACTGCGCTGGGCGCAAAAGAATTGGTGATAAAACCTCTTGTGCCTTGCACGCCAATGACGTTTTAACGATGTGAAATTAACAAACTTAACAGATTTGTTTGGACAACCCGGGCATACCATGCCCTCTCTAAAAACAACTTGCTTCCTTTCCCCCTCCTCCGGGTGTAAAGTCAGTTCAACCACGTCCATTTTTACTCATGTAAGCACAACGAGAGAATAAGCTTGAACCAAGTAATAGCTGAAAGCATTAGCACAACAGAAAAGCAGAAAATCTGAAAACATGCAGCTACAAAGCAGGAGCTAAAAGGTGGAACAGCTAGAAGCATTAATCTACAAAGTAAAGCTAAAGCTAAAGCTGAAAGTAGATTATCTAAAAGCGAAAACCTGCAAAGCTAAATCTGAAAGTTGAATGGCTAAAAACATGTATCTGAAAGTTTAACAAGTGCTGAAGATACCGTTTCCACCAAGGAAAATCTGAAAGTAAAAAAACTGAAACTACGAGGTTTTCTGATACCAGGAGAGAGTATCCCTTCCTTGGTATGCTAGTAACCGATCGACATGTACTATTCGATGTGGACCAGCGGCGGATTTTGTGATCCGATATGTAACATCGTCAACGATGCGAGTAACAACCCAGCCTTTTTTCCACGGGGCAGTACCCGGGTTCGATTCCCGGTCGAGCCTAAGTTGGATGGCTGTTTCATCCTTCATCTCATTGCCATGGTCTCTGCCTGTCCTATTTAGCCCAGCAGGTGCAGAAATACAGGACGTAAAGCCCTAATCACCCACCCACGGGGCAGTAAGTTTTGGAGTTCTTCCTGGTTTAACTGTCCGATCGTGGAGCCAAACTGACTGGCCCAAAACGAGGCGTGACTTAACTGTTCCTTGGTCATACCGTTTCTTCCTGATCTCCAGCGCAACTTTCAAATGTTTCTTGGCTATAGAATATGCCTTTGAAAAATCCGCCTGCAAAGTGGAAACATATTCATCACACGAGTTGTGATTCAACGGTGCACTAGGGCAACCAGACACCAGATGCCAAGGCATTCTGTTTTCTCTTCCAAATATCATCATATTAGGAGTTATCCCAGTTGAATCATGACGAGCACATCTATAAGCAGCTGTAATGAAAGGTAAATGTTGGTCCCACTTCTCTTCGTCATTGGTATAGATGGAAATCATAGCAGTAAGAGTCCTCATGAAACGTTCAGCTTGGCTATTTGCCTTAGGTCTCCATGCTGTAGTACAGGTTTTCTGAATTCCTAACAACTTGCACGCTTCCCATAACAGGCGAGATTCAAACTGAGTCCCTTGATCACTGTGGAGTATACTCATAACTCCATACCTACAAATCCAATTTTCAACCAAGGTTTTTGCCACAGTTCTTGCCTCTATATTCTTCAACGGGAATGCTTCCGTGAACTTGGTGAAGGAATCTGAGACAACTAGAACATACTTGTTTCCCCAAGAGGATCTTGGAAATGGGCCTAATATATCCGTGCAGACATGCTTCATCGGTCCACAGACCAAATACGGCTTCATGGGTGCTCGATGATGTTTGTTGCGAGGTTTACGTGCCATGCAGGCATCGCATCTACGACAGTACAATACCCGGGGATTATAGGGGCGTATCTGCAAAATTTAAGTATACAGGTGCTGTAAATGTTAAATAGAAAATTGACTCACCAACATTCAAATTAAACATTCATAAATTACACTACAATAATTATAATTGTTTTGATAGCAGGAAAGAAGGTTAACCTAACCAGCAAGAAAAAAAAACTTCATTTCATGACCTTCTTGAGCTGGTATCAACTGCATGTCACTATCATGATCACTCTTTAACTTAAGAAGGCGAAAGTTTAGCTTAATCTTTCACACATAAATTTTTGTAAAAGGGATGATATACGGTTGGTATAAGATTTTTTGACACCAGCTTCAAAAGGTCCTTTTTCTTCGCCTGACTGATTCCAACAGATCTCTTCACAGGTTTGACTCCCAATGTGGGATTTGTGCCACGGAGTTTGTGGAGCAAATTCATTTTTTTGTAGTAATTCGGACTATGGTAATATTTAAAGTACACCATGAATTTTTCTTGTTTGGTCACATAAAATTCATTGACTTGCATCCACCTAACTTTGTCCCCATCAGTATCAGTGTCAAAATCTTTTAGCTGTTTTGAGGTCTCAGAAAAGTTTTGGAAAAGAGAGTGATCCATCGGAACCACTTTGTAAGGGGTTTTTCTTTGTCTAGCCCCCTCGATCAAGGTTATATACTGGTCTGGTGTGTATATTTCTTTCCCTTTCTTTGCTCTTTCTATTGTCGCATTAACTGAGTCATTCTCATTTTGGGAATGCCCTGACTCGAAAAATCGGTGTTTTATGTGATCTATGTTTAGGGTTGACAAGCAAAAAACAATCATTGTGAGGAAGTAGCGGTTTCTATTTTGACCCGAGCATTTGTCCGAAAAAAAGTTCAAACTGTTTCTTTCCTTGTTGCACTTTTTCCTTTATGAAGTAATACATGCAGCTACCAATATCTATTGCCCCTCTACCACCTGTGGTCTCATTCCAAAAATAACAGGTGACGGAATCATCTGACATGTCAAACGCAGTCAAATTATAACATGACAATTTTCGAGAATAGTAAAATGATGAAATACTGGCATGCGGGATTTCCAGGACCTGTTCAAGGTCAAAACAAGCAGCACAGGCCACTTGGGACTTCTTGGCATTTTCTTTGACTTCAGTTTTAATTTGCCTTATTTTCTTGTTTTCAATATGCAATTCATATTTTCCTGATTGTTCTTCTTTTTCACTTTCTGATAAGTTATTGTAATATGTGCAAAAGTCACATAAGTCTTTAAGAGGCGTTTGGAACTCGTAATTAAATTCTAAATTGAAAACATCACGGTATACCTTTTCGGACAGAGGTCGGTAGTCAGCTCCAAAGAATTTTGAGCATTCAGCAAGGTAAAGAGAGTAAATTTTGCTCAAAGAAAGCCCTGGTGACAAATACATCTTTTGACTTCTTGCACGACAGTAGTGTGATTCTAATGTTGGGAAGGCTTGAATGTGATCCCTCAAGAAATCCTTTTTTACTGGATCACTGTTTGAGACATGTTTTCCTCTGTTGTCATGCCTGACAATACCACTTTCACTCATTCCAACTGAGTTTCTTACAAACTTTTCAGAAACCCCAAGTGTGCCAAGAAAGAACTTTTTGCACACCTCCTTGTTATTCAGAAAGTACTTGTTTTCCGTCGTCTACTTTCACCTTTTGTGGTATTTCGTTTGCAGTCTGTGTGTACAATGCTCTTAGCAACAAATTGTCTTTGTAGATGAAGATCCCCTATTTCCCAGTAGGCCTGGAAAATTTCAAGCTTCTCTTCATCTGATATTTTATGTTTACATTTGCGTTTGCATAAAATATGACACACGTCTTTTGGTTGTCTTTCTGTCCTAATTGTACCTTTGTTGTCGATGTATTTCCTACATTCATTCCTGTTCTTTTTTCTCACCGATTGCTTCCAAATGGCAGGTTGTCTTTTTCTCTTTCTTGTCCTTGGTTTACACCCTTGATCATTGTCATTTTTTGTGCTGTTGTGATCAGTTGTCAAGTTTTCAACTACTCTGTTAGCAGCTTTGTCAGTTGCCTTGACGCCCTCATTTACTCTTGCGGTTCTGTCCTTGTTTGACATACATGCTTCTTGTTAGATCAAGCTATGTTCAGTATGGCGCTGATTTACAATATTGCCATCCTGGGACTGAGAGTTCTGCAAATACATTCCACCGATAATAATTTACAATATTTAAGAGCATTGCTACTGTTTTATTACTACTGAAAATGTGTATTTTTATGGCCAAATGGTTGCGGGAGCCTAGCTCAGTGGTAGCGCTCTGGGCTTCCAACCGCTGGGTCCCGGGTTCGATTCCCGGTCGAGCTTAAGTGGGATGGCTGTTTCATCCTTCGTCTCATTGCCATGGTCCCTGCCTGTCCTAATTAGCCCAACTGGTGCAAAAATACAGAACGTAAAGCCCTAATCAAACACACACACACATACACACACTTCTTTTCAGTTTCGCATGCCTTTTTCAATGACCGCAGAGCTCCAGTGTAAGACACAAGGAACTCAGATTTGCTGAAAGATTTTGAAGCAAATACCCCATATCCTAAAAACAGACCAAAGATTAGCATGTTAGATATTTGTTACATTATTCACTGATTACAATGTAGATATATAGTAAAAAATATGAAGGTCATGAGCAACATTGGAACATGTCATTCCAGACATAGAAAATACATTTCGGAGAACTTCTTAAAGTATTTTTACAGCTGCAGGGTGATTTGAAATGGCTAGTTACAATATGAACCATTGACAAGTTGCTTATACTCTGTTTATATCCAGTGGTCGAAATGTTGTAATTGTCTTCAGGGCCCGGTTTCAGTTTATATGATAGGTAAAACATTGCACTATCTCGCCATTTACAGTGAGGGTCATTGTACAGACAAATTGTAGGCACAGCACAGCTTTTTCGGCGGCAAGCGTAACATCGCAAATCTTTCCTTTTTTGTGGATTTTCATTCCCTGATTAGTTGAGGCATGCCCCGTGAAAGTTGTCCCAAACTTTAATGAAACCCAATAGGAGCATCCCCCATAGGGGACAGCAATCGTGAAACTGAGGGACATTTGGCAACAGATGATTTTGCCATCACAGTTCCTTAACTGTTAAGGTATTTCAATTATGATTAGTGTGGGGTTTAAACATTCTAAAATGCATCTACAAAGTGCTAATTCCTATAATCTACACTATGATAGCGTAATTTGTAATTGAAAAAAATGAAGTAGGGTAAAGGTTCTTCATGAGTGCAATGTGTGACTTGTGAATGTAAGAGTTATGATCAATGAGATGTGAGGTTGTTGTAACAACCATAATACGACCCTTATTTCTTTGTAAGGGTGATACCTAGAATTCTACAGTATTGTAAATTCTTGGTATTTATCCACCTTCCAATATAACTGCCATAAACTAGCACTGTGAGGTGTGCAGTATGGCCTTGGAGTACGACAACACCTATTTAAGGTAACTTGGTGCTGATGAGGCGTTAAACAATAACACACACACACATTTAAGGTAACTTTAATGGCGTTCTGTCCTGTCGAGAGATGGAGCTACGACCACACCGGTCTTGCTATTGTTTAATGACGTCATCCAACTGTAACGTCATCAAATGCACTGATTGACCTTTTGTTGATGACGTCATTGAACAATAGCCATTGTAACAGCCAGCACTTTTGGCTCTTTGTGTTTTTTGCTGCTGTTGTTCCATTAGTCTTGCGATCCTTAATGCCTGATGTTCACAATGCCTGTTGCAACCTTCTATACCTCAATTACCTAGGCATTGCTTTGTTACTTTCATAAAATATATTGGGGCAACTTGAAACATCTGGCGAAATGTAAACAAAAGACTGGACACCCGCACCAATCAAACAGAACAATACAAGGTCATGGACTGTAAGCATAATTAGTAATTGAATTGTATCCATGTAACAATTGAAAATACTTCTCAATTTTGTCAGTGCGAAGTGACAACACTCATTTTGAATAATTCTAAGTGAAACTTGAATTGAAATTACTGTGTAACTATGAAAGAACTGCTGTGTCCATTGACCCCGCTGTTGAACAAAAGGCCTTTCTTATTGTGGCTTTGACAGCAAAATTCAATCAGACTTTCAATTAACGTTTGTGCTAACACCAGAAAATTGGTTGATCCACAAAATCAAACTTGTAAAGAAACAGCAAAAAATGGCAAATGAGAATGGAAATGGAAAAATGATTGAGAATGTGTGCATGCTCAGTAAACAGCTGTGTTGATATAGCTGTACGAAATTGCTTACAAATCAGCTTACACGGTAATTGTCTTGTTTAAGTCTTTGTTACATTTGAGAGAGATGGATGCTCATCTTGTGAGAGCCACATCCCCTGTGTAGAGTTTTGAGATACAAAAACTTGTAACATGCCATTTGTAATCCTGGCCTTTGATACTGTGTAGTCACCAGCATTACGTGATGTCCGATTCCGCAATGCTTGTATTTGTTTGTCAGGAAGGGTGTAATCTGCGGCCAAATTGTGATTGTTAGTAGCGAACTTTATGAATTGAGTTACTGGGCGTGGATTGTCATCTTGTATAACCAGGCATTTGTGGGGTGGGTCTTGCATGACGTTGCCTGTTTCATCAACAATTGGAGACACTTGGTCTGTTGTGACATGTTCATTTCTAAGACTGAAATTAATAGAATATTTGTTCATGTCTAATAATCACACACTGTGGATCCTAAAATGGCCTCCTTGTGCAGATGCCAATGACAAACTTTGACAGTGAAACCATGGTCCCTTATTTTTAAGTTTTGCGAATAACAATTAAAAACGAAGTTTTGCCACTCAGCTGGTGAGATAATATAGTACCGCAAATATATATGTTTCATTTTTCAATATATGCTGTACTTTAGGAGAAATTTGTGTTGTTTTGTGGTCCATCTATTTATGATAAATTAATACTACAAAATATGCATGGAGTGGTTTTATGGAGACCAATGCATAGAATTCATCGGAGAAAAAAGAAAAGAAAAATATAATGTAATCCTCTATTGTTTCATCAAGAGCAATAAATTAGTCATTGTAGAGCACAAAAAAACCAGGTGAATACCCAAGTTATGTTATGGAATATTAAGTGGACCAGGTTTTGGTCTACTTAATCCGATGGTCTCCCTAACCCAGCATTTTACAGTATATAAGGTCCACCTAATATACACACACACACATATATATAGCAAAGAAAAAGTAAAGAGTCTGAATCTGAGTCATAAACCTCCATCCACATTTGCGTTCACAACATACTTATATACATTTTTTAACGAGAGTTTATCTCAGTATCCTCATGAGATATGGGCTATTTCATGTTAATCAGGAGACATAATTACATTTCCTTGTTTTGCATAGTTCAAGTCAACAATGACACCCATGCATTGTTATATTATAAAATAAGAACCATATATTGAAATTCTGTAAATACACATTATTGGTGCACATACAGAATTAATATTATTTTAGACATATTAATCAATAAGTCCGTCTTTACTTCTTCATGGGGAGCAAGATGGTGCAACTGCAGTAGGAAGCAGAATTATTCAACCCCCTGGAATTTTGAATGAAAATATGTCCACTATAATGCTGCACAGGACAAAAATGACACATGCCATCATCATTATTTTAGGGTAGGGTTGTGATATAGTTAATATTTTTTTCATTGTACAAGGTGTTCAGCAGATTTTCTTTGAATTTCCTGAAATTCATCCTGGCAAACATTTTAGCCAGAAACCATGAAATAGCATCTGGTTGGTGAAAATGTTGAGGGACTTAAGTAGTGACATAACAAAAGTGAAAGTTTCCAAACATACACTTAAATATTACTATCTATTCAGTGAAGGCAAAAAAATGGCCCATTTTCATAAAATCTTATTCTGTGTTATAGTCGCATGAATTGTAGAAGTGCCAATGATATTGCAATATTTTCATCATATTACCTCGACTAGAAAAGATTGTCTGGATGAAAATAAAGCTGGATTCAACAATAGCAATGGCCCCACAGACTATAGCAGCCCAGTACCCCAAAGATGGCAGGTGTTGGGAGTTCATATGTGCACAGGTTATGTAACATTACATACATGTTGCAAACCAGCAGTAGAATTATCAAAACATGACACATTATCACGTCCTCAAAAAATGATATGAAAATTAAACTTACATTGCAGAATTAAACAATATTATTAACCCAGATAACATGTTAGAGCAACTGATAACCAACTCAGCATTGGCTGATGGTGTTGAAACGATGTGGTCTTAATTTTGAGTGTTATCTGAAATTAAATGATAAACACGAAATAGAATGAGGAATAAATCAAGAGAATAATAAAAAATAATAAAAAATAACATAAAGAACTGCAATAACTATTGCAACAACCATAAAATATTAACCGATTAACATGCCATACATTAAGATTACCATGTCAACATTTACTATTATCTCTTTGACAATTATAATAAGCTCTGTGACAAGTATGGTAGATAACAGGCTCTGTGACAAGTTATGCATGCATGGTAGATAACAGGTCATGTTACTTCAGAGAACATTTCCTGAAAAGTATTGTTTGTGAAAGTTCAGTACCATATGGCAGATATAAACTCGTTCGTGATGGATTCCTTCTACTCGATATATTTACTATTACTGATATGTGAGTATTTTGAGTATTATTAATGGTTATAAATAATTAATTCCGTTACAGCAGAAGTTATTAACTCCAGAGAACATCGTGTGAATTAACAAATATGAACTCAATAACTAAAACAAGTCACTAAATAAGTGTCTAGAACATTATTTAGCATCCTGACCAAGCCAAGAAGAATATTTTCAATAATGTATTAGTCATAACTACTGTTAGTCCGGCGGCTTAGCTCAAATACCCAAAAGAATTGTAAAAAATTTGAAAAAAGCATGAAAATTGGCACAAATGTAAAGATATAGGGCCACCCAGAAAAGCTCATATGACGGCCTAAGTCCAAGATGGCGTCCAAGATTGTCATTCAGGTAAATTTTGTCATAATCATCGACATACTAGAGTGATTTAATGATTCATTCTTAGATTAATGGGGTTAGGCTTTTAAAATAGTTGTATGTCAAGTGTTTTGATGCAAGATATATTGCACAAAATGCAAGATGGCACCCAAAATGGCCACCGTATGGGTAATATTTAAGCATTTTGCTGCAACCCAGCTTTTCTAGGTCAGGCAATTGTTGGCTTGCACTGGACTATGATTTCTTTCACTGTAGTTAAAATGGCTTCCAATTACGATTGCCACGATAGAAAACAAATATAGTTAGAATGATTCTATTTTTATTATATATGAAATCGTTCTATGATCTTGCAGTTCTAACCCAGGCATTATCACTTGTGTCATCTGTCTGTCTATTCTGTTCCATCTGTAATGTATCACCAACAGCAATTTCCCACTGGGAAAGGTCACTAACCAGCTGGCACACCAATACCTTGACATCGTGAAGATGCAGTAACATGGATATCATGAATTATAAATTCTCCAAATGTACTCATTAGATAATCATTGTAAACCTTAGCCTTTACTGAGGTGATTTAGGAGCACAAACAGAAGTATAGTCTGGTTCCATTTCAACGTTTCCACTGCAGAGGCCTGTCACATATGGGCCGAGGTTCGCCTTGGAGAAATTAATTTTCTCAATATGAAAATATTTTGAACAAGCCTTACATAACGCATGATACCTCTGTTACTGATAGTTATGTGATAATATGAAGATCTGAAATGTTTTCTAATTGACTTGATGTAGCAGTAATAGCTGAATCTGGCGTTCTGCATTAGCGGTTTCTGTATAACCTCTGTGATGGACATTAGAAAAAATTATGTACAATATGACATCAATAGCAATGCATCAGACAGATTATGTAACCCCAGAAAACGTATACCTACCTTGGTCTAGACCCAAAAGTGTTCATCAGTCCCAATCAGTAAAGGAAATATAGAGAGCAGCCGGGATGTTGCTCTTGAAAGGTGCCCGGGCCTAGGTCCTTCGGAGGAGCAGGCGAGGGTCTTACCACTAGACCACCCAGCTGCATATATAAAGAGACTGGTGTAATTACGGTGCCAGTGGTAGTGTGCTGGGCTTCCATACACTGAGTCCGGGTTTGATTCCTGGTTGAGTCAAAGTGGATGGCTGTTGCATCCATCATCTCATTGCCATGGTCCCTGTCTGTCCTAATAAGGCCAACAGGTGCAGAAATACAGGATGTAAAGCCCTGATCCACCCATTCACTACTTGTGATGTGCCAGTGTTAGACAAGGGTTGACAGGTAAATGGAAAATGACCTATCTCCACAATTCAAACAAATTTTAATCAACCAGTATTCCTGCTCTACCATGTGCCCTTGAAGGTCCTGGGCCTCCACGCGGCGAGGGTGGAAACATTTGGGGTGAAGTCCTCTATCCCCAGTGGCTAAAACAGGACAGTGCGCATTGCACAAGCTGCTCCAGCTATCCAACGCAGACAATTATAGATTTTTTACATGCTTCTGGTTTCTACTACCAACTATAGATAATCAATCTTACCCTAGAGAGCCTCTACATAGCCCACTCAGGTGCTGATGAGGCGTTAAACAATAACACTAACTAACTGCTCTCCCATGTGTTGAAATGGCACCAGACTACTTCTGCTGGTAATCCTTAATCATCCAGGCAAATTCCAGTTCTCAAGATAAAAAACTAAAGCCAAGCCCAGCTCTTATGATGAAAACTGTAGTGCAGATCAGAATCCAACCAGGGTTCCTACATGTGATAAGGAATTATGCATACTCATATTAAACAGAAATTTAACTTACTTGTGCAGCATGGTTGAGTTTACATTTGATACCGCAGCTAATACAATCTCCAGATCTCCTATAAAAGAGTTAAACTTAATATCAAGGGTCTCACAAATAGTTTTATTAATTTGTGATACACTTTATGCGATAAGTTAGTAGTCTTTTGTCCTATTTTGAAAAATTTTAAGTTTGCCAAATAGCATTTTTTTCACCATATATAAGATAATGATAAATCTTTCAGACTCATTTTAGTCTCTTTTGGGCATGATCGTCTTGATTCATGATACATCTTACACCACAAATCACTTTTCATCTGATTTTCAAACTTTAAAGATACTCAGATACCTAAAAGCATTCTTGACCAGGTTGTAAGATTATAATTAATCATACTGACAAATTGTAGTCTCAGGGAAGCATTTTCTGTTACATGCCATTATGAAACACATTACTCTGATTTGTCGTTTTTGCCATCCAAGCAGGCTCAGGCTTATTTTTATCGACATATTTACCTTCAACCAAACATGGACAGTTCAGTAAGAAGCACTAAATGTAGAAAGAGCTGGGTGAAGGGAGAGCTAGGAATAGCAAGACTGCATCGCACAAACCACTCTGTTGGTCACTGGGGTTCGACGTCTTTACCCACAGTGTTACCACTCTTGCCATGAGGAAGCCCATGAGTTTCAAAGTTAAATCTCTTGCCACGAGGAGGCCCATGAGTTTCAAGGTTCCATCCAAGCAGCTTCTGTTAGCCATCCAAGCAGCTTTTTGTTGTCCTGTATTACCTATTTATGGAACTGCTATTTTAGGGATTACTTATGGATTTAGATCCTGATACAAAAACATCATTAAATATAACGTACGCTGTACCCAGTTTATCTCAAAATTTAAAATGCATGCGCATGTAAACCAAATTTTTTTTTAGACCACTCTTCCATAGAAGGACACCACAACTTTTTGATAGAATAATTTGATCTTTAGAAATGTGAGTCAGAATTTTTTAATTGTTTTGGCGATATTCGGTTCCAAATGGGATTTTCCTTATACCACAAATAAAAAAAAGTATACATTTAGTCTTTTACCAACTACAGTGAGCTATATCTCTATTTAAAAACACTGCATTATTAGTCTATGAGCAGTCGCACAGAAAAAGCTCAAACCTGGAACAAATTAGTAACAAGCTGAAAATTTCAGGAAATGTTTAGAATATTTTCTAGAATAACATACCAGGAGTCCCTGAAAATCTTCATTGTGGCAAAGTGGGAGTTCAAGATGTTGTCCAAAATGGCTATTGTTTTCATTTTTCATTATATCTCAGGCTTGAGACATGATAGAAATTCAAATAAAGTGTCAAAATATATGTTTTCAGGCACAAGGAAATCAACTGAATCATTTACTTCCCGATTAAATCAAAACGTAACATGATATGAAACTATGGGAGCTATTTTGTGAGTTTTATGTAGTTTGTAATCTACAGTTACCATAATCTTATTGTTTTACACTCCGGGAAGCAGCAAAATAAGTGAAATTATGATCACTTATCAGAAAATAACTTAATTTATCTAACCACGTTATCTTTCCAAATATGGAGAGGTTTTTTAGATTGAAAATGTGACGTGTATGGACTAAAATATTTTTAATTCAGATAAAACAACATTCCATATGACTATGAGTTGTCTCAATTCAGTTTATATTTTTAAGATGTACATTTACAAATGCCAAACAACATTAGTTAAATATTTACATATATGCTATTGTCAATTGGAATGAAGTGTTTAATTTTAGCTGCAAGCTATACTAGCCATCCCTTGAATTGGTCATTAAAAACAAGTAAATCCTCCTGAGCAGGTTGTTGGTCAACAACCGCAAACTATTACAAATGTGTAATTACAGAATTAATCTCTCCCGGCGATGTAGGGTCGGAACGACTTGCATGGGAATTCTTGGAATTCAACATTTTTGGTATGTCCTGTTTTCAGACAAGTCCAGGCTTTTTCCCAGCACATATGATCTTGTGGTACTGCCAGCCTGAGTTTGGAGTGCCATTCACCATTGTGGCTGAACTGAACCGGTCATACTGGTGTTCAAACATTTTTGACCGGAGTTGCCACTTTTGTTGATACTTAATCAGCCAACCACGACAATGTTTGGGTTTAATGAACAACAACTTAGAGGAACAGGAAGAAAAAGTTGTCCCTCTACTTTTCTGAGGCAGGCCTCAGGTTGATGGATGAGAGAGAGGGAGAGGGATAGACAGACAGAGACACAGGCAGAGAGACAGACAGCCAATGGGACAGCCGGGGGAAAGTAGACAGACTAATAGAGATCAGTGGCGTAGATAGTAATTAGTGTGCCTATATAGATCGTTGACAAAGGGGCAAATTACCATATTTTTTGCCAATTATTCAGGCATTTTTACATAAATAAGATTCTTCACAATTTTTACATGCAAAGATTATGACAATAAAGTTACAAATTTTAAAACATAAAAACTTTATATTCAAAATTAATGGATGTCATTGTGAAATACAGTAGCAATTTGAGCATTTTCCATATCCCCTCTCCCCTCCCAATGCCGTAAAACATAGCTGAGACATGTCTATGAGACTATCAGAAGCACAATTATGTCATTAATATATCTATCTAGCTATCTGTCTATCTGTTTATCTGTCTATCTATCTGCCTGGGTGTCTGTTTGTCTAGCTGTCACTAGGTCTGTCTGCCCACCTATACTTCCACTGTTCTACAGGAGATAATTATGATAATAGGATAGGATAGGATAGCCTTCTTTGTACAAAACTTTTTGTGAATTACTTTTTTTTAATCCACAGCTAATGCCATGCTCAAAAGCAGTGGTGCATCTGAGCCACACTCACTTACTCAGATTCATATTGATGGGATTAATTACAAATTTTAGCAAGCCAGCTGTCAATCAAAATGACAACTGTGTGTTTTGCAACTAGTACTGGACCATTTGGTCAAAAATGTTTGAAGGCCACTGAGGCAAACCGTCAGGCAACTTCAGTAGGAGACAACATTTTGGTATCATAGACCAGAGTACACTTTGGTTGTAACTTCTATACAACCATAACGATACCTCTACGCATACAGTCAGTCAGCTCAGTTGCCTTGACCATTGCTGCACTCATCCAGGAATGGCAGAATATCAATGATTCTAGTTCGGGATAGCAATATATAAGTGTGACTTATGAGTAATGCTCTATTACAATAATCTTTATGAACTGAAACTTTTCAGGGCAACCTGCAGAACCTTCAAAATTAGCAGTGCTTGTTCCAGTTATTTCATTGCTTGTTATGGCATTTGGAGCAGCTCTGTGTTCAACTTGCTACATCTGGCACAGGAAATTCCACTTCGTTGTGAGCATTGCAAACAGATTTCACGAATGGGATGGTATGTACAAAATCACTGATTCTCATTTTCTATTATGGTTAACAATGTCTGGTATATCTATATCTTGTGTACAATTTACATTGAAACATGGACCTGAAGCATTGCCCCTCATGTGAAAACTTGTGAATTAATTGAAGTCATCCAGCTGATTTTTTTTAATAGTGAACAGTATGACTTAAATATTATTTTTTCAAAAATAACTCATATTTTTTTAAACTGATAATTTGAAACTTTTAGTTACTTTAATTCTATTAAAAGAAAATGCGTAAGGATTAAGCCCCTGTCACACGGGCCGGTTTTGCCGTAGTGAACCCGTAGTATTACGTAATAGTTATGTAACAGCTCTTTCCGCCGGTTTGGCGACAGGTTCTGGCAGCAAAAAGGGGCGAGGCAGCAATGGTAAAGTGCTCAATTTACAATCTCTAGATAGTCCTCACTACAGGAAATAATTGAGGGAATCAGCAGGGGAAAAAAACACAATCAGAGATGACTGTCTGAGGATGATACAAGACAAGACAGTGATGCAATATACAGTTCTGTGTCCTCTAAGGAACTCTGTGGGGGTGCTGTGGTCTAGTGGATAACGTATTGGTCTCTCTCATACAGTTGTGGGTTCAAACCCAGCTACTGCATTACTTCACATCACCCAGGTAGACAAATTGGTACTTTGCTATGACATAGGGCTACTGACCAGTGAAGTTTCGTAATGGCACTAACTCCCAAAGGAATTGTGAAAGGCTCAAGCTTAAACAGGCCTGTTAAGGGTGTAAGTTGTATGGTTTCAATATCATTGTTACGTCTCTTAAATCATGTCACTATAGATGGTAATGCCGAGAAAAATTAACATATCCTACAGGGGGCACTGTTGCATGGATGACGTCACTTATCTGCTACAGTGTCAGTGACCTCTTGTGGTATTTTTTCTCTCCATAAATTTAGCACCACGGAAAGTTTTAATACGAAAGTTCTACTGTAAAACCTCAAACCCAGATTCCTGCACGAAGCAGCCATTCTTCAAAGATTACAAGACTCTCCATTTCTTTGAAAGGAGTAAACAAAGCATTTTTATGCAGCTCCCTGAACAGCTATTCTTAGCTAATCCATTCATCATCGCTGTTCTCAGTTCAGGAATGATCCATGGTGTTACAAAACACCAGACAGCATATTGGCTTGTACAGTATCTCAAGATATGTGTGTACAAAAGAGCCTTAAAAAAAAACTTAGTGTAAAGTTAACATGTAAGCATGATCTCATGAAGTAAATGTTTACTATAATATGAGATGTTCTATATTTGTGAATTCTTTAAATCTGTTTTTCATTCTTTAAATTCTTAAAAAGCTGATGGATCAGATGCGTGTTCGTGTATGAGCTATTCTTAAGTCTTGTACATCGACAAATTGTCAGCAATGCAAACAACTTGTACATACATTGAAAACTTGTAAGAACCCTAGGGATATCAAAAATCATGTTATTGGTCAATTTTAAAAAGTGATATAACACATACAAAAAATTCATGTGACTCATAAGAGAGATGAAAGACCATCTATCAGCTGATTGGTGCTGCGGCATAGTGGTTGAGGTCCTGGGTAAATTATTTCAATGTTGCTGTTTATAACTTGACACCAGGCACTCCTAATGCCCCACATCTCAGTTTGGTTGAATTAGACATTACTCAATGTCTATGCTGGGTTAAGTAAAAGATCTCACCCACGGGGTAAATGTGTAACATGGTGTGGACTTCTAGCCTGATCATCTCATCATTACGTCTGCATGTGGCAACTGGTCAAATAAGCTGACTAAGCTTCAGATGCTTGGCAATCAAACTATGAGACAATGCAATATGATTAAGACAATAAAATCTAAAGGAATCTTAATCAATAGATTCTACAGTGCAACCTGCAACCAAAGACACTCTTACAGCACAACTCATAGACTTGAAAACTAAACCTTAGATAGATAGATAGATAGATAGCCAGATAGCCAGATAGATAGATAGATAGATAGATAAATAGATAGATATGGAAAGTGCAGCCCTCTAAGGCAAGTTCTTGCCGCTATTGAGAATTGATTGATGAGTAGAGAGAGAGGAGGAGTCCACCCATGTTACATATTTACCCCATAGGTGGGATATATTACATGCTTCAGCATAGAGTACAAGGGACAGCCAATTTAGCATCTCGTCTTATCCAAACAACATCCAGCTGGGATGATGCTCATGAAGTGTGCCCGGGCCTGGTATTGAACCCGGCTGCTCCGGAGAAGCAGGTGAGAGTCTTACCACTAGAGTTGTATTTAGAAGTCTATGGATTCTGTTGTCCACAGGAGTTCAAATATGTGTTGCAAAGCTATCTCAGTGAGTAATTAGTCTCAATTTGTATGCATGAGATACTCTGTAGTTGGTGTTTTTAATTTTTGATCCTGTGCCTCTCAGTCTCTTCAACTTTGTACACCTAATTTCTTTAATTTGCAATTTTGGGACAAGATTGGAAAAGAGGACTAACCTATGCTCTCATAAGTAATTGGTCTGTGCAGAATCTCTTCTATGTCAAAAGATTTGCACAGGTTCTCATGTTATCAACATGGACTGCAAAATTAGACTCGGGAAGTCTAGCCAACATGTCGTCTACCAAGAATTTTTCTGACACTACCTCTCATTCTGACAAATCTATTTAGCTTAAGGTGGCATTGGATTCATAGTATCATTCTCATGTTTATATCAAAAGCTGTCTGTGGCTGTGTTTCAATGAATTGGCCAGTGTAATTTATGATAAGTTATGATAAGTTTAATATACTAAAGTCAAAAGTGTCTGAATCATTTTATGTGTGACTGTACAAAGCCAGCCATGCTTATATCAAACTATTTGTGACTGTAAAATTCATCTGGCTTTTTATATTTGCATGTCAGGTTAAAGTGTGTGTGTGTGTGTGATTAGGGCTTTACGTCCTGTATTTCTGCACCAGTTGGGCTAATTAAGACAGGCAGGGAGCATGGCAATGAGACGAAGGAGGAAACAGCCATCCAACTTAGGCTCGACTGGGAATCGAACCCGGGACCCAGCGGTTGAAAGCCCAGAGCGCTACCTCTGAGCTAGGCCCCCGCCCCTACACGTCAGGTTAAAAGATCCCTTTTACATAACATAATATAGTGTATTTTAGGGTCAATATCTTCATATCATAACAATATAGGTTGTACGACTGTCACAGTATCAGTTTCAGTTTGCAGGGTGGTAAAGTATCCATGAGTTTTATATTCTCTGCTTAGTTGATATTTACAGGACAGTTTTGGTAACAATACGATATGTGCACCAGCTATTATAAGTCTTCGTCATAATCAGGTTCACCTGTTTCCTGTCACATGATATACAGTCTGTTCCCAGAATTCTTTGCGTCAACGGAAGTGCTTCATACTCTCAAATAATGTCAAGTTAATTATGCATCTATGGAAGTATAGGAAGTTAACTCTTCCTGTCATTCTGACTTTCTGAGCCACCTATCTTTAGACAGGAAATATAAGAAAGATCAACAGAGGAATCCGAGGAAACTATTGCCGATACTTCATTGAGTCGCACAAAGATTTATAGAGACACTTTCAGATACTGATCTGAGTTATGGCGCAAACTCACACTTCTTGAAGAGAAGTAACTTAGTTGCAGATACAGTCACACTAAATAAATCATTTAGACACTTCTGACTTTCACAAATATATAACTTTCCATTACTTGCAAACTACATCAGCGAATACATTGTAATCACAGTCACAGACAGCTATTGGCATGTGGATGAGAATGATATTGTATAATTCAATGCCACCTTCAGCTAAATCACTTCTACCATTGTTCAAACTTGCATTGCCCTCTTCTGTATTCGAATTTAAATGTATTTTTTAGTCAATTACACCACTCAAGCAGTCTCAACCGACTTTACAATTACACCCTTGCAGGCCTGTTTAAGCATGAGCCTTTCTCAACTCCCTGGGGAGTATGTAGCCAGGCAGCCGTAGTCAGCACACACAGACTAAGCAATCTACAATCGCCATTCTCTGCCTATTACCAATTACAAGAATGGCAGTCATTACTTGTAAATAAATATTTTGTTAAATATGTAAAAGTTATTTATAATGTTTGTTCAATATAGTGAAATAAAATTAGTGTGTCTCAAAAGCTTACTTAGTATAATCTTTCAATTTTTTAATTCTTAAGGAGGTTGGCGGTTTAGCTGTGTACTTGTTGTAAAGTGAAAGTTTATTTATACGTACCTTCATGTACCACATGTAACCATTGAGCAATTGTATACCATTATCAAAAACACATATATTTAAATTTGTAAATGAATTTATTATATTTTTATCGACTTGTCTCTCAGCTCCTTGAAGATGTTGGTAACACTTAAAGTTCCTATGTTTCTAGATTTATGATAGCCCAATAATTATATAAACCAATACTATCTTCTTGTCTCATGTTTTTTACCATTACATGCTCATTTGTACCCAGTAACTTAAGGTACAATGAATAATATAATTATAATTTTTCACGCCACAATACTGAATAAAGGGTGATGATGCCATATTTGTTGCGTTTCCAATGTTTTGGTCTGGATTTTCTTTTAATTTATGATTTATATTTTGTAATTAACGCCTCATTGACTGACTAACTGGTAAAAAGTTAGTGTGTCATGATTTATTAAGGCAATTTTAAACTATTTGTTGAAGTCTTAGAAATTTTCAATTTTAACAGACAGTGCAGCTTTAAAGGGAAGACCTAAAGCTCAAGTAACCAACACATGACATACCAGTACACGTTCTTCAGATGCTTCGGACTTTTATCTTCCACAGCCATGGACACATTGGACAGCTATTGTCATATGTCTTCAAATGATACCATAAACTTTAATGCCGGCTTAAGCTAAATCATACAGTTAAAATTTGCATTAAATTTTGAAAGTTTCCAAAAAATGTTTGGTCTGATATACCTCCCTACCTACCTCACATCAAACAGAGGTACATATCACATACCTCATTAAAGAAATAAATCGTATCCATTGAAATTTATATTATTGCTGGGGGCGGGGGCCTAGCTCAGAGGTAGCGCTCTGGGCTTCCAACCGCTGGACCTTGGGTTCGATTCCCGGTCGAGCCTAATTTGGATGGCTGTTTCATCCTTCGTCTCATTGCCATGGTCTCTGCCTGTCCTAATTAGCCCAACTGGTGCAGAACTACAGGACATAAAGCCCTTATCACACACACACACACAGTATTGCTGGCAATATACAACATTTGTGTTGAGATAAATTTCCGCAATTACAGTTCGTACATTTTTCAACATGTGGGCAGCCAGTTCAATTAAATTGAAATAGACACTACCATTCTTATGAGCACTACTTCCTATTTTTTTACCATGTTTTTACATGTTCTAACTCAAATCATGTACCTGCTTTAATTAATTGTGGAATCAGATACTTTCTTTCCATCTCCATGCACATTGCTGATGAATGACCTAAGGTAAGTTTTTTGGAATGGGATATATGACATTCCCTATAAACATTTAACCTGCATAAGACTTCCTTTGTTTGAAGCTGAAAAGATAATCACTCTGCATACCTAACAATATGCATAAAAATAATATTGCATTTGAATAGAAATATATAAAGTTACCATTTCATAAGTTGTTTATTAACAAGAAACTACAAAAGATCTGGTAATGGAATGGGTTACAATGATATTTGGTAATTGTATATATATGTAAGAATATAAAAACTTACAATGATATCCCTCACGCAAAACCTACCCAACCCTAATGCCTTGAATATAAAATCGACATATTTACTTGCCTCATCCTTGTTGTTAAAAAATGTCAGTGACAACCACGCTATAGTAAATCACAGTTTAGTTTCTTTGTTTGGGTAGATTCTTGGTTAATCTCTCCCAGAATATATCCTGTTTACTTTCATCATCAGGCCATTCAATATATGTAATAAGAAGACAATATAGTTTGAATATTTTCGTCAATGCCTTCCCAGTCAAATTGACGAAATATTACTGGAACTATGCGTTGTCGATTCCTCAGCATTTCTTATTGTGCCAATGTACTCAAATTTTGGCGTCCATTCACTCGTGACATAATCCGGACTTAGAACTAGGATTGTGTGACAACTGTTTGTGACAGCCCAGATGATGTTTTCCGTTATAGCTACAAAACAAAATTTTGTAGGTACAGCATCATGCAGGATAACAATAGCAATACCTGGATAACATCATGTTGTGAAAATACTCATGCCAGAATTTGGTGGGGAACAAGCAATACTTCTATATTTGCAAGCTACCTGGTACTATTTTTTGTGTCTTTACTTGCAAAGCTCCAGACTTAAGACTAGGCTTGTATGACAACTCTCCTTGACTGCCCAACAGACAGTCTGGCAACTGGTATCAGCCAGCATGCTGAGACCTTAAGTTGTGTAAATGACTACAATTCCACTTTGAACTAGTCGAATAAGTGTATTTTGATGCAAATTCAGTCCACATGTTAAGGTTTTCTGATACGGCTTGTTTAATCAACCTGACTAGACTGAGTCCAAGAAAGCCACCACAACTGACCATGTGATGTTCCCAAGTGTGGGCTCAAAGCAAGCAGTGAACTAGCGGGTGGGGAGGGGAGCCAATAAATTAAATAGAATAAAACTTGCTGCAATACTTCGGTTCACATGAAAGTTTTCAGACCCTCCCTTGAATCAAGTTATTTGGGCAAACAAACTGGGATTGACCAGAGCTTCTTACAACAACATGACATCATATCAACACTTCCATGAATCTTATATGTGAAATGTGGTTAGTTTGATTGTATGCTCTATAAGAGTCGCAAAATATATTACAAATTGAGAGGTCATTTATGTATGGACTAGGCTAGATTAGGAGCAATAGGTATAGGCCCTATAGGGGGAGCTAGGTGGAGCGAGACCTAGGATTAGGCAGAGTTAGATTGGCTTACTTCGGGCCTTTAGTATAAGCGAGCCAGGCATAGGTAGAGCACACAAGCACAACCAGAGTGTTTGTTATAGGGAGAGCAAGACTGCACAGTCTTGAGTTGAAGTTAACAATGTTTAACTTACGAGTCAATAACGTCTGACTATGGTATGGAAATATAAGTATGGCTAGCTCATGTACAGGAGAATACTAGGCATAGAGAGTAAAGCTATGAGGAGGCTCAGGACTTGCAGCACAGAGAATAGATATAATAGAGAAACATATGATTAACCCCTCTCCCTAACCTCCCTAACCTCCCTAATCTCCCTAACCTCCCTAATAATGAGAAGCAGGTAGCAGTAATTTTAGGTTGAGATTAAACAATGTGTTAACAGGATTGCTATGAGTATACTAAACCAGCAAAAAACACTTACCTATTCCAACAACAAAGTCTCTAACATGCATACAAAGTTTGTATCCCATTTCAACTTCCAGTTTCTGATAAAGCTGACTAACAACAAATTTTTCATCCTCAGGTGACGCTCTGTATGATATGAAAGCATCAAACTGGTAGACGTGACCATCTAGAAAAAAAGTTTGTCGTAATTGTGACCAATCACATTCATTTTGCTCTTGGAGCTTGGGTGGCCTACTCAATATTTCCCTTAAAGAGAACTTCAATTTGTAACTTTCAACTCAAATCTGAGACAGGAGCAGGCTGTTTTTGACTGACATTGCAAGACCCAAGATATTCATGCATACATTAATTAATTTACTGTGCTAATCGATTTTAAGTAAATGTGACCTACTCAATAATTTTCTCAAAGAGAGGCTTCAATTTTTATCTTTGACTCACACAGTAATTGATTATTTTGCTGTGCTAATTGTTTTTAAGTAAATGTGACCTGCTCAGTAATTTTCTGAAAGAGAGACTTTAATTTCTATCTTTGACTCACACATACATTGATAAGTTTGCTGTGCTAATCGTTCTTAAATGTTTACAGTTATTGTTAATTATTTGATTAATAACAGATACTTCACATGATGTTAACTGGATGTGGAGATTAGTATACATAAGTAATAGCAGTACCCCATGGGTACTGGTAATAGTTATATCCCAAATAGGAGGGAGTTAACTAAAACTTTTATTGGTTAAATCCCGATGCCAACGGTGGAAGGATATAAGCAACAGAAATGTCTGTCAACTACGACTTAAAGGGATATAACTAACTTATACTCCATCAAACATATTTACCAGTTTGTTTGATGGTTTGTTTTGTTATACTGCCTTTATTACAGAAAATAAGTTCAGTTTGCACTCAGGAGGAGTTAACTAACAATTACGTTCAAACTTGTTTATATCCTGCTCAGAACAATAGGAAAACTATCTAGGTGGAGCATAATTTTATATAATTGTGAAGTATCTTCTTCGTAGTGGTGTGGGCGGGGGCTTAGCTCAGAGGTAGCGCTAATTTTTCTCTTATTTGAAGGCCTAAGTTCAAACGCCCATAACTCTGGTCCCACACATTTTGCAGATTGCCAACATGGCTTAAAAGAATCCCTAGAATGTTAGGAAAAAATGGTATAAAGCCTATAATTTCTTCACTAAAGTCCCACGGGATTGTACTTGCTCCCTGACTGTATACTTTAATTTGTTAATATATGAAAGTAAAATGTTGTACATGTGTTTGATAAAACTAATCACAATAACTACATATGCAGTTGTAATGAATTTTTGTTAGGCAAATATGCCTATTTGACATCAGCCGACCACTTTATTTACTTTATATATACATTACATTATGATACACTGCTATCCTGCTGCTGCTGCTGGTGCTTAATGAATGTCAAAAAAATAGCAATCACTGATTTATATAAGGATTCTAATGCTATAAAGCAATACCAGTCTCCTGTAATGAACCACACACACACAGGAGCCACTTAGCCAGTCATTAGTTATAAGTTCATACATAACACTGTTCTTGTTGTAAGTATAGCAATTGATAACTGGTAGACTGGTTCTTCTGTAAAGCAGCTGTGCAGATTATCATCTTGTCTAATGTCTGTATCAGTAGACTTAGAACACACTTTGTACAGTGATAGTAGGGTGGGGGCCTAGCTAAGTGGTAGCACGCTGGGCTTCCAACCACTGGGTCCCAGGTTCAATTCCCGGGCGAGCCTATTTTGGATGGCTGTTTCATCCTTTGTCTCATTGCCATGGTCCCTTAGCCCATCAGGTGCCGAAATAAGGGACATAAAGCCCTAATCCACCACCACCGCATGTACTGTGGTAGTAGCATTGATATTTTCTGTGTACTTGGAACGAAGTTCAAGCAGGTGCTGCAACTACTTTCATACCTCATAATACAGACAGAATACATGGAAAAAGCTACACCCCAACTGCAGGTGACAGACAGCTCTGCTCTGTCACACATAGCTGATGGGTATGATGGGCATGATGGGTATGATATCAAAGGGCTACCGCACTCAACAGGCAGAACAAATGTATATTGTGTAACAGCACAAGCCAGGTTTGTGGTTCAATATATATCAGCAAACCCTAACATATCATATAGTCATCTGTTGCAGAGCTGTGTTGCTGGAACTGAGACCAAGTCCAAGTCTCTGTCATTCCGAGAGAATATACTTAACCACTTACCATTGCCAGTGCAGTTAGCAGAGCCTGGCCTGTTAGATTCTTTTACTGGTGATGCTCCACCATATTTTTCTGATCAGAAAACTAGGTAGTTAAAATGTACCCTGGTTCATCCTTTACGACCTGAATGAATCAATGACCTGAGGGTGAAATGATTTCACTGGTCAAATATTTGAAGAGAAAAAACTGCAGAGACATGATGCCCTAATGCTGTATTTCATCACATACAAAAACTAATTTATGCTCTGGAGCATTTCTACTGCACCTAAGCCAGGCCTGTCATATTATAGGGAGTTAGAATAGGAGATTGCAAGTACAATTTAAATAAACTTAAAGCAGTACCTGCAGTTCGTATTGAACTCTTCACCTGTTGGTGTCATAGCGTTATGGTGTAAGCTGGTCTCTGATTGGCCAATACCCATATGTTTTCCTCCAGAGGACGGCACATGCAAGGTCTTCCATTGGGTCAGCACTGACTAATGCCAGTCATTATTATAGATGGCAGCAGTTGCAAATCCTCAAGAAAAATTGCCTCTGCAGGTCAAGGTGTCGCTTTGCGACAATGAGTGACACCGCTTGATGTCATGAAGATGCATGATGGGATACATTTATGACTCATAACCATAGGATAAACAACACATACATTTTGTTTGTTTGTATTTACGAGACCTTGACACAGCACAACTGTGTTAACACAATTCTAAAATAAATACTTGCAGTGAAACGTGATTAAATATAGGATGGTTTTGGTGGATATCAAAATTAAATGTTTTGCTTTTCTCTTGCAGACATGCAAATGATGTCAGCATTAAAATGTTCTGGTAAAAACCTTGCAGGGATATTTATCAGTAACAACAATTTTGGTTCATCAATCGGTACTGTAATTGACTGTGGATCATCAAAACATTGAAATGACTATTAGCTTATCTCCACTGGTTGCAAAGCATACAATATACATGTGTAAATGCATCGCAGATAGCTTCATATCTGATAACAGTATTGTGATAAGTGACATGCAGGCATTTGAGGAAACTATAGTTACATTGAAGATGTAATTCATAAAATTTGTGTTCTGTAGATTGTTATATAATGATATTAGATTAAAGCCGTTTTATGTTGCAGGGTATTCCCCATGGTTTTAAGATTCTTTATCTCTTTTTCCTATTTTCTAATTGCTTACGTATTGTTATTTTAATCAGTTTAATGGATAGCTCTTTTGTGTGTTTTTTTCCTACTTCACTGAATTGTCCAGTTCAGTTGAACACCACAGTAAAATCTTATAATTTGGAGCAGCAATCATGACCAATGTTTGGAAAGTTATTTTCTTCACAATTCTTCTCTGTAAGTATTTTGTGAATGTGCCATGCACATTTGTTGTAAAATTTCATTCCGTTCAAACTGAAAGAAAAATTCTTGAGAATTATAAAACGACATGTGTATGTGTGGATGAGTGCTGTTTATGCTATAATCCAAAATAAATGTCCACTTGTTTTTTTTGGCATATTTTATAATGAAACATCATGGAGTGGCACAAAATGAACAGAAATGGCAGCAACAAGTTAAAGCCCAACTTTCTAGCCGATAAAAACAGTTGGAAGATTCTTTATCTCTATTTGCTATTTTAAAATTGCTAAGGTATTGTTATTTTAATCAGTTTAATGGATAGGGAAATAATTTGAAATTTGCTATATTCTCCATTGTAATTTTTGCTGCTTCTGTGTGACCATAACTAATGGCCATAATGATGAAAAAGTGACAGAAAATTATCATTGCAAAGATGGGGAACTTTAATTAAGTTAATTTGTTTGGAGAGGTGTTTTTATGGGTTAGAAAGTTTGGCTTTGACTTTTGGTAACATTTATGTCTATTGTGTGCTTCTCCATGACATTTATGTTAAAATAAGGCCAACCAAAATCAAGTGCATATATATTTTGGTTTATAATATAGTGTATTACATGGGGTCATTTGGTGAAGTCGTAATATTTTGATGGAAGCATGGTTACTTCTATATGAGTGAACATGGTGAAGAACATAGCATGGGATTGTTATTCAGGGTTGGTGTTCTGAAATTTATATAGTTGTCTTAAGGTGTGTTCACACTGTCACGGATACAACCAATATATGAATTGTTTATATTAGTTACATAATTCGCTCAGGTCAGTCGGCAAGCATTCTATGTACATTCTACATATGTATGTTCTACGTATGTTCTATGTAAGTCCATGGCAATCCTTGGCCATACTTAGCCGGGCGGGGGCCTAGCTCAGAGGTAGCGCTGTGGGCTTGCAACCGATGGGTCTCGGGTTCGATTCCCAGTCGAGCCTAAGTTGGATGGCAGTTTCATCCTTCATCTCATTGCCATGGTCTCTGCCTGTCCTAATTAGCCCAACTGGTGCAGAAATACAGGTCCTAAAGCCCTAATCCAACAGCACCATATTTAGCCACTGTCCATCTGTATATATTAGCCATCCACTCGCATCCACTCGTAAAACACTCGGCGGATGTCCGTCTGCTGCCTGTTGTCTTTCTTGCCCATCCTTACCCTTCATTGAACTGCTCGCACGAGCGATCTACGAGTGATCTATGAAAGATTTACAAGTGATCTACGAATGGACATTCAGTGAGCGTACGCTCTTGGAAAGAATTTATATGTGATTGAAAGAGCTACGAGTGAGCAGGTAGAGCCGATCTTTCACGTCCTTGGTCATACGTAGGTCTTATCCTTGACAGCGTGAACGTCGCTTTAGTGTAATTACCCTATGATTGGGTAAAATGCTATATAACTTCTGTTTGGGCAATTTGATTTGCTTCAAATTTAGCTTGTATACTATACAGGGGTTGGCATCATGTTCTAACACTTTTAGAGTTGCCTTGGGGTAATTACTTCATTAAGGAACTAAATGCTATAATTTATTTTGCTTGGGTAGTCATTATGTTTACTTGCATTAATAGCCCCACAGACCCTGAAAGAGCAAGTAACATGCATACAAAAGACGAGTGTCATCACCACTAATTTTAAACCTTTGAACTGAGTTTTTAAGGTATCATCATTTCTCTATACTTTCAGGTACTAGAACAACTGGGACAGCTACTGTATGTTACAGAACCATCTCAATTTACTGTCCTTCAATGATATTGTTTATGTCAATCAATGCCACTTCAGATCTTGCATCATCTCTCTTAGAAAAATGCAATGGTCATATGGAATGCCACGTGCCAAACGTCAATGTCGAATGTGTTGAAATAGATCACGGTTGTTTTTATGGTTTGTGAATTCTTTATTATGTATGGTCACATTTTCCATTATTCAGCATGACAGCGACTATTAGCTTAGAACATATTGTCATTTTTAGACAGTACTTTAAAGGTTTTTTCAGTCACACCAAGGAATTTCTGACACTTCTGACTTTTCACAAATATGTAATTTTCCATAATGTGTGAACTACATCGGTGAATACATTGAAATCACATATGAATGAGCAGCATACTGGAGAAACCAATGCCACCTTAAGCTCAGTCACTCCTACTACAATTCAAATTTACCTGAAATACTAGAAGTGTCTGAATAATTTTTGGTGTGACTCTATGCTATACTCAATGTAGCTGTATCTTGTTATCTTTTATCCTGCATATTTTTCAGGCGGGGACAGCTTGGAGATGAAGATGTCATCAACTGTTCAGTTTGATATAAACGATAATTACGTAAACATGTTTAGTGCATATTATCTCATGGGGATGTATCAATATGCTCAAAACATTTTCTGCTATCTCAACGGAACTGGTTTGGCTAGTCCCGGATTACATGGCATAAACTTCCAAATGATTGAGTTTGCCCCATACATAACATCAACTGATTATTGCCTAAAGGCTGATGGTATTGCAATATTTTGCACAGGCTCTCAAGTCCTGAGTCCCATTTTTGTATATACTGGGAATTCCACGGGGCAGTTCGAACTGACGTTATCCAACAATGCCATGAATCTTCCGATGGTTCGATTTTGGATTGGCATCTATGGTGAGTTGTTATAGGAAGACATTGAAACAAATTTTTATCCTGTGTTATTGTATAATGTATGATTTTACTGACATATCACTCACGCACCAGACGCATCAGCATTTTAAGTTGGTCAGTTAATTGAGACAAAATGGGTGTCCCTTGACCCTCTATGTTTCTTTTTTTATGTAATTCAAAATATCATTGTATTTAATTTTTGATTCAAATAATTCATTTCATTGTCATTGTCATTGCCATTATTTCAGGAGCAAAAGGAAAAAAACTAACATGCCATTCACAGCCTGGTAAGTGCTTATTTATCCTAGCGGTTTAATAAGTTGTACCTTGCGTGCAATTGAATACTAATATAAACCACAGTTTTGTGTTAGGCATTTTTATTCTACGTACAATGAAGCCATTGTAATGTATTGGAAGTATCTTAGTTGAAAGTGGCATAAAAATGTTTACTTGTTTGCATTTACAGTGGTGTTTGCAGGATCCACTAAATCTGGTAAGAATAATTGTTTTTGGGAACAAATGATATTTTTTCAAAAAACCTTTTGAAAACCTCAGTAACTTAGTTCAGATCTTTTTGTGGTGACATTATGTAGCATACCTGTGATGACATTAAAAACTACACTTACTACATCAAAAAGTAATCCCCTAAAATTTAATGAAGAGCATTCACAAATTTGTGCTGACACATTTCCTCCTCCTATTCCTCCTCCAGACAACAAATAACTTAGAAGCGTATTCTGCGCCGTGTTCAACTCAAGATTTACATAAAACTTAAAGCTGTAGAATTATGATATTAAAACACTTAAGATAGTAACTAATCAGATTTATATAAAGGTGTGAACCAGAACTCTAGATAAAATACATCTAAGAGATAATTGGGCCTTAACACCCACTCCAGAAAGGGACTTTGGCACCCAGCCGGCCCACCCACTCACCGATAGTTTTTTGTCATTTACTCGATTAATACTGCTTCTACTGCATTGTTCTTTGCCGGGTAGATGCATCTATGTTAGGTCATCAATGGAGATGTATAAAATCTCTATATGTTTTATTTATGGAGATAATTAGCTAAAACCTCCAGTGAGTGGGGGAAGTTAGTAACTTTTGTGGTACGAAAGTTGGTTAATTTCGTGGCATGAAATTTGGAATGTTGTGGTGCGAAAGTTTGACTCTCGTGGTGCGAAAGATGGACTGTCGTGATGCAAAAGTTGGGACTGTCGTGGTATAAAAGTAACTGTCTCCCCACAAAATGAACATTTGGCCACCATACTGACATGCTGATTGGGAATGAATAAAATTTGGCTATGCATTTCAAAAACTTTCGGAAACCCTCAAACAAACTGGGGCTATCCCAGTACAGGTCAAACAATATTAATTATCTTTGGTAACCCTAGAAGTAAAATTCCTGCATGTGGTATTTAGTTTTGTACATACGTGATAATATTGATGAAAATGAAAATTTTTATCAAACAACATGTGGACAGACAAACAGTCACTGAATTGCCTGCTGCTGCCTCCCAATTCATTGAACATTTTTAGTCTGAGTCTTAATTCAAAATCTGGAAAATACTCAAAATGTTTTTCATGACAAAGATAACCACAGTAAATGACATTGTTCTTGTTCAATTTTTTTAGGTCAGGACTGCCTACTAGGTTTGCTGGTGATATTCATCATTTACTAATAAATGACACTATATATTGCTGCGAAAGAAATTCCTTCAAAATGTGCAACAGTCATTCAAGTTACATTAAATGTTTTTGTAAGGGTTGTCATAAGGCTGGTCAATTCTTGTGTGACCTTGGACCCGAAAATACTGCAGTAATACATGATGTCACCAATACGCAGTACTAGATGATGTCATCAATAATTGGGCTGTGGTGACATCATGTATTGTATTGTTATTTCTGGGTACAACTTCGCATAAGAAATGACCAGCCCTGTTCTATGAAACAAATAAAGCTGACAAATAAAAACACTAAAGGCAAGCTTTTGGTTTGTGATTTTTTTCAATGCTTGTGAGTATAATAACAGGCATTAGCCAATATATAGAGATTCACAACATGGTGTCAAAAATACACTGCTCATCTGAATTTACAATTTAATCTCTCTTTGCTTAGGTAGAGCCTTAGTCAATCTTTCCCAGAATTTCCTCTGCTTTCTTTCATCATCTGGCCATTCAATATATGTTATAGATGTCAATATGATTTGAAGATTTTCTTCAATGCCTTCCCAGTCAAATTCACGAAATATCACAGGAACAATACGTTGTCTTCTCTTCAGCATTTCTTGCTGTGCCAACTGGTACTCAAATTTTGTCCATTCACTTGTCACGAAGTCTGGACTTAGAACTAGGATTGTATGACGACTATTCTTGACTGCCCAGATGATGTTATCTGATATTGCTGAAGAAAAATGTTAATGTCACTAATTTTGAATCCGAAGTCTCACACCTGTTTTATTCTAGAAAGTGTATTTGGTATCTACATTCACTAGCTTTATCCACTTTTTTGCTTTCAAATATTGTGTAACCCAGACAATTTGTTACTTTTTCTAAATCGATCATAGTTATATTGTATTGCAAAAAGCATGTAAATAATGTATGGCTCTTAGGCATGAAAATCAAAACACACACATGTATATCTTTTTTTAACAGGAGATAGTAAATAGGCATGGTAATATACATGGGTTTACAAGTACTGATGCTTAACCTTTGTGAAACTTAAAATCTGCAGAAAATATGTAAATAATAAATCACTCACGTATCCCAACAAGAAAGTCTCTGACATACATACAAAGTTTGTATCCCATTTCCACTTCGAGTTTTTGATAAAGGTGATTGACCACAAAACTTTCATCCTCGGGTGTGGCTTTGTATGATATAAAGGCATCAAACTGGTAGATGTTTCCTTCTTCAAGGAAGAAAAAAACAATAATCAAAAACACATTCTGTAAATTCCTTGAGTTTTTTATGTCACTATTTTCTTACAGTAGAGCTAATTAATTTTTCTTTTATCGTAAGTTAAATACCAACTAAGGTACAGCCAGTGATTTGGCGGTGGCTTTTCTTAATTGTAAGCGATTTTCTAATATATTTGTGATATGTATTTCATCGCTGAAATATATACAACACTATCAGTCTCAATGCCGACCCTCAGGCCGAGTCACTAGAGTCTGACTGAACATAATACACGCAGCGATAGGCGGTGAAAGTTGGTCAATAAATGTGACGCTATATATTTTACAAGGAAGGCAAACAAAATAGTTCTTCAAATGTCGTCAGATACGATGTTGCATCATCATATTTAGTACAGGGACTTATTGCTTTGTATTCTTATGATTAAAGTTGGATTGTCACTCAATATGACAGTGACCAAAATCTGTTGCATTTATTTCATTGTATTTTAAAATACTGATTGAATGTCATTATGGCCTTGCTAGATGCACTATTTCTCTTTAAGAAAAAAAACTTCCCATGGCATTTAATTTTTTGCCACACGAAAAATTCAAGTTTGTTTACATGAGATTATACGTATATGGTATATGAGGAATGAAAACGAGGCACAGACGAACGCATTGAGCTTCGGTAGCGTCATCGCTTAATGATACATTTTAAAGAGCACCTTCAATTTTTGTCCGATTTTCAAAATTCGAAGTTTATTATGCACAAAAATGTTTAGGTATCTCACTTATCACATGAATTGAAACAATTCTGATATAAATTTTTAGTGAAATAACCTTAAAAATCACGAATCAGCGATGCTCTTATATTACTTTCTGATGCATAACTAGCTAAAATGTAAACAAAGTCAATCTAGCGAATTTCTGCAATATTTGTAAATTTAGTGCAATCTAGACAATTTGGTTTATTGAATTCATCAATTAAAAGCATTTTCTTTCATTTGGATAGCTTTTTTGGTGGTACAAAAACTGTTTGACAATCCAACTTTAATATAAAGTTATTTAGATCCATCAGACCGTCTTCTGTGAGAGGCCTGATTGAGGGTTGATGTTCAGACTGCCACATTATGATAACTTGACAGTAAATAACATTTAATTAGATGTTATTATCAAGACAACAAGTTCTCTATTTTGTTCTTACCATCCAAATGTTGAATCCTGTTTGCAAAATTCATGACAAAGTAGAATTTATTGTGCCAAATACAGTAGAGTATAGTGACAGTTGCTCCAAATGCTATGACCAGTAAGGAGATCATTGAAACTAGCACAGAGATTGATGGCTCCATTAATACTTGCTCTGAAAGACACAAATTTAAGTAACCTTGTTCGATATACTAAATTTCAGATGAAATAATCGAAGTATAGTGTAAATTCATGGAGATGTTAAAGGTTACACATGGAACATCTTACCTGGTTTAGCTGTACTCAGTGTTGTTGTGTTGTCCTTTACTGTCAATACTGGAAATTCACAGAATGTTTGGTTAATTTTTCCATTCGACTATGGGGCAATGATGTAAAAAAAAGTATACAATTTTGCACTCTCAGTGAATAAAGTTTGAAGAGGGTTATTGTTACCATCAATGGCCATCCGACGGCAGACGGGTGGGCGGAACTTTCATTTCCAGAGCAGACTAATGCACTTACACAAACAAAATTCTGTGCAGTAATACCCTATATGGCCTAGTGGTGCCTTTTGATAGTCACATTGACATATGTCAGCTATGTTTCAAAAAATTTGAAAAGAATTTAAAAACAACTTTTTTTTCATTTCTGCAGCAGAACTACTGCACCTACATGCTTCAAACTTTGCCATTATATATGTCTAAAATGGTGCCTTTTTGGGGTCTAACGGCTGTAAGTCCCAGAGGGAAAAAATTCTTAGCTGAAAATGCTTGTCTCCGAAAACTTATTTTGAACACTCAGTGTGAGACGAGATTCTGCTTTGGAGGCCAAATAAAAAATTTTCTGTCAATTGTTTCCTAATCTTTTTAAACATAGCCGACATATGTCAATGTGACTATCAAAAGGCGCCACTAGGCCATATAGGTATTACTTTATGAAATTTTGTAAGGGTAAGTGCATTAGTATTGCAGTTGTGAGAAAACGAAAGTGATACGCCCGCCCTCCTGCCTGTCGGACAGACACTGGGATTCGCTCAGGGTTTTGCTGCAGCACAGGTTATTGATGTTTTAAAATGGTAGTATAAATTAAAAAAGCACATATTACCTGAGTGTGATTGGCATTTCAAATGCAATTCATCTGGCCCTGGAACATAAATTGTCATAGCATCTTGAAAATTTGTGGGTATTATTCTTTTCTTCGTAATCCCCTAGATAGGCTGCGAGGTAGTTGAAATTAATGATGTTTTAACCTTTAAGGTAAAACATAGTTAGCTAGTGTTCAAATTTGAGCTCAAAGCTGATTACATCAATGCCAGCCTGATAGTCACAGTATAGTCTCAGTACATCAGTTCATTAGTTTAATTATGGCGGATTAAGCTTATATTATATATACAAAGTCCTTTATTTGGAACCATTGTCAAAAATCTTATATTTATATAATAATTACAAGCACCACTGTACCAGAAATTCGAAGCCAGAATCTTATCTTTGGAATATAAGTAGCATTCTCATCTAGAATAAGACTGAAATGCACTGTGTCATTGGTTACTGTCCTCCAACGTCGAGGTTCTCTGGAACCTGGGCAATACATCTTCTGTGTTTCTGCATAGAAGCAATAATCCTTTGAACTTGTGTAAGGAGCCAACTCATACCAGTAGATATAATAATAATTGAAATGTTTTGAATATCTTGGTGATATTGTTTTCAGATCACAATAAATATTGTGAGCACCGTGGCTTTCTCCGAGGGTGTAATTTTCACTAGTTAGAAATATTACAGGATATTTATCATTGGGATCTGTTGTTAATTCCACTGTTGATGACTCCTGCACTTCCAATGCAGTAACATCTGAATTATAAGCAATAAAAATCTCTGAGCACTCAGTGAATGAAAAAAATAGTGAAAAAATTCAAAAACAATTCACTAAACAACCAAATTGTTTGGAATCAATTGACAGGAATTATTTCGTTATTGAAAATGTGATATGTTTGACTTATAATTCACTAGTAATTACTGGCTAAACATTTTTCATAATTTACTTAGAGGCAGCATAATCGATTTGAGCCACTCCCTGAGATTAAAAACCAATCAGGGAATGAAGGTTTGTATTTTTTCAGTGGTAGTAGGTATAAGCCAACTATAAGCTAGCAGTGGACAAACGCAGCTGGCTTTAGCCTACTGTAGCTCTCCCTACTCCTAGTGCTTCCCTCACCTGGCTATCACTGCACTTATTGCCGCATCCACATAGTGCTCCTATACTTAGCTCTCCGTGCGAGTAGTGCTCCCTAAACCTGTAACTCCCTATACTATGATGCTCCCTACACTTTGTACTCCCTATATCTAGTCACTACCTATATCTGTGTGTATGTGTGATTAGGGCTTTACGTCCTGTATTTCTGCACCAGTTGGGCTAATTAGGACAGGCAGAGACCATGGCAATGAGATGAAGGATGAAACAGCCATCCAACTTAGGCTCGACCGGGAATCGAACCCGGGACCCAGTGGTTGGAAGCCTAGAGCGCTATCTCTGAGCTAGGCTACCGCCTTAACTACCTATATCTAGTACTCCCTCTACCTGGCTCTGCCTACACCTAGAACTCCATTCACTTGGCACTCCCTCTATCTGGCTTGTCCTACAGCTAGTGTTCTCTACTACCTGGTCCTGACTTGAATGATGTTTTAGCTTAACATATTGATAAACATAACTATGTCATTAAAAATAATAAGCCTTAGCCTAGACAGTTACAGCTACACTGTTAATGGTTTGGTCTGGTCATATCAGGGTGCATGAAAAGTGGTCTATCTTAGTCTGAACATTATTTTGAGGACTGAAAACTTTGTTAATAAAGGAAATGGCAAGGGAGTGTATCTTTTGGAATAGAGGCCATTTTCTCCAGATTTCATCCATTAATTCATATTACCATTTCTATAATATTCCATTACAATTGACATTGATTACATGTAAGTAAACATGCATACACAAAATGGTAGGCTGATGCCAAATAGGCGCATTTGCCTGGACAATTCGTTTGAACTGCATATTGGCAAAATATTATGACAAGTTATCAAACATATATACACAAAATTAAGAAAGAATATTAAATAAAAATAAAATTTTATGTTTTGTGAAAACATGAACATCATATAACTTACTTCTTACACAAGAAAATTGCAACTGAATACACGAGAGGCACTTCAATACCTTATTATCACAAAGATTGTTGTCAACTTGACATTCGTGATTCGCATTGCACTTTCGTAATATGGTAGGCGACAGAACTGTAGGTGTGCTAATTTGAGTAATATGGATTATTGGGTTGATATCGTCACAGCGGATGGTGATGGTCTTATTGCATGTCTCTATGGTGTAGCCTTGTCCTCGTGTCCCCAGACCAGCGAAAAGAAGTAATAAGAGTGTTCCTAGAAGACGGTTGTATATCGTGAGGTAGTTATGATCCATGATGAGTTGTGAAACTGCCTTCTGAGTGGTTTGAAATATGCCTGTGTGTACTGCTGAAACTAGCATTAAAATTAAAAAAATTGAGGCTCCGTTTCTTAGTTATTTAATATCACATGTCACAGACCCGCAAAAGGAAGTATGATTGTTCCTAGAAGACGGTTGTATATCATGGGGTAGTTATGATCTATAATGAGTTGTGAAACTGCCTTCTGAGTGGTTTGGAATATGCCTGTGTGTACTGCTGCACTCTCATTAAATAATAGAAATTGAGGATCTGTTCATAAGTAACATGTACTGTTATCTAGTATCACTTGTCACATACATGTTCTGTTATCTATTATCCTTTGTCAGGAAGCTGCTGTCTCTGTTATTGATGATATATATTAGCATAGTCAATGTTGTTAATGATAACAAGCATGTTAATCTCAACCAACCATGATCACTGTTAATTAAAGAGACCTGACAAAATTGACTAAATCTGCTAATGCTGGCTGCCTGAAAATCGGAGAGATCTGGTAAAAATGCACCAAAAATACATCTTATTTTTTAAAAGCCAATCGTTAGTTCCTGTTCTTCTAAATCACATGGTTTATTTAATAAATTGTCAATGAACAACCAAAAGTGAAAGTTTCCAAACAGAGACTCAAATATTACTATTCAATCAAAAGTTGTTGGAAATCTAGCATTTTTTTAAGATAACATTGTGAGGTAAGATCTTTAATTAAAAAAAGAGCCAATGATATTGCAATTATTCTTTGTAACTAACGTGTTGACGTCTTAATAGATAGATAGATAGATAGCTAGATAGATTGATAGATAGTAATTTCCATATTGTGTTTGATTTAATGTTTACTATGTAATATTAATAGATCTCACCAGGTGGCCTCATGCTAGCGATAAAATATATTAATCTTTGTGAGGTCTCCTTGCAAAACAAATGTTTATAAATGAAAATATGAAAATAAATTGTAAATATTTTTTTGTTTGGCAAAATAAAAAGAATCTGAATCTGATATTGAAAGTACAGCCCTCTAAGGCAAGTTATTGCCGCTATCGAGGGTTGATTGATGAGGTGAGACAGGATGAGTCCACCCATGGGATCTTTTACTTGCATCAGCATAGACACTGAGTACAAGGGACCGATTTATTGTCTCAACAAAATGACATCCAGCTGGGATTTTGCTCCTGTAGGGTGCCCACTGCCCGGGCCCAGGAATGAAGCTGGGTCCTTCCGAGGACCAGGCGAGCATCTTACCTTATCAATGAAGATTACGAGAGTATAGATCATAGCGTGTCATTAGATCTTCTTGGATCTAAGTAAACCTTTTGATACGCTTGATCACCCAATATTGTTATCCAAAATGTACCATCTAGGAATTTGGGCGGGGGCCTAGCTCAGAGGTAGCACTCTGGGCTTCCAACCGCTGGGTCCCGGGTTCGATTCCCGGTCGAGCCTAAGTTAGATGGCTGTTTCACCCATCGTCTCATTTCCATGGTCTCTGCCTGTCCTAATAAGCCCAACTGGTGCAGAAATACAGGACATAAACAGCTTGGGGCAACTCAATAGGCTGAGAAATAAAACACATCCAATTATTACATAAAAAAAAGCGATTCGGACATTATCAAAAGCAAAATTTCACAGCCATGTTGATCCAGTATGCAAGCAACTCAAACTGCTGAAATTTGATGACCTTTTCAGGTTATCGAACAACAGTTAGCAAATAATGTTGTTCATAGGTATAATACAAGGTAAGCGAATGATGTACATCAGCATAGAGTCTCAGTTGTTGAATTATAAAGTGTCATCATCATGGAACGAACTGCCAGCATCACTTAAAAATAGAAGAAATGTGCCAGTCCATGGTTTTTCTAAATTACTAAAGAATCTTTTTCTCCGTAAATATAGTCACGCTTGTTATGATCCAAATTGTTACGTTTGCAAACAAAAAATGTCCTGATCAAATGTAATAATAGAATGTTTCTGCAAATAATCCCATGTTTTGTTCATGGTATAGTTTGTGTTTATGAATTTATACATAATCTATGTATCTGGGGTAGACCGAAATGTTGCTGTCATTTGCAAGCGCGCCTGGAGGCAGTTTGTTGGACTATATCTGGGGTAAATGCTTTGCCTACTGGCACATGCTTTGGAATTACTTGGTACACACATATGCTCTTGTTAAATGTATTTTTGTACGGAACAGTTGATCATAGTATCATCACTTTGCCCTGAAGCAATCCATCTCATCTATCAGTGTTGTAAAATATGTTGTAATCATCAGTATGTTATGTATATATAATTTTTTATTATATTTTGTTTGCTGCTCCTCTTATGTGTTTTTGTGAATGCGAAATTGGAATGCATAGAATTTTGTTTATGTATTTACTCATGGTAAATGAGGTTAACACTATAGCCGCCATATTTATATTTCTCACGTGGCTCCATTGGGCCAATTAGAATCCACTAAATTTAATCCTTTCGTCCAGGAGTATATAAGCCATTGCGCTTGTCTGTCAATCACTCGCCTTCATTTTCAACTGAAATTCCTAGTTTTCGTTATTTGTGTTAATTACAGTATAGATATTTTAAAAAGATCCAACAGTGAAAAACTACAATGCATGTTCTTGAAAATGGCAAGTTATCAATAAAAACGGAAAATATGTTCCATGTAATATCATAGTCCTTAATTATTGAAGGTTGTGTTGAGAAATTTTGTGTTGAACAACAGGACAGGAACATTGTTAACCTATTAAAAGCAGACACAGCTGTGAATGTGGTGATGATTTTATATTTTCATGAAACAAGGAAGTACGACATTGTGCTCTACAGTCAGACTTCTCTGATAATAAACTATTTGGGACTATGTAAATAAAATGGTAGAAAAAAGAAATTACGTAATTCTACCATTTTTTCTTTTGTTGTTAAATTATGATACTATTAATATAATATGTAAATCGATTTCCTTTATAAACCTTGTATAATAATTGAAAAAAGATATAGGGCAGGTGCATAGCTCAGAGGTAGCGCTCTGGGCTTCCAACCGCTGGGTCCCGGGTTCTATTCCCGGTCGAGCCTACGTTGGATGGCTGTTTCATCCGTCATCTCATTGCATGGTCCCTGCTTGTTCTTATAGCCCACCCATCAGGTGCAGAAATACAGGATGTAAAACGCTATTCACACACACACACACATGTAAAAAACGATGGCTTTGCAAGTAAAAATAAAATATGTAGCAGTGAAAACAGACTGTAAACCCTTACATTTACATTGTCTAGGTATAACTAGCTCTCCTCATACCTAGTTATCCCCTCACCTTGCTCTCCCTTAACCTATTGTGCTCCCTACACCTTGCTCTCAATGCTAGCTCTCCTCACACCTAGTTATCCCCACACCTTGCTCTCCCTACATCTATAGTGTTCCCTACACCTTGCTCTCAATGCCAGCTCTCCTCACACCAAGTTACTCTACCTACACCTGTAGTGCTCCCTACACCTTGCTCTCAATGCTAGCTCTCCTCACACATAGTTACTCGCCCTACACCTATAGTGCTCCCTACACCTTGCTCTCAATGCTAGCTCTCCACACACCTAGTTATCCTGTCACCTTGCTCTCCCTACACCTATTGTGCTGCTCCCTACACCTAGTTCTGTACACTTGGCCCTCCCGCTACCTAGCTCTCCTTACTCCTGATGTTCCCTACCGATACCTAAGCTTATACCTACTCATTAAACAAAATAAGCCAAAGTCAGCTAAGGTCAGCTACTTTCAAAAGGTACAATATATTTCGAATAGATTCAGAACATCAACTGCACTTTCTAAAAACACTGTACTAAATTTTGTCTTGTGGATCAAGATTTGAACTTGAACTATCTCTAATTGTCTGCAAGCTCTACAATTTGGTCATCAAACTGATCATATTGATTATTTAGAAAGTAGTATTGAAGTACTTGAAATTGATTTATATATCATTATCCTCTGTCGATGCCAAATGCAGATCGCTGATGGGTCGAGAGCTGATAGATATATTATTATATTCTCAAAATGGTCACACCTCAGTTTAACCACACCCTTTCAATAGATAGTTTAAGTATTCCATGTTGTGATGTCATCCACAGGGCGTTCAACTCGGCGCTCTCACCACGCTGATTCACCAAAAAGCAATGACTATGCTTTACTTTTTTGCCAATATCTCCAACGGAGGGGAGTTCAGACAAAACCTTGGTATCTATTTGTTTCAAATTGAATAAGAATAGAATTTATTGCTCAATTATATTTCTAGGAAGCAAAGGAACTGAGCAAATACTTATTATTTACATCGCTGTTTGACCACGATATTCACTGTGGATCCAACACAGCTCGAAAATGATCACGACTGTCAAATATGTTCCTGCCTTTATTTTTAGAATACAGGGATTTATTCCACTCGTCATATTTCACTCAGCCTTCGACTTTGTGAAATATGACAATTTGTGGAATAAATTCATGTATACTCAAAATAGACATGTGATAACTTATATTATCCTCTGGCAATGCCAAATGCAGATCGCTGATTGAGAGCTGCTAGATATATTTCTGTATTCACAATTTGGTCATTTTAGCCATGCTCTCACCACCGATATTTTCTGTATCGCTTATTTGCTGGCTATATTTCTAAAATGATATCATCCGCTGCTGTTTAAAATTAATTGGTGTACAATCAAAACTTGGTATTAACTCATGGAGAAACATATCTCTATGATGCTTAGAAGCTGAGAAAAAAATATTTGTTTTCATTGTTGATTTTCTGGTGTTTTTAGTGCTGTACATGTGGATTGAGATGGTTGACTGTCAAATGAATTTCTTTTATTTTTCATTGTGCAAAAAGAGAGACAGAGGATAAAACCGTTATCACATGTTGATATTTTGAGAATACAGGAATTTATTCCACTCAGTTGTCATATATGACAATATGACAACTTCGTGGAATCCATTCCTGTATTCTCAAAATAAACATTTGATAACTTATGATATCATTGTGGCTTAGTATGCTGGGAATTAGATTCAGGATGCTGCAACAATATTGATCATATCCTGGTGGCATGACTGATGTTTCTATAAATAATTAGTGTCAGTAATTTAACACTCTTATCAACAAACTATAAGCTTATTGAATTAAGTTCCATTATGAAATATGAAGTGACCTCTATTTTGTTTTTCGTTTTGTTCTTCTACAAAGAAGCCCTAGGAAAAGGTAAGTGTATCAATAAACATTAAAATCATTTATATATTTCTTATTTTACCATATTTACTTTGCAATGTCTGAAGAATTATATTTTGAATGTTACACATTTTGTAGTTACTGTCAAATTGGTGAATTTGAATTAATTCATTTATTGTTATTATTTGTATTTTGTAAATGTTATTACTTTGTGTCCATAGCTCTGTATTTTGATCATTGAATCATGAGCAGCTGATCAGTCTGTTTGTGTCACAAATAAGCTGTCAAACTTAGTGAACATAAAACTGTGATTTCTGTTAGCAGTGGTTAGCGACATGTCACATTCATTATAGTTTGTTTACTCAGCTTTTGTTGCTTATGAAAACTGTAAAGCACATCAATGACATCATGTTGCAGGAAGTGGTGTTCCTGTAGGTCATTATTTACCAAGATTTCAAGTAATCAACATGATTTAATATTACCACCTTTTTGTGAACTTGTCTTGAGTTACAAAAATACCAAGAGGAGGGGTTGGTCCCTCTCTCAGCAAAAGCAAGTGATTTGGGGTCAATGCACTAGGATCTTGAGGGTCACTGCTCACTTTGGTTATTGGTCTACTATTTACAATTGATTCAATTTCACAAAGCAATGTTTGTAACACTTCATCATTTACAGTACAATTTCCCAGCAAGGCAGCCATTATTCTTCTGATAGTGCGAATGACTCGCTCCCAAACTCCCCCCATATGAGAACTACTGGGAGGATTGAACACCCATTCTACATTGTATTGCAAGCAATGAGTGAGAATTTTATATTTGTCAAGTTCTTTTAAACCCTTAGAAATTTCATTAACAGCCCCAACAAAATTTGTGCCATTGTCTGACCACGACATTAAGGGGAGACCACGTCTTGAAGCAAACCTTCTGAAAGCATTCAAAAATGAATTGGTATCAAGACTATCTAACTTTTCTAAGTGGATTGCTCTTGTATTGAAGCATGTAAATACACAACCGTATCTTTTGACTTCTGACCGGCCTGACTTTACCAGAAAAGGACCAAAAACGTCGACCCCAACATAAGAAAAAGGAGGATTTCCTGGGGCAAGTCTTTCAGCTGGTAAGTCTGCCATCTGCTGAGCACAAGGTGAAGCATATAACTTTCTGCCAATAACACAATCTCTCTTGACTGAATTAATGACACATCTGGCCCTTGTCACCCAAAACTTTGCACGAAGCAAGCTGAGAGTCCACTCAGTTCCCAAGTGAGCTTTTTCATGTTCATCTCGGACAATCAACTTGGCAACTGGATGACTGAATGGTATGACATAAGGATGCCTAAATTGAACACTGACGTTGGCTCTCCCAAGCCTCCCACCAACACAGAGTACACCATTTTTATCAATAATAGGATTCAAACCACGTAGCCGACTTTTAAATCCTTCACCACAAGAAATCGATTTGAAATCATTTGAAAATGCTTGTTCCTGAACATGTTTGACAATAACCAATTCTGCTTCTGCAACTTCTTGAACAGACAACAATTTTGTGTGATCACATGGACGTTTTAGCAATATATTCTTCAAACGCAACAACCATCCCACAGAACGCTTGAGTTTTTTCCAATCTGAATAATGCTTGGAAAGCACCTCCAAAGGATCCTCCAGTACATCAACTGCATGACAACTGACAACAACTGGACTTTGCTTCACTTCAACATCACTGTCGGGCAATTCAGTAAAACTTGTATCACAAGATGCAGGCCACTCACTTTTGTGAGTGTGCAGGAACTTGGGACCTTGAAACCATTCACTGTTCATCAAACTTCTACCATCTTTGCCCCTGGTGATAATATTCGCAGGATTTAACGACCCACTGATATGAGACCACTGACCAGGTTCACTCTGACTGTTTATCTCCGCAACCCGATTGGCCACAAAGACATGGAATCGCCTACTGTCATTTACAATGTATTTCAGAACAATTTCGCTGTGTGTCCAAAACCATGATCGACCAAGATTCGAAATACAGCTCTTCTCGTAAGACTGCATCCATTCTTGCAGCTTGTACTGCAGCTTGAAGTTCTAACCTTGGAATTGTTATGCTTTTTAATGGTGCTACACGACTTTTGCTACACAGCAGGGACACATGAATTTCGCCACTTTTGTTGATGCATCTTAAATAGCTGCAACATCCATAAGCCCTCTGTGAGGCATCACTAAAGTGATGTAACTCAAAATAACCATCATCAAATTGACAAGGTTTAATACACCTTGGTACTTCAATGTAAATAACATCCTGTAGAAACTTCAACCAATTCATCCAAGACACCTGCACATCACAAGGAACAACTTCATCCCATGCTAACTTCAATCTTGTTGCATCCTGAAAAATCATTTTGCCAATGATCAAAACAGGCGAAAGTAAACCCAACGGATCATAAAGAGAGGAAACAGTACTCAATATTCGTCGTCGTGAAATTGATTCATTGAGCGATGGTTTAACATCAAAATAGAATTTATCATGAGAAACATTCCATTTCAAACCAAGAGCTTTACTCCGACAATCTGAATGCAAATCTTTGGTTTCAGTAGCCAACGCAGAAGTAGGTAGTTCAGTCAAAATACTTGGATCATTCGCTACAAACTTGGTCAAATGAAAGCCTCCCTTTTTAAGCAAATCTCTAGTTCCATGCACAACTGTTTTGGCTTCTTCTTCAGTTTGAGTTGAAACGAGCATGTCATCGACATAAAGGCAATCAAGAATGACACTTTTGACAATAGGATCAATTTCACCAAAATTCTGCAGAGGTTGTCTGAGAGCATATATGTTGCAGCACACGAACACCACACACCCCCAAAGACATGACATGTCATTCGATATTGAACCACATTATTATCAGAATTAATCCATAAGAATCTAAGATAGTCTCTTTCTTCTGGGGGAACGCTTACTTGATAGTACATGGATTCTACATCTGCAAGTATGGCATATTGATGACAGCGAAAACGCAATAAAACATGGAGAAGATTGTTGTTCAAATTTGGACCTTGCTTACACTTGTCATTGAGTGATTGTCCGCCGAATTTTGACGCACAATCAAAAACTATTCTCAATTTTCCTGGCTTACTCTCAGACAAGACGAGTTGATGGGGCAGAAACCATACATCATCAGATTTACCAATTTCATCAAGTGGTACCTTTTCAGCATAACCTTTGTCACATAATTTCATAATTTCTGCGCCATATTTCTCAGTCAAACCCCGTCTTTCCAAATTTGAACACAGTGATTTTAACCTGGATAATGCCACAGTCATGTTATTTGGCACAAAAACATTCATCTTCCAAGGTATGGGCAATTGGTAATGACCATCGACCATTTTGACATTTACATCCCATAATTTAATCACTTCCTCATCAGAAACAGACCAAGCAGTTTTGTCATGTGATATGTCATCATTTTCAATTTTCCATAATTTTTGTACATCATCCTCTATCTTAGAAGTTGTAACAAAATGTGATATGACATCACTGCTTACGTTTCTGCATGAAGACGTAGGTCCATTGATGGTCCAGCCCAAAATTGTACGCACAGCAAATGGTTCACCCTTGGCACCACGCTTGGTCTTGAGAGGAAGCAAGGCCTCTGAGTGGTCTTGGCCTATCAACACATCCACTGTAGCTCCTTGACCAGCAAATGAGAGACCAGACAGGTGAGGAAATTGCTTGACATTAACATGTGGGAGTTTAACTGGTATGTTGTCTACAACAAACACATTATGCAACTTCAATGTTTCACAACCATCGGCTGATTTCAAAACCAAATCAACTAATTCTGAATGTTTGTTTACACCTTTTTCAGACAAAGTGCCTAGTTTGTATGATACTTGTTCACCTCTGATACCCAGTTGATCTATTAATTTTCTGGTACAAAATGTACTGGTTGAGCCAGTATCTAGCATTGCATGAGATTCAATGACATAATTAACCACAATGGGCACCACAGGTACACGTACATTAGAACTGCCATGAATTCCGGCATTCAAAACCTCAGACTGATTGACATTAGCCCCACTATCATTATGAGCTGAATTTTGTGAGACATGGATGAATTTGCTATGCTTAAGGCCACAACCTGGCACACTACACACTGAAGGGCTTCGGCAGTCTGCAACAACATGATTTGAGTAAAAACAGTTTTCGCATAATCTATAGTCTTTCACAAATTTCAATCGTTCATGTGGCTTCATGGCTTTGAACATAGGACAATGAAACAAACGATGCTCTTGTTTACAAGCAACACAAGGAAAAGTCTTACGTGGTCTATAAGAGTGGGACAAATCTGCTGAAAGGCATGATGAACTTTTCTGATGTGGCTTCTCAGGTGAACCACGATGGCCATAAATCGGGTCGTTGGCCTCCTCGGATTCTTTGCAAACAAACAAAGTCTTTGAATGTTGGATATGAGCCAGAGTTACGTTTTAGTTCCAAGGCTCTGCGTTTCCAGCGGTTCCTGATGTATGGCTGCAAGCGATTGGAGATCTCGAGGATACAGGATTGAGTGTCAACTTCCGAAAGCTTCTTCAGACTGTCAAGAGTTGCATAATAGTTCGTGAGATCATCAGCAAGTTGCTGAAGGTCTGGGGCTGATTTCACAGGCTTTCCACTCTTGAGACTCCTAAGGATCGAATCTGTGATGATGTGCTGATCCCCGAAACGCTGAGATAGAATTTCCCTGGCCTTCTTATAACCATCTTTTCCAGAAATGAGGGCACAGGAACTAATCGCTGACTTCGCTTTCCCAGATGTATACTGTAGTAACCGTGTCAACTTCATTCTGTCATCAGCCACACAGTTGTCAACATGTTCGTCAAAAGTTGCAAAAAAAGTCTTGTACTTGAGAGGGTCTCCGTCATACGTTTCTATTTCCACACGTGGCAAATTTATCAGACTAAGAATATCTCCAGCCTTCATAGAGTCATTGGAAGTTGAGATTGATGGCTTTTCGTCTTCTCTAACTTCCTGTGACTAGAGGTAGGACTTGCCTAACTTCAGGGCAGCAAGATATTCATCTTGAGCAGTGAAGAAATAGGTGTCAGCTGTTTCTATGTCCGCATCATCTTTTCAACTGCTGAAAATATTTCTCATGGATTTCTTCAAATTCTTCGAAAGCTTTGGCCAACTTGGCTGTTTGCTCCTTGATCTTCTCTTGATTTTCTTCTTCAACATAACGGTTCACAGCTTTGATCAGACGTGTCAGCATGCTTTTCTTCCTCCCTCTCAGTATTTTCAGTTCAGCTATTGCTTCCATTTCTTTATTTACTGTTGGACACTCAGGGACGACAAAACGAATTTTGTTATTCCACTTTTATTTACGCTGATGTGATCATTAGTTCAGGTAAATCTACAAATTAAAGAGCAAAAATGGAAATCAATATTACATCATGATACTCAAATTAAAACTATTAAACACAAAGTAATTTGACCTATTTTAGGAAACAATATGCAAATATACAGATAATCACATATTTGGAACTATTTGGGACATCCACATTTCTTTGTAAGTACCAATAATTTATCAAACTCACTTTGTATATTTAGGAATTACAATGGTTATTGTTCATATCTGATCATGTATGCTTTCTAAAATATTTATGTTTATGTAATTTTGTCTAGAATTCTGAGTTTTATTGCCAATTGACATGTGTAATATGTAGTGAACTTTGATTTGATTGATCTGTAAACTTGTTAAACATGTAAAATATGTGATTATCTGTTTATTTGCATATTGTTTCCTAAAATAGGTCAAATACTTTGTGTTTAATAGTTTTAATTTGAGTATCATGATATAACATTGATTTCCATTTTTGCTCTTTAATTTGTAGATTTACCTGAACTATTGATCACATCAGCGTAAATAAAAGTGGAATAACAAAATTCGTTTTGTTGTCCCTGAGTGTCCAACAGTTACTTTAATGTGGACGATTACAACATTTCTCCTTCATGAATTTTAGTTCCCTCCAACTAAAGAGGTCTCTTTGTTTTTCACTAGTGATTTGTTTTTCTACGGTTCAATTCTCGAAGTAGACGGTCACAAGTGTTTTTGAAAGTATCGAGCCCCCATTAACATCACAGCTAGTGTTTATGTTTCAGTACATTAGTAGACATTCTGCCACCAACGCCACATAATCAAAAGCCTCTTTTTGTTGACAAATTGTTTAACATTGTCTTCCAATTTGATTCCTTAACTTTGTCTTATATAATAATGCTTAAGATGAAACAATGGACATCAGATGAGCATCCAACTCGAAAGCCATTATTTTGTCTCCAAGCAAAAGGATCTGTAACTCACCACAAGTACTTAGTCTATTATAAATATGCCAAAAGCAGGTAACGCCATTGACATTTCCCCAGAATTTCTCCAATCTTATTACCCTGACTTTTCCGCAGAATTACTCCAATCTTATTACCCTGACATTTCCCCAGAATTTCTCAAATCTTATTACCCTGACATTTCCCCAGAATTTCTCCAATCTTATTACCCTGAAATATCCTCATGCAAGTTATTGTCACTGCAGCCTGCTTGTCTGGTCTGTGGCGTCATCAGTTTACTTCCATTGGTTTAAAATGGTAAAATTAAAATAATATAAAACGCTGTGGCGCCAATAATCCATTGGATGTAAATGGCTAATACTCTCAGAAAAGGTTGTCGAATAAATGGCTAATCTGGCCAATTCACGTTTGCCCAATCGATGGTCTTTTTCTCTGAACAGCCCTTAATTCAGCAGGACATAAGTCTTTCCTCTCCTTTTATAACTCATTTTCAGCCAAGAGAATTGCAGTATTCTGTTTGTGGCCACCTGGTGGAAATACAGAGAATTTTCCGTGAAAATCCACTGTTCCTCACCTTAAACGGAATTCATTGTCACTATGATGAATTACCATTGCTCACAGGCTTTAAAAGCTTTGATGTAGGATGAAGAAATGGGTTAATGGATTATGTCTCTTGTGACAATGACGTCATTGTGATTGTTAACATTTTTCAACACACTGATAACTAAGCAAACAGAAGTTGATTCAATAGCACTGGTGACTTTGGGTAACGGATATTGGCCTATGGGACTCTAGTCTATATTTTATACTTAAATTTATCTTGTTGTTACCAATATTTTAGTTGTGACATGATTTCGCCAGGGGCAGCTTAGGCAAATTAACTGTGATTGACATCTGGTGTTTTTGACTGCCATTGTAGACACGCAGTGATGAGTACAGTTTAAATTATTTTGTGGGTTTTTGAAAGTTATGAATTGACAAGAGCATTTATCTTTGTGGGTGGGGGGACACCACAGAGTGATCCACCTTCATGTTTTTAGTTAACTTTTGTTCTGCAAACCGTTAGGCATCAAAGATGCCCCGCTTCGCACGGCCATCTGCAATTTTTATTAAACAATAAACTATTACTTATTTTGCAGATACTGAATGTCCCAAGTTACAACTGACTAGCTGCCTTAACGTGGGGGAAGCTTCGGGATGCTTCTACAGCAATGTGACATATATGCAAGCAAAACAATTATGTGATTGCAATGGATACCGAATGGTGATGGCTCAGGATAAAGATGCCAATGATCCATTGATAAAAATAAACATTGATTTCTGGATAGACTTAAAACAGACGCTGTTGGAGAAATTTACTTTTGTGCATTCTGGATTAGTGGTGGATTTAAGCATTCAAAATAAAATGACTCATGGTGGTAAGTAGCATTTATTTTTTTTAAGATTGCTCCATTACATACAAGGTAGCTAAATTTTGGAATCATTTAAGATAAGATAAAGATAAGATAAAACTTTATTTACAGTCGGTGGTGACAATAAAACAAAGAACATAAGATACAGTAGCTTTTAACCGACAAATAAAATAACAATATCAAGAAGATGACAAATATTTACAAATGATATGAGAAATGACATATAATGTTCTTAGTAAAGTTACAGGTTATTTTGTATTATAAAAAATACAAGATCCACATTGACAGTTATTCCAGTAGTTACTGTTTCTTAACAATTGTCTAAAGTTTGCATATTCATTAACTTCTTTAATTTGAACAGGTAAATCATTCCATACCGAAGCACCTTGATATGCTACGGATTTCATACCATATTTTATAGTATTGTATGGTGGCTTTACTAATTTTGACTTGTCTCTTATATTGTAACGTGTAATTTGCCGCATGAAAAACTGACTTTCAACAGGTAGTGAAAAATTATGAAGGGTCTTGTAAACAAATTCAACGAAGGTGATTTTCCTAATACCATAAAGCATTCTTTTTCCTGTTTTACTTAAAAGATAACTATACAAACTTTCATAGTCATTGCATACTAAGCGTATTGCCCTTTCATTGAGTTTCTCAAGTTTCCTGTTTTGTCCTACTGTGAAAGTATTATATACAATTGCGCAATATACAAAATTTGATGATATAAATGATTCATATATCCTAAGTTTGCTGGTATGGTCCATATATTTGCATAACCTTTGAAGTGCATTTATTTGTCTGGCTGCCTTTTTACAGATAACTGAAACATGGTAATAAAAGTTCAGCTTGTTGTCTATATTGATACCTAAAAGTTTAACGTTTGTCTCTGATTTGATCAATTGTCCTCCAATATCAAAGTCAATGTTAATATTGTCTCTATTTATACATATTGCCTGAAACTTGGATGGGTTAGCCTTCATAAAATTAACATGGAACCATTTAACTGCTTGCGTAGAGACCTGTTCAAGTTTTTCTTTGATTATTCTAGGGTTACTGTGTGAGAATGACAAGGTATTATTATCTGCATAATTGTATACATTGCATGACGTTTGAAGGTCAAGCAAAAAGTAATTTATAAAGATATTAAAGAGAAGCAGACCTAAAAGAGATCCTTGGGGAATGCCAGTTCTGAGCTGTGACCATTCACTTCTTAAATTACCTGATTTAACAGTTTGATTCCGATTCTTTAAGTAGTTCATTATGAATGGGCAAGCATCAAGGGATATACCATATGCGTATAATTTGGCTATAGTAAGCCATGTGGTAAGCTATCAAAGGCCTCAGATTGATCAATTAATATACAACCGACATGACGGTTCTCGTCTAAGGCTTTCCTCCAGTCTTCAATACACTTAACTAATACATTGTTGCAGCTATAAGCTTTTCTATAAGCCGAAAGATCTGTTGATAGGGAAGAGGAGATGAATTCAATAAGCTGGTCGCACATTATTCCTTCAAATAATTTAGAGGTTAAGGTGAGCATACTAAGGGGCCTGTAATTTTCTTTTGACAGCTGGTCACATTTCTTAAATAGTGGTGATACCTCTGCTTTTTTATGTGGTCAGGAAAAATACAGGAGGCAATGCTGTTGTTTATGATAGGTGTCAGACGGGACTCAGGCTGTGTGAGCCTCACTCTCTTAAGCCGTAGGGTCAGAACCTTGCAAAAGAGTGCTGTAAGATTCATTGTCCAAATGAAATACAACTCCCACAGTAAGCCAATATTTCGCTCCTTAAGTATACTCACAATTGATGATTTATTTAACATGCAATGCTGCAAACTTTATCTGAAAAGCCTTGAGCACACATTACCTGTCTATTTTAGCAAACAATTTAGAAAAGTAAATCACACCCATAATTACCCTTCAAGGCAGCAAAACAACTTAAGACCTCCAACTATATCTCACAATCTACAAAATCAACTCATCAGCGTCAAAGTAGCTCAATTTTGGAATCATTTGCCTCACTCTCTTAAACCGCACTCTGTAAATTCAATACACACTTTTTGCAATAGAGACACCATGATCATCTAGTTAAACAATATCCAGGTAATTGTGAACACAAAAACTGCTATATTTGTCAGTCATAAAACTTAATCTGGTCTCTAAACATAACTGGAAGTTATTTGTACAATTTAATAGACCAGGATTTGTAATATCGAGGTCGCTTTTGCTCTTGTTTGTTAGTGTGTATGATATATTTGGTGTCTAATGGAAAAATGTTTGAAACTTGTCAGACAGTATTATTGCACATTTAAACCTACGGATGACTTTATAGTTCTGGGCTCCTTGCGGCAAGGTTGGTAACACTTTGGGTGACAACCTCAAACCCATTGGCCATGCATGGCTCTTCCTAAGGCTGACTGTCTACAGTCGAGTTCAAAAGTATTGGCACCTCCCTTAGTATTTCAAGTTTCCATCCATAACTTTATTTAATAATAACAAATATGAAACATTTATTGTGATATAAAAGCGGCAGACCTTTTAAAAGTTGGTCAAAGAGTTTATGGCATTGCAACATAAAATATATTTGACAAATTGTAAAAAAAGCGTGGAAAGACAAAAGTATTGGCACCTGAATAGTTAATACTGTACAAACTCCATTCCTTGGTTTGTGACATTTCTTGAGTAGAGGCTTCCTCCTGGGACGACAGCCATGCATGCCTTGGGAGTTCAGATGTCTCTTGATGGTCTTTTCTGAGACATTCACACGAGCATCAGTCAACTCTTGCTGAGCTCCCTGGTTGTGATTCTCGGGTTGCGCTTCACTTCTAAAGCCCCGTTCCCACATAGCCGAGTTTCTCGTAGTCAACTCGTAGTATTACGTAACGCGCCTCTCGGGCCCAATTCGTACTAAACTCTGCGATTACTCCTCGCACTCGAGAGATGTTCGGCGAGAAACTCCTGTGACTCGTAGCGAACTCATGAGATTTGGAGCCGAGTATGCCGAGTATGCCGAGTATGCCGCGCTGCACGGCACACTCGGTGGATTTTCCAGGAGTTCAAAAACTCGGCCATGACTCGCCGAGTACCAGGAGTCACTCGCCGAGTTACTCCTCGAACTCGCCGAGTTACTCCTCAAACTCGCCGAGTTACTCCTCGAACTCGGAGAGTTACTCGGCGCTAATTTCACTCATATTACACTCGGGGGGGGGGGGTGTTCAGGAGTGCGAGGAGTAACTCGGCGAGTTGTAGGAGTAACTCACCGAGTTGTAGGAGTAACTCGCCGAGTAACTCGTCGAGTTCTACCTTTAGTACATGCATCATCAGCGTAGGGGGTCGTATATAATATAAAAGGCCGCTGCTCCTATAATATTAAACCGATTTTCGTCAAATAAAGATTGTTATGTAGTATAATTCATAGTGACTCCATAGGTATTTTCGGATTGAAAATAGACCAAATATTAAGCGAGATATTCGTCTGAGAATGTAGCTAGGTTGGCGTAGGCAAACAGTGGTGCTCTCGCAGACGTCCGCGCCCGGACTGTATCAATGCAGGTAAGGCTGAGCGCTACTTTAAAAGGCTGCTGCTCCCCTAATATAAGTCCGATTCTCGTCAAATAAGACTGCATTTTAGTATAGTTCACACTGATTCCATACGTGTTTTCGAATCGAAAATATACCAAATATTAAGCGAGATATTCGTCTGAGAAGGCGGTTGTCTGGCGGCGGCTGCTGCTCCATTTATATTATTCCGATTTTCGTCAAATAAATATTGAATTATAGTCGAGTTCATACTTATTCCACACAGACTTTCAGATTGAAAATAGACCAAATATTAAGCGAGATATTCGTCTGAGAAGGCAGGTAGTCTGGCGGCGGCAAGGTGCTCTGTGTATGGCCCTGACTTGAATGGTGTAGTCAATATTTTTGACCATTTTATATACATTGTTTGGATGAGCTTTATTGCAATTCATTTCTACTCATTCTGCCAACTGCCATGACTGTTATGTCAATTGCTATTAGCATTTTGAATGATACAAAGAATGGGTGTAGAGAATACAGCAAATTCAATACATGTGTCAATTGCCTAATTGCCTAAATTGGGGTTCTTTGACCTGTCATTTCATGGTTTGTTCAAAGATGACACAGTAATATGACATTGTCTTGATTGTCATTCACAATTACAAAAATATGTAATTGCTTTCATTAATTAAAAGCAATATATTTTATTGTAATTACCAGGCAATGATTATATTTGTATAACTTTCTTATCTTTTTGTGTTAATTTGAATCTTATTGTGATATTATGATCAGTATAAATTTGTGTATATTTTGTAAAATTTAAATCTAATATTGATATTGTAATTAGTATTTGTGATTTGATCTGTGATTTTATTTGCTATCTTTAATTTACTTATACTGGTGCTCCCTGAAGCGTCCGCGCCCAGACTGTATTAATGCAGAAAGCTGAGCGCTTCTTTAAAAAGCTACTGCTCCCTTAATATTAGTCCGATTTTCGTCAAATAAAGATTGTTTTGTAGTATAATTCATAGTGACTCCATAGGTATTTTCGGATCGAAAATAGACCAAATATTAAGCGAGATATGCATCTGAGTATGCAGGTAGGCTGGCGTCGGCCTATCATTCGACGGGTGACTCGTCGCTGTCGTAGCTACCTTGCTTAACCCGGCGAGTCACTCCTACAACTCGGCGAGTCACCCGCCGAGTCACCCGCCAAACCCGCCGAGTCACTTTCTCCTCGAATTTTGGCCGTTACGTAATACTACGAGTTGACTACGACAAACTCGGCTATGTGGGAACGGGGCTTAAGAGACACCAAGGGAAGCCGTGTTGGTCATTTAAGTTGGTTGTCCTGTCCTTCGAGATATTCTTGTTGTTCGAGTGGCCTCATACCTCTTCACTAATAGTCATTTTAGGCATATTAAATTGTTTGGCCAGGGCACCATAATCTTCTACACTGAATGATGGCACTTTTTGTCCTCTCGTCAACTTCCTGTGTCTGCTGCATGGCTCTGCTTTTCACAATTGAAACCTATGTGAAAAGCAGCCTAAAGAGACTGTAGAAGGCATGTCTTTGGTTCAACTGAGGTCGAAAAAATTAACCTCTGGAAATTCTCGTACACGGAAAATAATTTGATCTGCTTCTAACAAATCGAACACCTTGAAAGCTTCAATCACGTCCATGGTCCTGTTTGTCCCCAATTACTATTTGAGAGAAGCTCCTAGATCTCGTTGGCCAGAGGGCACCCGGCGTCTATGTTCAGTGTCCCTCATTCAAGTTGCAAATCAATGGCAGTCAGAAAAAATAACCGGATCTACATGACCTAGGTGGAGCTCCTGTAGAAGTTGTCCCGCATGGGACACTCAACTCTTGCAAAGGAGTCATATTATTTTGCGAGAGCAGAATATGCTCTAATAAAGAGCTTCAATATTGGCTAGGAGTGCGGCACTTTTGCTGTGGGCAGAATCTTCTCAGCCTCTGTCTTTGCATTTGAAGGTGCCAACCTGCCTGATCGAGTACCAGCAGAGTTCGCCCTTACATCCCAAACCCCAGATGCTGTTTTCAGTGCCTGCGTTATGGCCATATGCTCAAGATCTGAGACCTGCACCCAATGTGGCTCATACTCATTCCAAGGAACACCCCATATAAACAACCTGCATGCTTGTATAAATTGTGGTCAGGCCCACTCAGCCTTTGACCGTAGTGCCCATGATGGATACTTGAGAAGGAAGTTCAATGATTTAAAGCAACTCAAGGCACACAGATTAGCAGAGCAGTCTGTGGGTCCAGGAAACTATGTCACAGTTGCATCACTGTCATCAGTTCCAAAGAGACTCCAACAGAACTCTCAATTTAAGTATGAAAAGTAAACCTTGTTGACCAAAGTCAAATTACCAACCTTACCACTCCCATATCTCCTAGCTCATTGGCTCCACCCAATACATGGGAATGTGGCTGCTACTGCTACCTTGGACACAATGAAATGGAACCAGACTAAACTTCTGCTGGTGATCCTAAATCACATCAGGCATATCCCAGTTCTGAAAATCAAAGTAAATTCAGCATACAAGCTCAGAAGATGAAGACCTTAGAGCAGATCAGTATCTAACCAGGGTTCTCAGGAACCCCAATGGTGATTATTAATCAGTTCATGATGAGTAGTAGAACATGACCTGGATACTACCCTAAAGCTGCTTGCTGATCATAACCAGACATGCATGCCAAATGTTGGATCTAAAATGCCATATAACACTCGTTGCAAAGATTAAAACATGAAAAATTATTTTTTGAGACGGATGATTGATCCTTACATATTCAGTAAGGAGCAATATGTCACCATTGACACTCGTTCTACATGACATGCTTTCTGTTGCTTCAAACCTTGCTAAGATATTGTAAAAACTCACTCATTCATAGGTACAGACTTATGATGTTCACTTTCTACACCTAGTTTTCTCTTGTACACTTGTTAGCCATACTTATGTATCTGTGGCACTATTGTTAAATCACTATTGTTCACTCCTGCAAGGATATTGCATTGGTCCTGATTGACCGATCAGGAGTGTTGTTTCATAAGCAAGATAATCCTTCATGCTCCACTGAGCATGAAGTTGTGAACCCCATAGCCTCACTTGACTTGCTAACTCAGCAGCTGTGAGCAACTGGCAGCCCAATCCGGGTAAGAAAGTATTTCATTATGTTTTTCTTGTCTACAATAAATAGCTTATTCATTGGTTCCATATTATATCCTAATATGTATATTTCTATCTTTATTGTAGGCTGTTTTACCTTGTAATTAAAACATAATTAAACCCAACATTGTGTTTGGAATCTTTACACCTGCCACACATGGCATGGCAGAGTGTCATATGGTAGCAGAGCGTGGTTCTGGACATTTCCCTGCCCCTTCAATGACGTTTTTGGATGTATTGCTGTTTCTGGAGAAGACAAGGCGCGTTGCATCATTGCAATTTTGCATTGAACACGAGGAGTATTTGTGCAGCAAGACTTATGGTGTGTTCTGTCACATGTTGGGAGACGTCCCAGGCCCCAGCTCAGGCGGTCAGTGACCTCAAGTGACTTTGCAGTACATGGAGGGTGATGTCCCAGCCAGATATTCCGGATTTCGTATAGATCCCTGACGGATAGAGAGGCCACAGACAACTGGAAAATCCTGTATGTCATCTGATGATATTGGCACTTGGTCCGTGAGTCATAGACTGTTGATTTTGTGTTGGACTTTCATGCAAAAGACATTTGCATCATTGCATTATTTGTTGCACTATTGCATATGTTATTTGCTATGATATTATTGCAACAGGTGTAATATTTTCTTGCTAAAGTTTAATTCTTTTGCATATTTTTTACATATTTGATATACTTAAGGATCTACACATTTTTGATTGCCTAGATCAGGTTGACCTTTCTAATCCTTAAGTACTTAACTGTGTGTATATTAGGCTGAAGTGGATTACAGGTGGTCATTTAGCATTGTTTTTGATCAGTGCAGTGCTCTTCCTGAATTTAAAAACATTGAGTCAAATTGATAGTTAGCACTGTACCAGTGTTTTGACATTTTGAGAAACCTGTAATAGTCTTGTATATTCGTTGCATTTGTATTTGTAAATAATCTAAACATATATAGCATAAGTTTATTTACTAATAATCATTTCTTTGCAGTGCAGTACTGTATAGGCTTATAAGTGTTGACATATTTCATTGAGCGTTTTGCATTCATTGTGGTACTTCAGTATTTCAAGAAATTTAACTTGCTATATTGAAATAGTCAGAAACTTGTCATTTATGTTGGACATTGGACATTGGACTTTACTGGCATTGAACATCATTCAGTGCTCATCTTTGATTTTGTTCAACAAGCTGAGACGAGTGGGTTGCAGTACTGATTTTTTGCAATTTCTGTATATATAACTTTTAACATTTCATGAGGTTCAGTTGATTATATAAGCCTTTCATAATTTAAAGTTTGCTTGGTTTGAGCTGCCAACAACAATAATCAAATTTCAAAATTAAGCATTTAAATTGTGCCACTTTACCTAAACTTTAGAAAGTTAGAAAGTTCAGGTTTGTCATTACATGACATTCAACATTTAATAATTTAAAGTTTAAAAATTTACTTTATCAATCATCGACTTTAATAATATTTCTAAATTTTCCATTTAGTGCCAGGACTTGTTGTATTAAATATTGTTTAGTACTTTGGTAATTGGTACTGGTGATCCCCAATCTTGAGTACTTTGGGAGATACTTACTCACACTTTGGATACTTGACACTTTGTGTACTTGACTTAATACTTTGCACAAGTTGACTTGTTACTTTGCATACTTTGGTACATCAGAGTACATGACTTAGTTGGACAATCTTTGGACAATTTTAACTTTGGACAATTTAACTTGTCTTTGTGTATTTGATTTATGATTTGATTTAGTTCACTTTATTTAAAAATTTGAGTTTTAATTTGTCATACATGCCAATTGCATTATGGCTACTGGAGGTGCAGGGTCAACTGCAGGTAAGGCTATGCCTAAGGGACAGTTCAGAGACATTGCAGAAGAACTTGAGTTTTGGAAGAGTATGGCCAAGAGTTACCAAAAGGAAGCCAGAAGAGCCTCTGACTCTGAGATTAGCCATAGGATGGTCAATGTTGACCTCAAACAGGACATTGACAAATTAAAACATGAGTTAGTCAATTTGAGTGTCAATGTTGGATCTCGGACTCAACTTCCTGCTGCAGCTGGTGCAGGTATGACTTTCAGGACGGATAGTTCTGCCGGAGTCGATATTGATGATGCACCCAACTCAGAAGCACCTACTAGAACAATGGGGTCTATTCCCAAACTGAACTCCTTTGATGGAAAGAGCACTAGTACTTACTCTTTTCAGAAATATTCTTTTGATGTTAAACAATTGTTAAAAGTTGGTTATTCTGAAGCAGTTGTGCGCATGGCAATACTCCGATCCTGCAAGAATACAGCTGCTGATATTCTTCAGACCCTGGGTGATGAGTTTACTGTGGAACAAGTGTTACAGGCATTTGAGAAACGTTTCGCTTCAGTTGCGACAGCCGAGGCTATGTTATCAACATTTTATTCATCAAAACAGAAAGCAGATGAGAATATTAATGCTTGGGGGTGTCGTTTAGAAAGTTGGCTCGCCAGTCCACAATTATCCCACCTTCCAAGTGAACAAAGGCAACAAATGCTAAGAGAACGCTTCTGGCGGGGTATGAAATCTGATGTTCACAGAAATGCACTTCGTCACAAGTTTGATGCTGAAAGCAGTTATGATGAGTTGCTACTGGTTGCAAGAGCTATCGAATTGGAGTCAGGCTCCCAGTCTGAAAAACAACCCAAACCTTCAAAGTCATTCAACAAGACATCGATGTCAGCCCAGACTGTTGGCAACAAGAAGAAACCAAACGCGCTCATGGAGAAGCTGGAAGACATATCGACTTGACTTGCTGCCCTTGAAGCCCGATTACCACCTACCAAGGACGACAGATCACCTGCTGCAGGCAGAGGTCAAGGTCGAGGTAGAGGCAACTATGGACGAGGCCGCAGAGGAAGAGGTAGCGGTAGAGGTCAGGCAGGTCAGCCCCAGAGTAACCAGACTGATTCTCAGAACTACTCACAACACCATAGTCAGACGTTTATCACCTAGGTAAGGTACGCTTCCCTCAGTGGAACACCAGGCTAAGGTAAAAAAAATTGACTACTGGAAATTCTTCTACATGAAAAAGGATTTGTTCCGCTTTTGATTATTCTGACAACCTGGTACGCAAACATCAATCACACAGAGTGCACCCGCGGTTTATGGTCAGGGTCCCACCTAGTTCAAGCAGTAAATCTAGTACAGTTTGAGAAATTCCAGGATGTACACAACCTAGGTTGAGCACCTGTTGAAGTTGCCCTCATGGGATGTGCAAAACATACAAGGGAGTCATATTTTATGCTAGTGAAGAGCCACAAGTATGTTTTAACCTATACCAGTGGGATTTGAGTTGTGTAGGTTTTGCTCTTACTTCCCAAATCCCAGATGCTGTTTTTTCGCTGCCAGCATTATAGCTCTGACCTGAGACCTGCATCTCTATCTTGTTTAGAGCATGAGTTTTGACAAAAAATGTTCGGAAAAAAATGGCGTTTTTAGTTGTTGTGAGATTAAAATCTTTAGGCTCCATGAGCCCATGCTTCCTAAAATCTAAAACCAAGATGGTTGTGCTCTCGGGTCCTAAAGCATGGGAAACTTTACAGTGAAACATAAAATTCAAAAGTTGTCAAGTTTGAATAGGTCTAGCCTCCCTCCCCTCACAAGTATGCATGAAAACTAGCAAGTCCGCTTTCCACAGGACAGCGTTACAATGGCGTACATGCAAAATTCTGTAAGTTCAACCTTGTGCAGGGCCTCGCCTTTTAATAAACCTTTGCCACACAAAATACCTGCTTTAGGTTTAGACATACCACTTTTCTATAGTATCGCACTCAGATATGGTTGATTTCTTTCAATTTTTATCGATTCTTGTGCCTTTTCAAATTGGCGTTTTGCTGGTAATCCATGTTAGCCATTGCTGCCTAGTTCTGCCAATGCTTATTAGAGGGCTACGGCGACGTTTCAATGCCCCTAGTGGATAATAAAAAAGTCCTTAGTTCTGTCAATTTAATATTTACAATACATTAAAATAACATCCACATGATTCCAATTCAATAACAAGCAAATTGAGCAAATAATTGACCAATTTTTAATATCAACAAAGTCTAAACAGGTACCGTGGCGCCACTGTCATGTGACTGCTGGGGGCGTGGCAATGGCGAAAGCATGAACAGGTGAACATGAATTTAATAAAATGGTCTTTAAAATGATGTCGCATAAATGACAATTTCCAAGAATTCCTATGGAAGCCGTTCCGACTCTTCATGGCATCTAATGCAATGTAGGTCAATTCTGGCTACATGAAAACTGACATTATGACAACCTTTTACTAAACAAAATATACTACATAACATAAGTCATCTGGAAGCAAAGACAATGTTACTGAAGGGATAGGTATACTACTGTTAAAGTAGCTCTGATCAGGACTTCACTGATTATCGTCAAATTCGATATATGTCCCACAAAAAGAAAATGAATAAAAAATGTATTCCACTTTTTTGTTTTTAGGATGACCACATTGTTTGACTATAATTATAATTAAGAAAAATTACAAAACTATATAACTTTCCCAGTTATAATAAATTGATAACTCCTGATTGAATGTGCATGAGATCTTTAATGTATCTGAATTATCGCATTGCAGAAATTTTGCCAAAGGAATCATTGTGTGCTTACATAGCAGTTGACAAGAGAGGAAAGCCGAAGTACAAAACCGACAGATGCAACACAATCAGATGGTCCCTATGCAGGCTAATAAAACGTGAGTATGAACTCAGTAAATAATAATTGCCATCCTTCCTTGTAAATGTTGTGTCCCCAGTACTGCTACGTCTAATATAAAATAGTGACAATTTATACTTTTCCTCTTTTATTTTGTCAAACAATAGAGTTTAGGTTAATGAAAATATAATTTTGCATCATCCATTAACATCTACTAGCATGTTACCCATTCTTCGAACGTGTTTTATATTATTTTAAATGCTTATTTATTAATAGTAAATTAAATATATTAGTAACTGGCACTATTAGTTTTGTGGTGCCAGCGGCGCGTTGTATTGCAGGCCAGGTATGCCGCCTTGTGGGGAAAATGATATAATGTGATTATATGAGGTAGAAATCCTGTGTAAAAATCTTACAATACGTAGGGGTATCTTTAGTGAATTGATAAAGTCTAGGTTCAGATTGAGTCAAGAGTGGAATATTCTTTTTACGAAACTAAAGTAGCGGAATGGCGAGAAGGCAGTGCCTTTGCATGATGGCGCTCAAAGAAGGGAGCATCTGTATCGAGAAAGTTGATGAATTTTATGGAGTAACACCCGCTAGATGGCGTATCTATCCTCTGTAGAGGATGGACTGATTGGCCACTAAAAACTTTCGCACTCAAAATAAAATAATGACGTCACAAAGCAGCTGTACACTGACCTTGCCTGTCTCTCTTTAGGAGTTCATAGTCTGATATTTGAAGAGAAATCAAAGCAGCGATCTGACAATTGTTATTTGTTCACTAAAAAGTACAACAATGACGATTTTTGGTCAGTGAAACTTCATAGCCATTTTGCACTGAGAATTATGGGAAAATAACAATGACGATTTTTAATAGATTCGGTTGACTACACAACACTTAAAGTGACGTTGTTGGTATATGACGTCATTGCTAGGTACTCGTTTAATTTTTTCATCCTCCCAAAATGCGTCATTAACAAAAATGGCGCTGTCGACGATCATGGATTTAAAGATTAAAACTGCCTGAGGTTCGTTATTATGACTGTTGACAACAATTTCTCTTCAAAAAATTAAAGATAAATATGTCCACTTTTATTAGAAAACGTGATTTCAATGTCCTTCAGTTGCACTTTGGAAATAAAACTACTGCGAACGTTTTTGAAAGCAAATCGGCTCATCTAGAGCAATCTAGATACATGTACCTGTGTTTTGAATGTAAAAACAGGCTCACAGGGTGTGAGGCCAAGGTGGAACTAAGTCGACGGGCGAAAGTCAATTAGAGTATGATGTACAGCAGCTGTACCATGCTGTTTTTCCATAGACACAATAGTATTATAGTTGCTGTACGTGCACTATTGAGAGAGTTAATATTATCTACTAATACGGTCACAGAGTGCCTCATGTACCTGACCACTTTAGTACTTGAACATTCTGCTAATCGTGTGTGGTCTTAACTCTAAGCCAATCTGCTACACTTAAATGAATCAAACTACTCTTTGTATACTCAATACAAACTGCAACTAAGGTGCACTGCCTTCTTCCTAAATACAGACTTCAACTACTGTGCCCTGCCTTCTTCTTAAGTACAGACTGCAACTTGTGCACTGCCTTCTTCAAATGTATAAATGTTCACTTACTGTAAAACTCCTGAAATGCAGGCCACAGTCTAAGCTATGCTGCCTCCTTCTACTTCTGGCTTGCTTTCTACAGACCGTTAGATGGTAGCTAAGCCCTACCCGGACAATTCTAGGCTGGGACTGACCTACCTTTCCCCTTTGTCTTAACTTAAAAAGGAAACCTTAAGCATTGGCTCTATGAGGTGTAGAAAGGGGATGATCAGGGGGTGGCTGCATGCGTGGCATTGGTTTTCTACTTGCTCCGTCTGTGCTCTGCCATTAGCTTTAGGGAGTGCCCTATGCAAAGTGGGGTGTAAGTCCTTTGTCGGAGGAGGGGTGCTCCCCCGTATATGGTACACTTGGGTTTTGTTATTGATCCAGACTGCTTATTAATTCCTAGTTATGTGAGGGGTTCACCATGGTGATCCATTTAGATTAAGTTTATACTAGTTTGCTGGGTCATGGGGGAGCTGCCCTTTCAAGTTAGGAGTTTTTATTAATAATGTGTGCCCTTATAGGTTCCATTTCAGTCGATCCCCCTTTGTGTTGGGTTGTGTGCAGAGTGACTTGGTTATTTGGTGAGACAATTAATGTTTTTGACTAATCAGCCTGCACCTGCTACGACTGAGATGAACTAGTCTTGCTTAGTGGCCATCACCATATATCTCAGCCTATTGTTCCTATCCTTACACTAGAGATAAGCAGATACACTTTAGTTATTAATGAGTTATGTTTGGTCATGCCTTTGCAATTACAACCAGGTTCACATTCACATTCCAGTTCCATCAATCCATTTTTGTTTATATACATAGGCCTTTGGCTCATCATTTATGATCTCTCTGTTTGACCCCAATCATGACAGTTTTCATCATAGTTCAAGGTTGATTATTCAGTAAACTCCCTATTTTACAATCTATTTGAAACCTTTGTACGGTGGTTGCTCTCATGCCTGAGTTTAACAAAGACATATTGATTACTTCCTTAAGTAAGCTTGTTAACAATTGAACTTTCCTGTGCCAGGCACATAATTGAGGAAATTAATTTGGATATCTCACCGTGACTGATGATTAATCATCACATGCATGACCTGGTAAAACTGATTAATTTGTAAATTTAAACTTATTTTAATAACCAGTGATTTGGTGTTTCACAGCTTGCACGGAAGGAAATTGTGAAGTAAGTTCAAACAGGACAAATGCAACGTGGTACCAACATCGTTATGGCTGTCATATCAGTTCAGGAGACTTAGCATTTTCTGATGATGCTGTGGATCTCTTAGAATTTGTTGAGGACAGGAACTTCGAGAGAGGAGAATACTGGATAGGACTACACAGGGAGACGTGGAACTGGATAGGTAAATATATTTAATTCTGTGCATCTTTCAATGTGTGTTCATAAATTAATTTAAATGATTGTGCTTCTGATGTGTGGCAGATCATGCCAAACACATTTTTGCTTTAATTCCACCTGGTTTTTTAATCCAACTGTATGGAGGTTTTGGATAAATGGATTGACCACCTACTGCCATTTCATTAAGCACGTAACAGAGCTTTCTTTGCTAAACTTTCATACTCAGGTTTTTACATAGAATAACAGCCTGGTGTAATTGGTGGAGACCACATAAGTACGTCAGTTATATATAATAAGTAGATTTGCATATGTGCATATGATTGTTTGAGATAGGCTGATCAACAGCAAACAGCTGACTAATGTGGAACCAGACATCTAATCAGTTGGAACCAAGTTCAGTTAAGTTCAGATGATTTATCTGATGATAGCCAAAGTTAAAACATGACATAGCAATCCAGTTAGACTGAAAGTAAATTCTCCGAGGGCAGTCTGTGATGAAATACAAAACCGCATACTGAAACATTGAGAGAAAAGGAGGCTGATGAGATCTTTTAGGGATAAATATTGAGAAAAAAGGCTGCTGAGGAGAACTTTTAGGGATCAATATCACAACTTAACTCCTAACAATGTACTTGAAAAAATCTGGTTTTGGGACAAATACAAAACTGATTGTACAGTAGAAGATTGCTATACATGTCAACTAAATGGTACTGTGTAACACAATATATTTCACACAGTTCTTTTTGACATACAAGGGGCACCAATTCTAGCGTCCTAATTGAGACAAAATGGGTGTCCCTTGACCCTCTATGTTTCTCTTTTTTTATGTAATCCAAAACATCATTGTATTTTATTTTTGGGTCAAATAAATTCATTTCATTTCATGAAGGTGTGCCAAATACAGAACTGAGAGGTTCCCTGATGATAAATTTGCAATTTTTGGCTGATGATTAGATGGATTATCAGCGGGATCACACATACAATGGCACCACTTTCACAGTTTCAGATCACAATTTTAGTACTGGCTTTTACCTGCAAAAAACATGAAGATATCTTCCGTCTGCCAAATTAACACAGTAGCAAGTAAAGATTTATTATCAAAAACCATCAGGGAACCTCTCAGTTCTGTATTCAGCACACCTTTAGTTGTACGAACAGATCTGGTCAGGAATTTTGCATTAGAATGATGTGAACCAGAGTTAATAGAAATCTTGACAACTGTCCAATCAGATTTTCCTATGTTTGAAATGTAGATGGGACAGAGATGATTTACAGCAACTGGGATTACACTTTGAGACAACCCAACAACCAGGAAGAGACTTGTGTTATTTCACATCATGGTAAATGGAGGGATATCACATGTTCTAAAAGGAGTGGAGCTCTTTGTGTTACTGGTAAAGAAATGTTGATCAGAAGCAGGTCGTCTGATTAGTTTTAAGAAAAAAATTATCTCTTGGACCAATCTTTTGTAATATTCATTATCCTCATAGTCGGGAGTTAACCAACCTTATCTCCCTCTAAGAACTATAGAAAAACAGATAGGTGAAGCCAGTTCCTTCTCCCTAGCTACAAGTCCCCTGTCCATAGGACAGGGTTACAAGGTCCTGGATGAAAAAATATTGACTTTTTTGCTTGAGTGGGAACTAGCCTTTTAGTAAACGTTTGTCACACAACATACACCCACTGTAGCGTTAGACATACCTTTTTTCTATTGTGTCGCGCACCGATATGGTTGATTTCTTCCAATATTAATCGATTTCTGTGCCATTTTCGAATTCACATTTCGGTAAACAAAGCTTGAAGCATGGCCGCCTAGTTCCGAAAAACTCACAAGAGGGCTCTGGCGATGTTTCAACGCCCCTAGTGGCACACAGAATAGCGCTGGAAAGTCCATAGTTTTCTCAATTTCACAATTAAAATATTTTAATAAACTATTCCACACGATTCCACTGTTCTATGGGTCTAATGAAGCTAAATTATTAGATATTTATCTGCACCATTGCACCTGGGTGGCGCTGTGATGTCGCCGGAGCCCTCTAGTGAGTTGTAGTGTAAGTAGACATCAATAACATGGTCGATTCGTCACAGCACGATTCGTCTTCGTAAAAACTGGACGGTTCATCACTCAAAAAAAGGTTGGTTCTTCACCGGCAGTTAACATATTTTATATAATAGCAGTGACCATACACTGTGTACCGGCCAAATCAACCAATTTCGGATGACAAATCGACCAAATTCGGGTGACGAACGGACCAGTTTTCATTGGGTTCAATCAGGCAATGACGAATCGACCTGCTACCTGTGAAAGCATGAACCAAGCGAACGTGAATTTTGAAAATGCTCTTAAAAAGGATGTTTCCAGTGGCTTTTTCAGTAAAATCTGCGTGAAAGTAGTAAACGGAGTAGTAATCCTGTACATAACAACAAAATAAGGTATGCTAACGTGTTTATTGAGAAAAATGTGTCGTAATTTTGAGCGTCCATGAATTCCTATAGCAGGCGTTCCGACCCTACATCGCATCTAATGCAATGTAGGTCGGTTCTGGCTACCTTCTCCCCAGTTTCCTTCAGAGTACCTTGAGATAGTGAACTCGGTTCCTTCTCTTAGTTCCTTCCTAGTTTCTTCCTTTTTAGAAAACTTATAACAACTTGAATAAATTTGACCCAGTTTTGTTGCTGATGGTTTGACCTAATTTTCAAGGAATTCTGAAGGAACTGTGAAGGAACTGGACTTTAACACTGATCAAAGTAAATGCTTGACGTACCTCTCTCCCTCTAAGAACAATAGAAATACTATCTTGGAGTATAAATGTAGTAACTGTATTTAATAATCCCCATTTCATGTTTCTCACAACTTTGATATATACTACTATGGCCCGGTTCTTTCCATATTGTCCTGTCCTCTTTCCAGCATGAAATGTCTTATTGATGCCATCCAACTTATTGTAGTTATTTACAAAAAAGAACAATAAAAGTCCTTAGTCTTTCTATTCTACTCCCGACATGAATGACCCCTTAGTGGTTTAACGCATCATCAACCGCAAAGTAATTTTACTACTTCAGTATTTAATCATTTACAATTTCTTTTCAGATGAACCCCTTGATACGGACACGGGTAATTGTTTTTGTAGAACCACGTCCTGATGTTTTAAAGGTTTGATAGCCACTTGAATCAGTGTTTGATGTGCTTATATTTTCAGACCTATTTTCAGCATATGTAACAATCCCGGGAGGAATCTTACTCATAGCATCTATAGCTGCCTTGGTTTCACTGCGATTTATCTGGCATAAGAAAGTGCACTTTGTTATGGGCATTGCGAACAGATTACCTAACATTGATGGTATGAATTTAACTATTAGGCCACGGTTTTTTTATCTTATGTTTCTCGGAACTTTCTCAGACCGTTTTTCGGTCGGAAAATTAAAAAAAAAAACCAGAAAAGTGTATTTTTTTCATAAATTAACACAGGTGATGTGATACTTTGAGATGCAATACACATATTTGCCCAGACAATTGTTGATTTATTAATTGAGCGGCACTGCAAAGTTTGGCCGACGGGTCGAGAAACTAAAGATAAAAAAACCGTGAACTTAATAACAATTCTCAATGTTTGTGTGTCTCATTAATATTCACTGGGCCACAGTGGTCTGGCTTTTATGTTAAAATTGTGTAGTGCTCTGGCTTTTCTGTTTAAATTTAACTGGTTTATTCTTAAGGTTGCTCCTGATCGAGGTTACCTATTTCAAGCTTTGTCCTCCATATGCCCAGCTCTCCTTACACCTAGTGCTCCCTACCTAGCCTAGACATGAGTGACCTCTCTAGTACACATGTACATATACAAGAACTTGATAATTGATAAACTTACCTTCAAGCGAAGATGTAACTGTTACTAAGTTTTAATGGTATGGGGAGAAAAAGTACCACAAGAGGTCACTGACAGTGGTGTACTGACGTTATCTTATTGTCGTTTTATGTACTATGGTCGTAGTGCCCCCTGTTAGTCTGGCAGTCAGGGGGTTATACCTTGCACCGACTGATATAGTTTTTTTCTCAGTGGATTCTACATCCATGGGACCTCCATAATACATATATGGTGGGTAACAAGCAGGTAACCTTGAGCAATTTGAAAAACAATCACTTTACCAGCTTTTTGTATAACATGTAGTTTTAGCAAACACCACTATCACCACTAGCACAGGTCTTCATACTTTCTATTTTTGAAGGAAAATGAAGTCATTATAAAAATAAACATCATTACACAAATACTAAGCCTCTTTCACTGAAATAAGATGATATGTTGCTTCAATCGTTTTCTTCTTTATGAGAAATAACACTGGTTTTTTAACACAAAGTGCTTTTTATTATGGTTTTTGACCTTTTAAATGACCCCAATTGTAAAACAACCCCAGAAAAGAATTTCTAATGTCAAAATTAGCTGGAAAAGTGGTATTACACGTGATTCTATGACTAATTGGGAAAAAGTTATATTGACCATTAGCAATTCCAGCTGCTTTCTTTTTTTCGCCATTTTACCTGCTTGTTACACCCCATGTATGTATTATGGAGGTCCCGTGGATGTAGAATCCACTGAAAAAACTAAAATATCAGTTGATGCAGGGTCAGGCCCAAAAATCACTTGCTAGCAATACTTGTTGTCTTGAAGCGTTCTGTCGTGCGTTATACAAATAAATCTTTATATCATAAAATTATTATATTTACTTATGTTTGTTGTATAATATCGATTATGAAAGCAAATATGTATTATTATAAGTAGTAAACAAGTCTAGTTGCATCCCCACCCCTTCATAAGATACTTTTCTCTACCTTTATAACCTCCAGAATGCCAATTTAAATGTTAACAGCAAACAAATATTGGCATGAACTGTCCAAAAAGACCATGGTTCTAATGTTTTGGAATGTCTGAAGCAGTTTCTAAAATATTTTGCAGATGGAAAAACCTACCAGTTCGATGCATTTGTATCATACAGAGCCTCACCTGATGATGAAAGATTTGTGATCAGTCACCTTCATCAAAAACTGGAAGTTGAAATGGGATACAAACTTTGTATGCATGTCAGAGACTTTCTTGTTGGAGCAGGTAAGAGTCTAAAATGAAAATAAAATGAATAAGTGGTCCCACCAAAACTATGTTGCAAATATGAATTCAATAGTATGTCAAAGTGTGGCACCTAGCAGGAAAAGATAGAACTAAAAATACTGGACTAAATTCCCCAGAAGGGGCAGTTTCTATGACAGAAGCTTTCTTATATATATACTTGAATAACTAATACGCCCTCTTAGAGGGTATTATCATGAGGGCATTACTGATATCTTGCACATATTTTCAGAAATCTGAGGTATAACATTTTCCAATTAAATCTAGCCAATGTTCATGTCCGCCATTGTTTACATGCTGTCATGTAATGTTCTTGATTGTATGTAGTGTTTACACCACAGTAACATTTTTTTCTATTTCGAAAACAGTCGGAATATTTTGTAGAAGTAGTCATCCTTGTCACAAATATTAATAACAGTCAGAAATAAACATTTTCTGCCTAACTGCCTATTAACAAGTGGGGGTGTCAAAAATAGCCTACTGTTGGTCATACCCTCCACAATGGTATATCAATTATCAAAGTCTTTGCTGCCATTATGTTATTGTCTTTATGCATACTAAATTCAGAATGTATTGTTGTAGCTATAACAGAAAACATTGTCTGGGCAGTCAAGAACAGTCGTCACACAATTTTAATTCTCAGTCCGGACTTCGTGAAAAGTGAATGGACAAAATTTGAGTACCAGGTGGCACAAAGAGAAATGCTAAAGAAAAGACAACGAATAATTCCAGTAATATTTCGCAAATTTGACTGGGAAGGCATTGATGAAAATCTGAGAATTATATTGTCGTCTATTACTTATATTGAATGGACTGATGATGAAAGAAAACAGGGAAAATTCTGGGAAAGATTGATCAAAGCTCTACCTAAACAAAGAGAGACTCATGTGTGATGCACTGAAAAGTGTAATACATAAACAATTTTCAGAAATTAAACATCAAGAATAGGACACAGCCCAACCAGCAGTGTGCCAACATGTCACAATAAAACTTTAACAGGATTCACCTTACTGATAAACTAGATTGAAATTGATTTTTCTCATGAAATTGTGGATCAAAATGTGCATTAGTGTTCAAGAAAGAAATTATTAAAATGTCTTATTTTCTGCATTATGGTTATTTACTTACATTCAAAAATATTGCCAAAATTATCTGCGCACAAAGCGCATACTCTAATGTGGTATATGTTTCCAGTCTATGGTTGTGCATAATATACGGATATGATTGAGCGTGTTTACGTTTTTGTATGCCTGCCCTGCATAAATGCCCTTTTTTGGCATACAAGAATGACACTCTCTGCCTGTCCTAATTAGCCCAACTGGTACAGAAATACAGGACGTAAAGCCCTAGTCACCCATCACCCACTCTCCAATGGCACAACGTCAGCCAGTGCTGCATAGTCCGGGGGCTGACCAGGTGAATATTGGCCCAGGTTCAACACAAGTTCAAGTTTAACCATTTTATTCACCACTATATTAAACAAAATTATACATAATCAACATAAAATTAAAAATAATTCAGTGGAGGACAACCCTCTTAGGCATTTAGGTGCTGCTATCGAGGGACCACCTATAGTAAAAAGTAAATGTTTTTATTTGCAATAAAAATTTTAGCAGATCAGAAAAAAGGTATTGCAAAGTAGACTGCTGCTTCACTGGAAAGGATCACTCATGAAATCAGTACTAGCTATTTGTAACATATATAATAAATAGTTAAGGATTAGGATATACTGGTCGGAGTTAGGTAGATACTTTTAACAGTTTCTTATACAGACATAACAGGTTGGTAGCGAGCAATGATCTGAATATGAGTTGATGGTTATTTTCTTAATATATTTTATTCCTTGTAATGCTTCACTGATTGATTTACGAAAATACAACATTTTGCCCATCAATATATGCCCAAGTTATAAATATGAATTGTAATTATATTGTATTGCTTGAAACAACAAAATCTCTCACTTTATGAACAAATACATGACAATTACACTGAGCTGAAACTAAATTTCACAACATACCTGAACTGGTTGAAGATCCAGTACACGTTTCTGATCTAGGTCCATCAGTGTGTATGTGCCATATTTAGCGGAATGCCCAGGCGAATCACAACGGCCATCACCACCGAGTTTCACCGCAGTCGTCACCGCCCGAAGATGAACAAGTTGCTCTGTTCTCCAAATCGAGTTGACTGCAGGCACTAAGTAGCAACGCTGCATCAAATTGTACGTCCTTATGGAGATACACAGAACCTGAAACAATTGGCAAATGTAAATGACACTAGCAAAACTGTACACATACCACACATGCAAATACAACTACAACAATGCTCACTGCTTTCAGTTTATTATTTCGAATTACCTTTGCGTGATGCAGCAAGTTGAGTGCTTTCACTGGACTGCATCCTGAGAAGAGACAGGCTGCAGCAAGTCGCAGATTAATTTCAGGCATGGTCCCCAGTAAAGGCTGCGACCACCATGAGAATGGAGTACCACAGACCTTGCAAAGGGCTTCAAATAAGATCGCGGTCCCACGACGGGTGCGCATCCACACTTCTCGAGAGGTGCCACATACCAAACAGAGACTCAGCAATTGAAACAGACTTGCTGCTGATACCAGGAAAGAGCTGCTGTCTGACCCCGTAAGCTTTTTCCTTAAACGAAAAAACAAAACAAAAACATTGTTAAAAGTGATAACAGCAAAAGTTTCTTCACATGTTGGTAACTAAAGCTGGCCTTCCATGACCTGTCACACAAAAAAATTTTGTAAATACAATGTAATGCACTTGTTAACTATTTGTTATACCTGTCATCGATTTCCTCAGAGTCAGAAAGGTCGCTTTCTGAACTTGGCTCGTATTCAGTCGGCAAGTAGTCCATGTCATCTGAACAATCCATAAATTCTTCTTCATCTTCAAAATGAAGGCCATCTCCAAAATGAAGGTCATCCTCCTGGACATTAGGCACTGATGGCAGCAGTAGATCACAGGTGGTCTCCTTCTCAGCATATTTCGGTGTGACATTTACCCCCTTGTGCCTCTTGATAACTGCCTCGGTCTGACACATCTTCACATTAGTTGCTCTTGGCTCAGATGCAATGTGACATCCAACCGACACATCCTGCATCTTTGAAAATAAATTAATAAATGATATAATGTTTATTCATAGGTATATTAACTACAATAATATTTTAAGTATCTGACAAAAGGTACTCCTTCAATGTGTAACGAGAAATAAAATCGGTTAAAAAATCCAACCCTTTTCATAAAATTAACTCAGCACTATTAATCCATCAGTTTGTGTTGCGACATCACGCTTTTGGGAGGGGTTCCCTAACATCTCAGGTAATGATACTTCAACAGAATCCTCAATGTTCACATTGGGTGATTCAGGAGAGAGCACCTCATCCCAAAGAACTTGTGAAGCTTGCAATCTGCCTTGCACATCTAGCATTGTCTGAAAAACAAAAAGAAGCAATTTTTAAGACTTATTCGAGAATAAACATCTGTTAGATAATCATACTCCAAGGTCTCTGACATCTATATATCTATATATATGTATATATATATATATATATACTGTTGTGGTGGGTATTGCCTACATTGAGTAAGTTTTGGGAGGGTTTCATAAACTTTCAAATGGAATTGTAATATGAATAATATACATTGTATAAATAAATGTGTGGAATTATTTATCACAGACTTAGTGACTTTTATGAAGTCCTGCTGTTAAATTATTTACAGTTAAAGCTAAACTGTATTAATCGTGCACATAAGATGAATCACAAAATAGCAGTGTTAATATTGTCCTTTGCTCAACAGTAAAAAGCCCAATACACATACCTGCAAATTCTGTCTTTTGACTGCAGCCATCCTAGGCTTTTTGCTGACATCCTTTGTCTTTCCTAGATTAAGAGTAGGCACAACTCCACTGGCAAGTACATGTCTTCCCGGTTTATATTCCAACAAAACGGCTTGTTTTGGTGATGGAAAACGAAAGTCCTCGGGGTCTCTAAAGTGTAGACCACAAATCTTGTGGGTAGGTCTCCAGTATTTTTCCTCATAATTTTGTCGGTTGATCCTGTTCATCCACTGTCTCCTAAGATTTTGATCACGAGGGAAACTATGCCATGTCACTTTCAAATTCTTATTGTTTGAGTCTGAGCTACATCCAACCGCTTTACAATAAACCATCTTGCTAAATCACGAGTAAACACCATGCATGTAAGTGTGTTTACATTGTGCTACCAGCCTGCAACAGCAACTCTGACGTCACTGCCTGAGTTGACACCGTTACGCTTCAGCGATCGCACCAAAATGCCGTTGCGTGAATTGGCGTAAATTAACGCTAATATCTTTTCACACAGAAGTCCGATTTACATAATATTTATAAGTTAAGTTTGTAGTACTCTATTCTACGATCTGGTAAAGTTTGATTTTGATTGCCCATGACCTTTAAATTTTATCTCTTATATTTAAACTCATGCTATTAAAAAGTTGTGGGTATCGGTATGTTATACTACACTTAGCAAAATTCATGTCTAATCTGGGGTGGTCTATACATAAGATTTTGTCTAGTTGAGTAATTTTGACTGGTTATTTTGAGAGACTGCAAGAGGGTCATAAAATAAACTGGAAGGTTGCCATTTTCTGCTCTATAGCTAAATTTATATTTATTCAACACATGAGGGCACTACATGAATTTGGTATCATATGAAAGCGGGCATCTTCTAGTTTCACGAAACATGGTTTTTTAAGTTCTATTAGGTGCACAGTTTTGCAATATGGGGATAAAAGGTCAACGACCTCTGTAATCTACGGTGTTGTATATATAGACAGGCATTTTTCAGCTATATACATACAGATGTCACATTTACCACAAATAGAGAATATACAATACTCTTTGGGATTGTTCTCTTAGAATGCCCATTGACCTCGTTTTGGGGTCAACTGAGGTCAACAAAGGTCAGTGATTATGAATATTCATTAGGAAAATGTCCGTACAACTTACAAAAATGTTTGTCACACATATTGAGGTATTTATCTAGCAGTGATGTTGACCCAGTCTGGCATGTGATCTGGGGTTACTGACCAATAAATCAAATCATTTTTTTGTGGTGCAATGACTATTAGCAACACATCTGCTTTGTAGTTATATGGTTCTCGCACCACACAATAAATATAGATGCATGATGAAAGACCTTACCTTGAGAACCTGTTATCATGATTAAAGAATGATCACTAAAATTTTCTTTACTTAAAACTACCATCTTATTTACTTTTATTTATTTTTTTTAAGGACAAATAGAAAAGTTTAAAAATTGAGTAATTTGGCAAGGGTGGTAACACTGAGTGAAGTCCTCAAATCCCAGTGGCGAACAGCTTTCCCTACCTGGTGTTCTGTCCAGTTATATTATGCCTGTCCAGCTTTCCCTAAACCTTCAGTCACACCAAAATATATTCAGACACTTTCAAAATTTCATGCAAGATTGAACTGTAGCAGAGGTGATTTAACTGAGGGTGGTATTGGATTCTATGGCCTCGTTTTGATGTACATGTCAACAGCTGTCACTGGCTGTGATGCAATGGATTAGCCAATGTAGTGTACAATTTATTGAAGGTTATTATTAGTGAATATCAAAAGTGTCTGAACATTTTTGGTGTGACTGTAGCTCTCCCTCTAACTAGAGTTCCTACCCAGCCTATTCAGACGTGAATGAGCCAACAGTTTAACATTTCATTGAACATAGTATGGTTCATTGTGAGATAATCCATTGCAAGGGAGTATACTATATCACATCAGGTATAACATGTCTATGTTGAAGTAACATGGTGTAGATGTGTAACATGGTGTGGACTCTAAGCCCAAAATGACTTGAAGGATGGATGGCTGTTTCATCCTTCATCTCCTTGCCATGGTCTCTGCCTGTCCTAATTAGCCCAACTGGTGCAGAAATACAGGACATAAAGCCCTAATGTTTATCGATATGTTAACCTAGAACGTCATTCAAGTCAGGACCACGTAGTAGGGAACACTAGCTGTAGGACAAGCCAGGTAGAGGGAGTGTCAAGTGAATGGAGAGCTAGGTGTAGGCAGAGCCAGGTAGAGGGAGTACTAGATATAGGTAGTTAAGGCGGTAGCCTAGCTCAGAGATAGCGCTCTAGGCTTCCAACCGCTGGGTCCCGGGTTCGATTCCCGGTCGAGCCTAAGTTGGATGGCTGTTTCATCCTTCATCTCATTGCCATGGTCTCTGCCTGTCCTAATTAGCCCAACTGGTGCAGAAATACAGGACGTAAAGCCCTAATCACACATACACACAGATATAGGTAGTGACTAGATATAGGGAGTACAAAGTGTAGGGAGCATCATAGTATAGGGAGTTACAGGTTTAGGGAGCACTACTTGCACGGAGAGCTAAGTATAGGAGCACTATGTGGATGCAGCAATAAGTGCAGTGATAGCCAGGTGAGGGAAGCACTAGGAGTAGGGAGAGCTACAGTAGCCAGCAGCTTTTGTCCTTCATAAATGTAAGAAATATATCCAACATATAGTAAATATGTATATGCAATAGACATGCATCTTTTCAACAAGAAATGATAAATATGCTAACTCTCAACTTATGCAACAAATAGTGCTGCATGTATTTTTAGATCTGGCTTTGAATAGCCAGCTATAGCCAGAGAGTTCCGTTTAGTGGAACGTAGCATTGTATAGCAGAAGTTATCTAGCTTTTTCTAGTTTCAATATAACGGGTCATTTTTAATGAAACTAACTGTAGGTCTAGGGAGCCCAATGTCAAGGGCAGAGCCAGGTATAGCCAAACAGTGTGCATTGCACAGAGCCCTGTTTAGGCCACTGGGGTTCAAGGTATTCATTCTTCACCCACAGTGTTACCATCCTTGCTACGAGGAGGCCCAGGACTTTTCAAAGGACTGTTGCTGAATTTTGGTCTAATGGAAGCTATAATAAAATTATTTAATGATAAAAATATTGAAGTATTGTGAATTCTGAAGCCATTTCCTGATTGGCTTTTTCTCTCAGGGCATGTTAGTTCAACACAAATCATCTAATGATTTAGTGGATATTAATATTTCTTGTATTAATTTGGAGTTTCCATTGAGCCAATTATTAGCTATCTCTAGCTTGATATGGCTAGGTTCAGCTTGTTGTAGTTTCAGGTAGTTCCTACTAACCGCATTAAAATGCTCAGTTGGATATAGCATGTGAATATCATAAAAAATGTAGCATGGGCTCAGTGATCTCCTTCTTTCAAACATGCATGATTTCTATAAACAAGGGACATCCTTCCAAATACCTTCATTTATGTAATATAAAAAAATATGCCATTGTCATTCCCTAATAATGATTTGCTTGGATCTCTCGGAAAACCAGGATGGCACTTGATAGCGATGCTATTAATTTGTCTTAGAGTGGCCTCTCATTCACTGTAAATAGAGTATGTGTGATTGTTTCAAATTATTATTATTATATTATTGTATGAAGTCAAATAAATTTGTCTTGAGTCTTGAGTCTTAAGGATAGTTACAGTTGAATATGCTTCATGAGTACTGTAGCCATACAAGTTTATGCCTATAAACCATAGCCAGATGCCAGTGGATCAAATCAAACAATTATGCTACCTCTAAGTAAATTATGAAAATTTTTTATAAAACACTTGGCAATTATAAGTAATAGCCAGTAATTACTAGTGAATTGTAAGTCAATCATATCACATTTTCAATAACGAAATAATTCCTGTCATTTGATTTCAAACAATTCGGTTGTTTAGTGAATTCTTTTTTAATTTTTCACTATTTATTTCGCTGAGCGCTCAGAGATTTTTGATTGCTTATATTTCAGATGTTACTGCATTGGAAGTGCAGGAGTCATCAATAGTGGAATTAACAAAAGATCCCAATGATAAATATTCTGTAATATTTCTAACTTGTGAAAATTACACCCTCGGAGAAAGCCACAGTGCTCACAATATTTATTGTAATCTGAAAACAATATCACCAATATATTCAAAACATTTCAATTATTATTATATCTCCTGGTATGAGTTGGCTCCTTACACAAGTTCAAAGGATTATTGCTTCTATGGAGAAACACACAAGTTGTATTGCTCTGGTTCCAGAGGACCTCATCGAAGTTGGAGGCCAATAACAAATGAAACCGTGCACTTCAGTCTTATTCTAGATGAGAATGCTACTTATATTCCAAAGATTAGATTCTGGCTTCGCATTTCTGGTAAAGTGGTGTTTGTAATTATTATATAAATATAAGATTTTAGACAATAGTCTCAAATAAAGGAGTTTGTATTTATAGTATAAGCTTAATCCGCCATAATTAAACTAATGAACTGATGTACTGACACTATATTGCGACTATCAGGCTGGCACTGATGTAATCAGCTTTGAGCTCAAATTTGAACGCTAGCTGACTATGTTTTACCTAAAAGGTTAAAACATCATTAACTTCAAATACCCTGGACCCTATCTAGGGGATTACGAAGGAAAAAATAGTACCCACCAATTTTCAAGATGCTATGACAATTTATGTTTCAGGCCCAGATGAATTGCATTTGAAATGCCACTCATATTTTCGGGTAATTATTTTGCTTTTTAATTTATATTACCATTTTAAACCATCCATAAGCTGCACTACAGCGATACCCTGAGCGAATCCCAGTGTTTGTCCGACAGGCAGGAGGGCGGGTGTAACAGAAATTCAACACTAATGCACTTACCCTAATGAAATTTCATGCTATGTTTCAAAAAATTGGAAAAATTGAAAAAAGAACAATTTTGGCTCCAAAGCAGAATCTGATTCTGAGTGTTCAAAAACCATTTTCGGCCAAAAATGTTTCCTATTTTTCCCTTATCTTAATAATTATCTGGTATTTACTGCCATGACACCCCCAAAATACACCACTACACTATTTTAGACATATATAAGGACAAAGTTTGAAGCATGTAGGTGCAGTAGTGTAAGAGTTTGGCTCTGGAAACGGAAAAATTAATTTTTTTCTATTTTTTCCAAATTTTGTTAAACATAGCCGACATGTGTCACTGTGACTATCAAAAGGCACCACTGTGCCATATAGGGTATTACCGCACGGATTATGTTTGGGTAAGTGCACTAGTGTTAGAGTTCTGCTCTGGAAACGACCCGTTGGATGGCCATCGATGGTAACAATAACCCTCTTCGAACTTTATTCGCTGAGGGTTAAAAATTGTATACTTTTTTACATCATTGCCCCAAAATCAAATGGATAAAAATTAACCAGACATTCTGTGAATTTTCCAACATTAACAGTAAAGGACAACACAACAACATTGAGTACAGCTAAACCAGGTAAGATGTTCCATGTGTAACCTTTAACATCTCCATCCCAAATTTAGTATATCGAACAAGCTTACTTAAATTTGTGTCTTTCAGAGCAAATATTAATGGAGCCATCAATCTCTGTGCTAGTTCCAACGATCTCCTTACTGGTCATAGCATTTGGAGCAACTCTCACTTTACTCTACTGTATTTGGCACAAGAAATTCTACTTTGTCATGAATTTTGCAAACAGGATTTAACATTTGGATGGTAAGAACAAAATAGAGAACTTGTTGTCTGTAGTAATATTTAATATTATTTACTGTGTAGTTATCATAGTGTGGTAGTCTGAACGTCAACCCTGAATCAGGCCTCTCTGCATGAGACAGGATGATCAATATAAAAAATTTTATATATAAGTCCATGTACTAAATAAGATGATGCAAGATCGTATCTGACGATGTCTTAAAACCCATTTTGTTTGCCTTCTTGTTAAATATATAGCGTCACAGTTATTGACCAACTTTCACTGCCTATCGCTGCGTGTATTAACTTGCATCAGGCTCTTGCAACTCGGCTTGAGGGTCTGCATTGAGACTGATAGTGTGGTATATATTTCACTGATTAAATACATATAACAAATAAATTAGAAAATCACTTACAATTCAGAAAAGACACCGCTAAATCACGGGCTGTACCTTAGTTGGTATTTAACCTTACGATAAAAGAAAAATTCATTAGCTCTACTGTAAGAAAATAGTGACATAAAAAATCAAGGAATTAACAGAATGTGTTTTTGATTATTGTTTTTTTTCTTTTTTGAAGATGGAAAAATCTACCAGTTTGATGCCTTTATATCATACAAAGCCACACCCGAGGATGAAAATTTTGTGGTCAATCACCTGTATCAGAAACTCAAAGTGGAAATGGGGTACAAACTTTGTATGCATGTTCGTGACTTTTTGTTGGGACACGTGAGTTATTTATTATTTACATATTTTCCGCAGATTTTAAGTTGCGAAAAGGTTAAGCATCAGTACTTGTAAACCCATGTATGCCTATTTAATATCTCCTGTGAAAAAAATATATACATTTGTGTGTTTTGACTCTCATGCCTAAGAGCAATACATTAATTACATGCTTTTTGCAATACAATATACCTATGATCAATTGAGAAGAAGTGACAAATTGTCTGGTGTTACACAATATTTGAAAGCAAAAAAGTCGACAAAGCTAGTGAATGAAGATACCAAATACACTTACTAGAACAAAAAGAGGTGTGAGACTTCGGATTCAAAATTAGTGATATTAACATTTTTCTTCAGCAATATCAGATAACATCATCTGGGCAGTCAAGAATAGTCGTCATACAATCCTAGTTCTAAGTCCGGACTTTGTGACAAGTGAATGGACAAAATTTGAGTACCAGTTGGCACAGCAAGAAATGCTGAAGAGAAGACAACGTATTGTTCCTGTGATATTTCGTAAATTTGACTGGGAAGGCATTGAAGAAAATCTGCAAATCATATTGTCATCTATAACGTATATTGAATGGCCGGATGATGAAAGAAAGCAGAGGAAATTCTGGGAAAGATTGACTAAGGCTCTACCCAAGCAAAAAAAGAGATTAAATTATGACTTCAGATAAGCAGAGTATTTTTGACACCATGTTGTGTATCTCTGTATATATTGGCTGATGCCTGTTATTATACTCACAAGCTTTGAAAAAAATCACAAACCAAAAGCTTGCCTTTAGTGTTTTTATTTGTCAGCTTTATTTGTTTCATGGAACAGGGCTGGTCAGTTCTTATGCGAAGTTGTACCCAGTAATAACAATACAATACATGATGTCCCCGCAGCCCAATTATTGATGACATCATCGAGTACTGTGTATTGGTGACATCATGTATTACATTAGTATTTTCGGGTCCAAGGCCACACAAGAATTGACCAGCCTTATGAAAACCCTTACAAAAACATTTAATGTAATTTTTATGCCAGTTGCACATTTTGAAGGAATTTCTGCCGCAGCAATATATAGTGTCATAGATTAGTAAATGTTGAATATCACCAGCATACCTAGTAGGCAGCTCTGACCTAAAAAGTTGAATAAGAACAATGTCATTTACTGTGGTTATCTTTGTTATGAAAAACATTTGAGTATATTCCAGATTTTTTGGAATTATGACACAGACAAAACATTTTCAATGAATTGGGAGGCTGTAGCAGGCAATTCTGTCTGTTTGTCTGTCCACACGTTGTTTGATAAAAATTTTCATTGGCAACTAAAGTGGGCACAGAAAAAATCTCCCCTCATTCCCTACAAACACGCAGTGACGTCACTACAATTTAACGAAGAGCATCTACAATTTGCCGTTCACATGCATATTGGACAAAACTATTATCACCGATGTGTACAAAACTAAATACCACATACAGGAATTTTACTTTTAGGGGTTACCAATGATAATTAATATTGTTTGACCTGTACTGGGATAGCCCCAGTTTATTTGAGGGTTTCCGAAAGTTTTTGAAATGCATAGCCAAATGTTATTCATTCCCAAACAGCATGTCAGTATGGTGGCTGAACGTCATTTCGTGGTCTTGTGGGGAGACAGTTACTTTCAAACCATGACAGTCTCAACTTTTGCATCACGACAGTCCATCTTTCGTACCACGAGAGTCAAAATTTCGCACCACGACATTCCAAATTTCATGCCACGAAAATTTACCAATTTTCGCCCCAGAAAAGTACCAACTTATGCCCCACGAAACTAGTGACTCCTTCCCTACATATGATGGCCGAACAGTTCACTTCGTGGTCTCATGGTTTCATGGGGATACAGTTACTTTCATACCACGACAGTCCCAACTGTTGCCCCATGAAACTACCGACTTTCACCCCACAACTTCTGTACCAAGCAAGTACCAATTTAATACTAAGAAAGTACCAACTTTTGTACCACAAAATTTACTAACTTGCCCTCCTCACTGGTTGTTTTAGCTAATTATCTCCATAAATAAAACATAGAGATGTTATTCATCTCCATTGATGACCTAACATAGATACATCTACCCTGCAAAGAACAATGCAGTAGGAGCAGTATTAATCGAATAAATGACTATCAGTGAGGGGGGTGGGCCAGCCTGGTGTCCAAGTCCCCTTTGGAGCCATTGTTTAGGCACAATTATCTCGCAATGTATTTTATCTAGAATAATGGTTTATACCTTTTTATAAATTTGATTACTTACTATCCCAGGTATTTTAAATATTTCTACAGCTTCTAATTTGTGTACAATCTTGAGTTGAAAACAATGCATAATGCAACTTAACTTCGTTGTGGTCAGGAGGAGTAGGAGGAGTAGGAGGAGGAAATGTAGCCACCCTTACTAAGTTGCATACCTGCAGTTACCTGAATTAGCCTTCACTTTCGTGGTGCGAAACCTCGCTGTCAGGGGGCTGTATTACTTTCGTGGTACGACAGTACTATCAATGTTGTGGTGTGAAGATGCTTATGTGTCATGGTGCAAAGCTCTCATGGTGCGAAGGTTCCTGGTACGGAAGTTCCCACTGTCGTGGGGGCGAAACCTTCACACCAGAAAATGCACTCCTCAGCCACCATATGTTAGTGCAAATTTGTGAATGCTCTTCATTAAATTTAAGGGGATGCCTTAATTGTAGTTTTGAATGTAATCACAGGTATGCCACATAAACTGCATGTACTTCTAAGGGCCTGATCACCAAAAAAAAGATATGAACTAAGTTATTTGGGTTTTCCAAAAGTTTTTTGAAAAAATATTATTTGTTTCCCAAAAACAATTATTCTTACCAGGTTTAGTGGATCCTGCAAACACCACTGTAAATGCAAACAAGCAAACGTTTTTATGCCACATTCAACTGAGATACTTCCAATACATTACAATGGCTTCATTGTATGTTTAATAAAAATTTGTAACACCAAACTCTGGTTCATATTATTCAGTTGCATGCAAGGTACTTGAAACTTCATATTAAACAGCTGGGATAAATAAACACAAAGCACTTACCAGGCTGTGAATGGCATGTTAGTTTCCTTCCTTTTGCTCCTGAAATATATGTATATTAAAAATGTTTTTGGAATAGATGGAACAGCTTAGTAACTATAAGGCAAATCTAACTGACCAACTTAAAATGCTGATGCGTCTGGTGTACAAGTAATATGTCAGTAAAAGCATACATCAGACAATGACTTATGATAAAGAAATGTTCAATGTCCTTATATAATAACTCACCATAGAGGCCAATCCAAAATCGAACCTTCGGAAGATTCATGGCTTTGTTGGATAACATCAGTTCGAACTGTCCCATGGAATTCCCAGTATATACAAGATTGGGCATCAGGACTTGAGAGCCTGAGCAAAATATTGCAATACCATCAGCCTTTAAGCAATAATCAGTTGATTTTATGTATGGAGCAAACTCAATCATGTGGAAGTTTATGCCATGTAATCCGGGACTGGCCAAACCAGTTCCGTTGAGATAGCAGAAAATGTTTTGAGCAAATTGATACTTCCCCAAGAGATAATTTGCACTAAACATGTTCACGTAATTATCATTTATATCAAACTGAACAGTTGATGACATTTTCATCTCCAAGCTGTCCCTGTCTGAAAAAGATGCAGGATAAAGGATAACAAGATACAGCCACATTTAGTATAGTATACAGTCACACCAAAAATTATTCAGACACTTCCAGTATTTTAAGTAAATTTGAATTGTAGTAATAGTGATTTAGCTTAAGGTAGCATTTGTTTCTACAGTATGCTGCTCATTCATATGTGATTTCAATGTATTCACCGATGTAGTTCACACATTATGGAAAATTATATATTTGTGAAAAGTCAGAAGTATCAGAAATTCCTTGGTGTGACTGAAAAAACTTCAAAAGTACTGTCTAAGAATGACAATATGTTCTAAGATAATAGTCGCTGTCACGCTGAATAATGGAAAATGTGACCATACATAATAAAGCATTCACAAACCATAAAAACAACCGTGATGTATTTCAACACATTCAACATTGACGTTTGGCACGTGGCATTCCTGATGACCATTGCATTGTTCTAGGAGAGATGATGCAAGATCTGAAGTGGCATTGATCGACATAAAAAATATCATTTGAGGACAGTAAATTGAGATGGTTCTGTAACATACAGTGGCTGTCCCAGTTGCTCTAGTACCTGAAAGTATAGAGAAATGACAATACCTAAAAACTCAGTTCAAAGGTTTAAAATTAGCACAACAAGTGGTGATGACGCTCTGTTGTATGCATGTTACTGGCTCTTTCAGGGTCTGTGGGGTTATTACCGCAAGTAAACATACAAAGTAAATTCATAACATTTTACCCAATTACCCAGGGCGGGGGCCTAGCTCAGAGGTAGCGCTCTGGGCTTCCAACCGCTGGGTCCCGGGTTCGATTCCCGGTCGAGCCTAAGTTGGATGGCCGTTTCCTCCTTCGTCTCATTGCCATGGTCTTTGCCTGTCCTAGTTAGCCCAACTGGTGCAGAAATACAGGACGTAAAGCCCTAATCACACACACACACACACCCAATTACCCAAAAATAACCATACAAGTTTTACAACATGATTGTAACACCAAACCAAATACGATGAAGATCAAATCTTCCAAACAGAAGTTACAGCATGTTACTCCATAAAGGGCTAATTACCACATGACAACCATAAGATTGTTATACATAAAGGTAACACCCGGCAGAGTAAACAAACCAAATATGGTGAAGATCTAATCTCCTAAAATGCAAGTTATCATAATTTACCCCTCAAGGGGTGCTTACTGCATGGTAAGAATGAACATGATACAATATGATGCTAATATGGAGTATACAAACCAAATTTCAAACAAATCTGACCACCCAAACAAAAGAAATTATAGAATTTAATTCCTTGATGGGGTAATTACCCCAAGGCAACTCTAAAATTGTTCGAACATGATGCCAACACCCTATAGAGTATACAAGCTAAATTTAAAGCAAATCTGATTGCCCAAACAGAAGTTATATAGCATTTTACCCAATCATAGGGTAATTACACTAAAGTGGCATTCACCCTATCAAGGATAAGACCTTTGTATGACCAAGGACGTGAAAAATTGGCTATACGTGCTCACTAGTAGCTCTTTCAATCATGTATCAATTTTTTTATCAGTTTGAACGGAATTAAATTTTACAACAAATGTGCATGTCACATTAACAAAATACTTACAGAGAAGAATTGTGAAGAAAATAACTTTCCAAACATTGGTCATGATTGCTACTCCAAATCATAAGATTTTACTGTGGGTGTTCAACTGACCTGGACAATTCAGTGAAGTAGGAGAAAAACACAAAAGAGCTATCCATTAAAATGATTAAAATAACAATACGTAAGCAATTAGAAACGAGGAAATAGAGATAAAGAATCTTAAAATCATGGGGAATACCCTGCAACATACAACTGCATTAATTTAATATCATTATATAACAATCTACAGAACACAAATTTGATGAATTACATCTTCCATGTTACTATAGTTTCCTCAAATGCCTGTATGTCACTTATCAATATACTGTTATCAGATATGAAGCTATCTGTGATGCATTTACACATGTATATTGTATGTTTTGTAACTAGTGGAGATAAGCTAATTGTCACTTCAATGTTTTGATGATCCATAGTCAATTACAATACTGACTGATGAACCAATTTTGTCGTTACTGATAAATATCCCTGCAAGGTTTTTACCATATCATTTTAATCTGACATCATTTGCATGTCTGCAAGAGAAAAGCAAAACACATAATTATGATATCCTCCATAGCCATCCTACTACTTTAGTGCCCCGATGATATCACAGCTGGATATGATATCATATCCAGCTATGGCTGTCCAAGCTCCACTGGTGACCCCCGGGGGCTCAGGGTAATTTATGCTAATTAGTTTGGAACGTTCACATGACGTCTTAGCTTCAGGGGATTAGTGTAATTGCCTCGAGCTTATTAATGACATAAAAAACTTGTATAGCTTAGGGGTCATGTAGTAGTAGTGGTAGTGGTAGTAGTAGTTGTAGTAATAGTAGGTAGGTCAGTGTAAGATATCTTTATTATTACTTCATAATGGTGATACATAGTCTATCGCGTTCATTTGTGCTCAGTGCAATGGAAGGTGAGGACGTTACGGAAAAATTCATAGGAGGTTTACCTCCTCACCGTACTGAGGTGAAATATGAAAACTCTGGACCTAGTTCTGATGAACCTAGTTCTCCAGGTGTAATAGATATTCACTCTGTTGCGAGTACAAGTAATTGGAGACTTTTCGGTCGAATTCTACCTAAAAATGAAGTTATTTTCATTTGCCAAGTGGTTATTCTGTATATTGTCATTATCACGTGCATAGCTAATCTCTCTCTACGTAATGGCGATAGCAATTTGTGGACTGCTCTCCTATCTTCATCCCTTGGAATAATGTTGCCCCAGCCAACATTGTCCTCGCGCAAACGTTGACTGAATGTCCACCATCGCGTATATACATTGATTACTCTAACACCGCATAGCCTCAGGACAGTCGGTTATGATACCACCAGTGATTGGCTTGCCAATAGCTTATTACCATAATATTTACATGAACGTTGGCCAAACGTTAGTCCAAAACGTATATAAGCAGTACCATCCAGACACAGCGACACTTGCTTCTTTTCGTCTAAAAAGGAATCACTCAGCTCACAATATGACAACCAGCCAACTTGATGCTCAGACTCCTAAGGGTTCCAGTGGAATGACTATCTGCCTGTCCGATAAGACACGTGTCGTTGCACATGCAGCCTTGCAGTACAAGGCTGGATACATAACAGTGTCCAGACACAACGACGATACAGGCAAGTGGCGAAATGTGCACATCGCAAAGAAGTCATTTGAGAAAATGAAAGAATCAGCCGATACACTACTGGACGCACTCGTGAACCATAAGGCCCTGGAAATGAGATTGACTAAGAAGCAATTTCTTATGATCACAAAGTTCGAAAAGTATAACAAGGAGGAGCTGTACTTTTTATCCGTACTACACCCCAAGGCCGAGCAGGAGAGTATAGCCAATGTGACAGAATTTCTTCACAGTAAGACCATCAATTTGCGACGCGAGGAATTCAAAAAAACTTCACGCTTCATTTGACAAACTTTACGAGGTGATAAGTACACCTCAACCAGGAGGGAATGATGCTGATAAACATTCTCATCTCGAAGAGTGCCCTACAATCAACTGCTATGGATGGTCTATCGAAAAAAGAGGTCTCCATTCTCTGTCCGTGTACAGGACGCGTGAACAGTGTGAAGCCAGTGTCCAGAGCTACATCGAGTCATCACCTGGAGAGGACAATGATCCCAGTGCATATACTATCAACGTCACTCAGGTACTGAGACCTTCTAAACTCGAAATCACTCAACGTGTGTATTACAACAATCTACTGGCAGTGACAGGTCACACAATGACTGACATGCCCCCTTCAGCAGCAGTAGTCAGGAGCACTATCGAAGAGAAAGTGTCCAAGGACCGAGTGCTACAGATCGTCGAGGCTGTTGCATCTATGCTCAACCACAAGAGACTGTATTTCTTAAGTGAAATTTATGATATTTTTACCTATGTCGGTGGAGTAGTCAGAATTGAAGAAGAAGTTGTAAAGTTTGTTGTGCCATCAGAACATGTGACTGAAAGACTGATAGATTCATGCTATGAACTAGTTGTTAAAAGAAATACAGCTGAAATTCCTAGTCAGCCAAATGTAATTCCACCCGTGGCTGAATAGGCCTTTGTGATTTTGTTTGTTTAATAAATATTCTCAACTGTCAAACAAGCGATTTTGTTTATTTTCCTACATACTTGAAAAAAAAAGAAGGTGCCTGTGACTTTTCATGTTGTTGAAGAAAAGGCTTAAAAAATTATATAAATATTCTCAATTCACTCTAACTATTGAAATAAAGTTAAGGTAGTATCTTCGGTTTGAAAAGCACTGTGGCTCAATTTTATTGTAACACCTGAGCATAAAAATTACCAGGTACAAACATGTGATTCGACATACATATAAATCAATTCACTCTAACTATTGAAATAAAGTTAAGTCAGTATCTTCGGTTTGAAAAAGCACTGTGGCTCAATTTTATTGTAACACCTGAGCATAAAAATTACCAGGTACAAACATGTGATTCGATATACACATATAAATATACATAATTATATATCACAGACATTCAAATTCTTAAGTACAATAAATAGTCACAGATACATGCGACTAGAGCATTCGTTCTAGTCACGCTTACATGAACATCGATAATACAAACAGTTATTTAAAATTCCAAAGTCTACTGAATATACTTGAAAACAAATAAAATAAATATATACATGGAACAGTGAAGCATGCGTAATATATATATATATATATATATATAGAGTTATTTAAAATTCCGAAGTCTACTGAATATACTTGAAAACAAATAAAATAAATATATACATGGAACAGTGAAGCATGCGTAATATATATATATATAGATAGAAAAAAAAATGGTAGTGGGAACATGATGAGGCAAACGTTATATAATTTAGGATACATGCATACATACGCGCATACGCATTCTAGTGAAAAAAATTAACCGTAAATATAAACACATATTATGTACCATGTAGCGTGTAAAGTTACTAAATGAATGAGATGTGCTGAGATACGACTACTCTGCGAATACCTCAAACTAAAACCCATAGGGTTCTGTATCGTATGTGCCACGCAGAAGTCGACGTTTCGAGTAGGTAACTCTGAATTTCTTGAGCTCTTCCCTGTTAAAAAGTTTAAATTGATATTTATTGCGTCGAATTTTACTGTAAGACACCTCGACATGGGGTTTCTCATCATGAGGCAGAGGGTTGTTATCAGGGTCGGCCCAAAATAGTACCAGCCTACAAATACTGTCAAAATTTAGAAGTTTTGTTACTTCATGATTCAGAGTGAAGCCCTTAAGTTTGGTTGTTCTTTCTCCAGTATTTGTTATGTACGCGTACGATTTAGGGCCGCTACTGACAAAACGTGAAATGAACTGACCCTGCTTCAACTCATCAGTCCACTGCCCCAGGTGATCACCCATATCGGGTGTGTACTCATTGGTGTTACTCTCATCGTATTCATAAATGACCGAATCCGTGTCAAAGTACAGTACTCTGCGTCCCAGCTTGTGAAGCACATTGAATAGACGGCTTCTGGCATTTGCAGTTGTAAAAGCTGCCACAAACACGTTCACATGCGACATTTCGGGGAGAAAACCCTCGGAGTGGCAATACTCAAGCATACACCGCTTTTCATCTAAAACGTGCATACCTTTCATCGAAAGTGATGGATTGGTTATGACCTTGAAAATGTCAACACCCCTTTCCGCTAGCTGATGAGTACGGTGATTGTTATTCTCGCCAAACTTACCCCAGAAACTGTTCAGGAGCAGTTTATTTGTAGCTCTTTTACCGGGGTTATGTGAAATGTTGTCGGCATCAAGTCGAATACCTTCAACTGACTCATACTGAGATATGCACTCGTCCTTTTCAGCGTTGCTCATGTCGCTCGAAGGCCACCCCGAAGCCTCCTGCTTCCCTTTCAAGAACATGTTAACATAATCGGAAAACAGTCCAGGGGTAGCCTGAGTCATGTCGAACTTTGTACGCTCTTTAAAGTGGTACACCTCATACACCTTAACAACTGTGTAACCTACGCTGAGGGCATCCTGTAGGTCAACAGTTGTCCAGGTTCCGGTGAGATCTCGGTCCACATCTGAACATTTACATGGATCTTTGGACAAGTTTCGTGCACATTTCACACAAAGAGGGAAGAAAAGCTTTCCATTGAGCCGCATAGGGAGACAGGGGTGGTATAAACCCCGAGGGGGGCGAACGCGTGCCTGAACAAGACCAAAGTAGGTACTGATGTCTGTGGATTGAGGATCAATGATTACCTCGGGAATCCCTACAGGGAAGACATCGTTTTTCAAGACCATTGGGTATAGGGAGCAAATGTCTGTGTACCCAATTTTCTTCCCATCTTTGGCCTCGTGATACAACTTAACTGCATTCACGCGTCCGCCATAGAAGAAGGAGCGGGGATCAAGTCGAGGTCTCATCTCACACGTCCTTTCAACATCCTGCAGTCTTTGATTATTCTTCAGCATTCTCAGATATTCGCACTCCCACACAGTGTGAACTTCGAACTTGAGTTCATGTCTCAGGTATTTTAGTCGGGTCTCAGTACGCCTGAAGAGCGCTCTTAGACTTTCACCTGTATGGGGGTGGCGGACATTGGGCAAAGCATTCGCTCCACCGAAACACCACTTACAACCATGAAACACACAGCCGTAGAATTCCCAAGCTGATGTCCGGCCCGTCACGGCGTCGTGATAGTAGCCATCCAGCTTGAGCCACCCGTCACCTGTCTGATTTCGGACTCGGTGCTCACCACCGTTGCGGGCATGCTGAATGGGTACACCAAGTCTCTGCGCCTCGTATTCGAGCCAGACAATTGACGAACGACTGTGCGCGTCAAGGCCTGCGAAACCGCATGAGGGCATTCGTGCAAACGGTGTAGATTCAAAATGCATCGAACTCACTTGCACCTCCTCACTACTGATAACCTCACCCCCTCCCCCTACTAGCTTTAGTTTGTCATTTTGTAGGAGTCCTGACGCAGTGCGACCATCCTCGAGTGTAACAGCATATTTTTCTGTTAAAAACAGATACCTGTACGTAGCCATACACACGCTTGCCAGCGTATTGTATTGGAGGGGGTCAACACCGATCGTCTTGGTCATTTTCTCGCCACCTTCACCCATGTCGATCACCTCGTGTCGAGATGTGATACCGATAAGCCAACCCCTGAAAGCATTACAGCTTTCCTGCAGGATGTTCACGTCGTCCTCACAATATGCCAGTAGTTCTTTCTTAAAGTCAAAGACCTTGCCCCTTTGTTCCACATACCACCGCATGAAATCTTCACGTGCCTGAGGCTTCATGCTGTTCACACGGTAGCAGTATGGGTGAGGCATAGGCCCCACGTAGTCCCAGTTCTCTTTCTGATTAAAAAAGACCGGGAACGTGCCCTTCTTGACACCCTGCAAACCAAAAACTTTAGGCATTTGACTCAGGGGGAATGTTAGAAAGTTCAGAGAGTCGATTACTCGGAACTTCCCTGTGTCGATCGCGACAATCTTGCTCCCCCTGTAGATCACTCTAGGCATTTTGCGCATTGTACAGAAGATGTACTTCGCGATGAAATACGCGTCATACGCTTGCCCATTATGAAAAATGAGTGTATAGCCTTCAAATTCCCTTGTGAAAAGAAATTCGCAAAACTCTGTGGCAGTGTTATCACCAAAAAAGCTTGCAGACCTCATTCCACAGGTTCCATCAGTCATGCAGAGTGTTCTCTCAGGGTGACCCCTGGTAGTATTGCGAGAGACAAGAGTTGAACATTTTGCACAGGCAGTGCCGCAATGAGTACAGTGTTTATTTTCCCTGTATGTGCTTTCAATGCAATGTTCACACTCCCAATGAGCGATGAGTAGATTGGGAGTGTGATGCTCGGTAGTTGGATCCGTTTCAAAGTCAGCAAACATATATTTACACGAGATGGGTTTGGGTAGTTGCTGACGGATGTAACAAAAATGGACGCCGGACACCCACTGTTTACAAATGTTGCACTCACGCATGTCGCAGCGGTGTTCACGAGTTGGAATGTAGTACACACCGCATGCTTTACACCTGTGAGTGCTAGAGCAGACACCGTTTTCAGCGTGTCGAAGGGCACATGCAGAAGATCGCATGAAGCGATTACATGTAGCGCAGCAATGCTTTTCTTCGTCAACAATGACGCATGAATCACCTCGACATGACACACACTGGTCACAGCCGCGGTGACCATATCGCTTGTCGTAGGGCTGCAGGCACTTTGAGCAAAATGAACTCTTCCCAAAGATACAGTTCACTCTTGTTATTGTATGGTAGTGCCCTACAGCTCCAGGTTTCAACGGGTCATCCACATAAAGCAGGTAAACCGTTCTCAGCTGCTGCTCTGCACCCACATAGAGTGGTCGGACACCTGACCCCCTCCCAAAAACAACAATACGGACGTTGGCCTCCCTCTCGAAAGAGGGTATGTCAGTGAAGGCAGGAACGTAGTCAGCATTGAACCCAGCATTTGAGTGTAGCTGCTCAGCCTTAACCTTTTGTAGCTTCCGTCTCGAGTTAATCATGCTGTAGTACACTTATTTAGCCTTCCTGTGTAACACTCGATTCGATGAAGGAGTTTCGCTAAGATTTGCCCTTGCTATACCCACAACAATAGCCCTAGCTAGACATAAATTGTCACTATTTTCTATTTTACATATACATCGTAGTCGGTGTAAATCCTCTACGTAATTGAGGCCCTCACTCCTCCCCGCACCTATAGGGTTACGTATAATACCGATGTGAATTTCGAGAGGCTCATCAAGGTACAACTCGTCGTCTGACTGTAGCAGTGATTCAAGCAGCTCTACTACTTTAAAAATACTAAGCTGATGCAGGGGCATGAGACCTAGAGTATGGGGGCTATAAAAAGCTTCATTCTGTATGAAAAATCTCACCAGATCATGCGGATTATAGGTCTCATTGAGTCTTGAGATGATATCATCAATCACTCCTTCTAGGCCACCCATAATGTCTTTTAAATTTACACCGCCCCAGTTTGTGTCAAAGTGCACTTGATACACTGTCTCTCGGGCTGCCCCTCCATCGAACTCAAGGTCACGTATATTTTGAACATTAATGTGTCGATGGAAATTCACAGAGTAGTTGTCCCCCTCAAAAATCATGTTAGCTTCAAAATCATCATTATCATCATTACCAATGTTGTCACCAGCCTCATTTACTATAGGTACGTTGCCCTCGTCATTTACTATAGGAGCATTTTCGTCTGCCTCACCATCCCCCAAGATGTTGTTGTCATATAGAATATCTAGAAGTAGTTGCATTTCATTCCCTTCTGGTAGTTCTTGCATATTCACGCCCGTGTCGTCCTGTAAAATTTCGTTCAATCTGAAAAGAATGAAAAAGTTTTTGACTCAGTTATTTTTTTCCAGCATCATCAAAATGGTTGCTCTTGATATAGAGTGTCTATCGAAAAAAAAAAACCCCTTGCAACTACTACTAACGCACTAAGTATCTGCTGTCCCTGTTCAGTTGGCTCCTCTTGATTCTCTTTCTCACAGTTCTTCCTCTTCTTCTTCCTTTTCAGCTCCTCACTGCTCTTCTCTCCACAACCATTCGCTCTCAGGGGGCCAAGAGGTGGGGGGCATGCTGCAGCCGTAGCTGCCAGAACACGTGGTTCTTTCTCCACATTCTTCTTCTTCTTCTTTCCCTCATCATTCTTCTTCTTCTCCACCCTCTCCTTGCCTGATACGTCGACACCTGCAGCGGTGCCCCCACCCTGGCTCAGGGCTACTGCTCCAGCAGTATCTTTCTGTTTCTGTTTCTCTTTCTCTTTCTCACCGTTCTTCTTCTTCTTCTCAGCCTCATCATTCGCACTGCATCTGGCACTAGATGTTTGCTCATCAGTCTCCCGGTGACTTTAGGTAGAACAAAATTATACATTATTACACACACACACACACACACACACACACACACACACACACACATATAAATATATATAGCAACTAATTAAAAACTATCGAAATCGCTGGTATATTCAAAATACACAAACTCACTCTTTGTCCAATTTTCTTTTCTTAGGCGAGGGTTCACCAATCTTGACTGATGTGAAGCGCGCAAGTAATTCTTCGAGCTCCCTCGACCTCTTCCTGTGGTAGCGTAGTTCTTTACCAAAACGCTGAAAAAAATTTTTTTTAGTTAGTACGCAAACAGAAAAAAGCTTTACAATACCATCGTTTTTCAGTTTCTTTTTTTGATTCACTCACCTCAATCATTTTACTTTCCACTGAACGTAGGACACTGTCATCATCAATGATCCCCCACCCCTCCTGTACTCCTTCCATCACCTCTTCTCCACCTCCATCTCCATATCCATCTTCATTTCCGTCTCCTCTAGTATCGGAGACTGGGTGAGTACTAGTTACATCGTCCACCTCCATAGCCTCCTCCACCGATGCGAAGGGTTTGAGGCCACTTCCTGGTACTTCTCCTTGACTGGAGTAGCTACCCGAAGAGTTAGGTACTCTAACAGGTGACTTGTCATGTAGCTGCACCCGTGTCTTCACCTGCAACTGCACCTGCACCTTGGTATGTCCATGGGCATCATGGGAAGCAACAGCAGAAGTACTCGGTTTACACTTGGATGGGGAAGCCTGAGTTAAATCGCTCAGACGGACATTACGGGTGTCTCTCAATCTCCTCCTTTCTCTAATCAGTCGCTCCTCAACCTCCTCATCCTCGTCCTCTTCCTCATCCTCATCCTCTTCGTCAAAGTCAGACGCGTCCGACACCTCAGAATCATCGTGTTCACGCGACTCGTAATCGCTATGATTTACACCGCTAGTCGGGGGTTTAGGTAAAAAAGGCACTTCACTGACCGAGTACGAGTGCGCACCTGAGGCTGAACTTGTTGTTTTAAGAGCCGTATTACTGACGGCCTTTCTTTCAGGGAGGGCTCCAGTTGAGAGGGCTGAGGTCTGTGTCGGCTTCGCCTTCGCCTTTGCCTTGGCGTTTACGTTTGCGTTTGCCTTGCCACTCATCCCTGGAACAGGCCGTTTCAACGTGGCACTGACTGATTCAGAGGTTTGGCTCAGGACTGGCCCCTTGCATGAGTCTGAGCTTAGACATGAGCTTATGCCATGCGTCGTGTCTTTGGTGGGGTGTACAGGTGTAGGACCTCGAGTTTGGCCACGACTCAGCTTGGACGCACGTGTTTGGACACGAGTCCTCGCCCTAGTCCTCGTTCCTTCATGGTCACACTGCTGCTCTGACCCTGGAACTGGAACTGGAACTGCTGGAGCTGGCGCTGGAGCCTGAGTCAGAGCTGGAGCCAGAGTTGGAGCCGCAGCTGGAACTGGAGCTGGAACTGGAACTGGAGCGGCGGTTAGAGCTGAAGCTGGAGCTGGAGATGGGGCTGGGGCTGGTGCTTGTACATGAGATTGAGCCAGAGTCGTGACTGCTACTGAACTTAAAGCAGCTGAAGTGTCCTCCATTTCCTCAGTTTCCATTTCCTCCTCCCCGGTGTCGACGTGGTCGTTGGTGACGGTGGCAGCGCTTACACTCCTGCATGCACCTGCACTTCCTCCAACAATTGCTCCTACTCCTACTCCCACTCCCCCGCTTGTTCCTGCACCTAAGCCCGAGCCAGAGCCTGCGTCTGCGTCTGAGGCTGCGTCTGCTCTTCTTGCCAAATCTTGTAGGTCTTTCACAACCTGATCAGCCAAACTGCAAAGAAAGAAAAAAAATTGTCATTCATCATGGAGAAGAGAGTGAGTGAGATCGAGAGCGAGAGGGAAGCAATATTCAAGTTCGAATCGCCCTCCTCAACAGTTATTGCGGGCCCGTCAATGTCGGGTAAAACGGTTCTGACTCTAGCCGTATTGAGGAAAGCTGGGCTGATGTATACCATACCCCCGGAAAGAATACTTTACGCTTACGGAGTACATCAGAAAATATTTGACGAGCTGGAAGCAGAAGTTACTTATCTAAGTATCCATCACGGTTTACCTACACTCGAGATGATAGAGGAACTGAAGAGTACGTCCGATGAGGGACACAGTCTGCTAGTCTTGGATGATCTCATGGATGAGATATGTAAGTCAAGCGAAATGTGTTCTCTTTTCACTCGAGACGTTCACCACAGCCGTATCTCTGTTATTATGATACTTCAAAATGTCTACCACCAGTCGCGTTATTCTCGTACCATCAGTCTCAACACTAGCTATCTTATATTGATGAAGACATGTAGAGACTTACAGCAGATACACTTCCTATCGCGTCAGATGTTCCCTGGCACTCCCAAGAGACTAGTCGAAGCGTATGAGGACGCCACTCTGAGACCTCGGGGATACTTGGTTGTGAACAACTTGACCAGTTCTGGTGACGAGGACATACGTCTAAGTACGTCTATTCTACCCGGAGACACTCTCGCGTTATACACTCGTAAATAATGTCGAAGAGAGTAAAGACCTGCATTGGGTTTCTGGAGCTCTTAATAAACACGTACAGGATGACGTCTCACCTGAGCAGAACGCTATTGGCCGAGGCCACTAGAGAACATGTGCTCTGTGTGGCCGAGGTGGTCTTAAATACACTGGAAGGTAATCTCGAGTTACCGCACAGCACGTTGAGCGAGTTAAGTCGAAGCAAGCGAGTGCTTAGGAAAGTTTCGCGTATAGTCAGAGGCATCGGTTCTGGTTCGGATTCTGGAAATGGGGCAACCCATGATCCTCGCTCTCATCACGGAACAACCATTAGGGTCGACGCGTCGGGCAGACGTCAGTTGAAGCAAGTTTACGTGAGGCACTACAAGACGATTGTAGAATTTTTGGAACGCTGCTTACCGCATTTGAAGAAATTACTGTTGAGCTATGATGGCTTTGACGATGAAATTTAACAAGAAAGTCTACGTGATACCTCAGGAAAAATACGAAAGTATGGTAGAGGTCAATAGAAAAAAGTCGTCATGTGAGCCAGGACAACGGGCCGCTACCGATGCCAGGGGCATCGGAGCGGGCCCGTTGCCCTCCCTCCGATACTCAGACATTACGCGTGCTTTTAAGCCGCCTGCAATTTGGGGAGGTACTCTCACTGAAGGCTGTGGGGGGCCCGCTAGCAACGGAAATACATCCGCAATCGAGGAGCCATCGAAGTTTTCTAAAACTCGAAATAGTAGAGATGTCGTCGACTCGACGAAATCCCCTGACGGCTCGCTACACGACCATTCGTCTAGAGGTGTGCGCGGCGAACGCAACGAGTCAATATTGAGAAAGGTGGATGCGCGTCTGACTTCTAAATCTCATGAGGATAAGGCACGAGCCATATTGTACCTACTCAGGGGAGATAAAGAGACTGGTTATGCGCGAGGCGATAGCGATAGCGATGACGACGATGACGACGACGATGGCTGTGACTATGAACATGACGATTGCGACAGTGACAGCGACAGTAATAGTGATGAAGATTACTCTGAGCTGCTACTTCACACTCAATCTAGTGAGTACCCCGTACCGTCACGTCACCGTAAGCTGTACTCTCTCATGCTAGAACGAGATATACCCCTGAAGTTGGTGTCTAACGTCAAATTGAGGCGGATATTACAGTACATGAAAAATCGTTACTCTAGAGAGAGAGAAGAAAAAGAAGAAAAGGAAGAAGAAAAAGTGGAAGCGGAAGAAGAGGTAAAAGCGAATGAAGTCGAAACTGAAGGCGAAACTGAAGCCGAGCCCGAAACTGAAGAGAGCCATAAGAACGATAAGAAAAATAACAAGAATAAAAATAAGAGAGGGGGAGTTGCGGTGAGAGCTCATGCGAGAGTGAGAGTGAGAGAGAGTTTGAGAGCGAGAGAGACAGAGATTGAGAGAGAGAGCAAGAGTGAGGGTCATCATCGTCGCCGTCGCCAGAGCGGTGTTTCAGAGTCATCGAATTCGAATTCGAATACGAATAAGAGAAAAAAGAATCAGGAGGAGGAGGAGGAGGAGGAGGAGGAGGAGGAGGAGAGGTTAGAAGAGAAGGATCCGATAGGGAAGAGGAAGAAGAAGAAGAAGAAGGTTCTCTGGCTAAATGTCAAGGCCTCATAATGCCACTACCCCGTGATATAGATGCTTATTTAACCAGGCGATTTTACGACCCCAGTTCTCCTGGTAGTTTTACACTCTGTCATTAAAAACGAAGGGCGATACAATATAAGTTTTAACAGGATCAATGACTGGGCAAAGTCACAAGACATTATCACACTGCATAAGGAGGCAAGGCAGAAACCTAGACGGTATCGAAGAGTCATCGCACATGGTATGGATCACCTCTGGGACTGCGATCTACTCGTACTCAATGGCGAGAGATTCAAGAGAGCTAATGACGGATTTGCTTACATTCTGGTCACTATTGATGTCTTCTCGAGATACTGCAGGGCTGAACCGGTCAAGAGCAAAGGCGGAAAACATGTTAGCCAGGGCTTCAAGAAAATATTTGACAGTCTGGAGACTGAGCCAGAGACTGAGACAGATGCCGAGACTGATGTAGAGGCTGTAGCTGGAGAGATGCGCCCGCAACTCGCGATACCCCGATTCATCAGAAGCGATAGAGGGACTGAATTTACCAATGCTCAAGTTACCTCGTTAATGCGCGAGAAGGGTGTGAAATTGATTTACACAAACACTGAAACCAAGGCTAACTATGCTGAGGTAATGATCAAGGGGCTGAAGAAGAGGCTGTTCCAGTTCTTCCAGCGTAGTAACAGCTATGCTTACACCGAAGTGTTTCAAGATATAGTGTCGGCATACAATCGCACAGTTCATTCCAGCATAGGTATCAGTCCTGTACAAGTCAACAAGACGAACGAGCAGAGTATTTGGGACTATCAGTACGTGACTAGAAACACGATCGATCTGGCAACTGCTTTCAGGAGGGCTGTTACTTCGTCGCGTAATGGGAAACGTGACGTTTACAAATTCGCAGTTGGTGACAGAGTCAGGGCCTCATACCATCGTAGAAAGAATTTTTCTCGCTCATACGACGAACAGTTTACTGGCGAAGTCTTTACAGTGAGAGCGAGAAATTTTTCTGATGGTATAGCAGTTTATTACCTCAGGGATTATGGCGGTGAGACGGTTGCTGGACCTTTCTATTCGAATGAGTTGACACCTGTAAGGTTTGACCCAGACGCATTCTTCAACATAGAAAAGGTGATCAAAACACGAGGGAGGGCAGATGGTTTGAGAGAGAGCCTAGTGAAATATCAATCTTGGCCTAGTAAATACAATCAGTGGCTACTCAGTGACAGCATCAAAACTCTGGGGAAAAGGAAGAGGAAGAAGAAGAAGACTTAGACAGAAAAAAAAAAAAAAATGTTTATTTACGTGTCTAGCAACCAGACTCAGGGGATCAATCCTGAGAACACCCCCGAGCATTTCACTGTACAAATGCCTGAGTCTTTTACAGCGCCAAAAAATGCTCTGCTGCAAGGGCAGTGGTTCATGGGGCTGATTGACATTACAGTCCCCATGTCAAATAGCTCATGGTCCAAATGGGATGTCATGTACGTGACATGCGGTCAGTTGGAAAGCTCGGTCGTGGGTGATACCTACTGTCCTGTGCTACGCTCAATACCGATTGGAGAGATAAAAAGACATGGTTTTGCCCGAATGCAACCAGTACTCTACGTTCCAGTGAGAGTGACGGACGTGCATCACCTTTCCTTCGAACTCAGAGATACTCAAGGCAAATTATTGAGTGGACTTAGTGGAGATTCGAAGAGGCAGACCCATTGCACTCTGGAGTTGATATGGAAGAGAGATACAAATCACTAACAGCCATGAAGGCTGAACCGTGGATAGAACATTTTCAGAAAACTGCTGGACGCACTAGTCTATGGACGAGTAGGCCTAAGGCTGTCGTTATCAAAAGAGGTAAGACCGAAGGAGGCAATGCTCATGGAAATTTCCCTTTAACAGTGGTGTCCCCCATAGAGCAGTCTAATGAGATGGCCAAGGCGGAGTTGACGTCGAAAAGTGATAAAAGCACGAGTAGAGATCTCGGGGCCTCAGTCAAGCATCACCCTAAGTCGAGGACACAGCGCATAAAACGTAAGACCCCTGGAGAGAGCGTCACTGTCAACAAGAAAATTACTAGGATCGGCGACATATTCACAAAACATGGCAAGCGGTGAAAAAGTTCTAGAATCGGCAGACCTAGCTTATGAGGACACATTAAATTTGTTCAGCGTTCCGGCTAGTAACCTAGGTGTTACCGATGTGAAATACCTATCTCATAAGCCTGTCAATCAATTTTCCTCTGAGGGAGACGTGAAATTCCATGTACCAGGTGTGGGTACGGCTTATATTGACCTATCAAATGTCTACCTAGCTACCAGAGTGAGAATAGTTCGGAGCGATGGATCACGAGTGCCCCCGCGTGGTGCAGGAGCTCCACCGGCGGATAGGTACTCTTCTCCCGGTGCTGCCACCAGTGGTACTTCCAAAACCAGTGGTGCTTCGAATGGTGTGGAAGACGAGGGGGCGTGGAGTGTAGGACCTGTTAATAACCTTGCTCAGGCACTCTGGGATCAGGTGGAAGTACGCCTTAATGATAGAGTGGTAACAGGAGGGCAGACTGGTTACAGCTACAAAGCTCTCATGAATACCCTCTTACTCGAGAATGAGCTGAATGACTCCGAGTTAGAAAGCTCAATGTTTCACAAGGACACAGCCAAGGTCATGGATGACGTCAGCCTCGTATTTGGGGGTAATAGAGGGCTTAAAAAGAGAGCCTCATTCATGAGTGGAAGTCAACCTGTTGAGCTTTTGAGTAAAATCGACGTCGATGTCTGCAAGATGAACAAATATCTATTTAATGGTGTGACTATTGACTTGAATCTCACACCCACATCGAGTCGGTTCAGACTACAGAGTGCTAATAAAGAAAAGACTGATTACAAGTTGGAGATTATCGATATTACATTGATTCTGAAACACGTGACTCCCTCGGGACTTATTTTACTCGGTCATCAGGACGTTATGTTGAAGGAGATTTCAAGGGCGAAATATTTCTACACCAAAGAAGAGCTCCGAAAGTTCAACCTAGCCAAAGACACTTCTTCCTATTACATGGAAGATGCATTCAATGGACGTGTACCTAGTAAAATTGTCCTAGGCTTTGTAGCTGGTGAATCTATGAGTGGCAGCCTAACTAGGAACCCCTACAATTTCCAACACTACGATATCACTTTCATTAACATCAGTCTATCGGGGACGCCTACTCCAGGAGGACCTCTGAGTTTAAACTTCTCCGAAGATAAGTACCTGCAGTGCTACTCAGAGCTCTACAAAGGGAAGTCAAATTGTTCGAGTCAAGCGAGAATAACCCGCGAGGAATACAGAGGCGGTTACACCTTGTTTGTCATTGACCTGGCACCTCAAAATCATGAAGAATTCTACCCTGTGACGAGGGAGGGGTGTGTCCGAATAGAACTACGTTTCAAATCGCCTCTAAAAGAATCAGCTGTTATGCTCACAAAAGTTTCCTACCCCGGGTTATTTGAGATCCATTACGCACGTAATATCTATTTAACATGAATACTAATCAGATGTATGAAATACTCTGGAATGATGATATTACTTCTTCTTACGTCATGGCCATTATGCCCTCAAACGCTCTGAGGTATGTACGAGCTGACAAGAGTGAGCGTTGTTACATAGTGAATTGTAATGAAAACTCGTACTTACGCGGCGAGGTGGGTCATTGGATGATCCTGACTGTTCATGGTGCTTACGATGGTGCTTACGATAGCAGGGGTCCGACGCGATTGACGAATGACGACTGCAGTCTTATTGAAGTATTCGATTCTCTGGGAGTGCGCACCTACAACATGGAAATGACAGCTTTTATAACGAAATTTAAACATTGTGCAACATATTCGGAGTATTTATCTAGTACTCATTGTGGTTACTACGTATTGGTATATGCCTATTATAGAAGCAGGAAATATAACCCTTCGCATGTTTTAAACATACTGAGTGAAATAACTGATTTGAAAAGGCACTGTTTAAGTCTATACGCTATGTCTAATGAGTACCCCGGTTAAATCAAGTTCTACTGTACCATGAGTCAGGTCATGTCATTGTATCACTATGTCTAGGGTGTATGCTTATTAATATATCTGTATCCGAAAAGACATCGCTTAATGCTATACGTTATACACTACAGCTAATGAATGTACCATTAAGTTAATTCGCTGTATTCTCAATACCTGATTACTGATACGGTACCTTGCCTAATGCCGCATGAGGCACCTAATGGTTGAGCAATGTGAAATAACAAACCTGTTGATTGAATGATTGAATTGTAGTATATGCTTATTGATATATATATATATATATATATATATCAGAGTGTGAAACAACCATTTTAATGATATACACCTCATACACTGAATGTACCCTTAATGTAATTTACTGCGTTCTCACTGTTGATGCATTGTATTGAATATACATTAGTAAAATTATATTTGGTGAGAAAAAAGTCATTACTTAATACCGTGTCATTTGTAATAAAAAAAAAAAAAAAAAAAACTGATTGCTTGAATGACTAAATGGCTGAATGATTGATTGATTGATTGACTAACTGACTGACTGACTGACTGACTGACTCGCTGACTGTGTGATTGGCTGATTGTCCGATTGATTGATTGACTGATTGACTGTTTGATTGCATGACTATTTAAATATATGTATACGCCGTGTAAAGATTTGGGGCTATGGTGAAATAAAAAACAGTTTGTCAAAACTTATATGCATTGTTGAGTTCTCTGTCAAAATACTAAATTATAGTCATCATGAAAAACAGAGGGGAAAACAAAAAATGACTTACCTGCTTTTTACCGAAGTGATGAGTGTAGAATGTCTATGACAATGTTCCTGACAGCATGGACTGTAGCAGTTGCTGGTACTGGTGGATAGTGATGTACTCAGTCCTTAGACCCATACTTTTTATACTAAGTTATTTGCTCGAGGGCAATGCCCTCACGCCCCAAGCCCTCTGCACGACAGACCACCATCGGACAACCTATGTGGCCATCGGATTGGTTGCTTCAGGCGATTGATTTTGTCACATGTAGTCCTTTTAAACCAACCAGGACATACATTCAACGAAAAAGAAAAATTTAGTTAATGTTCAATTTAAAAAATTTCTGATAATAAATACATTTTTTCATAACGATGCATGATATATGTATACGCCACGGCTTTATTAACTCAATTATTACAAAGTAGAGGCAATTGATAAGAATGACCTTGTGACGGTATGTAGTCAATATTACTGCGTTACATTTTACCTGTTTGCTAAATAAATTACCCCCTGATATATTGAGAGGTAGAATGCAGTACAACTTAACACTCAACTGTCTAATATAACCCTGCTATTGTCTTAGGAGGCTTGACTCTCTACAGCTCTTTTGTTTTATTATGTAACACCCCAGCTGGGCGGGGTAAATTGGGTTAAGCTGGACCACCCTCCGGGAGGGGTTTAGGGGCGATCAGTCACATGAGCTGTTGCTGCAGTGAGAGAACAGTCGTAAAATTTGTAAGGGAGCTGTGTTTTCTTTGAGTTAATATGCGAGAATTTACTCTCATTTTGCTGCTGAGCTTCGGCTATTGCTCAGCGTGGATCTGTGGCAATACAGGTCAGTGCAGTTGTACATCATCAGGGACTGTACTCTGTAAAGATGTGTCTGAGGCACCATTTTTCACGACGGATAATCGGGCTGGATTGACGCTGACCATTACGACACGAGAAGCTGACTTCGATTTGACGAGTCTCAGTGACACAGTGGGGTTTGAGAAAGTGATGATTGATGGACTTTCAACCGACCTCTGCAGTCAGACATTGGTGTTGTTTCCATGGGTTAGGTGTTTAGTTTCGACTAGGGATACACCCATGCAAACACTTAGGTCTGAGGTCACGGATGCCGTCACTGCTGCTACAGAAGAACCTCTTATCGCCTCAAGGACTGCCCTCCAAAGTTACGGAACGAGCATGATTGTCTGGACTGCTATCAGCAGTATTGTTGGCGGAATATTGACGTGCTGTATACTGGTGAGTTTGGTGAACCTTCATGCTCGTATAAACAGTCACGCCAGGGCCTCGGATCCACCGCTGTTTGCAATTGCGTGTTGTCTGAAATGCATGGCATTGCTTCTCCTGCCTATACATCTCATAGCTAAATGCTGCAACTGGACATGGTGCAGCATGCACACGATGGATCGAGGCACACCACCTAGTACCACACCCTTCGATGTTTAGGTATGTTCCCCCAATACATATCTCATTAAATTTCAGGGACCGGCTGACTGTTTACTATGTAACTGTTTAATGTACCAGTAAAAGAAGGCCTAAACTGAACGACTAGAATTTAAGGCAGACAGAAATGAACGAATTATAGTCGTCATTCTGTATGTTTAATGTCATTGGTAATACATATGAAAGGCCTGTTTTTGTTTCAAACGATATACTACTATTCATGTCAATTACTTGAAATATACGCATTACTTCGATGTTTACTTATGGTGTCTACTTTTTCGGGATATTTTCAGAAGAGAGATTTGCTTGGCCTGTACCTCCCTACACTACTGCGCTTGGTGCGCTTTTGCATCATCATTTGGGATGTCTATGTAGATAATGGAATGCTACATAGGTTGATTAACATTCGACATCATGATCTGGATCAAGCCCTAGCCGATCTGAGGGTGAATGGTGGTGCTGCCGACGAAGGCGTTATATTTGAAGGCCATGATGAGGACAGGGAGGGGGGAGGAGGTGACGGAGACGATGTTGACGACTTGGCTGACAACGGTGATGTTGTGGAGGACCAGCCCCCGTATCAACAGCTTGTGGAGGCAGTGATTCGCCCCGCAGTACGCAGGGCCCCCCTCAGGAGAGAGGTACAGTGGCTGGATCCGGCTAATATCATCGAGCATCGCCTAAGAAATGCTATAGTACCGCCTCTCTGAATTTACTGTGACCCTTGCGTACTGCTGAACTTTCTTCGTTTTTTTGTTTTTTGATGAATATTTGTTTATACTTTGTCTATTGTACTATTGTATTTTCGGGTTGAAAAGTGCGTCTCGCCTTTCAAATGAATATTGGTTTATACTTTGCCTATTGTACTATTGTATTTTCGGGTTGAAAAGTGCATCTCGCCTTTCAAGCGCCACATACTGATGAGTTATATGACTTTATTTTTTACTCATTTCTTTTTTTTTTTTTTTTTTTTGTATATGTACCCTTATATGGTACGAGTATGTATTTACTGTTAATGCACGTGAGCATATATCATTGCGGTTAAAACATTCCATAGTCGCTGTCAATGTCGACTTGTCCGTTGACACATTGGACTATAATACTAGTTTATATGTTATTGCTGTTGAGACATTCCAAAGTTACTGTCAATAGGTACGCCTTGTCCATTGACACATTGCGCTATATTTTTCTAATTCGCAGGTGTGCTGTTTAATGGACTGATGTATAACATGTAATATGAGCGTCTTGCGAATTGACATGTCATGCACCAGCATCAGACAGCAAGTTTACATGCTATTTTATATATATATATATATATGTACTGACATATGTTTAGATGAAAAATGATGCATCCTTATTTTACTGTTTAAAATAAAGATTTTAGAACTGACATAGTTATGGCATTCTATTTTTCAAATCTACAATGAATTACTCATCAATTGCCCCAAGTCAAACATGGGAGGTATGCAATTAGAGATAGTGTGCACTATTAATACACATTTAAGCACCATAAGTTTGATATCAGGCTCAGCAATGTACCAGGCAAAAAATAAAAAACGCACTATTTGGTTGATGACCACCTCAGGGCAAATGATGTATGGCCTGCGTAAAAAATAAGTATACACGCAGTCAGTAATGATACAACGGTGCGAGTATATTTTAACGCGTTGTGGGCGAAGCGTTGATCTTTATCACAATGCCGGTTGTCATAATGTACCTTTTAATGACAGGGGGTCCTTCATTTGTGCTGGCAAACGATTGGTATTGACTTGTTCGACTAACGAGTAATGAGTAATTAGTACGTATCAGGCCTAGAGGGCTATGTGTCTTGTACAAAGGACAAATGACAAGCAATGAGTCATTAACCGCTGGACTAGGCAATGCATATGAACAATAACTATCATGTCATACTCAACTGTGCAGTTACAACAAATAAAAAAATAATAAAAAAATGCACAGTTCAATAGATTAGTCCAACAAAAGAAATCAATACTATGTTTTTTACATGAGTAGTTACGCAATTCAATGGATGAACAAAAGAAATTCACTTGGCATTTTTCAGAGAAAATATACCTAGAATTAAACAGTAATACATACAAACACACTCAGCGTAAATACATACTAATATTTTTGTTCTGAGTGTAAATAAAGTGAAATTTATTTTTATCATTTAACTTCACATCGTACACGACATAACATAAAAGCTACACTAGTAAAGCAGACCATTAGTCAATAAGTTATTCTAATTAACTCAAGGCTGTCAACATGAAGAGAAGCCCCGGGGGTATGACGTTACAATAACGTTTGATCACGGATGACGCACGCCCCGAGGGGTAACTGGTTGAGAGCTTGGACAGCCATAGCCATAGCTGGATATGATATCATATCCAACTGTGATATCATCGGGGCACTAAAGTAGTCATCCTATATTTAATCACAGTTCACTGTAAGTTTTTTTTATTATAGAATTCTGTGAACACAGTTATGTTGTGTTAAAGTCTCATAAATACAAAAAAAAAGAAAATTATGCATTTTTTTGTACTGTGCTCATGAGTCATAAATGTATCCCATCATGCATCTTCACGACGTCAAGGTGTCACTCATTGTTGCAAAGCAACACCTTGATCTGCAGAGGAATTTTTTCTTGAGGATTTGCAACTGCTGCCATCTATAATAACGACTGGCATTAGTCAGTGCTGACCCAATGGAAGACCTTGCATGTGCTGTCCTCTGGTGGAAACATATGGGTATTGGCCAATCAGAGACCAGCTTACACCATAACGGGGGTGGGGGCCTAGCTCAGTGGTAGCGCGCTGGGCTTCCAACCACTGGGTCCCGGGTTCAATTCCCGGTCGAGCCTATGTTGGATGGCTGTTTCATCCTTCGTCCAATTGCCATGGTCCCTACCTGTCCTAATTAGCCCAACTGGTGCAGAAATACAGGACGTAAAGCCCTAATCCACCACCACCACCACCACCACACCATAACGCTATGACACCATATTCCAAATATGGAAAGGCCCTCTCTGATTGTGCAATAAGTTTGTGTTGCATCCAATCAGAAAGAACATGATTAACCACACAAATTTAGGCCATTCAGGGCAAAGGTTGCTGTGCCAGCTCCATGTATGGCAATCTATCCTGATGGGAAAATGCCCATCATGATCTTTACTCTCTTTAATAGTAGTTTTTATTGTATTTCTCTTTTCTTTTTTTTCTTTTGACTCAAGCCGAGTTAGGTGTATATCCCTGTAGGTGTACGGTGCATTTGCTCTCTCTGGTTGAGTTTGTCATTCCCAGGTGTACATGGTTAGTTTACTATCCCTAGTGGTATTTGCTGCAGGTATTCATTGATGCAGGCTTTGCTGGGCCAACAGAGTCATGGATGGGCCAACATTGACCTGATATGGCATGCTTTCTGGAATACATGGTGGCTGAGAAACATGGCCATGCATGTTCGAAATTTACAAGTTCTCAGATTGTACGAGAGAAAGCTTCAATATTATTAGGACTTACTCCGGGTCCGAGTTCTAACATTCATTCACAAAGAACACATCATGATATGCTTGTTACTAGTGCATCTGGTGATATTGCACCACATTACAATGACAGGTTAAGAGCTCAATACGTACTGCAGGTACTGCTCTAAGTTTATTCAAATTATTGACGACAACATGTTACTCGCAATCTCCTATTCTAACTCCCTATAATATGAAAGGCATGGCATAGGTGCAGTAGAAATGCTCCAGAGCATAAAGTAGTTTTTGTAATGAAACACAGCATAACGGCATCATGTCTCTGCAGAAGTGTTTTTTTCTTCAAATATTTGACCAGTGAAATCGTTTCACCCTGAGGCCATTGATTCATTCTGGTCGAAGTGGATGAACCAGGGTACATTTTAACCACATAGTTTTCTGATCAGCAAAATATGGTGAAACATAACCAGTAAAATAATCTAACAGGCCAGGCTCTGCTAACTGCACTGGCCATGGTAAGTGGTTGAGTACATTCTCTCAGAGTGACAGTGAACTTGGTCTCAGTTCCAGCCTCAATCCACAACTTATCTTCTGTAATGTGGTACATGTGGGTGAGCAAGACCAGGGCATCAGTGGGGACTGCAGACTTCAATCCATGATTGGAAGGGTCATCTGTGTGTAGTGGCCCTCGAAGGTCCTGGACCTCCACGCGGCAAGGGTGGCAACACTTGGGGTGAAGTCCTCTATCCCCAGTGGCTAAAACAGGACAGTGAGCATTGCACAAGCTGCTCCAGCTATCCAACACAGACAATTATTGATTTTTTGCATGCTTCTGGTTTCTACTACCAACTATGGATGATCAATCTTACCCTAGAGAGCCTCTACATAGCCCACTCAGGTGCTGATGAGGCATTAAACAATAACACTACCTACCTACCTAGGTAGGCCTTCGATAGTAAAAAGTCCAAGATTGATTTCATAGACAGACTCACAACAATTAACTCTCACTGACAGGTGATTAGCTTGACCATCTTAGGGCTTGTCCTTAGATCTAGACCTGTAAGTCATGTTGAATTTCAAATTCTGACTGATTCTGCAAAATTGTTCATTAAGTCATAAATTTATGAATAACTGTTGCTTGTTGCAAATTATGCTGCTTTTGAACCAGGAGCTGACTAAATGCTTTACAGTTCCATGAAACACACATGAACAAATTTAAAAAAAAAATAGATAAACTATGGGTGTACAAATGTACTTGATCTGATTTCCTACAAACTTCTGTTCATGAAATGTGAAATAATGACCAGGTAGGGTAATCTGTCATTGTCTATTTGCAAACTACGGTCCTTTTCATCACATTCAGTGTAGTGGCTGATCCAGAAAATACATTTATTTCAGCCTGTTTTGTGGCTTAGTGGAATTTTCAAATCTGACTTGACTTTTGCTGCTTATCATAATAAAGTTGGTGGCTTGACTTCAACAAAATATTATTAATTTTGCAGCTAAATGCTGCTGCTTATGGGTCTACTTAGATCCCTGGCCTATGCCCAATGTTTCTGTAGTTATTGTTTTAGTCCAATGCAGAAAACACACAAAAGAACTGGAAAAGAAACTAAATGTGGCAGAGATGAAGATGTTGAGATGGTCTACAGGAGTCTTCCAGCTCCTGTCTCCCCCTGCTCCTTTCGGGAGGGTTCTGCCTAATACCAACCAAGCCACCTTGTGTGTGCACAATCCATGGAGTGTTGACATGTCTCAGAGTGACTTTCGTGTCAATTATTGTGACTCTTCCCAAGAAAATGAGGCCACTGCTATTGGATCAGTTTGGAAACATTGTTCTAGGAAGTCAATACACTTTTTTTAAGCATACTTACTTTAGAAATGGACACTCTGACCTTCTTGTTATACTCCAACAGTACATTTTGAGGCAAAAAGCTAGTTTTTAGGGTCAGTATAACTCAACAGACAACTGAAAATATGAAAAATACCTTGCGGTTTGGGGGCCATTTTGAATATGAAATAAGGGAGCCTTGCACAACTTTAGAAGTCTACTACGGGTCAAGCATTCTTTAATAGGTCCCAAATGACAATTCTGTCATGGTTGTAGCTTTATACGAAGGCCAGCGAACCAGATCAAAAAATGTGCATGATACAGATTTTGGCCACTGGACTATGAGAAAGTTTCAGAGAGGACAGAGCCTGCCAACCAAAGGTATTGTGTGAAGTTGGTAAAGAGCTTTATGCAACTGCCAGGCTCATAGCAGGCTATAAACCCTCCCTTATCTCTACGATTGTTGCAAATTATATTTTCCTGTGCTGGATAGAGAGTGGGATTCAGTGATTACCTAATGATTGCATGTACACCTTCAAGTGCCATGTCCAACTTGCAACCATTGTAAAACTGTATAGTGTCTCACCTATGGCACCTAGCTTATAAATGAATAAGCTTATAAATTTTGTCTAGTCGAGGAATTAAACCTGGGAAATCTGGAGAGGAAATTGACTCTTAAGCCATTGGACCATCAGGATAGCCTACCTCGTCTTCTGCTATTAAATGTCATGTGTGACAGAGCCAGCACTTTTTTGTTTTAAATGTCTTGATATTATTACTTGGTCATTTAGAGGTCATTTGAATGTAGCCCGGGTTGTTAAGTCCTCCTATAAGGATTTGATACAGGCAATTTATTTGCATAAACAATAATGTTAACAAATCAAACCAAAGCGACCCAAAGATTCTCCTGATAACTCCAAATTTCCCTGCAAACTATTTATTTTCATTAATTTTTTAAAGTCTAGCAAACAATTTCATCAGTCACTAATTGTCAACATCATATATCTAGGCCAGCTTTTCGATAAGGAAATGTAAATTCAAGGATGTAAGTGAATTTTGTGCATGACTACTAGACTAACACAAACTTAGAATATTTAGATTTTACTCATCCCATTATATGTGTCATGATGGTGTATATTTGGATCTTGCTCTGTGTGTTGTTGATTTGTAAGTATTTCTTTTGCCTATAGAAAATTAGTCAGAAATCAAATACCTGACACCAAATGGTTTGAAGCCCCATATTAGCAAAAACACTTTTTGAGTATCAATGTAACTTGTGCAAATTGTCCTGCAATACAATAAGTACAAGTAACGATTTCTCCGGATTTATACAAATTTAATTATCATACTTTAGTTATAGCCTCTGATCAACAAAGTAGCTATACAATGTAGTCTGGTTAAGTTGCTTGTAGCCGGGTGTTTACTGTGGTCCAGCACAATCTAGACTTTAGACGACTTAACATATTTGAAATTGTACACATATGCATTTGTAAATATAAATTCGTATTTGCCATCTTTTTTTTCTGATTAAATAAGATACTGGTGTAGTTTGAATGGATAATTTTTATAATAATTTAAAATTACAGCAACTACAGTCAAAGGAGACAAAGCATACACATGCAACAACACCCTGTCATTTGCGTGTGATACTGATGACTTTCCCCTGCTCTATTTTGATGCCATCAATGCTACATCGAATCTTGCTTCATCTCTCTTAGAACAATGCAATGCACATCAGGAATGCCATGTGCAAAACGTCAATGCCGAATGTGTCGAATTGAAATATTTCTGCACACCGAGTAAGTAAAATATAACTTGTTGGAACTGCCTGACTTTTACTATCTGTTGCTAGTTGACTGCTTAAAACCATAATTATACATACTTATCTTCACCAATCTCCAGATATCCATCACATGGCTCAGCCTCATAGTAGTCAGCTTTTACAATTGATAATTCATAATATTACCAATGAAGATTACCAAGAAGCAACACTCCTTATACATTAACGGCGCGCTGGGAATTCTGGGGATAGTAGCAAACTTCAACGCCTCTAGTGGATAATGAAAATTAGTTTGAAATAGCTTTGTCCTGGTCGTAATTTTATCAATTTTACAGTTAAAATGGTTAAATATAACTTCAACATGATATCAGTGTCCTAATGTGCGAATGGAGCAAATTCTTACCAATTGTTCCATAACGTCAAAATCGGCCAGTATGATGTCATTGATTGTCGGCTATTCTCTGGTCATTAAGACCTTAAACAATGCACCCTGTTCCCCCAGTGAACAACACAGGGCTCGGCACAATGCACACTAGGTTGTGGCTGGTCCCCTTACTTCGTCACATTCAACCAAACTTTTTCAAATTTTAAGTTTCGTGAGATGTTGCTTATTACATCTTTAGTTTAAAAAACTTTTATCATGTATATATAGTCTATATACATTAGTATATTCTCACATATTACCTCACAAATTAAGGCCATATGAATTGCAAGCCCATCAACTTTTCCCCTGGTTGAGAAGATCATAGAGGCAGTTAATTTGCAAATAAAACAAAAACTGAATGCTAACCCACAACCTAATTTCTAAGGTTGAGTCAACCCTTAGCTACAATTTGTCTGGCGATAACACTTTTTACTCGTGTTTTCTTTGGCTGTACCCAGGAGTTTCGATCTGAATTTTAATCATATCATCAGTAGGATTTGTTATTGGATTGTAAAATGCTACCAAACAAATTCATATGTGATGCAAACAATATATACTGTTGCCGGAACATGATTTGTACTATTTAAGAAAAAATCATTAAGTAAATTCCCCCCCCCCCTAACACTTTCCATATCAGTCATTTAGCATATAGCTGCCCTGTTTGCAATTACTTAGAAAACAATTAGCCATTTCAGGATACTGTTTAAATTTTAAAAGTTTGTTGTCCGATTGTGAAAATTTATCATTATCTTGGCAACTGTAAAAGCGCAATTTATGAATAAATAAGAAATATATGTATAAATATACTTTTATAAAACTTATCATAGAATACTATTTGATAAAGTTGAATTATAACAACCAAGCTAAAAGATGAAAAAATTGATATATTCAAATGTTATATAGTGTCAGGGATTGTCAATATGCACTGGCAGGAGAATAAGATTATCGACCTTGTAGTCATAATCATCCGTCATCTCTTCATGAAAGGACAAACACCAAGTGGACCAGAAACATATGGTATTATAATAAGACCCAATGGTTATGTGGTATTTTTTTATATTCCCCACGAGTGGACAGATTGGCCAGGATTCACGAGTGGCGTTAGCCACGAGTGAATTCTGAAGCCAATCTGTCCACAAGTGAGGGAATATAAAAATATACCACATATCCACTTGGGTCTTATTTATACCCCACAATTTTCACTTTTAGTTGAGCTGCCTGGCTATGCATTCATGTAGTATAGAAAAAATTCATGAATATTAATTTTTGCCATTGACCAATCAGAGCATTGCATAACTGTCAACAACGTCATCACCTCAAAACTTTCTGGGACATTTTCACATTAATAAAAAAAATTACGAAATGATATTTACAAACCAGTTGTTAAATATTTCTTGTCAGAATTGTTTTTTATACTAGATTTCGATAGAAAATGTTTTATTGTTTAGTATTATTAGATTGTATTACTGAAGCGATGACGCTCCTGTGGTGTTGCCCATAGCAACACAGCCACACAATAGCTTGTATCTGTGGACTGAACAGACCATTGACTTTCTGTTACGTTTTTTGGTCCTGGAATCATTAATTCTTGTCCGATTTCAAATATTCAAACTTTTTTAGGGAGCTGACAATTTTATCTTTTGAATGGTGACTCCGAATAATTTTAATGCGGCGGTGCTAGTTTAAACGGCGAAGCGCTAAGCTGCAAAAAGTGATTTTTTGTCATTGGCCTGCCATACATAGAAGTATGTGGTATACATTTCCCATCCTTGTAAGGTAAGCCATGTAGTATACACATGTATACCACATAAGCTATACCACATGGCTTTTCTATGTGGTATACAACTGATTGTGGGGTATAGGATTAAACTTTTTGTGAAATGATAAATACACTGCTTAATATCAGACCATGAGCATTCTGCGGCTCCCTTGACTCAATCGCGATATGTTTTTTCAAAACTGCTACACCTAAATCATGCTCAAATTACACAAACCTTTGGGAAAATAATGTTCATGATCAACCTCATCACCGAAAAAAAGTCAAGCAGGCTTACTTAATTTTTTAAGGAATTGATAATAATTGAGGAGGAACAGCCACACCCTTATGCACACTCCAATTATAATGACCCATACCTAGCATAGACAATATTAACCGTAGTAATTATTTTCACATTATTAAACATAATATATAACTAACTTGTATTATCTACTGCATTTGATTATTTCAGATTGGACCAGTATTGAGATACAGGCAGCACCAACAGTGAAATATGTTGCCCATTCTAATTTTATCTATTTACTTAGTGAAAATTACCAAATGGGAAAGTATCAAAGTGCCTTGGATATTTATTGCAACCTCAGAAATATTGAGCAAACGTATCGTGAGCAACGGGTAATAGGTTTCCGTGTCTTTGAGTTAGCTCCTTTCATAGACTCGACTGATTACTGCTTAAGTGTGCAAGACACTGTTGCTTTCTGCTCGGGCTCTAAGGAACTGCACCAGTACAAGCCATACACAACTTTTGAAATATTGCAATTTAAGATGACGCTCAACCGTCATGCGACTGATGTACCTCAGATCAGATTTTGGATGGTGATGTATGGTAAGTTATGAGTATTTTACTGATCACAACTTAAGTCTGTAAATGAAGTAACTTTTTAGCTTGCTAAATCTGTAAATTTTTTGAACAAAAATAATAATATTACAATATAATAATCACAAAAAAAATTATTACAATAATTATTAATATCATTATTAATATCATCTATAAATATCCAGCAAATGCATAATACACAAATATAATAATGCCTAAATTAACTACCAATTACTTACAAAGCACATGGCATCATCAGCACAATCCAAGGATAAGAAACAATTTTCGCCTGATAATGTTCAGTTTTGACCATTGCATATTCTTCTTAAAGTAATATTCTATGAGCTACATGTTAGCTCCTCAGCTTCTCTGGCATGACTGGCACTAATTGAGTGACCAATCACATGACCAAATTAAAAGTTAATTAATATTCCACCAGGGGGAGAAAAAATCAACATTGACCTGTAGTGCCCCTTGAGAATATGTATACAATATGAATGATAACAGCCTAAATGGCTGTTACACTCCCAAACCTTAAATTTACCGCAAATTTAACATCATACAGAAAATCAAACATCAAATTTACATCTCATTAATTGACATAAATCAACATACATAGTAAAACATCACAATTGAATTTAAACTGACATAATTTAATCTGAGCATTCTAACAATACAAGTTTTGTTATGGGTCTAACAAAAGATGATGACTTTGTCCTAATTTTAGCTGATCTGATAAGACCATCATTGCTTGGCAGGACTTGTTCAACAATGCCCATGGGCCACACTCCCCTAGGAGTTTGTTCATCAGATATCAGAACCAGATCTCCAACTTTGAAGTTTCTGCTTTTGTCGAGCCACTTACACCTTCTCTGAAGCTCTGGAACATATTCCCTGAGCCATCGACGCCAAAATTGATCTGCAAGGTGCTGCACAGCACGCCACTTTTTACGATAAAGGTCAGCTTCACAAAATTGGCCCGGTGACACAACAACATATTCTCGTGATAATATCAGGTGATTTGGTGTGAGGGCTCTGTCATCCAGAACATCGCCACTAACTTTTGTTAATGGTCGACCATTTAAGATGCATTCGATTTCGCACAATACAGTTTGTAACATATCATCAGACATTCGGGATGACAAATTGACATCGAGCAAACCAGCTAACACTTTTTTAACTGTTCTTATGAGTCTTTCCCATATTCCACCCATATGCGATGCATATGGGGGATTGAATTTCCACTCTATCTCTTTGACAACAGCATACCTTTCAATCTTTTGAAAATCAAGTGTTTTTATGCTTTTAGCCAACTCAGATCGCCCTCCAATGAAATTTGTGCCATTATCACAAAATATGGTCTGAGGTTGACCACGTCTAGCCATGAACCTTTTTAAACCATTGATAAAGCTATCAGTATCCATTCCTGCTAAAACTTCGAGATGAACAGCACGACACGCCAAACAAGTAAAAATACACCCATACCTTTTGACTTGAGATCTACCTTGCTTGATCAAAATTGGCCCGAAGCAATCCAAACCAACATCAACAAATGGCGGTTTTCCGGGGTCTATTCTTTCTGAAGGCAAATCCGCCATAAACTGAGTACTGGGTGAAGCAAACAACCTTTTGCACTTGAAACAATTGCGAGCCACAAATTTAACAACATTTCTCACATGTGTGATCCAATACCTTCGTCGAATAAGAGACACGACCCATTCGGTACCAAGATGTGCAATATCATGGAACTCGCATGCAATAAGTTTGGCAATTGTATGAGAATGGGGTATCAAATAGGGATTCTTGAAATCTCTACTAAACATAGCATTCTTGAGACGACCACCTACTCTGATCATACCATTCTCATCAATGAAAGGAGACAAATTCCTGACCGAACTTGATTTTGCAACACTTTGACCCCTTTTAAGGGTCTTGAACTCATCTGCATAACACTTGTGTTGAACATACTCTATAATGGCAAATTCAGAATTCCTGACATCGTGAACAGTAAGTCCAGTATGCAAACCATCTTTACCAGTTTTGAGATATTGTTTGAATTTGAGAAACCACCCAACGGCCCGTTTAAGCATGTACCAGCTCGAGTAATACTCAAGGAGCTTATCAGTTGCAAACATTTCTCCTGCACTAACAGCACATGATTTAACCTCAGACTTAACTTCTGGATCATCACTTGGCACCATGACATCAATCGAATGAGATGGCCACTCAGATTTGTATTGTTTGAGAAATTCAGGACCATCATAGAACTCACTTGCATCAAAAGAATCCAAAGTTTGGCCTCGAGTTAGAACATCCGCTGGATTTTCAGATCCAGGTATATGATGCCACTGCTCAGGTTCAGTCGATTCTCTAATGACACTGACCCGATTTGCTACAAATACTTTGAATCTGCGACTCTCATTTGCGATATATTTCAACACCAACTCACTATCGACCCAGAAGTGTGAAGACACAAGTTCTAAACTCAATTGTTTTCTGAGCAAGACATCCATTTGAGAAGCCAAAACCGCTGTCTGCAACTCCAAGCGGGGTATTGTTACTACTTTCATAGGAGCCACCTTGCTCTTGCTAATGAGTAGAGCAGTATGAATGCGTCCCTCCTTATTAATACACCGCAAATAGCTACAGCAACCGTAGGCACGTTCACTGCTATCACTAAAATGATGCAATTCCATCACAGAGTCATCAAATTCATGTGGTTTCACACACCTACGAATTCTGATTTTACTCAGCTCACGCAAACCCATAAGCCAGGAAATCCACCTATTTCTCAATTCAAGAGGCAACTCTTCATCCCATCCATACTTTAGCCTGGTAGCCTCCTGAAACAATATCTTGCCTACAATAATCATTGGACTAACCAAGCCTAATGGATCATAAATTGATGCAATTGTACTTAGCATGGATTTTCTTGTCACTACCTTTTCAGTGTCAACATTGACCACAAAATACAATTCATCAGACTGAACATTCCAATGAATGCCAAGGGCTTTGCTACATGAATCTGGGTCAAGCTGTTTTACCTCTTTAGCCCGATTCGCTTCTGGTATGCTAGATAGGACTTTGGAATCATTAACGACAAATTTTGTAAGATTGAAACCTCCGCTTGACAACAGTTTCCTGGTCTCATGGACAACCTGTACCGCTTCATCCACACTGGGAACTGACTTGAGACAATCATCAACATAAAAGTCCTTGAGTACTACATCTGAAATAAGTGGAGTAACCTCTTGATTATCTTCTACAGTGCGTCTCAAAGCATATGTGGCACTGCTAGAGCACCATATACCTCCAAATACATGACATTTCATTCTGTAATGTACCAAATTTCCTTCGGAAACAAACCATACAAAATGCAAGACATCTCTATCCTCAGGTGGAACACGGACCTGGTAATACATGGACTCAACATCTGCCATCACGCAAACTTCATGCTGTCGAAACCTAAGAAGGACATGAATCAACTTGTTTATCAGATCAGGCCCTTGATGACACTTATCATTTAAAGACTCTCCTTCGAAACGTGACGCACAGTCGAAAACTACGCGAAGTTTGTCAGGCTTCTCTTCACTAATAACAGCGTGATGTGGGAGATACCAGACTTTATCAACCTTGTCAATTTCATTGACTGGAACCAGTTCTGCATAGCCAGAGTCAAGGAGTTTAATTATTTCATTATTATACCTTTCAGTGAGACCTCTTTTGTCTAAGCTAGCCTTCAATGAGAACAAGCGGGACCTAGCAACTGCAATGTTATTGGGGATAACAACATCATCTTTCCATGGTATAGGGATTTGGTAATGGCCATCAATAAGCTGCGTTTCCCTATCCCACAAATCTACAACCTTCTTATCATTTTGAGAGTATGAAGGTTCATTCTTTTCAAGACCTTCATTTTCCAAATTCCATAGGCGTTCTACATTATTTTCAGGAGAAGACTTGATGAAGTGAGAAACTGCCCTTTTGTTTGTTACAACATTGAGAACATCTGGCCCATTTATTGACCACCCAAACAGAGTTTTACTTGCAAATGGCTCACCTCTATTCCCTTTCCTAATATCCAAAGGAACTAAAGCCTCCGCATTGTCCTGACCTATCAGAAGATGCACGGGTTGACCACCAGCTACAAACTGCAAACCTTGAAAGTGAGCATAATCTTTAAGATTTGGATAAGTTGTGTACACTGGTATTTTATCGACAACATAGACATCTTTAATGGATAAGGTTTCTCCACCATCTAAGGACGACAACTTCAAATTGACTGCTTTTGACTTAACCTCTTGATCAGAGTTCAAGGTACTGAGAGAATAAGTGACAGGAGTACCATTGAGACCTAACGATTCTATTAAATCTCTAGAGCAAAATGAATTACTGGAAGCTGTATCCAGCAAGGCGCACACTTCACGCGAGTTATTGATTTTGACTGCAACTACAGGCATGTGTACATTTGTAGACACATTTGCATTTGCATTTACAAGCCTGACATTTGTAGAAGAACTAGCACCCTGACATTGCAATCGCCCAGGACGAGAATTGTTATCATCGACATGTATGAACTTATTGTGTCTTTTGTCACAACCGGGTACAGTACAACCTGATTCTCTGCGACATTCGGCAGTTTTGTGGTTATCTTATAAGCAAACTTCACAAAGATTTTTACTGACAACAAATTCTAATCTCTGCGCTGGTCGCATGTCTTTGAATGCATTACAATAAAAGAGCTTGTGGTTTCCCTTACACAAAACACATGGATACACCTTTTGATTTGTTTTGGAAGTGAAAGAGTTGCTTTTCTTAGAACTCACATTTGCAACCGTATGCTGATTGGACCTAAGATTCAACTTGCCATAAACTGGGTCTGAGGCTTCACGTGCCTCCTTTGAAATAAACTGGACAAGTTCCTCAAACGTAGGATACCTTTTCTTGTTATCCTTTATCTCCATTGCCTTTCTTTTCCATCTAGTTCTCAGATACGGTTGCAAACGTTCTACAATTTTGATCATATAAGCTTGACTCTCAACTTCAGTCAGGCGTTTCATACCTTTGAGTGTTGCCAAACTATTGCTCAGTTCATCTGAAAATTCCAGCAATGCTGGCTCAGAACGAATTTGTTTACCATCAATCAAATTCTGTACAATTCTTTCGGTAACCAAGTAATCATTACCAAATCTGTCTAACAAAATTTCTTTGGCCTTTTTATAACCTTCATTGGCCTCCATGAGTACACATGGACTAATGGCATCATTTGCATCCTTACACGTATATTGCAACAATCTGGTAAGTTTGATTTTATCACTTTCATCAGAAGCATCAACAGTTTCATTGAACACTGCCATAAACATGTGATATTTTAATGGATTGCCATCAAATTTTTCAAGTTCTATTTTCGGTAAATTCATATACCTGACAAGAGCTTCAGCCATGGTTTCTTGTAGTTTTGCCGCACCTGCTTGCGATTCTATGGCCACTTTCTTCTCATCTAATAGACTGATTTCTTTCAAAAAAGATTTTGCGTCTTTAACAACATTGATGTACCTATCATACATTTCAGTAAAATAATTGTCACATGATTCAATGTCTTCATTACTTGCTTCTTCTGTGATTATTGCCACATAATCATCGTGAGCTGTTTCAAAGTTTGCAAGTTTCTCTCGCATAGATTTTACACGTTCCTCGACATTGTCAATGTCTTCTTCAATTATGAACTTACGTAAGTCATTTATTGATCTTGACAGGGCCGATTTTCTCGCTGCCCTGGACTTCTTCATTTCTGCTGCCGACATCTTGTTGACGTTCCGAAGTGTTTTATTCACTATTGAATTGTGCCGAACTAAAGTTAGATGAAGATGCCTTTATTTACGCGAATCATTATACGAGCGGTGAATCTGTAAATTTTTTGAACAAAAATAATAATATTACAATATAATAATCACAAAAAAATTATTACAATAATTATTAATATCATTATTAATATCATCTATAAATATCCAGCAAATGCATAATACACAAATATAATAATGCCTAAATTAACTACCAATTACTTACAAAGCACATGGCATCATCAGCACAATCCAAGGATAAGAAACAATTGTGAGCCACAAATTTTTACTTACAAAACACATGGCATCATCAGCACAATCCAAGGATAAGAAACAATTTTCGCCTGATAATGTTCAGTTTTGACCATTGCATATTCTTCTTCAATTAATATTCTATGAGCTACATGTTAGCTCCTCAGCTTCTCTGGCATGACTGGCACTAATTGAGTGACCAATCACATGACCAAATTAAAAGTTAATTAATATTCCACCAGGGGGAGAAAAAATCAACATTGACCTGTAGTGCCCCTTGAGAATATGTATACAATATGAATGATAACAGCCTAAATGGCTGTTACAACATCAATCACCCACCTAAATAATACCTTGGCAGGGACATAAATAACCCCTCCTCCTTGATGATGCCCTGGTAAGCAGAAATAACCACCTCTCTCCTTAGTATTTAGCTGATGCTTCACAAAATTATGTTATCTTAATTGCAGTCAAAATGCAGTAGAGGCCAACCGAAATACACTAGTGTTATCCTATACATAATACTTGATTAAATGTTTTCTATGTCATTCCATCCTTGCCCAAGACACTCAGCTACTCACCAAGGTGCCCGTATTTATTGTCGGTCTTTTTTTTCATACTCTTTATATAGGCCTACTCTTTATATATTAGACAAATATTTTTTATATCTTATGTTTTTTTTTTTTTTTTTAACCAGGTGGCCTCCATTACAGTCGTCTGGCTTCGGAGGTCTTCTGACAAGACCCAATCATATTGTAGTAATGTTAATTGTATGATTGTGCTGAATGAATGTTGGTTGTGTGTTGAATGTATGTATATGTTAAATGGTCTTGTGGATAAATTCATTTCAAATTTGTTGTGAGCGCCAGTAGTCAAAGGCCATTCAATACACTCAGTTGACACAAATCAAATCAATTCAAAGGAGAGCAAAAATTGTCAAGAACTTTGTTAAAATCCACTGCCTAAAAATCAAACTTTTTTTGTCAGGTTTCATAGATTATGGTAGGTATGAAGGCTGGAAATAACCCAAAACCCTTCGTCATTCACAAAAAAAAATAACCAAGAATAGATAAGGTTGATTAAATGAACAGCAGTACTTGGGCAAAATATGTAAATGTCTTCTCAATCATATTATCACTTTATTACAGGGGCCAAAGGAATGCAACTGGAATGCCAATCTCAACCAGGTACTGCTTTTAGTCTCTTGTTTTGAAACTCTAGATATGACAGAATGATTACTCATTAATCAGGGGACTTGAAATTTGCAACAGGATTGAGCTTTTACTTAGTGCACCTCATAAATGTACCCAATATCTGGCTCCTGTAATTTTGTCGATTGCTGATTGTCCTATTATGATTAATGAACTGTTATTAATGTGAGATGCCTCTGCCCCAGCATAGACAACAAGTACAAGGCACCACCAACTTAACGTCTCAATCAATCAACATCCAGCTGGGATGTAGCTCATGAAGAGCCCCCAGGCTGGGTGTTGATCAGAAGAACTTAAGTTGAGCCAGCTAGTGTTTTATCAGACTAATGCCTTAACTCTAGGCCACCAGCTGGTATAATAATAATTATATAAATATTTCCTGATGTACAATCTTCTCATAACACTTGTTTCTCATACAGGGACAGAACTACAGGGCTACACCATTGAGACATGCAACAAGACAATTACCATTCACTGCAGTGATGATATCAATTCCTTGATCAACATTGTTCACTTTGTCACACCTACAATGCTTGCACCTACAATAGTAGAACAGTGCAATGCACATCATGAATGTCATGTGAAAAACAATCTTTGTGATGAAGAATACTTTATGTGTAATTCGTGTGTTCAACTACAATATCAATGTCGTATGAGTAAGTATTACTATAAAATGTAGCCTAAATGTCAAATTTTCGAAGATCAAGCCTGGAACATCACAAAAGGCTCTCCCATGCTAAAAAGGTTTAACAAGTCATTAAATATGACATCACTCACTTACTGGATCATTCATTTGACATTGTATTTCAGTATGGGAGAGTGAGATGAGCATTAGTAATAGTTATATATCCCATACTTAGCTGTACCACATAGGCTATTATACCACATGGATTTTCTATGTGGTATAGCTGTGGTATACATATCTATACCACATGGTTTACTTTACAAGAAAGTGAAATGTATACCACACACCTATGGCAGGCTAATGACAAAACATCACTTTTTGCAGCTAAGCACTTCGCTGTTTGAACTAGTTGATAGTTCATAAACATTTTAGTTGTAGATCCTTCACTGTCAAAGTTTCTGTGCTGCAGGCAAATATTAAGCAAGCGGTTAGAGGAAGAAAGAAATTTCTCACATTTGCATGAATTTTCATAGAAATTTACATGTAAAGAGTGCAGAGCATTTGTTTGAGAAGGATTGTTTAAAAAATGTCAATAAAATTGAATTTTAGATGATAATATTTGGTTGTATGCTTAGACATTTACTTTGGTTACAATTGGCAAAAGAAACAACTTGTATCATCAGAAAAAAAACTGGCTTCTATTTGCAAAGGTAAACAAAATATCAGTAGGAAGCTGACACTTTCAAGGTGTTGTGATGTGTGACCTAATTTTGATAAAATGTTTTTGTTTATGGTTGGCGTTTCATATTTCTAATAATAGAATATTCCCTTGGTTACATGTTAATTGCAGGCACTAGACTTGATGTTAAACACCAGATGGTGCAACAATACAATGTTTGATTCAACTAAACATACAGTTAGTTTCATGATATATGGTCGACTCTAGACAGCTGTAGCAACCTTTAACCTAGCATAGACAATATTAACCTTAGTAATTATTTACACATTATTAAACATAATATATAACTAAATTGTATTATCTACTGCATTTGATTATTTCAGATTGGACCAGTATCGAGATACAGGCAGCACCAACAGTAAAATATGTTGCCCATTCTAATTTTATCTATTTACTTAGTGAAAATTACCAAATGGGAAAGTATCAAAGTGCCCTGGATATTTATTGCAACCTCAGAAAGATTGAGCAAACATACCGTCAGCAACAACGGGGAATCGGTTTCCGTGTCTTTGAGTTAGCTCCTTTCATAGACTCGACTGATTACTGCTTAAGTGTGCAAGACACCGTTGCTTTCTGCTCAGGCTCTAAGGAACTGCACCAATACAAGCAATACACAACTTTTGAAATATTGCAATTTAAGATGACGCTCAATCGTCATGCGACTGATGTACCTCAGATCAGATTTTGGATGGTGATGTATGGTAAGTTATGAGTATTTTACTGATCACAACTTAAGTCTGTAAATGAAGTAATTTTTTAGCCTGCTAAATAATCCACCTTAATGATGCCTTGGCAAGAACACAACTTCACTCACCTTAATACCTTGGCAAGGACATGAATAACCCCTTCCCCCTTAATGATACCATGGCAAGGACATACATATTTTTACATTTATAATACCCTGGCAATCATAAGTGCGCCCCACTTTGCAAAGACATACATAACCCCTCCCCTTTTATGATACCTTGGCAAGGACATAAATAACCCCCTCCCTTGATCATACCTTTGCAATGACATAAATCACCCACCTAAATGATACCTTGGGAAGGACATAAATAACCCCTTCCTTTGATCATAACTTGCCAAGGACATCAATCACCCACCTAAATAATACCTTGGCAGGGACATAAATAACCCCTCCTCCTTGATGATGCCCTGGTAAGCAGAAATAACCACCTCTCTCCTTACTATTTAGCTGATGCTACACAAAATTATGTTATCTTAATTGCAGTCAAAATGCAGTAGAGGCCAACCGAAATACACTAGTGTTATCCTATACATAATACTTGATTAAATGTTTTCTATGTCATTCCATCCTTGCCCAAGACACTCAGCTACTCACCAAGGTGCCTGTATTTATTGTGGGTCTTTTGTTTTCATACTCTTTATATAGGCCTACTCTTTATATATTAGACAAATATTTTTTATATCTTATGTTGTTGTTGTTTTTTGTTTTTTTTTTGCACCAGGTGGCCTCCATAACAGCCGTCTGGCTTCGGAGGTCTTCTGACAAGACCCAATCATATTGTAGTAATGTTAATTGTATGATTGTGCTGAATGAATGTTGGTTGTGTATATGTTAAGTGGTCTTGTGGATAAATTCATTTCAAATTTGTTGTGAGCACCAGTAGTCAAAGGCCATTCAATACACTGAGTTGACACAAATCAAATCAATTCAAAGGAGAGCAAAAATTGTCAAGAACTTTGTTAAAATCCACTGCTTAAAAATCAAACTTTTTTTGTCAGGTTTCATAGATTATGGTAGGTAGGAAGGCTGGAAATAACCCAAAACCATTCGTCATTCACAAAAAAAAAAAATAACCAAGAATAGATAAGGTTGATTAAATGAACAGTAGTACTTGGGCAAAATATGTAAATGTCTTCTCAATCATATTATCACTTTATTACAGGGGCCAAAGGAATGCAACTGGAATGCCAATCTCAACCAGGTATTGCTTTTAGTCTCTTGTTTTGAAACTCTAGATATGACAGAATAATTACTCATTAATCAGGGGACTTGAAATTTGCAACAGGATTGAGCTTTTACTCAGTGCACCTCATAAATGTACCAAATATCTGGCTCCTGTAATTTTGTCGATTGCTGATTGTCCTATTATGATTAATGAACTGTTATTAATGTGAGATGCCTCTGCCCCAGCATAGACAACAAGTACAAGGCACCACCAACTTAACGTCTCAACCAATCAACATCCAGCTGGGATGTAGCTCATCAAGAGCCCCCAGGCTGGGTGTTGATCAGAAGAACTTAAGTTGAGCCAGCTAGTGTTTTATCAGACTGATGCCTTAACTCTAGCCACTAGCTGCTATAATAATAATTATATAACTATTTCCTGATGTACAATCTTCTCATAACACTTGTTTCTCATACAGGGACAGAACTACAGGGCTACACCATTGAGACATGCAACAAGACAATTACCATTCACTGCAGTGATGATATCAATTCCTTGATCAACATTGTTCACTTCGTCACACCTACAATGCTTGCACCTACAACAGTAGAACAGTGCAATGCACATCATGAATGTCACGTGAAAAACAATCCTTGTGATGAAGTAGTCTTTCGGTGTATTTCGTGTGTTCAACTACAATATCAATGTCGTATGAGTAAGTATTACTATAAAATGTGGCCTAAATGTCAAATTTTCGAAAATCAAGCCTGGAACATCACAAAAGGCTCTCCCATGCTTAAAAGGTTTAACAAGTCATTAAATATGACATCACTAACTTACTCGATCATTCATTTGACATTGTATTTCAGTATGGGAGAGTAAGATGAGCATTAGTAATAGTTATATATCCCATACTTAGCTGTACCACATAGGCTATTATACCACATGGATTTTCTATGTGGTATAGCTGTGGTATACATATCTATACCACATGGTTTACTTTACAAGAAAGTGAAATGTATACCACACACCTATGGCAGGCTAATGACAAAACATCACTTTTTGCAGCTAAGCACTTCGCTGTTTGAACTAGTTGATAGTTCATAAACATTTTAGTTGTAGATCCTTCACTGTCAAAGTTTCTGTGCTGCTGGCAAATATTAAGCAAGCGGTTAGAGGAAGAAAGAAATTTCTCACATTTGCATGAATTTTCATAGAAATTTACATGAAAAGAGTGCAGAGCATTTGTTTGAGAAGGATTGTTTAAAAAATGTCAATAAAATTGAATTTTAGATGATAATATTTGGTTGTATGCTTAGACATTTACTTTGGTTACAATTGGCAAAAGAAACAACTTGTATCATCAGAAAAAAAACTGGCTTCTATTTGCAAAGGTAAACAAAATATCAGTAGGAAGCTGACACTTTCAAGGTGTTGTGATGTGTGACCTAATTTTGATAAAATGTTTTTGTTTATGGTTGGCGTTTCATATTTCTAATAATAGAATATTCCCTTGGTTACATGTTAATTGCAGGCACTAGACTTGATGTTAAACACCAGATGGTGCAACAATACAATGTTTGATTCAACTAAACATACAGTTAGTTTCATGAAATATGGTCGACTCTAGACAGCTGTAGCAACCTTTTCCTGGCTGCAGCTTAAGCCAACTACTTATGTCTACTCCTAGCTTACCACCACTGAAAAGTATAAATTTTGGTAAATTTAAGAAATTTATGTATGATATCATAAATATGTATTTGCATGTACTATAGCCAGACAGCTCCGCTTAGCGGCAGGTATGATCATACAGCAGAAGTTGTCTAAATTTAATTTGATAGGTCGTTTTTAATGAAACTTTATGTATTTCAGATGTCAGTGCATTGGTCATAAAGGAGTCATCAACATTGGAACTCACAACAAAATCAAAATCAATATTTTTATTGAGTGAAGATTACAAACTCGGAGAAAGCCAAGAAGCTCACAACATTTTTTGCAATCTTTCAGCGCTATCATCAAAATATTTCAGTCACTTCAATTATTATTACATATATATTTTGGAGCTTTCCCCTTATATAATCTCAAGGGATTATTGCCTCTGGGAAGGAAAATTCAGATTATATTGCTCAGGTTCTACGAGTTCTTTTCGAAGCTGGAGAACCGTAAGCAACAACACAGTGCAGTTCAGTCTTGTATTAGTCGATAATGCCACACACATTCCCAAGATAAGGTTCTGGTTGGAAATTTTCGGTCAGCCATTAAAATACTTAAAAGTACATTAATTTCCAAAGTAACTCAGCCCTCAGGTAGTGGGGCATATTTCACATGTGTTGTCATGGTTCGGGAATGCTAAGACCAAACATTCAAATTTGAGTCCATGTTTTCTGGGGAGGGGAATGGAGGCATCAAACAACCAAATTTACCTAATTTTCCCTCAGATTTGAGAACAAAGATCATACATCCTCACAATCAGGGAGATCCTGACCTGTGGAGTAAGGTTTTCCTGATTTGACCTTTGACCTTAAACTGTGCTTCACCAATCCGACGCCGCGCATCCTCTAAACAATTATATATTCATGTACTTCCCCATGTTATGAAGGGGTAGCCAAATGGAGGCCAGGGGGTTAAAAGGACACCAGAGGAAAATTAACGTAGCAATACAATTTTCACACTTTCTCCCATTAAATTTGAGAGATAAGGAGGGGGAGGGGTTTTCTTTAAAATATTCCATGATATTAACTGAATAATATAGTTTATAACACCCTGGTCATAGGTCAAGGCACTTGTATATATATCAAGATGAGATCCTACAGCCTGCAGCTAGCTCTCCCAACACCTAACGTTTCCTATTCCTTTTCCTAGTTATCCCTACACCTAACTCTTCCTACACCTCGTCCCCCTACCTAGCCTAGACCTGAATGACCTCTTATGTTAACATGTTGTAAAGCATGATTCACAAACACCCTAGAACCTACTAAAGCCTACTGTACATCTGTTACTTCATCGCTATGTAGCCTCATGAGACTGGCTTATGCTGGCCCTGCCTTGCGAGGCAGTCTGTTTGGGCTATCGCTATGGGCATGATCTGAACACAGACTAGTGCATTTCTAAGATGTCCATGAGTGCAGATGTACAATTGCATATGATGTCATAACATTACTGTTTCTAGCACCTTGAATGAAGTGCCATCTCTTTCAGATATCTTTACTGAATCAAATATATTTCATTTGAAAAATATGTTTCAGGGCCTGCTGGGCTGTATTTGAAGTGTCACTCACATTCCGGTAATTGGTAATTTTTATTATGATCAAACAATTTAATTAAACCAAATGTCTCTTTATATTGCTGCATCGTTTATTCAAATTTGATTTATTTGTTTTTCGAATTTAACAGTGGAAAACTACACAACAATAAGCACAGTGCAACCAGGTAAGTTGTCTCACAAATTGTGTATATATTTTATATATATATGCAACGGTGCTCATATGGACATGTCTCGTTAGGGATCTTGAAGGTTGAAACTTAGTTGACAATATCTACCCATACCCTAGCTTAACCTTGATCTCAATAAATTTGCTTGTAAATCCTAAAATTAATTGCCTATTCTCTTCTGCTTTAGCAGGATGTGGGATAATAACAGCCATGATGAATCTTTTATAATAAAAATCTTTTTCAGTGCTAGTCTTGGAACCATCAATCTCAGTGCTAGTTCCAACCATTTCATTGCTGGTTATAGCATTTGGAGCTGCCCTAGGTTTAATGTATGGTATTTGGCAAAGGAAATTCCACTTTGTCATGGAAGTTGCAAACAGGATTCACCATTGGGATGGTATGACCACTACGAAGAAGATACTTCATAATTATATAAAATTATACGCCACCTAGATAGTTTTCCTATTGTTCTGAGCAGGATATGACCAAGTTTGCATGTAATTGTTAGTTAACTCCTCCTGAGTGTAAACTGAACTTGTTTTCTGTAATAAAGGCAGTATAACAAAACAAACAATCAAACAAACTTGTAAATATGTTTAATGGAGTATATCCTTCCACCCTTGGCGTCGGGATTTAACCAATAAAAATGTTAGTTAATTCCCTTCTATTCAGGATATAACTATTACTTATGTATACTAATCCCCACATCCAGTTAACATCATGTGAAGTATCTGTTATTAATCAAATAATTAACAATAACTGTAAAGATTTAAGAACTAATCAATGTATGTGTCAGTCAAAGATAGAAATTAAAGTCTCTCTTTCAGAAAATTATTGAGCAGGTCACATTTACTTAAAGTCAATTAGCACAGCAAAATAATCAATTACTGTGTGAGTCAAAGATAAAAATTGAAGCCTCTCTTTGAGAAAATTCTTGAGTAGGTCACATTTACTTAAAAACGATTAGCACAGTAAATTAATTAATGTATGCATGAATATCTTGGGTCTTGCAATGTCAGTCAAAAACAGTCTCAGATTTGAGTTGAAAGTTACAAATTGAAATTCTTTTTAAGGGAAATACTGAGTAGGCCACCCAAGCTCCAAGAGTAAAATTAATGTGATTGGTCACAATTACGACAAATTTTTTTTCTAGATGGACACGTCTACCAGTTTGATGCTTTCATATCATACAGAGGGTCACCTGAGGATGAAAAATTTGTTGTTAGTCAGCTTTTTCAGAAACTGGAAGTTGAAATGGGATACAAACTTTGTATGCATGTTAGAGACTTTGTTGCTGGAATACGTAAGTTTTGTTTGCTTGTTTAGTATCCTCTTAGCAATTCTGTTAACACAATGTTTAATCTCAACCTAAAATTACTGCTACCTGCTACTCATTATTAGGGAGGGTTGGGAGGGTAGGGAGAGGGGGGGGGGGGTTAAACATGTTTCTCTATTCTATCTATTCTCTGTGCTGTAAGTCCTGAGCCTCCTCACAGCTTTATTCTCTATGCCTGTACTTGAGCTAGCCATACTTATATATCTATACCATAGTCAGGCGTTAATATATACTTATGCTCTACCTCCCAACTCTTACCAACACAGGACTCTGCTCAGTGCAGTTTTGCTCTCCCAATATACCAAACACTCTGGTTGTGCCTGTCCAGCTCTACCTATGCCTGGCTCGCTTTATACTAAAGGCCCGAAGTAAGTTCTCCCTACTCCTAGCTCTCGCTGCACCTAGCTCTCCCTATAGGGCCTATACCTATTGCTCCTAATCTAGCCTAGTCCACTCATAAATGACCTCTAAATTTGTTATTTATTTTGCAACTCTTATAGAGCATACAATCCAACTGACCACATTTCACATATAAGATTAATGGAAGTGTTAATGTGATGTCATGCTGTTGTAAGAAGCTCTGGCCAATCCCAAAGTTTGTTGTTTGCCGAAATAACTTGATTCCAGGGAGGGTCTGAAAACTTTCATGTGAACCAAAGTATTGCAGCAAGTTTTATTTTATTTTATTTAGTGGCTCCCCTCCCCACCCTCTAGTTCACTGCTTGCTTTGAGCCAACACTTGCAAACATCACATGGTCAGTTGTGGTGGGTTTCTTGGACTCAGTCTAGTCAGGTTGATTAAACAAGCTGTAACAGAAAAACTAAACATGTAGACGTTTGTTTGCTAAGTTTTCTCAGAAACTGCTTGCAACAGACCAATCTAATAATCCGAATTGTGTGCTGCTAGCCATTGAGTGTCTTTTATCACTGAATTTTCATCAAAATACACTTATTTAACCAGTTCAAAGTGGAATTGTAGTAATTAAGTCGCACGACTTTAGGTCTGAGCAAGCTTGCTGATACCGGTTGCCAGACTGTAGGTTGGGCAGTCAAGGAGAGATGTCATACAAGCCTAGTCCTAAGTCTGGACCTTTTGGCAAGTAAATACACAAAAAATAGTTCCAGGTAGCTTGCAAATATAAAAGTACTGCTTGTTCCGCACCAAATTCTGTCACAAGTACTGTCACAACATGATGTTATCCAGGTATTGCTATTGTCATCCTGCATAATGCTGTACCTACAGAATTTCTTTTGTAGCTATAACGGAAAACATCATCTGGGCAGTCACGAACAGTCGTCACACAATCCTAGTTCTAAGTCCAGACTATGTCACCAGTGAATGGACAAAATTTGAGTACCAGTTGGCACAACAAGAAATGCTGAGGAATCGACAACGCATAGTTCCAGTAATATTTCGTCAATTTGACTGGGAAGGCATTGACGAAAATCTTCAAACTATATTGTCTTCTATTACATATATTGAATGGCCTGACGATGAAAATAAACAGGGAAAATTCTGGGAGAGATTAACCAAGGCTCTACCCAAACAAAGAGAAACTAAACTGTGATTTACTATAGCCTGGTTGTCACTGACATTTTTTAACAACAAGGATGAGGCAAGTAAATATGTCAATTTTATTTTCAAGGCATTAAGGTTAGGTAAGTTTTGCATAAGGGATACTAATGTAAATGTTGATACTCTTATATATATATACTATTACTAAATCTCATTGTAACTAATTCCATTTCCAGATCTTTTGTAGTTTCTTGTAAATAAACAACTTATGAAATGGTAACTTTATATATTTCTTTTCAAAATGCAATATTACTAAAAAGCAATATATATATATAATGATGAAAATCTGGCTTCTTGGTGCAAATATCTGATACCACAATTAATTAAAGTAGGTACATGATTTAAGTTAGAACATGTCACAACATGGTAAAAAAATAGGAAATACTCCATAAGAATGGCAGTGTATGTCTCAATTTAATTGAACTGGCTGTCCACATGTCGAAAAATGTACTGTAATTGTGGAAATTTATCTCAACACAAAGGTTGTATATTGCCAGCCATACCATAAATTTCAATGGATATGACATTTCTTTTATGAGATATGTGATATGTACCTCTGTTTGAGGTGGGGTAGGTAGGGAGGTATAATCAGACCAAAAATTATTTGGAAACTTTCAAAATTTAATGCAAATTTTAACTGTATGATTTAGCTTAAGCCGGCATCAAAGTTTATGGTATCATTCGAAGACATGACAGTAGTTGTCCATAGCTGTCTGTCAAAAATGCAAATTTCTAAGACTTTATCAAAAAGTTTAAAATTGCCCTAATAAATCATGACACACTAACTTTTTATCAAAGCTAGTCAGTCAATGAGGTGTTAATTACAAAATATAAATCATAAATTGAAAGAAAATCCAGACCCAAACATTGGAAACACAACGGAAATGGCATCATCACCCATTATTCAGTATTATGGCGTCATCACTAGGTTTATTTACATAATGTATTTCTGATGGCATGGAAAATTCGAAATTATATTATTCATTGTACCTTAAAGTTAAATTGCTGTGCACAAATGAGCATGTTATGGTAAAAAAATGAGACAAGAAGGTAGTATTGGTTTATATAATTATTGGCCTATCATAAATCTAGAGACATAGGAACTTTAAGTGTTACCAACGTCTTCAATGAGCTGAGAGACAAGTCGATAAAAAGATAATAATTTATTAAATTCATTTACAAATTCAAATATATGTTTGATAATGGTATACAATTGCTCAATGGTCACATGTGGTACATGAAGGTACGAACAGGAAAACTTTCACTATACAACAAGTACGCAGCTAAACCGCCAACCTCCTTTAGAATTAAAAAATCTCAGTTAAAAGATTATACTAAGAAAGCTTTTGTGACACACTAGTTTTATTTCACTATATTGAACAAACATTATAAATATTTATTTACAAGTAATGACTGCCATTGTTTTACTTGGCTATAGGCAGAGAATGGCGATTGTAGATTGCTTAGTTTGTGTGCGCTGACCACGACTGCCTGGCTACATACTACCCAGGGAGTTGAGAAATTACAAAGCATTAACATCATCTTTATCATTCTTTCAGTTATAGATTTGGCTCAAAGGTATTGAGCAATTTAAAAAAATACACTACCTTTTCTACTCAGACATGCAATCCATATTAATTGAAGCAAGGACATTTATCCAATGAAATATGTGGCATATCTCCTTTGAGTGCAACTTACTGATATCGTCTGGTAATTTATAGAAACTGGCATACTAGAAACCAATATGGTCATTCCACACACAGTTCATAAACAGCAATGTCCCTGGTTTAGTGGGGTGAACCAGTTCATTCAAGAAACATTAAATATATTCAAATGTCTTATTGTAAATGACAATGTTGAATGCACAGTGTCAGCTTATGTAAGTAATGTTAAGAATTCACTGCAGTCTACCATCTAGTGGTCAACTTCTGATTCTCACATTCCAGGTTCAAGTACTGATAGTCCCAATACTGTAACATTTTGAAACCTTCACATTCATGGAGACCAACATTAGTATTGCCAGAGAACATTATATAAATTTTAATTTATGCTGGATTATTCCTGATTTGATAGCTCTGTAGTCCCAGTCTCCATTCAGTCACATAATCACATTATAGTCTCTTTGTCATTGCATAGTTTCCTGGGGGAAAAGCACTAGTTGGACACTTACAGTGATTATGTGAGTGCTTCCATGACTAACGTGGCTAATCCACCTGAAAAATGCAGATGATGCTAACAACGGAAGACCTATGGAAGGCGACGTAAGACTCATGTAAGCTTTAGCGTATGCCAGGAATGAGCCGCCGACGTTGGTGTATAATTCACATAAGAACTGTAAAAATCTTTCTGGCTCGATCTCATGGAAATTTCATGCATGCATGCATGAAAATTCCGTCAAAACAGCTGGAACTCGACGGATCAGCCACGTTATAAAGGGAAAGCATACTAAACCCACGTATGCACATGTAATCTACACGTAATCCTACGGAAGCCGACAGAACCCTTTACGTGGCCATTCCGCCGCTTTCCGTCGCCCTTCCAGCTATGTGAGATCTACACTTAAGACAGCATATTTCAAACAGTTGAACAAACATGTCTGATATTCATGTATAAGAACTGGAAAAATTTTGAAAGCACACATGTTTTCGATCAACAGAATGATGTGATATTTGCTGTTTAAATTAGTACAAAGGAATATAATTGAATATTCAAAATTTATTTTTAGAAAAAATGTTCTGGAAATTAGTTATGAATCAAATACCCTATTTAGCATAGTTTTCATGTATCACAGTAAAGCGTTTGAAAAAGATAACATTACAAGAAAATAACAGCATAATATGTTATCCGGAGTAGACTGGATTACTCAATCGCAACATAACCAGCGTTATTTTAACCATTAAATTCCAACTTGCTCCTATTTTGGCCAATAACATGCTTTGGACGAACCTGAAAGTGCCTGATCACTGTCCCGGAAACATGGGTATAGACACCAAGATTTTCACAATACCTTTGTACCTTGGCTTGGGATGTCTTTGGCAGTCAGGGATCAGGCTGGAACCAATTTCAGGTGGGAGAAATATCCCATTACCAAGAATGAGAGTGGGATTTTTCCAGTTGTGATGGGATTTCTGGTCAACCATTAATGGTGTCCTTAATAATTTATGATCCACATGATTGCAATAAAAATGATCAAGCAAACCAATCATTGGTGGATTTTTAAGTTTTTAACTGTCAAAAACATCAACAGACAACCAATAAACAATTTTCTGAGAACTTTATTTATCAACAGTGACTACTTTTTAAGAATAAGTCTCTGTTTTGCTTTCCTCCACTCCATGAGGCATTGCATGAAATCCAGGTCGGACCCCTCAATTTTGACTCTCATCAGCTGATCAGTATGGACAGGGCTGAGCCTGTTTCTGAGAGGAGTTGTTATTTGGTTTTGACTGGAGAAACTTCTCTCACAATCTGCCGCATGAATGGGGTGTGTCAGTGCCAAACTTGCTAACTTGATCAAATTAGGAAACTGCTCCCTGTGATAGGTAACAATCAGTTCCCAAAGCTTGACAGTGGAATGGGTGGGATACGATTGGGTTACCACAACATTTTTCAACAATGGCCATTCCTGCCTTGTCTCATCAGGATGGACAAGTGCATCTGAATGAAACTCCTGGCCTTCAAACACATGTTTCTGCTCCACACCAAACTGTGACACCAGACGTGCAATGGAGTCATCCCCCCATGTTTGAACATCTTCTTTTGTCAGCATTGTGATTGGTCTCATCCCCAAAACACAGAATGCCGAAAGAAGTTCTTGGTCAGGGAATCTGAAAGTAAAAGACAAGCCATTAGAAGCTGGTGGTGTCATAAGATACCAGCTGTGGTCAAATTTGAACTAAATTCAATTATCATTGACATGAATGTCTATAACACCTCAGCAATGTTATGATATTGTTAATGATAATTCAAATGTCGCAATGTCAATAAATGTTACCAACCTTCTGTTAAGATTATCAATCATGGACTGGACAAAGTCACGGACACATGCTGCAGTGCTGAACTTTGACTTAGGGATTTCATGATTTTCTTTGAAGTACCTTCCATCCACCAGATCTTCCTTCAATTTCTTGGCATAAGTGGTTCCCTCAGGGTCATCCTTCATAGCTTGCAGATCTCCAAGGCACGCTTCTATTGCTGGCTGAAATATTTTAAAACCTGCATTTTATTTATTTTCACTTAAATTTTGCCATAAACATCTCTTGAAAATTTTTAATTTAACCAAATTACACAATTGTGAATAAAGCATACCTTAACATTTCCAATATCAATGTCATTCTTTTGGAATAGGAGGTTCGATGACATGATTGGTTTCAAGATATCCATCAGATGGTATGTCATTGATATGAAGAAGTCATTTCCGATATGTTTTTTCAGCCCAGCAGCAGTTGCATCCTTCTCGCTAGCTGCCATGAGGTAAGACAGTAAGCTGTCAAAGGTCCTGTAGACAGCCTCCACAGAATTGTAGAAACTGAGCCATCTCACTGAATGTATTTCTCTGTACTTGAGCTGAGGGTCTTCCAATACTTTCTGGATGGCTTGAAGTTTGTCTGATCGCGTAGGAGACTTCTTAAAGTGGTAATACAGATTCTCCAAAGCTTTTTGATACTCTTTCATAGAAGGTACAGAGTTGGCTGCTTGTTCAGACACTAAGGCAACTCTGTGTGCTGAGCAATGGCAGTTCAGTATTTGAGGATTATGTCTGAGAAACTGTCCTGTTAGTCCATTTTTTCGTCCAGTCATGACTGATGCCCCATCAGTTCCAAGTCCAGTCACTTTTCCTGGATCCACATTTCGTTCAGCCAGGTGTTGTTTGATTGCATTAAAGATGCCCTCTCCAGTAGCAGATGTTATCCTAATGTCTGTCAGGAATAAGGTTGAAGGTGTCAGTGTGTCTGGATTAACAATTCTGCAGTTAATCACAAGTTTATGGTGCACCTTTATGTCTGTTGACTCATCAGTCATGACAGTCAGTACTGGGGATTTCTGTATTTTCTCTGTGATATCTTTGTTAATAGTATCAGACATAGCACTCAGAAGGTCAAGAGCTGTATCATATGAACTGTAACTCACTGCTTCATTGACTTTCAAGGATTCAATGTGTGGAGTTCCTACACTTTGAAGAAATTTCATAAGACTGGTATACTTGGATAACGGGATGACTTCTTGACAGAGCCAATAGACTGCCTTCATGGCTATGATGATTGCATTTTCTTCTTTTGTCAGTACTTTCTTGACAGCTGCCTGCATGTTTTTTGCCTCCTTGGGAGCTGCCAAAGCACGTTGGTGCTCACGGTGTGATACATGTCTGAACAGTGTGGATGTCTTAAAATTACAGGTACCAAGTGCCATAGTATTGGTGAATCCCATCTCCTTGCAAATAGTACAGTACATTTTTTTCTTACTTTCATCATAAGTCAACCAATCTCCAAATCGTTTTATCCAACTCTCCTGAAACACAGTTTGATGTTTATGCAGTTGTGTGTCTTCATCCTCATTGGTCTCAGCATGTGATTTTGTTGTGGTTTCATTTTCAATGGGCCTGTCATCATGACTAGTGGACTGTCTGTCATCACTGACCTTGGTTGGACCTTTATTGTCAGCATGGCCAAAGAAATCAGTGATTTTCTTGCGTGCATTGCCTTCCATTTTTGATTGTGTTCTGCTTGAGAGCACCACGTGGAGTCTCACAAACAAAGTCAGACTAAACAAGTGGTGGATGAAAGGAGGACTCTGATTGGCCAGAAATGGCTCTGCTCTCATTAACCAGCCAATCAGAACGCAGCTTACTTGACTGTTGTGAACGTGGTCACTGCATTCAAGCATGAAAACAGTTGTCAATATTTCAATGTTTTGGGCAAACTTTGCGCGATTTTTGCCCATTATGACATGATCTAGTGGGATAATTGAGAAAACAATGCGCAAATATCGCAAATGCGCGGTCCAACCTGATCCCTGGGCAGTTAGTGCTGGCTCATGGCAAAAGTATATCTTTGTGCCGCCCCGTGTAGTGCATACTTTTCCATACCAGATTTTTTGTCCTGCTGGCGCCACCTGGGGGATGGGTGGATGCCATCATCACTCCATGTTGACATGCTCAGTTTCGTTATGGTGTCAGGCTGGCATAGGAATCCAGAAAGAGTGTGAAATGAAATTCGCTAACGCACAGTGTCTTCATGTAGCTGTTATAAGCGTGTATTCGTCGTACAAATTCGTCGGGGGTGCAGTCAATCTGTCTTCTTCGTGGGATGATAGTTGTAATGTAAACTATGGTGGCGCCATCTTGTAGACCGGCGGGCGAAGAGCAAGATGTTGTTGGCAATTGCCGTGATGGACGATCCATTTGCCAAATCTTTCGTGCCAACATCAATAAAGACAATGTCATGCTTTGCCGCCTGGAATAACAGGTTTCCTTCATGTAATTGTGTGCTCTGAAGTCTGGAATGGCCGAGTAAGTGCAAGTTGAACAACTTTTTGCAAACATCCACGAGGTGCATGGGTGCCATTGGATTGTGAGAGCCTATCCAATCTGAGTACCTTTTAACGAAGGAATGGCCCACTATAAGTGCCGTCGGAGACGTCATGATGAGTTGTGACAAATCTGTGGTAGGTATAGTTTTGACGGAGACAATTTGGAATACCAAACTAATTTAGACGCACCTCATTATTAGTTTCTTGTAGATCTTTCTTGTTGTCGAATCTGAATGAGGTTGCTAGGGTCACATGAATATGTGAGGTATTTTTAGCAACAATTTGCAAGGGGCTCAGATAAATTGATTTATTACATGAAATCCTATTTTTTGTTGCAAAGACATAAAAGTCTTACTAGCAGGGTTGGCAAATTTAACCCACCCACCAAAGCTTTCATATATATTTCCTTAAATTGCACTCTCATACGATCATTTCAATACATGGACAAGTTTCACACAATTTCCAAAAATTATCTTATTTTTGGATTAGGAAATTTGTGTTAACTGACAACGTTCACAGTGTCTTGTCAATGAATTTTTAAGTAAATCAATGTGGGAAGTAGTTTTACTGTGAACTTGATACTTTGACTTGTCTTGATCCTTTTTTTCCTTTCACTGAAATGGAATTGCCATTTCTAACCCTCAGTGAACAAAATTCGAAGAGGGTTATTGTCATCATCAATGTCCATCTGACAGGGCGGTTAGTGTAACAGTTTCATTTCTGGAGCAGCACTCTAACCCTAATGCACTTACCCTAATGAAATTTCACACATTAATAGTCCATATGGCATAGTGGTGCCTTTTGATGGTCACATTTACATATATTGGCTATGTTTTACAAAATTCTGAAAATATAGAAGCAGAACTCTGACACTACTGCACCTACATGCTTCAAACTTATCATAATATGTCTGAAATAGAGCAGAGGTACCCTTGGGGGTCTCATGGCCATAAATACTACAGAATTTTCAAATTTAGGGAATAGGCAAATTCTAACATTTTCAAACCTCCATACAAGAAGACACTATTTATCCTACAGGAGTGAAATTATGTCAATAACATATATAAATTATAGTATTTTCATTCGTCAAATTTTTTTTGGACATATATTTCATGCTGTTCTTATACTAATGGAAAATCTGGAAAACAAAATGCTAAAAATTATGTTAAATTGTGTTTCTGGAGCTGGACTCTAGCATTAATGCGCTTACCGTAACCGCATTTTATATGGTATTACTCTATATAGCTGAGATGTGCATTTTAATAGTCACAGGTTTTACAATATTTAGATAAAAATGAAAACAAAAAAAAAAAAATTTTCTACATACATACACAACTTCGTAAGAATATGTCTGAATAGTGTAGAAATAGCTTTTTGGGTTTCATGACCATTAATGACAGATCATTTTATACTACAAAGAAAATATGAACATTTGGTCCTCCTTCAAACTCTCATATCAACGATTCTATGATCCTTAAATCAGGAAAATTTTGCCAATGTAGATTATATTACTTTATAGTTTCAAGCTACATTTTGAAATTTGTTTCAACCTTTTTTTTCAATGGAAATTCCGAAAAAAAATTTTAAAATACTATTGACCAAGTAGACCATTTTTACTTTTTAGGTGTAACCTCAGATACAACTTTAACCTGGAAACACCAAACAAATAAATTAAACAATAAAACCTCCAAGATAATAGAAATAATGAAGCATCTTAAGCACCAAATACCATCTCATACATTGAGAACAATATACAATGCCCTGAAAATACCCCATATATCAACTATGCTATTCTGGCATGGGGGCAAAATCTGAAACAATTAATGAAATTGCAAAAGAAATTGCCATAAGAGGGTCTCCACTCTCCAGACCATAATATTTTATGACAATTGATGTACTAAATTAATGTCAAATAAATGTATTGTCTCTCTGTCTGTAAATCATCATGTTAACCACATCACATATATATAACACTATCAGAAGCAACCAGATAAGTCAGTCAACTGCATAAACACAACAACAACAAAATTTATATCATTACATATCAAAATTTGATATCAATATATCACTTGTAAATATACTTTCAAATGCAGTGTCATCATACCCACTATTCTGAATGATGTCTAAATACACTAACTGCTATCAGTGCCTATCACAAGGATATCATAACAAAAACTGTAAAGAGTAAACCTGATTGACTCACTTCCCACTTTTTAACCAGTCTTTCACATCATTCCTAATGATTTCGGTTACTTTCTTTTCCCAGTCGTCGTTTTCACCTGAGCAAAAGAAAAGAATCAAATATTAGTTAAATAAATTGTGTTTTAACTATTAGGATAACAACAACAAAATCATAGCTGAAACAATTAATGGTATCTTAGTTCTACCAATTTTTGTTTCTGTTGCTTTTGCAGCAGCTTTCCGAGACAATGAATAGTGGCCTTAATTAACTGGGCCCAAAATGAGGTGTATTGCATTATATGTAATTGTCAGTTAAATTTAGCACAGGGGATACAACTCCATTGGGCATATTTACTTATTCGTTTGATTCATTTGTTTTACCACTCTTATTATGCAAGAAAATTACAGCTTGCATTAAGGAGGGCGATACCTAACATTTCAGTTGGTTATATCCCTCTATGAACAATATACTTGACAAAAGTGAACACACCCAGTGGTATGACAGTCACAATATTCTTCAGCTCATCATCTTCACTCAGGAGACACTGCAACTGGATTATGAATTTGTGGATTTCTCTCCTCTTGTCTTCTTCTGTCAACAAATTGCCAAAGTCACTCTCGTGCATTTCAAAAAGCACTTGGATAGGCGTGCTGCATTCCATGAAGAAGAACACCTAGAAACATTGAAGCACTGCAATATCATGTCTGTATTATTATTATTGTTATTAGAAGACATGCTGTTATATATTAGAGCCATTCTGATTAAATGAAATGAACAAAAATAAATAAAATAGATAGACAACTTCATAAAATCTGAAATGCAACACACTCTAAAAGGAATACAGGTCAATCCGTCAACACGCAAATTTGTCGACAACCAAGTCGTTGACACATTAGAAGGCCTGATACAATTTCATTGAAAAACCAACTCGTATAAGTTTGGAAGACACAAAGTGATTAACAAGCTTTTGACCACAACAACCAGCTCGTTGAAAGGTCATTACCATCTTGTTGACATATTAATGTGAAATCGTTGACAGCTGATATGCCCAGTGACCATTTCGTCGACACACTTACTCGATTATTCAAGCATCCACAGCAGTATACTTGCTACTTATGCATTTTTATGAATGAGATCTATAAAAGGATGTCCATAACATTTCTGTACTCCAAATATTTACAAAGATAATACCATAAAACTGCGATACAGGAGGGCAATGGGAGATCAACGGCCGGGAAACTGTTTATTTGAATAATTTGTGGCTCACAGGGTCAATGAAAAACATAAGCAAGACATACCTCATGATGCTGACCATCCACAGCGATATTCTTAGAAAACATCGGAGTTACAACTATTCTCCCATCTTTTTCTCTTTTAGCTGCAATTTCCATCAGTTTTTCATGAGAACTACAACATATAAAATAACAAACGATTAATTTTGTAATTTTGAGTGAGAAGAATCACTCATATCAAACATTTATATTTATCCATGAAATATCACAAATCAAATTCGACATGTAATATGCTTATCCATAGGCAAGTTTGAGTTAACTTTCTAATACAGGTCCATAAAAGAAGAACTTTGGATCTTGTCAATATCCACAGTTCTTTTCCAGAAACCAAATTTGGATGGACATAAGTCTGGTTACAACCAAAAGAAGAACTTTGGATCTTGTCAAAATCAACAGTTCTTTTCCATGGCCAAAGTTTAGTTACAATTACGTACAAAATACAAATAACATGGTGACAACTCTCGGCAAATTTAACATGTTATTTAATTGGCAGAAAGAGAAGCTGGTCTAACTTAGAGCTTTAAAAATATTCAGAAAATGTGGTCCTCACCAGTCTCCAGATCTTGGGATGAGTTCATACAACTTCAGCATGGCACCTTTACAATCAGCAATAAATTCCAGTTCTGTAAATGGTACATCAGATTACAACAATGAACGATTTTCACTGACAAGCATGAAAAGCATCGCTTTAGATTAGCACAAGTGATTCAGAGAACCAGAGAATACCCTGAAGTCTCCTGTGAAACATGCAAGTACCTATATAAAGGTTCTATGAATGTTTAATTTATCAACAAAATATATTACAGAAAATTATCTTTTCAAAATGAAGAACAAGTTTGTGTTAATCAACATACAATTAAAAGCTATTGTGAGTGACAATACTCTTTTTTGATACCTGGGCCTAGGCCTTTATCAAGTATAGAACTATCATACTATGTTCTATGACAGACCAGGTATATTTAAGCAAACGAACGGTCTGAGGCCTGAAAATATATGGATCAACGCAGTAGCAGTGTAGCGCTGGTTCACATAATAGGGAAATTCTGGGTTTTTGGGGCGTATGTCAATCATTTTCACTCCATTAGAACTGCAGTAAAATCGCGCAACTTACAAACCAAATTGAAGATTCGACCAGTAGAAGCCCAGTAAAGTCTGATTATAGTACAAATTCAGGCCTCTCAAAATCCTAGTATTAATTTTACAGTGCTCGTGGATGAAGAATCCACAAAAAGGCAAACCTCTTGCTCCGACTTTTCCCTCAATAACAAACTTTCACATGCTGAAACTGCTGTTCTGAAATTTGATTAATTTATTGAAATCGGCAAATCCACAACTTGTTTGTTTACATCACGTGATGCAAATTGTTGGTTTGCTCGCTTCAGAAGTGGTTTTAAAGGTTTTAAAGGCTGTGGGCAATGATTACTATTTATTTTAGTGGCAATGAAATCAGCTTAAGTGCATTCTACACACAACACCAGGTATCTATTCTTTTTTTGAAAAAGAATATTCTTGTTAAGGAAAGTATAGTTCCAATTCAATAGGAACATGTGCAATAAACAACCCTTGAAGGTAACTTCCTTTCCATAAAGTAAATGTCCGTCTTCAACATCGATAATATCAACTAGTAAACTTGTAATCGAGGAAAGGCTATGCCAATTTTATGCAAAAGTGGGTTTTACAGGATTTTTGACACGGCAAGCAATGAATTGCCTTTTGCAATTTCTGATGTTATTCTTACAATGCAATGGCCTGAGGACATCTTGTGGCCTGAGGACATCTTGTGATTTACCCAGCTGAAATTAGTGGTGATAAAGCGCCCCTACATCAACCATGCCAGATAAACAGTATAATAGAAGAAAAGGACTAAAATGACTATAGACAAGCCTAAAAATATATTTTTTCAATATAAGTATAGTTAGACTTCAAAAAAACAAAGAACAGAGCATTACGTTTGAACATGTGATACACTCTGTGCACAGGGGGGAAAGAATATTAATCAAAGAGTAAATTAAATCTGTAGATATAAATATGAGCAAAGATAAAGATCAGATCAGCTCCATCATATATAGAAGACTTATTCACAAACAGAGAATTATCCTATGATGTAAGAGAAAATGATAGCTTCACATTCCCAAACTTCGACATAATAACCTATGGAAAAAAAACCTTTAAGTACTATGATGCAAAATTATCGTCAAATATACCCATGGAAATCAGAAGTTCTGTGTCATTCAGCAGCTTCAAATCTGCTATCACTAGCTGGCTAGGTGATGTAGATAATCTGGAAAATATCCAGTTCTTACAATAGTTTATCTTTTTATCTATATTGTTTTTTGATTTGTACTTAGACTAGGTCGTACAGAAGAGTCATACTGGAGTAATTTTAATTTCATTGTATTTTAATATGTGTTGCATTGACTTTGATGAAATACGACAAAAAATAAAATTTTACTACTACTACTAAATTTGACAATCAAGTGAACACATTCTGAGCAAAAAATGAAAACAAAACAACCTCAAAATGCGATGTTTCATTTCAGGTATTTTTCCTGACTTAATAATTTTCTGATCCTTCTGTAAGTTTCGAGTGCAATGCTCCTAGATATTGCCTATTACTAGGTACCACTGCTACAGTTTTCCACATTAAGGATCATAATTGAAAAAATTCTGATGGTTTTTAACAATCAAAAATACTAAAAATTCATCATTGCTCAAAAAAATCTAATGAACCAGCAGACTATAGGTCCATGTAAGATAGATTTTTGGTAATTTTTTCAAGTCAGTAGGATAAGCCATTATTTTATGACGATTTGTTCAAGGACACTGAAATTAAGTCCCAGGATACTTAGGTCTTAGGGCTATGTATAAAAAATTTCAGGCTAATCAGAGAAAGTAGAGTGCAGAGAAGTATAATAATAACAATAATATTTACAAAAACAATAGTCTATGCCAAGGTATTGGCATAGCCTAATAATCAGAATAAGTACAAGAACAATACTAGTATATGCCAATAGCATTGGCATAGCCTTATAAAGATGTCAACTCTGCTATAAAACATGAACAAAACAAGTGGCATTCTGAATCAACACTAATGGACTCATCCATGAATTTACTCACTTTCTCGCTGTTGTTTCAAGTAGATGCAAACGAAAGCTTGAGCAAGCCCTATATAAAGATTTGATATCATTAGCAAGTCCAACAGGTCCTTTGGTCCCTCTGAAAGTAGAGTAATAAGCAGTACCGTAGAATATGCAGTGCAGTAAAAAAAATGGCATTCTTTATGCATTGTACTACTCCATCTGTAAGCTCAAAACACTGCCATCTGGGCCGATGTCATAGCATGTTATCTGCTTGTAGACTGTTGGCTGACATTTTACAAGTAAAATTTCTGGTTGGGTAATAACTGTGTTTAAATAAGTTTGACATTCTTTAGGATTCGATCAGTGATCTTTGTACGGGTATGCACCAGTAGTTCTAAATTAGACACCAGGTGGAGTATTAATAGTTAACACAAGCTGGAGTACATGTAATTGACATGCTCTAGTGGTTTTGGCATGATATTTCAATCACACCTGAGTCAGCAGTGATCAGTAAATGTCAACCTACTGAAATGCTTAAATGTCCACTGCTAAAATTTCAACTGAAACATACTTTCATCAATTATGAAGTAACTTATCTGAATTATGTTATTCAATTAGTCAAATCATACAATTGTATTTATTCAATATTAGTATAGTTAGACTTCATTGTAACAAATTGCTGCGATTTGTTAAATGTCATTCTGAAGTGAAGTCTCATAATTATTAGTTCAAGACAGAATATGTCCGGAATTGTGAGTGGTATCATTTTGGTAACATTCTTATAATTTTATGATTTGTGATTATTGTTGTTAACTATCCTATTGGATTTTATATTTATCTATAAATATAAACATTTGTCTTATTGTTATTTTCTGAATGTGAATATTTTTGTTCCGCACGGAACCTAGTTCTTCATCTACTTATAATAAAGAGTATCAAACTGGCATTCTTCGCATACGTCATCTTGAGTCTCCATCCCAGTACAATCTTTACATACTCACTTCTAATATACTCGCTCAATTTCTGTTGTAGGTTGTCATATGTTACACTTAGTCCCTCATCGATGGACTGATGCTGTTTTGTGAATGGAAGCAGTTCAATGACATCTTCACAACCGCTTCGACTCTCCTGGTTATTCACAAGCTTGATAACTAAAACCTGGTACAAAAATAAGTGAAATTTAATATACACAATTAACTAGATCCAATACAATAGCGTTGAGATCAAATACAGTTTGTCATCAAAGCATGTACCATGTGTACAAAAATCAGCTCATGTCTGGCCATCGATTGTCATGCAAACCACGCATAATTGTAAATACGAGTATCAGCAATGAATGATGGCACTTCAACCATCTTAGTTACTGGCAATTGGCAAAGCACATATTAAAAATTATGAAAGAATATATGCACAAGTATCATCATAAAGATATCAAACTATTCATTCGTTTAAAGATTTAAGAATATATTACACGCATCTACTTATAGATGTTCCTCAGATATTGCTATTTGAAAGGCATTTGCTTACAGATTTTCATTCTATCTACCAGCGTTGGACATAATGAAACAATCCATAATGTGACATCAAATCTCTATCATATCTTACACAAATAATTATTTCTCATTATATCATCTTTATTTTATACACTTAAGTCCCTTGTGACAATTTTAAAGCTTTCTCTTATATTACACGTATCTACTTACACTTGAGTGTGGTAATAAAGCAGAACACTCTGTCTGCCAGTCAGTTGCTGCTGATTCATCTTCTGTCAAGGATAATCGGTCCACCAGTAGAATGCACAAATCAACATCAGAATCAATACTATCAAGTTTTCCTCTGAAAGAAAGTACTAAAATTTAACTGTAATCTAATAAGATTGACTAAGATTAAGCTCAGTTCACAACTTCACAATTTTGATAGATGATGATCTCAATATTTTAGTCATTTTAATATTGATAAATAGTTCCTAATTAACCTGTCAAGGAGAGCAAGGACCAAACTACAACACAACTACATCTCTGCTAGGGACCCTTGAATCTTCAGGATGGAAACTGAAGTTACCTACAGTTGCGATATCTCTACGCACGTACAACATATAGTTGACCAAACAAAAATTTCACCACTCCTGATTGCTTCGTATATTATCCTAATTTCGGTGGTTTTGTTCCTTGGATGTTATAGAGCAACTTTGAACCAAGGACGATCTGTCAAAAGTAGCTTTGGTAGTTGTGAGAAAATTTTGGTGAGTTGCTCAAATGAGAATCTGTACATGCTTAAGCTGCTCGCCCAGTTATTAAAATTACTATAGGTGGCGAGGGCAGTGGACACAGGTCTAGCCAATTAAGTATTCACCAGTGCCATGAAATCAAGTTTTTTTTTAAATTTTGATCTAAATCATACCGATTTATTTTACAAAAAATCCCACATTTTTCAAAATAGACACTGTTTTGTTGAGATTACTTTGATTAGTTATGGACTTCATTTACATATCATAAAAAACTATTTAAGACAAAATTCTATACAACTTCATAGAATTTTCAAAGTATGTTCTTGTTCAGGTGAAAACTAATTATGAATTTGACACAAAATGCTGCTTTGGCAATTGCAGATCGCGTATTTTCACTATGACCTGAAATCAACTTACCGTAACTTTTAAACAAGAATATAAAATGAATTTTCCGGCAATAAAGTTGTATAGAAAAAGGTTTTGTTTCTCAAGAAAATATCAGAAATAATTTTACCTTCTGTCACAAAAGCTCTGGTTCATAAAATAAACTGCAGAGGGCACAACAATGCAATGGTTGTTAAATCCTCATGTTGAGAAAAAAACAGAATTTTGGTGACAACCATCTTCACGATGTCAAGGTGTCTGTCATTCATTGTCGCTCGAGTGGAGTGAAGACACGTTGACCTGCTGGGCTAATTTTCTTTAGGATTGCAACTGCTGTCAGCTATAATATAGGCTTGCAATACTCACTATTGGGCTATTGGAGAGCCTTGCACATGTGTGCTGTCCTCTGGTGGTAAAAACAAGTTTGTGAGCCAATCAGACAGCAGCTTAGACCATGACAATAGGACATCATATTCCAAATATGGCAATGCTTTCTCTGATTGTGCAATAACTTTCTCTTGCATCCAATAAGACAGGAGACGAATAACCACACAAATTTAGGAAATCCAGGGCAAAGGTTGCTCTCCCAGCTCCATGCATGGCAATCTTTTGCCAGTGAGAAATGGGTGACAACTTGCTCAGCTCTACCCATCATCAGTAGAGAGAAAGGACAACTGGATAAACGGAGACAACTAACAAGAGTCAGTTTCTCCGTTTAGGGATGATACTTACTCTCCCACACTATTTATTTTATTTATTTATTGAATATATTTTACATGGGTAAACACAATCAGTAAAAACTGTTTCACATGTGGCCCATATGGTAAAAAACAGTATAATACAATAAAAACAAGTTACAATAGCGAAATATAAATAAATACATAAGATAGTATATTAATTAATATAAAATGACATGTAGATATAAAAACACATTAGGTACATAAAAGAATAATTAAATTAATTAAGATCATGTAAAATAAACATTTTCAATTTTGACTTAAAACTATTGTAAATATAAATATCTTTCAAATCAGAGGGTAAACCATTCCAAGCAATAGCACCTGCATATTTAAATGACTTTTTTCCAAATTGACTAGTAACCTTGGGAACATACAAATTCATTGGGTGACTTCTAGTATTCATTTGATTTACATCACAGTTCATGACAACATCATTTACCATATAACTCGGTGCCAGACCATGTATACATTTAAACATTAAAGTGGTTGTAAAATAAAAGCATCTTTGTCTTACATTCATCCAACCCAAAGATTTAACAATTTCAATACCTCTAATGTTTATAAAATCATAATTGTTAGTTACCATTCTTGCAGCAAAATTTTGAAGTCTCTGAATCTTATCAATATTGTACTCACTGGTTTGACCCCACACACTTATTGCATAGTCAATACATGGTTGTATAAATGTTAAAAATATCTTACTGAGAACATCACATGACACAACACCTTTAAGTCTTCTTAATCTATTCAGTTTACATGCAATATTAGAGCTTAATTTATCAACATACTGATTCCATGACAAGTTATTATCTATTGGCATACCAAGATAGTTTGCACAAGTTACATACAACAAATCAGTTCCATTAATCCTTATATCAAGGTGATCAGAGATTACTCTGTTTCTGGATGCTATCAACATAACTTCACATTTGTTGGTGTTAACTGACAGTTTGTTGTTTGAGTACCATTCACTAAGTTTAGAGACACACAGCTGGAGTTTTTCTTGAACCTCTTGTACAGTATTACCCTGACAATATGCTATTGTGTCATCTGCATATAAATTACAAATACCTGTCTCTGAATATTGTGTTATATCGTTAACAAAAAGCGTAAACAAGATCGGGCCCAATACAGAGCCTTGTGGGACACCAATTGTAATATCAGACTTGTTAGATAATGTATTATTATGTTTGACAACTTGTGCTCTGCCATTAAGATACTCACAAAACCATTTGTATTCAGAATTTTTTACACCATAAAAACCTAATTTTTCTTTAAGCACATCATGATCTATAGTGTCAAAGCACTTACGTATATCTAAAAAGCATACACCGGTTAATAAACTATCATTTATATTATCTATCCATGAATCCACAACTCTATGTAATGCAGTTTGGGTATTGTGCATAGGTCTATAAGCTGACTGATCATTGACAATTAAATCATTAGAGAGTAGATACCACAACAATTGTTTTTGAACCACTTTTTCCACAATTTTGGCAACATGGCCTATTACACTTATGGGTCTATGCGTAGAGACTTCAACATTCTCTCTTTCAAGACACATTCTGACTCTGCTTGCCATCTCGTTCCATCCATCATTGATGATATGACATTTCTTGACTTGACGATCAATGACAGGAGTAGTCGGTTCAGAAACATGACTTCCGGCCTAGGGCAAGATGAGAATGAACAGTTAATTATAGAATTAAAGCAAAGTAAGAATGTCCCCAATTATATTTGCTATGTACCTAAATGACTTTCAAAACTTTCTAAGTAGGAATTCCTAAGGCCTTCAAACCATACAATAAGATGTCTAAATAATAAACTACCCATCATTACTGGCCGACATCAACATGTTGATATAAGCAAAATATATTGTTCTCAGTGTTGCTGAATGCAAAAACACTGACGGCAAATGTACTAATATCACCATTGACTTTTAGAAATGCAAAATATAACAGTAAGGTAATTTGTGCGTAGACATATACACCTGACCGTATATTCATTGCAATGCAATAAATAGCGTCGCCGGTTAGCGATTTCAGAGTCGTTTTATGAAAAATTGAGGTCTGAATGGTATCAATTCATGCTACCAGGGAAACACCTACATAGATTTGTACACAATAAAATTAAAATTTTGAAAATTCGATGAAAATTAAAGGAGCGGCGTAATAAAATGTACGAAGTGATGACACTAATGACGCACATGGCGTTTAATCAGTAAGGTAATTTGCCAGGCAGAGAAGTTTGCTTAACAAACGACAATATCATGAAAGGCTTTTTGACAAATACGAGTAAGTGTTCAGGGTATGGTCAGTGTGATTGATTTGTATTGCCAAATAAACTGCCAGGTCAGCTAATTTGGCAGTAAGTGCTTTTGGTTGTAACAACTGCTGTTTATTTTCTGGTATTTAGACATGTCGTGTTTACTGTTTGTAATTCTTGACATTTTTATTTTATTTCGTCCCATGCCGCTATATACTTTAATATTATTTTTCTTTCTTTCTGGCTCCATGCCATGATTTTGTGAGCGAATAAAATAAATTGAATTGGATGAATTGAAACAGCATATCATTAATGAATCTGACCTGGCCTATGCCTACTACTTTCCTAATAAAAAATTTCACAAGCCCAATTCTAATTTAGATAATATATTATATTGCAACAGCATTGACCAAATATTTTTGTGCTCTATAGTACCTAAAGATTAACATTGTTAAACATAAAATACAGGGACATTGATAGATTTTTTAGAAAAAATTATCAAAGTGAGATACATGAATGCCAAAAAAAGTATATTTAAAGAAAAAAAAACCACTGTTTGGAGAAAATCACAAGTCTGTGCCTATGAATGAGGAAGTTTTCTCCATAGTTCAGGGTCGAGGAACATCATGACCAATTTTGTTTCTATAAATGACGCTCAAATCTATATATTCCTGTTTATCCATACTTTTGAATCCATATGATAGCCAGATGCTATGATCTTAAAGGCTACAAATTATAATAAAAACCCCACTAGGAGCCCCTGACACTCAAATATAAATCCAGGACACAATGGGAGATTGAAAAAGGTTCCCTTCAATATCAAAAAGTTGTATAAGATGGATGGAATACTGGTGATCATCTTGGAACTTAAGGCCCAATTCTCCAAAGATGCAGAAAGTTCGGGTAGGGTAGCATCAAGACAAAATAATTATTTTTCTATAAGAGATCGATGGACAAACAGACAGTGCGACAGACAGACAGACAGAATCACATTTATGGAGAAAGAATAAAAATCTTTTTGAAATCTTACTTGTGCCATCAAATGCTCTTCTAGCTTATGAAAAACCTCTACAGAAATGTGGCTTTCGTCTTCCAACTCCAAAACCAAAAGGTTTCCATTGCAGGCTTCATTTTTTGGATGGTCTGTTATTTCTTGAGATGTCCGTGCATAGCATCGACGATGTTTCCTGCCTTTTTCTCCCGGTGTAAGTTTGTGAAAAGTGTTGCCAGATCGAGCAAATTGTCCAACAAACAATATCGCCTAAATGAAGAAGAAATAATGCATTAATTTAACCTAAATCCTGATGTACATTGTTCATCAATTATTGCAATTTTGCTACCCCTAATGTGCAATTGTGAAAACGCAAAATGACTCGATTAGTATGGTTTAGTAATTTTTTCATCATTGTTTTTAGCTCTAAAATTATAATCTTTGGAATTCAGCAAACAAGAACATGTATCGTTTTTCAAACTGAAACAGAATGGTCCAGTGTGCTGTAGTTTTTTTAAGATTGAACTCCTATTTTTGGAAGTCAGTTTTTATCAGTTTGTCCTGAGGAAAAGTGGGTTAAACCTGCAATAAAACCTCCTACAAGCTCAACACACGGGATTACAAATTAGTAGAAATACATTAAACAGCTAATATATATAATATACGTAGAAATAGAAGATTAACTTTCTTAAACTTTACTTTAATGGCTATCACTGAGATTTAGTGATCTGCAGACAATTGGACAAACTGATAAAAACTGACTTCCAAAAAGGAGTTCAATCTTAAAAAAATCTGTGCTAACAAGCCACTGAAAGCGGACTCAGTAAAAATGTTTACTTCTCAAGTACTGCCTAGCGATTGAGTCTGCATATTTAATCGTAATTTACCTGGTTTCCATTGTGCACTCGATACATTGTAGCAGAATAGTCTCGAGAATAGTCTCGAGAATCAGCAACACATCTTGTCTTTGAACGAGTAAATAAAGCCTTAACTTGGTCTTGCTCATCCTTAGAGGTAAATATCTGCATGACATTTTCAAATCCTACATGTTCCATTCTAGGATTTGGTCCATCAGGCAAAATAATCTCAACAAACTTTGGAAATATCTTGACTGGCACAGATGACTTTGTCATGCTTGTCAGGCTTGGTAGTGCCCTTTCAAATGCCGCCCAACTATTCTTCAAAAAATTATCTGAAAAGAAAACAACAATTTAGACCTATACCGTCAGTGATAAAAAATATGCAAGCCTCAGAAATTTGACCGTTATAAGTCTTTTAAATCTGGATAGCAAAGTGCATTTAAATTAAACTTTCTCAAATTTACTCTGCATAGCCGGACCATTGGTTTTCATCATGATACAATGTAATATTTGGATGTTAAAAAACATTGACCGCTTTCTTTTAAACTGATCCAATAAGATTTCAGTACACAACGGCTAAAATGTGATATAAATCAATTACATTTTATATGAGAACTATTGGTTGGTAATTCAACATTTTGCTCTATGGGATCATGGTTAGAGTTATCTAGCACATTATTTACCATTATGGTCAATATATATCATGGAGTATTCAAAAAATGTGTTCACCATGGGTGCAAATCATTAAAATTTCAGAATCCGGACCTTGAATAACAACATTAACAACCCCATGGTATGTTCTTCACTCATAAAAGTAACCATGCTTCCATCAAAATATCTTACCCCCAGATATTTTGATAGAAGCATGGTTACTTTCATAAGTGAAATTTTTAAGACCTTATTTCTTCCATTGAAGAGCTCAATGAAAAGACCTTAACAAGAAGGTGCTAACGCCATCGCCAACATCTATTCACATGCATAAGTTGATAACTCACTACAATTGAAATATATTCCAGGTATAAACACTTACCTGAAAATATGATGCTGAAAAACCCATAAAAATTGGAGAACGCCTGTCCCTGAGAAATGTTGCCGAGGCGAGTAATAGCTTGCTTGGATTCTGAAATTAAAAAAACTAATATCATTTTTCTGCTGTTCTGTCATTCAACATGTTCAATTAATAAATCCCATAACCTGATAACTTAGTGACACTGCACATAACTATGAGTAATATTGAATGTGGGGGTACTAAATTGTATCATTTAGATCTGTTGACGCACAGGCGTTCACCAACGTGTTAGCGGTGGCAGCTCTTAGCGGTTAACACTATTAATAATACATAATATTTTGATGAGTTGAATATCAAATTCATAGCACCATCAATTTAGCATCTTGTGTGACCATCCAGCTGAGATACATATAGCTCATCACCTGATAGCAAGTGCCTGGGATGGGGATCCATGAGGAAAATTCAGGTCAATGCCTGAACCACAATGCCATTCAGTTGATATATCTAAAGATCAACATTTGGGCTATCTACACTTGGGGCTATCAAAATTCGGGCTATTAACTATCAACATTTGGCCTGCTTTTTGAAATGACAATAATAAGATATAATCAGGTCCAGTATGAAAAACGTTTCTAGAGTCTTCATACTGGTAAGCAAGGTCGCTTTCGGTTCTTGAAGATACCTAACTTTTTCAATACTACTTTGTTGGATCTGACAGATAATTACTACTTTTGGTAGAAACGAGGATCTAAATACAAATATTAGTCATATGTCAATGGTTGTTAGAATTTTTCTAAAATTGTCTTTTTACTTTAGCAGAAAGTGATTGATTTACCCTGTAACAGACTTTCAATTTTTTTCAGTTTCTCAAATCTCTTTTCTTTGGGTTCATTGGTCTTTAGACAGATGAAGCGCACATTCTTTAGATTTATTGGCAAATCGGACAATGACATGTCAATAAGAATAGCAACTCTTGGCTTGTTGCACAGTCTTGCCCATGTGAAGATTAGGTTGTAGAGGTATGCCTCTCCTTCGTTTTCACTGTACAACAACCGTTCCGTAAGGACTAGAATAGCTGATGAGCATTTATCGATCATATCTTTGCATTTTTCAATTTGGGATGTTCCGAAATCAAATTGGCTTATCAGCCAACTTTGAAAACATTTTTTCAGTTTTTCAGAGCCAGTAAATTTATCATCAAGAATGTCATCACACAGCCATCTGACATCTTCCGAGTCACCCACAACAACTATTTCTGATGAAGGTTCCTGATTGGCAGCCATGGCGTACCTCGACCTCTGAAATAAAATTCCAAGAAATTAAGTTCATCTTATTAAACTTTAACATACAACATACAATTGAGTAGACCTACACTCAAGAATGATATAGTTGAGATGTTTAGTAAAATTTTCCTTCATTGGTCACTTAGTTTTTTCATATTCATAGAATTGCAGCTAAGGTAGGCCTAGGCCAGTGGTAAGATACTGATATATCTATCCATAAAGAGTTCTTGTGATGCTATAAAACTTCAGATGTTTCTGATTCCAAGATATAGCTAACGGAGTAAAATTAAACCTTTACACTATGAGCAAAGTAGAATCCTTAATGAGATTAATAACTCAGATCAAAATCCTAAATTGAGAACATATAAACTCTTTAAAACAAGCTACTGCATTGAATCATATTTAACTATTAACCTTCCCAAGAAAACTTACAATAATATAGCCAGGTTTAGAGTTAGCTCACATAAACTTAGGATAGAAACTGGTCGACATGAGACGCCAAAAATACCATTAGACAACAGAATATGTGATAAATGTCCAAGCAATGCAATAGAAGATGAATTGCACTGCCTCCTAACCTTTAGCGCAAATATTATACAGAGAACCCAATTGATAACAAAAGCGGCTGGTGTGATTCCGCAGAACAGAGCCATATTATCATGCAAAGAAATGAATAAATAAAATAATAGAAATTAAAAACAAAACATAACCTCATCTCACTGAGCTCCCAAACATTACCGTGACAGTTTGTTGTACTATTATTACCTCGATTAACTGGGACCAGAAAGTATTACTCAATCACATAGCTACTAATTCAATTAATGTATATATATTTAGCTTTATCTTAACCATTCATAAATTTTCTGATCATGTATATATTTTATGTTATGCTATTATTTCACAACCAGTATTGTTCTAATACTTGAAATTGCATGTATTGTTAAAATTGTAGTTGTTCAATTTGTAGTATTTGTTTATTGTGTATGACAAATGTATCTAACCATGATTCCAAAACGTCAATAAAACATTATATATAGGTATATCATTTCTTATTCTTCAATGACAGACGAGATTGGAAAGCATATATATATATATTTTTTTTCAATTAAGAGTTTTTCTTAACCAAATGGTGTTAAATAACCAAAACATAGGAAATATTATATCCAAATTAGAAGTGAGTATAACACTTTAGAAACAGTGCAAAAACAGTCACCATGGTGTCAGGTGGCCTGTGGAACGGCAGAAATTATGATGGGAAAAATAGCAAAAACTAAGCAGGCTAAGTTAATTTTGCTATTGAGGAGTGGCTCAACCAAAATATATACACCTAGAAATGTCATATTTGTGCCCCACTTGTTTAAAAAGGCATTTCATAAAGGTCCTTAACGATGGGGCCTTAAATGTGAAATTGATAGGATCTATCTGTCTATCTATCTGTCTATCTGTCTATCTATCTATCTGTCTATCTATCTGTCTATCTATCTATATATCTATCTATCTATCTATCTATAGATAATCTACTACAAATTATAGCATGAAGAAATTATATTAGGTAATTGGATAAGTATCAAGAGACCTGTATTTAACCAAACATTGCTCAACTCCGGAATACGCCTCTAATAGCAAAGAGAAGAATATATATAATATACGTAAAAAAAAAACACATGTCATAGATAACAAATGTGGGTCGAAATGCAGTTCATAGATAAAAAAATGAAGTTTCCATTAGCTTTTTGTGGCTTAGATTAATTTGATATTGTGGCGCAGTGGCGCAGTGGCGTAGCTAGGGTTAGCAGAGTGGGAAAAGGGGGGGGGGGGGGGGCACTCATGGGGCACTATGTTATTTAGGGGGGGGGGGGTGATCTAGTTATTTTCAGCACTATAGCTTTACATGTGTATCAGCTTGATAATTAAGTACATGGCTTCTTATTCAGGCCAGAATTGTAGTTTTCATCATATACAATACAATATTGAAGCAGTTTAAAGTCATGTATTGATAAAGAGCTTCACAATGAATAAAACATGCAAAGTTTCACATTAAAAATTTGGTTATACTCCCAATTTATGAATTACGTTTATTGAATTTTATAATCATTCACAATAATTTCATCAGCAATTCATGTTTAATATGTATTTAAAGAAATGGAATTCTTAAATTTACAGTTATAATTCCTTTTTGCTAGGACCTCCAGTGACACTCCAGTAATTGTTAGTTTGACACAGCTATAAATACTGCTATTCCTACATTCAATAATCCCACTCTTGAATAGAATTATGTTATCTGACCAATTGAGAAATGTGTCATAATATTTTCTTTTCAAAAAAGCAGTCAAAACTAAATATATGTCAGAAGATTTTTTTAATATTATATTGAATACAGACAGCATATCTTTATACCCTACACCTTTATTTTATAATTTTACTATGCCATACAAAAAAAAAAAAAATTGAAAAAAAATACAAAGCTGTATAATTACATATTTTTGTATGTCCTTACTAGATGTGTTTGTTGGGCTAGACTGCTAGATTAGAAATTTATTATTAATTCATTCCATGGAAAATTAAACAGCAGTTTACACAGCTGTGGTTCCGCTACTGAAGAATATATATATCATACATCATATGCTTGAACAGTTTCATTTAGTGCACCTCATTGAGACTCTATATAGTATTTAACAGGATGTTAATTATTGTTAATAGTTTCTTGCTATTACAACATATAATACCAGGACATTTGAGTACTTACATAAAGTAATTCTGCTTAGTATTTAAATTTTCATCTAAAATATCATAATTTATAAGCTATTATATATATAAATAATAAATTGCTATTATCACATGATTACATTATCATGATTATAGTACATATAACTATAATACAATCTATTCAGTTTTGAGTATGTATGGTTAATCTCAACTGCAGTAGATCTAGGTTGTAATTCTTATTTTTGATAATTACACATGTGTTCTATGCTAATGCTAATAGGAATAATCAGCTGATAATGGCAATACTTTATTAGCTCTCATTAATAGTTAGTATTTATTTCAAATGATTATACTCATTTGAACAATGTTTGATTATTGATTATGATAAACAATACTGTACATGTATATTTTATGATAATGTCAAAGGCTTATTCCAGCTATTAGCTGCAATAGATTTTACTTATAAAAATAATCTGATTGTTCTAACATTATATTCATAATGTTTTTGGGAATATTATCAGAAATGTTGCCGCACACTTTTCTAGGGTCCACGCTTTCATACTGCGACAATGTGATCTACAATATTGTGACAATATTATGCAAATGTTGTGACAAGATTGTCTCAATATGCTTGTGTTTGCAGGGCATGTTTGAAAAACAGTGTCCTAGCAACATATATGTTGGAGAAAAGGTTACTGATTCAAATTTGATTGCTTCTCAGTTTAATAACTTTTTTGCCAATGTAGGCCCATCCCTTGCACAAAAGATTACTCCACCTGTCAATAAAAGTTATAGAAATTATTTGTTTAATGCAATAGAATGTTCTTTTAAGTTTTTGCATGTTGATAAAGAATCAGTTGTTAAAGTAATACAGAATTTGAAGCCAAAGGGCAGTTTTGGCAGTGACCGGATATCTAACAAACTGTTAAAATTAATACAAAATGAAATATCTGATGCCCTAACTTTAATTTTTAATCAATGTGTTTCCCAAAATATCTTTCCTGATGCTTTAAAAGTTGCTAAAGTGATCCCATTGTACAAGAAAAGTGAAGAATATATTTTGGATAATTATAGACCAGTTTCTATTTTACCGAGCATTTCCAAAGTTTATGAAAAATTATTACACAAGCAGATAAATGATTATTTCAACAATAATAAGCTTTTTTATACAAGTCAATACGGGTTTAGGCAGATGCATTCTACTGAACTGGCTGCTCTAGAACTTGTTGATAGAATTCTGTTTGACTTAGATAAAGGTGAAACTCCTATTAGTATATTTTTGGACTTATCGAAGGCATTCGATACTATAGATCATGAGATTTTAATTGGGAAATTACAATATTATGGTTTTCATGAATCAGCCTTAAACCTTGTTAAAAGTTACTTGAATGATCGGTCTCAGTTTGTTGAATTTGGAAATGTTACGTCAGAACGTGCTTACATATCAACTGGTGTCCCTCAGGGATCAGTGCTGGGACCTCTGTTTTTTATTATCTATGCGAATGATATCTGCAAGGCAAGTACCCTATTCAAGCCCATTATCTATGCCGATGATACCACACTCACTGCCACCTTAAGTACCTTCCAACAAGAAAATAACTCTGTCCAAGATGTAATTAATAAGGAATTGTGTAATATTTGTGATTGGATGAAGCTAAATAAATTGTCGCTGAACTGTCGTAAAACAAAGGCTATGCTTTTTCATATGCCACAAAAATCTGTGTTCTACCCAGATCTTGTTCTTGAAAATGGAAATATTGAATTTGTTGAAGAGTTTAATTTTCTTGGAATTCTATTGGATAAGCATATCAGTTGGAAAAATCATATTAATCTAATAACAAAAAAGATCTCTAAAACTGCAGGTATACTTAACAAGTTGAAGCACTTTCTACCCATTGATGTATTATTGAATATTTACAATGCTTTAATTGTCCCCTATTTAAATTATGGTGCATTGCTTTGGCAAAAATGTGCGAATAGGTTACTTGTCTTGCAGAAGAAAGCCATAAGAGCAATTTGTAATGCCAAGTATAACGCTCATACAGGAATTTTGTTTAAAAGTTTGGGAATTTTAAGGTGTACTGACATATGTGTGCTGCAGTGCTTTAAATTTTGCTATAAACTGGAAAATAAGCTATTGCCTGCTTATTTTACTTGTGGTAATGTATTTGTCAGGCATTCAAGCGTCCATTCTTATATTACCAGAGGATTAGATAACTTTGCACTTCCAAGAGTTAGCCATGATTTTGCAAAGAACAGTCCCAGATATAAGTTAGCAAAGTTTTTTAATGAAATGACAAATGAATTTAAAAGTAAAATACACTCTCATAGCATGCATGGTTTCAAACTGTATGTCAAGAAATCGATAATTAATCAATACATTACTGACTGCAATGATCCTAATTGTTTTTCATGTCGACAGTAATTTGTGTCCAGATAAAGAAACTAAGAAATTTATGCAGTCCTTTTGATATTCATGGAGCTTGGATGCCTGATGGAGTCATTACTACTTGTCAAATACATGTATGGCTAAACTTAATGCCATACTGAGGCATACACATCTACTTACTTGTGACATGTGATCTAACATCTTTTCTTAAATTTTGCACTTCTAGTAGTTCTATCCTTCAACTTGGCCTGCCTTGTTCAAATACCCACCATTTTGTTCATCTGTTGGTTCCTTCGGGATTCTACTTCTCCTTATCATTACACCATTTCCAGCTGATTTCAGATCACTTGTGAAAATATGTCATAAATATCATTTGATTGCATACTATTCTTTTCTTTTGCACCTCTTTGACAAAATAAGAAATATACCTATTGATGATTCAATAGTTTCATGTGGTCAAACATGACGTGCCAGTGTTCCTGGTGTATGGCTGATGCTCCCTGACCTATATCATGGGTGGCCTCCAAGAAGCGGCAAATTGCCTTGTGGGGGTCTCCCTCCATACTTCATACTTTATCATCCATTTCATTAATGATACACTATAGCAGCAGCAACATTAAGTGTATGTATGGAAAATAAAAGAAATTCTGATTCTGATTCTGATTCATATAAAGAGTCGTGGTCGCTTATATATTGAAGAATGCAATATACAAAATTGTTACTCATGCAAATTTAATAGGCCTACAAATCAAAATTATTCGTCAGAATCTTCTACATTTACACAAATTTACTTTCGATTAGGCCTACATTTTCATCCACGTTACATTTAATACATTTTAAAAGAAAAGAAAAAACACATAGCTTCCATGGTTACAGTATGTCAAAAAGAAGATAGTTGAGGCTTATATTGAGGAATGTGATATACCAAATTGTTACTCATGCAAATTTATTAGGCCTACAAATCAATATTATTCGTCAGAATCTTCTACATTTACACAAATTTACTTTCGATTAGGCCTACATTTTCATCCACGTTACATTTAATACATTTTAAAAGAAAAGAAAAAACACACATAGCTTCCATGGTTACAGTATGTCAAAAAGAAGATAGTTGAGGCTTATATTGAGGAATGTGATATACCAAATTGTTACTCATGCAAATTTATTAGGCCTACAAATCAATATTATTTGTGATAAGCTTCTACATTTACACCAATTTCCTATGATTACATTTTCATCCACTTTACATTTAATACATTTGTAACTGTACTCTTGCCTAAAGCGGCATGTCATTAAGCCTTTGGAAACAGTGGCTTTATTCAATAAACAATAAAAAATAACAATTATTCAAAAATAATAAACATACAAAGCACGGATAATGAGAAACGGTAGCGAATATATACATAAACAAATAAGTTGAAAAACAACTTACAGTACATGCTATTTTTTCTTATTTTATATGAATACGACCGTTAAGTAGTCTGAAAATACTCCTTCAGGCATATTTACTAATTGTTTGTTGGAAAGAGTGGTTTTATTCAATAAATTCAATATATTCAATTCAGTTCAATATATCATCCATAGCCACTAACAATGACATCTTGAGCAACTTCTAATGAAAAGAGACAGGCTCCTAACTACTTCTAAAGTACTTCGCGGTGAAATAACTACAACTTATCCTGGATGGCTCTTTGGTCATATTACACATAATGATGAATAAACAAGAAATGTACACTGCCAAGAAAAAGTTGGGAAAAAAATGTTTTTTTCGTTATTTTCTTTTGAATTTCATGGTTTTATAAACAAAAGTAACACTGACTCGGTAAACAAACACAAGAGAAAAGAATGTGATATGCACAAAACCATTAATTAACAATAACAAACTTGTTACAGTTCAAACTTTTAACCCATCAATAAAAAACACCTTTTGCAGCTGTCAAAGGTAGATGTTTTTTCACAGTATAGTGCACAAATTAGGTCCAAATATGCGTGACTGGTCATCCATATCTTCCATTGTGCACTTAAAACACCTTGTAGACTAAACATTTGTCTTAAGTATCCAAACGGCCTAATTAATTTTGTCTAAACCTTAATTCTTAACTGGTCATTTTTCCAGTTAATTTTGTTAAAAGCTTTTCCAGAAATTTCAACTGCAAATGGCCAAAAAGAAACAATTGACACTAGAAACTCGACAGTCTATTGTAGTTTTGAGAAATGAAGGATATAACTTTGAAGATATAGCCAAAAAACTGGGTATATCTTTAAAGGGGGTCCATTATACGCTTACACGACATAGTGATACTGGCTCTATTAAGGATAAACATCGGAGTGGAAGGCCAAAATGCACCACTGCTCAAGATGATAAATACATTCGGGTATCTTCTCTGATGAACAGACGTTTAACTGCTCCTGAAATAGCTGCCTCCCTGAACAGCACTCGCCAGACACCAGTATGCACAGATACTGTGAGGAGACGACTCAGGAGTGTGGGTCTTATGGGAAGAGTCACAAAGAAAAAAACCCTCTTTAGGTCTGCAAAAATTGGAGCATTGATGATTGGAATCGAGTACTCTGGACTGATGAATCAAAATTTGAAGTGTTTAGATCCAAGAGGAGAACGTTTGTCAGACGCAGGAGCAATGAGTAGATGCTGGATGCCTGTTTAACACCTTCCGTCAAACACGGTGGTGGAAATGTGATGATATGGGGTTGTTTTGGGAATGGTAGAGTTGGCAACCTGTTCCAAATCAAAGGAATACTGGACCAGAGAGGCTATCATTCTATCCTGCAGCAACAAGCAATCCCATCTGGACAGCGAGTGATTGGGCGCAACTTCATTATGCAACAAGATAATGACCCCAAACATACGTCAAAGCTCTGCACAACATATTTGGAAAAGAAAGAAGCAGCTGGGATACTATCAGTTATGAAATGGCCAGCACAATCGGCCGACCTAAATCCAATAGAGCTTTTATGGGAGCAGCTTGATCGGAAAGTCCGGGAAAAGTGTTTCACAAGCCAATCTGACATGTGGAACCGTTTGCAACAGGCTTGGAATGAAATCACACCTGAATATCTCACCAAACTCACTGCCAGAATGCCCAAGATTTGTAAAGCGCTCATAGCTGCAAAGGGTGGTTTTTTTGATGAATCAAAAGTTTGAACTGTAACAAGTTTGTTTTTGCTAATTAATGGTTTTGTACATATCACATTCTTTTCTCTGGTGTTTGTTTACCCAGTCAGTGTTACATTTGTTAATAAAACCAAGAAGTTCAAAAAAAAAATTACGAAAAACATTTTTTTCCAAACTTTTTCTTGGCAGTGTACATATATCTCTAGATGGATGCAGTCTGCGGAATTCGGGGGAGCAGGGATCCCAGTGGGGGAGCAAGGAGTTTTGACAGTGTAGAAAGGTTTATCTCCTAAAATAACGATATGTCAAGTCCCTGTCCCAAATAAGACTACACAGTAGTGTCAGTACATTCAATTTTTGTCAGATTTTCGAAATTTAAAGTTTATTATACCTATATGAGTTTATTTTATATCGGCGACGCCCTCTTTGTGATGAAATTGTCGGTGAGGCACAAATTAACTAACCAAGTTAACTTAGTATGGAAAGCTTTAATTTTTACTATGGTAAGTGTGATTGTTTTTGCCAAATAACTATAAACCTGACAGGTCAATTTGTAAGTGAAAATGAAGCAGAAACTTACCGCGGTGGAAGCCTCTGTGTTTTTACTTATGACAGGGTTGTTTACTGGCACCTCTTATATGGAGAATTCCGTCCGGTTTGTGCTTGTGGTTTCCTAGGCCCGCCATCCTGTTCAGTTTAAAACATGTTAATATTGTCTCATTTGCTGCTGATGTCTATATATAGGTCCATAGGCGGATCCAACGCAGAGGGAGGGAAGGGGGGGGGGGCATTGAAATTCAACTCTTGGGTGGCATGTTGTTGCCTGCCACATTGTTTTGAAGCAAAGAGGGACAACAATATTTCCTTTGATTTTTTTTTCTCATGGAAAGGAGTCGTCGGATATCTAGAGAATAATTTCAACGGAATTTCACCTTATTAAAGATAACTTTACATACCTATTAATATTTTGGGGCTGTGATATCTTCAACGATCATGGCTTTAACTCATTAACCATTTATGATCCTTGATACAGACAACTGACTCCATTACGGTGGGTTTATATTTTTCATAACGAATGGAGTACCATTTTCGTATTTATTTCTAACCCTTTATTTTATCTGTCTGCTGGCTGCTTGACAAAGACAAGTTGGTTCGGTCGTAAAGATAAAACTGGAGAGACTTTAAACATTTCAAAAGCTTAAAAAAATATAACATGTTGAATTAATTTAGTGGCACTAAAAACCACTATTTAAATGCTTGAAAAAAATGCAAAAACAGTTTGCATGTCAAGGTCATCTTAGTTTCCATTATGTGAATTAAATTAACTATGTTCTATAATAATAGGATCATACAAGAATACAGTATAGGAATCGTATGTTCAGAATGATAGGCTTTAATTGTGAGGTATACTCTTAGATTTTCTGTTAGACAAATTTGTGTTTCACTGGTGTCCAATCTAAATGTTGTTTACAATCAACCAAGATATTGTTTGTCTTCAGACAATGGTTGTATAGTTCAAACAATGATGCTGGTGAGCTTACACAGTGAGACTGGGAACTGGCAAATAATTTTCGATGTGAGTGACATGGAAGAGGGCATGAGGATATACCGAAGAGGATGTCATTGATGTCCTGAAAATGGGAAGGAATATGGCGACAGTGCAAGGAGTAATATCAACCATTGTGCAAGGAAAACGCAGATTTTTCAGAAGTAATTAAGCCTATGGAGTTAAACTTTGCATCAAAAGAAATAAAAAAAATTTGATCTGACCCTTTTTTTCTTCTTTTGTCAATGAATGCCTTTGCTCGTAAGTTGATCTTCAAGTTCATTTGTACAACATAATATTTATAAGAAAGTTTTGTGTTAAGCTGTGTGTAACAAATCATCAAATAGATATCTCAATGCAGCTGGGTGGTCTAGTGGTAAGAGGCTCGCCTGCTCCTCTGAAGGTCCCATGTTCAATACCAGTCCCAGCTACCTTTCATGAGCATCATCCCAGCTGGATGTCGGATGAGACGTTATATTGGTGGCCTCTTGTACTCAGTGTCTATGCTGAGGCAAGTAAAAGATCCCACCCATGGGGTAAATGTGCAACATGGGTGGACTCCCCCTCTCTCCTCATCAATCAACCCTCGTGGGTGGCAAGAACTGGCCTTAGAGGGCTGCACTTCCCACACAATCAATCAATCTAAAGTTTATATGGCTAGAGGCATTTGCTTTTTACTGTTGGTGAATTGTGGATGACAGTTTAAATTAGTTTTGTGATCCAGAATACTTGATCCAAGAAGAATACTATCTACATAACATAAATCCCTTAATTTATTGTAATTTTCGTGTTCCTGCAAATAGAACTTATTCTATGAGAGATTGTATTTAGATAATTTGTGCTTAATAAATTACTTTTTGTGTTTGTAATAATTAGTTTACAGTGAAATTACCTGCTAATTATAGGATATGTTATGGATTGAGATTCTGATACGAAAAAACCAACGTGTTACTGGACTACCAACGCTCAAGATGTGAAAGTGGCGCCACTGTGCCTGTAGTGGCGGGAAAGGGAGGATCAAGACTGGCACAGTGCCTGATTGAAGGGTTTTGAGGGTATTGGATTTAATTGGACTAAGTTCAAGAGCAGGCAATGGCTAAAGTTTGCTATTAAGGTGTTAATGGCTGCTTAATGATATCAATATAAGCTAATGGTTCTCCCCATGTAAATTGCAATTATATGCATAGCTTTATAAAATTAACTGTTGATGTCCATCTTCATTGTTATATGATCTTTTATACATGTAATCGAAGCAGTTGGATGTGTCAAAAAATTAAAGGAATAAAAACAGAACACGAGACCTTTTGAAAACACGTAGGTTGCTTCGGGCAGCTATTTTACATACAACTAAAACTTAAACTTTATTCTAAAGTGAATTTTATTAAGTGACGCAATGATCCTGAAATCTTGGTTTAGAGACGCTGACCTAAGCAATCAATCAAACAAATTATTTGGTAACATAAACGCCAATGTTTCTCACAGACAGCAGCTGATATACTGATTACAACCGTTTTTATTAATACTTGTTTGAAAAGTTTCAACCTACAGTCTCATCACTAATTTCACATTTATAAAAAGGTGTTTTTAACGTCATTATACTTCAGTGTCAGAAAAAAAAGGCCAACCAAATTTAAGGAAAATCGAACGCATTGTCAGTTTTCAGCAGGAACATTTTGGGAAATTAATTTTGGGAGAATTTAGCTAAGCAAACCTTTTCCATCACTTGGGGAGCTCTTCAAAGCCACTCATCTGAGGATTTTATGCTGTCTCCTAGTCGTTGGCATTCCTTTTGACTTTTGCATCTTATAGTACTGTTCATGTTCAACACAGAAATAGTTTCTTCCATTCATGTTAAAGTTGGAGAGAGGTGATGCAGCAGTTAAGAAAAAGGGCGGGGGCCTAGCTCAGTGGTAGCGCTCTGGGCTTCCAACCGCTGGGTCCCGGGTTCAATTCCTGGTCGAGCCTAAGTTGGATTGCTGTTTCATCCTTCGTCGCATTGCCATGGTCTCTGCCTGTCCTAATTAGCCCAACTGGTGCAGAAATACAGGACGTAAAGCCCTAATCACACACACACGCAGCAGTGAAGAAAGTGGTGATGTCACCAATTGCTAGTTTAGCTGGGTCAAGTCCTTTAGGCAACTTGTGGAGGTCATAACAGTGTATGTGGCTCCATTGATGATAAGCTTGTCCCGTCTTGCCAGCATTTTTTTCATCTTAGCTTCCTGTAAAATTGGAAATAGTGACTGACGCCATATCTCTTCAAACAATGAGCGACTTCCTCACAACATTGGTAGACTGTCGTATTTGTTCATCAGCAAGCACAATCCTTCATTAGAAGGAAGCCTTATGCAATTTGAATTATTATAGGGCATGCAAGTTATGATCTCATACCAGCAAATTCTTGAAAACATGGCTTCTTCTATACACATGTCAATAAATATATATGTATAAATTAACTTTACAAGACTCATTTTAAAAGATTCATATACATATTTATTTCAATATTTTACAATTTTTCAATGATCACATGTGGGACACGAAGTGCAAAACAATTTTGTGTACGATAATTATTTAACTAAAAACAACCTCAGTTGAAAGATCATATCAAACAAACGGTAACAAATAAACAACTTTGTGACATGGCTTGAAATTTAACAAATATTTTCTTAGCCTTTCTACATTCAATATTTAAAGCACATTTAGTTATCTACAATTAAGTGACTGTCCATCTTATACAGAAGAGTTCAATACAGTTTTAATTAATAGATTGAAGTTATACAGATAGCTATGACCTCTGTCTATTTCAATCCGTCATTGATTAAATGACGATCAATAACCTTGATGTTACATCTGCAGTGACATATTATAAATCCTATTTCCATGTCAATAGGCCTCGGAAGCTAAAATATTTAGCAGAGAAGTTTCAAATTTATCAATGGATTTGCTAGTATGTCAATTTCCTCTCATGGTCAATCTTCACTGATACTTCTTTGGAACAAGATTCAGACAGAAGTCTACAAATCTGAGGTGACCTTTTGCTTAGGTAAAGTCTTAGCCAATCTTTCCCAGAATTTCTTCTGTTTTGTTTCATCTGTTGGCCATCTAATATAAGTTATAGAAGACATTATAATTTGCAGGTTCTTATCAATCCCTTCCCTATCAAATTCCCGAAATATTATAGGAATTATTCGTTGTCTCTTCCGCAGCATCTCTTGTTGCGCCACCTGGTATTCAAATTTTGTCCATTCACTTGTCACAAAGTCTGGACTTAGAACAAGGATTGTGTGACGACTGTTCGTGACTGCCCAGATAATGTTTTCTGATATCCCTGAAAAGAATTGTAATTGCGAAAGTGAAAATAATAATTTATGCAAAAATACTATAGCATAATCAAAAATATATGTCCACTTGTTTTTTGGTCCTATTTTTGCATGTTATGTAATGTAATTGGGTTTAGTGTCTGCTATCCCCAATGGGCTCAGCCGACATTACAATTTACACCCTTGGCAGGCCTGTTGTAGCTTGAGCCTTTCTCAACTCACTTGGTCAAGCACTCTACAATCGCCATCACTGCCTATAGCCAAGTACCCATTTACACCTGGGTGGAGTGCAACAGTTAAAGGAGAATTTACTCAGTTCCCCCATGCAGTGGTGGGGTTTGAACCCACGACAATGCGCATAAGTGTCCAGCACCTTATCCACTGGGCCACGACACCCATTTTCACATACATGTCATTTAGAAAAACATGGAGAAACACATAAAATGTTACCAAAAGGTCAAACCATATAGATATTCTGACCCATAAAAACCCTTCTCTGTACAAATCAACTTCAAGTTTCCTATTTCTGCAATGATCCTTTTTTGCCATTTGTCATCATTTTGGCCATTGTTTATGGTTACAAAGAAAAGAAGAAGCAGAAATTACAATGGAGAATATAGGAAACTCTTTCCTAGAAGTACTTTTATCAGCTGCAAAGTACAATCTCTAGAGCATTCAGTAAAGTAGTTGTTAAACTTTCAAGGTCTCTATATATGTTACAAATAGTTATTTTTTTGTCTATTAATTTTATAAGATTGGCTAATTAACTTTTCAATGAGGTAAGTTGCAAAATTCATTTTTGGATTTTTTTTGTGTTTTTTGTTAACCTGAGTTTACGTAGTATGGCATTGACAACGAATTTATTTGCCCCATGGGCAAAGTCAGATACAAAAAAAGGCAAGGAGACCCCTCTAGTTAAGACAGTTATATGTCGCTTCTGAGGCGCCACCTTAAAATTTCGACATATTATTTTGGAAATGTGGATGAATGGAATGATTTGCACATACATTTTAAAAAATACATAGGTATCATGTTAAATTAGTGACATTTTACCTAAGGCAAACTTCATCGTAAGAATCAATAAAATGTCTTCTAATGTAGTAAAAGCTCTAACAAGCTGCACATGTAGTGCAAGCCTAGTTACTGAAATTTTTGACATCCCAGATAATGGAATTAATGTAATGTATTTTGATATGTTATGGATACATTTCACAAATAACATACATAAGAGTGATCTAATGGTTTTCCTAATTACCTGCTCCAACAACGAAGTCACGAACATGCATACAGAGTTTGTATCCCATTTCTACTTCCAGTTTTTTATACAGATGATTGATGACAAAATTTTCATCTTCAGGTGTGGCTTTGTATGATATAAAGGCATCAAACTGGTAGGTTTTTTTATCTGGAATGAAAATCATAAACAAAAGTTGTAGGTAAATATATTTTAATGACAACTGGGTGGCCAAATATCTATTTTAGTAGATAGAATTATTCAGTGCATTTATTCCCAAAAACCTTGTTAAGAAACATTTTAAACAATGTGTTACATACCCCTTGCAAATAAATAAGCAATATTTTGGAAATTTCCTGCCTTTTTATTTTCAATTAAATTAAAGTAACTAAAAGTTTCAATTATCAGTTTGAAAAAGTTAGTTAAAAGAAAAAAAAATTTAAGTCATACTGTACTATTAAAAAAATTAGCTGGATGACTTCAATTAATTTTCCATCAGGGGCAATGCTCCGGGTCCATGTTTCAATGTTTAGGTATATTATACACAAAATCTAGATACACCAGACACTTTTAATCATAATAGCAAATGAGAATCAGTGATTTTGTACATACCATCCCATTCGTGAAATCTGTTTGCCATGCTCATAACGAAGTGAAATTTCCTGTGCCAGATGAAGCAAGTTGAACACAGAGCTGCTCCAAATGCCATAACAAGCAATGCAATGACTGGAACTAGCACTGCTAATTTTGAAGGTTCTGCAGGTTGCCCTGAAAAATTTTAGTTCATAAAGATTAATGAAATGCAGCATTACTCATAAGCCACATTTATATATCACTATCCCGAACTAGAGTCACCTAATATTTAGCTCGTTTGAAGTACCACATTAGCATAACAACTTTACCATAATTCCCTAATTTATTTATGCACATCAGCATGATCGAAAGAATACCAGTGCAGGGGCTGCTTACTGATTGTAATGATTTAAAGCAGTGTTTCATAATAACATATCACAGAAAATGCTTCCTTGAGACTACAATTTGTCTGTATGATTAATTACAGTCTTGCAACCTGGTTAAGAATACTTTTAGGTATCTGAGTAATTTTAAAGTTTGAAAATCAGATGAAAAGTGAATTTAGTTGTGGTATAAGGTGTATCAAGATGGTCATGCCCAAAAGATACTAAAATTAGTCTGGTAGATTTATCATTGTCATATATATGGTGGAAAAATACTATTTGGCAAACTTAAAATTTTCAAAATAGGACAGCAAAAGACGAACTTATCTCGTAAATGTGTCACAAATAAATTAAAATATTTGTGAGACCCTTGATGTTTAGTTTAACACTTTTATAGGAGATTTAGAGATAGTATTAGCTGTAGTATCAAATGTAAACTCAACCGTGGTGCACAAATAAGTTAAATTGCTGTTTAATATGAGATGCATACATTGCTTAGTTCCTTATCACGTGTAGGAACCCTGGTTGGATTCTGATCTGCACTACAGTTTTCATCATAAGAGCTGGGCTTTGTTTCACTTAGTTCTTCATCTTCAGAACTGGATTTTGCCTGAGGGATTAAGGATTACCAGCAGAAGTACAGTCTGGTGCCATTTCAACATTTGGCAGAGCAGGAATACTGGTTGATGAAAAATGTTCTGAATTGTGGAGATAGGTCATTTTCTGTTTACCTGTCAACCATTGTATAACATTGGCACATCACAAGTAATGGATGGGTGGATCAGGGCTTTACATCCAATATTTCTGCACCTGTTGGCCTAATTAGGACAGACAGGGACCATGGCAATGAGATGATGGATGCAACAGCCATCCACTTTGACTCGACCAGAAATCGAACCCGCACTCAGTGGATGGAAGCCCAGCACACTAAAACTGGCACATTACACCAGTCTCTTTATATATGCAGCTGGGTGGTCTAGTTGTAAGACGCTCGCCTACTCCTCTGAAGGACCCGGGTTCAATCCCAGGCCCGTACACCTTTCATTAGCAACATCCCAGCTGGATGTCGTTCAGATGAGACCTTAAATTGGCGGTCCCTTGTACTCAGTGTCTATGCCCAGAAACATCCCATCCATGGGGTAAATGTGTAACATGGGTGGACTACTTCTCTGTCTCACCTCATCAATCATCCCTCGATAGCCGCAAGAACTTGCCTTAGAGGGCTGCACTTCCCATATCTATCTATCTATCTAACTTTCTTGCATGTCAATGAAGTCATTAATAGCAATATTCAGAATAGAAATACCTTACCCGGTGCTATTGTACTGGTATTCATCAGTTGTGCTATAAAGAAAAAACACACGTTTATTATGGTATTGGTTTTTCATTGACGTTTGAAGCATTAATATCGAAAGGTATTAAATTCAGCAATATTATGATTCTCTCAGAATGAAAAAGAAAATAATTACCAGGCTCAGATCGGCATTTCAAATGCAGAGGATAGTCGCCTGGAACTGCAATTAAACATAGTATTATTAGAATGATGTAACAGAGACTTTTGTACTGATTAAAGTACTTTTTTTGCAATCTATAATTAGATAGTAAAACACTTGATAACAACAATCTTAAAAATGGACGCATTATCTGGAATTTCACAAGTGTTATAAAATCATGAGAGCACTATGCTTACTACCAGAGGCAGATCACCAAAGGTGTGCAAGTTTCCTGCTCTCTCAACCAACACAAAAGTCCACGAAGAATATTTCAAGAAATGCAATTAGGGAACTATTTATACCCACGCCACTGAATGATGGCCATCAAACAACAACAAAATTTGGTATTAAATGTACCTCTTCAAAAACTGTTGGAAAGCAGAAGTCTGACTGGGTGCACTACTCGGGCGGGAACCGAATAGATTAATTTCCTGAGTCGAACAGATCCAGAACCAGGACCAGGACCCTTTGGCCTCAGTGCTATTCTATAGGGAGCCGAAACAATGTTTTTTGCAGGCTGAATCGCCTCAGTTAAATAGGTCTGTAAGGCCGTACTGAACTCGCCCTAGGCCGAATCGACTAGTATTCCCATAGTCAATACAGAAAGCGAATTCAATCAAATGCCAGATTTCATGAAAATATAATATTAGCAAGTGAGTCTAAAGTTGACTAAACATAAAACCTTGTCAAGGCAATGAATAGACATCATTATGGCAAACAAGTTTGAGTAAACATCATTCCATCATGATTCAACCGGACTGCGGAGCACACTAAGGCGGGAATGGAATATACTCATTCCCCTAGCCAAACGGACCCAGAACCAGGTCTGTTAGGCCTCAATGTTATTCTATAGGAGCCAAACTGACCTTTTTTTGCAGGCCGAATCATCTCAGCTCTGTTTGGCGCGGCTCATCCTAGGCTGAATCGACTAGCATTTGTGTGAGGAACCACACGTGTCCAGATGGGTACAGATCAAAACTAAAATAGCTTCCACAGATTTTGATGGACATTGGGGAACGGCAGCGTGCCTTTGGTAATCTGTCTTTGTTACTACATCTGGCATTTGATATGGGTGTTACAGATACATACATTTGCCAATAGAAATTTGTTCAGCAAGTGAAATTTAGCCCATCAGGTGCAGAAATACAGGACATAAAACCCTAGTCCATCCACCTCAATCGGAATGCACCCTACTACAGATACTGATGTGAGTAACAATGAGGTACAAAACATTCACGTTTATTGTTGAGAGGACTGGTGGTCAGGATCATAAGCACACTATGATAAGTTTACCTGAATTTTAGGTCGCGGTGGTTCACGGTTTACACTATTTCCAAATATTATCTTTTTTTTTTACCTCGATTTAGACAGGAATGAAAGTCGACCATCATCGTCAATTAAAAATAATCATTTTACGGCCTCTCAGCCAATAAGACATCTAAAATCTTCGAATACGGATGCGCAAAACGTCGGACAAGAGTTGCAACAGCAGAAAGGGAACCAACCAAAGTTCATAGTGAAGCAATAACTCACAGCTGAGCCAAGGTCTTAAATTGTAAAAACTGAGATAGTCAAAAGACTTTTTCCTTACTCCTGTAGAATATATTTGTTGAATTGACTACATCGAATGTGAAAATTAATCACAACTACATTTGAATTCAGAGATTAGCTTAGAAGCTCTAACGAATAGTGATAAATATCACAAATATTGAGATGACTCAAGGGTGCTGTCTAGAAGTATATGTGCTGTAAATTTTGATGGTGGGGCATTGTCTCCCTTTGTAACATGTTGTTTAACACAATATCACCTGTTTCGTCACCCAAAATTAAAATCTACCCCTTCTTCAGATATAAAATTTAAACAAAATCACTTTTTAAAAATAATTTTGACTCACCGGAAATTTCAAGCCAGACCCTTACTCTTGGGAGGTATGTTGCATTGTTGTTTAAAGCAAGCCTAAAGTAGGCACTTTCCACAAATGCAATAGTTTCTTGGTAGCTGTGCAATAGGTCTTGAATTTTTGTTTTTCCAATCTTTCCATGTAATACATATAAAAACAATAATCTGGAGAGCTTATAAAAGGAGAGTGTTCACGTATGAAAAAGTAATGATAATGATATTGCTTCTCAGGGTCCACCACTGTGACATTGCAAAAAATATTAAGAGCTTCATGTCTTTCTCCTTGTTTGTAATTTTTACTTAACAGAAATATTCGGGAATTTGCTTTTAATTCGACTGTTGATGACTCCTTTATTTCCAACACACTGGCATCTGAAATAAACCATAAAATTGGTCAGAGGCCTCCAATGAGTCGACCACAGCAAAACTGGTAACAGCAGCGCCACAAGCACACATTCCTGATGGGTTTTTGCTATTAAAACAAGCCAAAACACCACACTATGATTGTTGCCAATTCAAATCACAGTAGGTATGAAATAATTGAAGTAGATATTAAACTAAATGTACAAATTGTGTGTACTCTCCATTTATGTTTCTGATAGCTGATTGCTTTGAGAGACGTGTACACCAATATAAATAGGCCAATGTTGCAATGAATTAAATTATTTCATAAATCTCCCTTATTGTAAAATCCATGAAAACTCATCCATCTGCAGTCTTACCTATGTTCATAATTCGGTTTTTATATGCTACATCGCTTATAAAAAAATTCCAAAACAGAGGTATTGTATAGAATCGCTTTTCAACCAGATACCTCACAATCCATCCGATCGTCACAAAATTGGCTGTCAAACTTGAGCTTCAATGAAATTACCACACACAAAATTGAATTAACCAACCTTCCTAGTTTTTAATTAGTGATGTAAGGGAAGATCACTTTTTTTTTTTTTTACTTATAAAAACTTTGGTATTATTTTATGGTGAAACACTCATTAAACAAAAATTATTATTTAGGTAAAAAAGAGATTACTCTTTTTCCATAGCCTTTTTGCCCCATAAAATACTTCAATCTAACTGTAGAGCACGTTTTGGTTAATTACCATCCTATCCTCTTGGCACTACTGACGTGAATGATCCCTGGCTGGTTAACATGTCATTAATATCAACCCACTACTTCAATCAAAGTTCAGTTTTAGTTTAGAAAATGTATGTATAATAATGATGTTGAAGACGTTTAATTGCAAGTAATTGCCAGTTTTTGGTTTTTTTTTTTCATAACCTGTAATTCCCGGATGCACTTTTGTTAAACAATGCCGGTATAATTTTTCTGATGTTTATATACTACATACTCCGAAGGCATTCATAGTTCAGCTTAATGCATGATTGGCAGGGTTGTTCATTTCCATCACAAATGTTGTTTCGAACATGACATTCCTGATGAGCATTGCACTGTTCTAGGATGGTTGGTGAGAGGGCTGTTGGAGTGTTAATTCGGCGAATAGCTATCATAGGACGTAGTTCATCTTCACAGCGGATGCTGATGGTTTTGTTGCATGTGTTTATATAAGTTATTTGGACAACTGCAATTGAAAAAAACAACAACAACAAACACTACATAAATGAATAAATAAATTGTTTATAACCTGAATTATATGTAGGCCTACTTTTATCAAAGGTATACACAATGATAATCGATTAATTGAAAATTTTATTTAATACACAGATAGAAAATTAATTGAGATTGTTTGTCCAAAAATAAGGTCCTTCACAACTACTACAATTGCCTGCTCCTCATCACTGCAGCCAAAGGAGGTAAGCTGACATTTGCAGCAATCCAGGTTTTCAAAACTGTATTGCCCGAGAAAGTCAATAGCTTTCAGTGGCTGTGATTTCAATGTATTCAAAGCAATGTAAAGTTAAATATTTGTGAAAATTTAAGGCACAGATTACACAGATCCTGCACTCTCGTAATTAGGACACGCTAAGCATGCTGGGGGGAGTAGGCGGATTATTAACTGAGCTGATGACGTCATGAACACAGAAAAATAGCCGACAACTGAATGACATCATACTGGCTTTTTCCTCGCGCCATTGGACATCGATCATACATCAGATTGGTTCAGCTTTTTGTTTTAAATTGGGAATAATTTGCTCCATCAGACATGCCAAGTCTCACGTATTCGGCGTGAGTCTCACGCATTTGGTTGCTGTCTAATTCTTCTGCACTTGAGTATTTTCTTCATATTTTAATTAAACTCATACAATAAGGACCAGAATAAATCTTTAACATTTTAATGTAAACCGGTTGGAAAGAGCCAAAACTCACACATTCACCACTCAAGAACTTGGCATCTCTGGCTCCAATCGTGCATTACGACAGAAATCATGCAGAAATGATATTGCAACTATTTTAACTGTCAAATTGAGGAAACTACGGACTGGGACAGGACAGAGCTATTTCACAATTAATTTTATTATCCACTAGGGGCGTTGAAGCACACCGCTACTACTCCCGGAATTCCTGGCCAGGTGGAATTCGTGGGGGGAGGGGGAGTAGGTGCAGCGTTTACAATCTGAAGTATAGGGAGTGTCACTTCTTGGAAATCTTCTTTAATTAAGCCAAAGAAAATACCAAGAAGTGCCACTCCCTATGCTTCACATTGTAAACGCTGTGCCTACTGCCCCCAGAATTCCCACCAGGAATTCAGGTAGTAGTAGTTCCAAACTTCATTGCCCCTAGTGTATAATTAAATTTATTCAGAAATTTTCTGACCAGTACAAAATGTTGTCAATTTCACATTTAAAATATATTAAAATATCATTTTCACAATAATATTAGTATCATAATGAGCAAATGGAGCAAATTCCAATTTGAAACATCAACACAGGTTGAGCTCTGTGGTTCAACATTGAAGATCTAAACGCTACAATGACATCATAATCTGCCAGTATGATGTCATTCAATAACAGCAATTGTCTTCTGTTCGTGAAGTCATCAGCTCAGCTAACAATGCGCTCACTCCCCCTAGCATGCCTAGCGCATCCTAATAACGAGAGTGCAGGATCTGTGTTGATCTATGATTAAGGGTCGAAACAACCATCGCCCTCTGCTTGTACTATTGCTAACTAAAAGCTTTGTGATGTCACAATACTGCCAGCCACATACTCCTACTCCTGCTGCTTATATCTTATAAATTATTTTGCTAAAATTTACTTACAAAAACATCTGACTATAGTCAAAACAACACTCTAACCGCATTTAAAAAAATATATATATATATATAGTTTTCTCTACTCAACATTTATTATATAAATTGGCAGGTTCAGTATAACTGTTTGGACAGCATATCTGCTGTCATAAAATGTTCTAGAAATGATATATTCATTTAAAGATGATTAGGTCAGTTTTCTATCAGAAAATAATATTTCCAATTTTGCACACAGGTGGATCTGCAATGCAATGGTTGGTTCGACCCTTGAAGTATCTGAATAATTTGGTGTGACCAACCTTTTTTAGAACATGGACTGTTGCCATTATAAATTTTTTAAAGTTTATAAAGTTTATTAGCATCTTGACCTCTTTACATATTAGCAATCCTGTCGTTAATGATCCCGTGGTGGTCAACATGTTATTCATCTCAACCTACCACTACTACTACTTATTTAAAGGGCGGGGGCCTAGCTCAGAGGTAGCGCTCTAGGCTTCCAACCACTGGGTCCCGGGTTCGATTCCCGGTCGAGCCTAAGTTGGATGGCTGTTTCATCCTTCGTCTCATTGCCATGGTCTCTGCCTGTCCTAATTAGCCCAACTGGTGCAGAAATACAGGACGTAAAGTCCTAATCACCCACCCACCCCACCCAGTGGTAGCGCTCTGGGCTTCCAACCGCTGGGTCTCGGGTTCAACATTTTATATTGTATTTCACTTGTAATGACCAATTTCGCAGGTGTATCCTGCGATTAGTGCCAGCCTCGCTACTGCTGTGTCGAAGGACCAGAGTGCATGTTGCCAACCTGCAAAACAGTAGAACACCATCAGGGTCTTAAGAACGCACCTGCTGTATACTGTTACTGTTTAAGTGTTGTACTATAAGGTAAATGAAATACAAAACCACTCGTTAAATTGATAAAAAAGTTTATTTCATTATTAACAAAATAACACCCTTTCCATTGTAGTGCACTTGAGTGTAATGAGGACAAGTACAACGTTAGTGGGAGCACGCATACATATTCAGCCAGCCTAAAATAGCGGCAGTACTTTCAGTCATCTAAATGCAAATTTATTAAGGCTAATACATGTTAATATGAGAGATGACGCTCTCACTCATTGTCTACACTACACTCATTCTCAAGGGTTAATATCACAAGTGTAACAGATCAATTACATACACAAAAGAATTATTGTTATTTTGATCAGTTTGGCATCTAGGCAAACAATTATGAGGAATTTGATGTAATGATATTTCAAGTAGATAACAAATATATGAATAGGATAACCAAGGATAATTATACATTAATTTCATCATGACTTTGCAACAGCGCAATTGGTATTTAGCATTGTATGTCTTGAGTAAACGATGACTTAATGCTTTCTGTAATTTGCTTTACAAACTGTTTACAACAACTGTGTGCATCGTATTACAAACTTAGAGTTATTTTTTTTATAATAAGTTAAATAAAAACATAGTTCAAGGAAACCATCAAGAGTACATGCAGATCTTCTTTTCCTTTTTACAAAATTAAAATCGCTTCACATCTCAAGAACTTCAGATAGGAATATTTAACAGGCCAGATATTAAGTAACTGATATCATATATTGAAGACCTTTTGGTGATAAATGTACACATTGAATATATTTTTGTGACCAAAACTGCTGCTGTTTTACCTGGGAATCAATGCTTCAAAATCGAGATGAAAGTACACCCATCACATTGCATACATGATTATATATACAAGCGTATCATCCCATTTAAAAAAGTTATGAGTATTTACAAACATAGTTTGCGTGTCTCACTGATACAATGCTTGTTTACACTAGTTTTCTGTTTAAATACTTACTCATCACACAAAATAATGAGATCTTAACACATTTTAAAATGCTCTCTCTTTCATATTTGTGACACTTCATTCGACTAACATCTATCCTGAATCACAAAGTCTCATAATTTGTTCAATGAAAATTTGTGTGATCAAATTTGAACCAGGATACCTATGTACTGAATAACTTGAATACTATATATATGTCGGTTAAATGTCAACTAATAATGAGCCATACAATAATAATGAAGAGACAGATAATATAAGGAAATATTAATTTATGGGACTCGTGCAAGTAAGATACTGAGATTATTAAAATATACATAATTTTATGGCGGCAGCGTCACTCATATAACTGCAAATTCAACCATCCATTCGTAAAATACTGGTGTGATAATAATGTATTTTGCAGAAGGGTGTTAAAATTACACATTTTCAAGCAACTTCACAAATCAACATATGGCAAGAGAGATAAGCAGATATGCAGAAGATATCAGAATTCACATTTGGGACCGCGCCTGTCCTGTTCTAATTTATCATTTTATTAGAGGACATGGGAATGACCTAAGTGGCTAAGACCTCAAGGAATTCGATAATATATTCTATATTTACTGCCAAGGCAATACTCCCTTCAGTAGCATTTGACATGAATGCCAATTCCTGAAAAGTAAAAGGTTTTGAAAACACACACACTTACATAAGTCCCAAATGTGAACTCGCTTATTGTATACCAAACAACAATCATTACAAACACTCTGAGGTGTTAATTAATAAACTATTGATTCAGGCAAACCAAAAACAAGTAACAAAGCAGCTTAGTCTTAAAGATAACAATCAGAACTTGAAGAACTATATTATGCTCAGGAAACTATTTTCAGCAGTTAATGAAAAGTTAATTTTCAACAACAAAGCCCTGATATTAGAGGGAAGCCAATTTGCAGTTATTTTGTATGATAATTGACCACATTTACAGGAATATGATTTCTTTGAATAGATACCTTCATTCATGAGTGGTTGGCTGGATGTCAATCTCATGACATTGATAGTGAAAAAGTTCATGGGCATGAACAACTTCATACATTTATAGTATTCCACTAAATAATGTAACATTGTCCATATAGTTAGTTAGAGTTGGGATTTTTTGCCAAGTAAAATTGGCAGTTACATAGTCATAGAACAGAGAGGGTATATGACACACCATACACCCCTGTCCATTGTTTTCTGAAGCACTGACGACGATGATTGATGAAATCTGTACAAGTATAAAATGGCACAAGATGCAGATTGTTGGATGATGGATAAGTTGATGACTCTTTGCTGTCGCAAAGCGGAAGATGCAGCTGTAGCTGCTGCGGGCGATTCTGATGCAGTTGATGATGATAATGTGAATGAAATACTAGACTTTATGTGGCTGCATTTCATAATTTGATGTACGACTACGGCCTTTCCCGTGAGGTGGTCCTCCTCGGCTTGGGCCAGGATAAGGGGGCGGTGGTCCCTGAAAACAAAAATCATTATGAATAAGAAAAACTTACATCTCAGTTTTTTTGGAACTGTTGGGTCACTTCTTTGCCTAAACATTATAATACACCAGTTTTGAAGGATATACTATTACATATGACATGCAAATTTTAAACCATTGCTGATCATGCTGATCAGTCACCATGATAAAACATTTTGATAAAGAAAGAAAAAAAGGGGAAAGGGGGGTTATTGTTCATCAGATTTGAATAGCACTACATGGCCAAATGTGCCATGTGCGTTTTCCATGAGAAATATAAACGCATGGAAAACGCATGGTTTTTAGCTAATTATAATGAGGCAAATCCCATGCGTTTATCCAAACGCATGGAAAACACACATGGCACAATTAGCCACGTATCAATAAAATATTTAAAACAAGAAAAGATGACTCCATTGAAGTAAATATAACCGACAATAAACTGGGGAAAAACCATGAAAGAGATTTATTTTTAAAAAGGAAAGGGGAGGAGGGGGGGGGGGGGGGATAATTGATATATACAACAACTTTCATTGAAACAATCCCCACTGTAGGTCTCAAATGTCAGTCTCTTGAAGTAAACTTGAAACCATCTAAACTATGAGTGGTGAGTCTTTCTTTAAAGTTGGAGGGCATGTTATTAATTGTTTATTGGTACTTGTAAGATATGCTGTGTCTTGCAAAACTCGTGTTTTACAGTGGGCAGTGGCACATCTTTTAGTATGATGAATCTCCAACCACTGGGTCCCGGGTTCGATTCCCGGTCGAGCCTAAGTTGGATGGCTGTTTCATCCTTCGTCTCATTGCCATGGTCTCTGCCTGTCCTAATTAGCCCAACTGGTGCAGAAATACAGGATGTAGAGCCCTAATCACACACACACACTACTACTACTTAGTAAGGCTATTTGAAAAGTAAATCGTACCTGGTGTTATTGTCCTGGGTTTTATCAATACTGCTTTAAAAAAAAGTACAAGTTTATTATGATCAGGGTTTTGCAAGAGTTGAAGTATTAATTTCTAGATGTATTACTTAATGTCAGTAATATGAAGATTTTCTTAGAATGAAATAGAAAATAGTTACCAGGCTCTGATCGGCATTTCAAATGCAGTGGATAATCACCTGGAACTGCAATTCAACATATTATTAAAATGGTGTCCTAACATGAAATTCATTGCATGCCAGTTAAAAAAAAATGTAAACTAGATAATAGTAAAGGTCGAAATTGAGGTCATGCTGCAGTTGTAGTGTAGTGGTCCTGGGTGTTAGCAAAATGTTGCCCTCACACCAGAGAGTAACTCTTTGGTACAATGGTTTATGTTCTGGTTTTAGTCCATGGGACCAGTGTTCGATTCCCACTCGGGAAGAATTTTTGCCCTGTTAAAAACAACAGGCACTAGAAACTAGTTCGCAACATTTTACGAGACAAATACATATGAATTAGAAGTTGTGATGGTCATTGGTTTCTCATAAAACATTATGATTGGTTTCAACCAAAATGGCAGTGCCAATATTTATTACACTTTTTATGAACAAGGTGTGATAAACTAAAAAATTAACAAAAACATCCACACGTGGTTGAAAAGTATCTTATTTGTCAAGTCATGAGATTTTTCTCAAGCTCATGAACCACTTTTATCTTACAAGGATAACTTCCTTTTGAGAAACCAATTGTGATTTTCCAACGCAAAACCAACAGTATTGTGATTGACTATTGTTTCTTTTACCCTAAAATTGCTTTGTTATTATCGCATAATTGTGCTCAAGTATCGGTATGTTTGCTAAAATCATTCTGTTGTCATAAATGACAATGGTCCTCAGGTTTAACTTCTAGCGGGAAGTTGGTCGCAAAGTTAAAAGTCCTAGAAATCTTCAATCTAATGGTTTAGTTTAAAATTCTGTAAAAACCATTGAAAGATTACTCAATAAGTCCTGCCGAGTTATTATTAATCAGAAAACCATGAACTGTGTTGCCAAGCGTAACTGTTCAATTAAATGGTTTTAACAGTGCATATGCAATCCAAATGCACCCAACTAAAGAGCTTGAATAGAAAAAAACTTTTAAACGATAAAATTGACTTACCAGAAATTTGAAGCCAGAACCTTATTTTTGGGACGTATGTCGCATTGTTGTTTAAAGCAAGACTAAACTGAACAGTGCCATTGGTCACAGTTTTCCAAATGTAATGTAGTTGTTTGTTAGCTGTGCAATAGGCCTTATGTGTTTCCATAAAATATAAATACAAACAATAATCTGGAGAACTAATAAAAGGAGAGTGTTCACGTACGAAAAAATAATGATAATGATAATGCTTCCCAGGGTCCACCACTGTGACATTGCAAGAAATATTAAAAGCTTCATGGCTTTCTCTTTGTTTGTAATTTTTACTGAACAGAAATATTGGGGAATTTGCTTTTAATTCGACTGTTGATGCCTCCTTTATTTCCAACACACTGACGTCTGAAAGAAACCATAAAAATCTAATAGATTGTATTCTTTCCTTGTAATTTTGCAGGAATAGATATGACAACAAGATATTTCTAGATAGCTAAGATAGTATGAATAACTTCCAGACTTCGGTAATATTGACATTGCAGCGCTACTGTGACACATTTTTAGTCAATTTTTCAGCGAGTACCATCTTGGTTTTTTAAAGCTTGCAAGGTTTATGCACGTATATGAAAAAAAGTTGATGTGGCATAAAACCTAATATCGGAGGTACATTGGAGGTAACCGAGGAGATGTTGGACATTTGTTAGACTTAATAACCTTGAGGTAACTAAAATAAGCTCTAAATTTAAAGGAGAATGCCAGGAGAAATGCCAAATCTGGGTTGGTGTAACGAAGATTCAAGGGTTCTACTATGAGTTATAGTGCTTCAGAGAATGAATGTTGCAAATTTAGTGCCTTCTAACCTCTAGATGGTTTTATGTAACTTGACTAAAACTATCAGTGTACTATCTGTGTTTTTCAAATTTCATGTTTGAAAATTGGGGGAGGGGAGTTCACATTTTTATACCTCCATAAGTCACCAAGGCTTTGTCATACCTTCATAATAGCCAGACATTTACATTGGAAAATATTTAAAACGTTCTTTTCATATTTCAGGGGTGTGAAAAATGTATATGACACATTCATCCCATGCATACAGCTTTGATGGGATGGCAAAACTATGTCCATGACATTGTACAGAATATCCTCTCTAACACTCGATCAGAATGTCACAAAATGGCTATTAAGATAGTAGTTCAATGAAATTACCACCTCTCCTAAAAAAGTGTTGTTTTAAAAGTGATTGCCAGTTATTTGTGTAATTTATATGTTGAACAATTACAAAGTGAAGGTAAATTTTGTATTGTGTACTTACTCCTTATGCATAAATAAGACAGTCTGATGCACGAGTTGCAAGGCTGTTCGTTTCCATCACAAATGCTGTTTTGAACATGACATTCCTGATGTGCATTGCACTGTTCTAGAATGGTTGTTGAGAGGACTGTTGGAGTGTGAATTCGGTAAATAGCGATCAAGGGGGCAAAATCATCTGCACAGCTGATGCTGATGGTCTTGTTGCATGTCTCTAAGTAAGTGTTAGCGTGGCTTTGGGCAACTACTACTGCAACTGCAAAAATAAATAGATGAAGAAAAAAACTGTAAAAAATTATAAAATGTATAGGCCTACTTGAACAAAGGTATGCACAGTAATGATAACATCAATAGAAAATGTTATGTACATAAATTGATAAATTATTAGATTGAAGTATTTCCAGAAATAAAGTTGTTTGTGGCTGCCACAATTGCCAGCTGCAATTGTCAGCTACATACTTTATTTTCATATAGGTCTTTCTTGACCTCTACATGTCGATAAAATTCATTCATTCATTAATTCATACAATTGCCAGCTCTTCATCAATGTAGCAATTGGAGGTGAGGCGAAATCTCAAGTGTCAGGGCATCCACACTGTCTACTAATAAAGTCTAAGACACAGTTCAAATACTGAGGTACATTTTACTGATATCAATGTGAAATAAATCCTGTGCCTCCAAAAATGCATTTTTTATTTTATATTCTAGTCTGGTGCAGAAAATTCTGTACTTCATACTTATTATCATTACTTTGATCTGAAATTACATTAAAATAAGAACACTTAATTTTGAGCCCTGATGACAGTAAAATGTGATTCAGTACTTGAACTATCTCCTTAGAATGAATAATAATAAATAAATTGTGTGTTTCAGATATGTTTTCTGCTCACTGTTGCTAGGACTAATGAAGCCTAAAATGGATGAGTTTTTAATTTCCTCTTTAAGCCATCATTTTAAGAGATTATTTTAACTTATTCCAGAGGTGAGGTGAAATAACTGAGAAAGCAGGAGCTCCATATTTATTACTAGACATAGGCTGGATGTATGGTGGCCGAGGAGTGCACTTCGCGGTCTCGTAGTTTCGTGGGGAGACAGTTACTTTCGCACCACGACAGTCCCGACTTTCGCACCAAGGCAGTCCCAACTTTCGCACCACGACAGTGCCAATTTCGTGCCACGAAAGTTACGACTTTGCCCCCCTCGCGGCCGGTTTTAGCTACTAATCAGTATTTGATACCAGCCATAGGTATAATTACATAATGCACACCTGAAAGGTTTCTTATTGATGTGACAAATAATGCATTCTTGTATGGGAGGAGGAGGAGGAGAAGGAGGAGAAGGAGGAGGAGGAGGGGAGGAAGAGGAGAGGGAAGAGGGGAAGAGGAGGAAGAGGGGAGGAGGAGGGATAGGAGGGGGAGAGGAGGAGGAGAGGGAGGAGGAGTAGGGGATTGGAGGGGAGGAGAGGGAGAGGAGGGGGAGAGGAGGGGGAGAGGAGGGGGAGAGGAGGGGGAGAGGAGGAGGAGAGGGAGGAGGAGGGGAGGAGGAGGGGAGGAGGAGGAGGAGGAGTAGGGGATTGGAGGGGAGGAGGGGGAGAGGAGGAGGAGGGGAGGAGGAGGAAGGGCAGAGAAGGAGGGGGAGGAGGAGGGGGAGAGGAGGAGGAGGGGAGAAGGAGGAGGAGGAAATTTAGCCACTCTTACAAAGTTGCATACCTGCTGTTAAGTGAATCAGCCTTCACTTTCGTGGTGCGAAACCTACACCTATTACTTTTGTGGTATGACAGTATACTATCACTGTCGTGGTGCGAAGGTGTCGTGGGGTGAAGGTGCCGTGGGGCGAAAGTAGGTGCTGTCGGGGGGCGAAGGTTCAACTGTCGGGGGGACGAAACCTCTACTGTCGGGAGGCGAAACCTCTACTGTCGGGGGGCGAACCTTCGCACCAAGAAGTGAACTCCTCGGCCACCATATGGATGAGCAAATTGTCTTTAAGATATATTGTTTGCTAAGGTTGTTTAGATTTTATATAAAATATGGTACCTAGGCAGCGTTACAGGCTAGTTAGAATTCTGTAACTAATGGGCAGATATTGAAGTTCCGTTCTGTTGTGAGTGATTCAGTTGTGCTTCTTCAGTCTTTCTATCAACCGCGCAGCTGAGTTCTGGGATTCTTCTAAATTTTTCATATATTTATTTTTATACAATACGCAGAGCATTTCCATAACCTAGACGGGGTGTAACCAGAGCGTTTAAATGTTCTGAGTTAATTTTCACATTAGGCCTATCTAGCAAGATTTTTCCTGATGTCCTCTGGATTTCCACCAATGAAGGATTGCACAGATCGACATGCCATGTTGGTGTGTTTACCATGTGTGTATAGTCCCACCAGAGCTAATATAAGTGAGTTGAGTCAATTTTCTGCTGCCCCCTAACGGATGCCGGGAGCAACATATAAACAAGTCGATTACGTTATAACACAGAGCACAATTACCAATGACAAGTGACATCAATTGTGACATCATGGGTAACTGTTTCCCGCAACCCCTAAGCGCCCTAAACGTATCTGGTCTCTCATGATACTGTGTGAAATTGTTTGACTTTTTTATCTGGGCTTGATTTAAAGTTTCACAATAGTGGATTTCATGGAAGGTTCCCTTAATTTCCACTAGGTGGCTATGACAGAATACTGCAAATCTATTGGCTGAAAAGTTTCCCACCCTTGATTGTGATTGGTTGAAGCAAAGTGCATCCTAGCAGCAGTATTTTTAGTGCTAATGTATATTTGACATCTTATCATTTATCAATTGATTTCCGCTTTTTCCCTGAGAATTTTTTTTTTAAAGAATCAGTTATGATCTGCTATGTCTGAAAGCAAAACGAGTAATAAGAAGAAATGAATGACTTATGTCCTGCTGAATTCAGGGCTGCTCAGTGAAAAGGCTCTATTCTGTGTGTTGGGCAAGAAGCCCTTTTAAATGATGTGAAATCGAACTTAACCAAGTATTCTCGAGCTTTTAATTGTGCCTCTGACAACTTCGTTTTGTGAAGAGTCACTTTATATATTTATCACCCCCTTAATTAGCTTCTCATTCCTGAAATAGATTTTATAACATTGCAATGGAATTGCACAATTAGATGCAGAATTGTTTGGCGTAACAAAAAAAAAGGAAATCGACTTACAGTATTAAGTCATCCTTATGTTCATGTATATATATGACTGGAACTGACTTGCGTTTATTGAGTAAATATTTGGCAAAACTATTAGATTATAGATTGTATACACTAGACTTGGTTTTGTAATGTTGTATGTTTTGTATGTTTGTTTTGTAATGTTATATGACACATGTATTCCTGATATCAAGTTTGTCAATAAAACTATATATATATTGATGATGGCGCAATGTCGTTGTGTGTCGGGTTGACCATGTATTAAACAGACATAGTAGAATTTAACTATTTTAGATGTTACCACTGTTTTGAGAATCCTACAATGTAGTTATGATTATTACATCATTGCAAAAATTCTTGTTTCTAGACACTTATCTGGTGACTGTTTTAGTTATTGAGTAGATATATGTTACTCCAGAGGACTGCCTTTAGTTAGTCGAAGTATGTCCTGCATTCACATGATGTATTCCTGGAGTTACTTCTGCTGCAAAGGAATTAATTATTTATACTCATATTAATAATACACAAAATACTCACATATCAGTAATAGTAAATATATCGAGTAGAAGGAAGCCATCACGAACGAGTTTATATCTGCCATGGTACTGAACTTTCACAAACAATACTTTTCAGGAAATGTTCTCTGAAGTAACATGACCTGTTATCTACCATGCATGCATAACTTGTCACAGAGCCTGTTATCTACCATACTTGTCACAGAGCTTATTATAATTGTCAAAGAGATAATCGTAAATGTTGACATGGTAATCGTAATGTGTGGCATGTTAATCATATAAATTCCTTATGGTTGTTAATTTTTTTTATTGCAGTTCTTTGTCTGATTATTTTCCCTTTCATTGTCTTGATTTATTCCTCATTCTATTTCGTGTTTATCATTTAAATTCAGATAACACTCAAAATTAGGACCACATCATTTCAACATTGGCCACCATCAGCCAATGCTGAGTCGGTTGCAAAATGATCTAACATTGACCTTATTATGGTTATGGTGTCAATTATTATTATTCAATTGGTTTTAATAATTATTGCCAATTTATAATCTGTATTTTTAACATGTTGTTTACTATATTGGTGTCTAATTATACTGTAGTTACAGTTTATACATTGTACAATTAACATTTAATGTGATTTCTGGTTCAGGTTACTATTCTAGCTTGAAGTTTTCATTGTACTTATTACGAGTTAATTTGGTTGAGATTATATTAATTTTAAAGTTAATCGCAGCAACATTCATCCTCCCGGTAAGTTACCTGATTAATGTTTGATTCTTGATCTAACAAGCTATATGGGTTTCTAGTACTATGTTTTATTCTGCATTATATGTTTAATTTTCATATCATTTATATTTCACTAAAAATAAAAAAAGGTGAAATAGCAATGGGAAAAGTTTTTTCAAAACATCAGTCTGTATCATTATTCATCATTTATTTGGATTAAAGTGACAAAATGTGTTGTCTAAATGTGTAATGTACATTCTGCTTGTTCATCTTCTATATTGGAAGCCATTTAAAGTCCTGGTCCTCTTCGTGGCAAGGGTGGTAACATTGTGGGTAAACCTCAAAACCCCAGTGGCCACTGACACACCCAGTTGCGCCATCTTGCTTCCCCATCTAGAAGTAAAGACAAACTTTATTGATTTCCAACATAATATTCATTCTCCAGGTGCATCAATAATGTGTATTTACAGTATTCTGTAATATTTCAATATATGAATCTTATTTTATGATATTTCAATGCATGGTTGTCATTGTTAGAAAGTTGAACTATGCAAAACAAGGAAATGTAGCAGTAATTATTTCTCCTGATTAACATGGATTAACATGGAATTGCCAATAACTCATGAGGATACTGAGATACAGTCTCGTTACAAATCAACTTTACCAGCGATATATATATAATATATCGCATTATTTCGCCTATTCCTAAAAAAATATCAGATGTAAAATAATTGAAATATATGGTTTAAACAAGAAGGGAGAACTAGAAAAAGCCTTAACATTGATACAATGCAATTTAAAAATTTTTTCATAAGAACTGAAAACAAGCCATCCACACAGGGGCGTCAATTCAGGGGGGGGGGAAATATACCCCCCCCCCAACCCACATTTTTGAAGGGGGGATGATCAATGCAATCATCCTTCTCCCCTGAAATTTATCAATGAAATTTACTATTGTTTACACTTTTGTCGGAACATTTGCGCTTTGTTAAATCATTTTTCACTTGATATCACATATCAGTACAAGTTTATAGTTTGGCATCAATGATCCACCATTAATTTACCTCTTGTCTAGTGTCCCCGCATTAACTGCTGCCACTTGTACGAGCGAGGGAATGTCACGGTAGGACAGACAAAGTAGGCCTGCATCCCCCCACCTTCACCTCTCTCAAGAGAAATCAACACCCCTGCATACACAGTGGGGGAGAGTGAGGTAAGTTGAGCCACTTTTTGCTGCATGGGACTGGAATCCAAAGGGTAATTAAATTGAGGGTGCTATTAGCTTGGAACGAAAGAGTAACATCTTGAGCAGATATGACCCAAGTAACAACTACTTATATTTCTATCATGGAAGATAATTGCAATCAAAATTTATGAATCAATGGCATTTTCTCACCTCACTCGTGGAGGCAATGACAGGAGAAAGTTGAGCTACTAAAGTTTTTACATGGGGAAAGTTGGGATAGGCCTAGGTATTAAAACTCATAATGTTCGCAAATGAACATTACTGAGCTTTTCTAAATGCCCTTTGACTTTCACTAATATAATTTTTCTTTAATTGCTCATATTTTCGAAAATAAAAGAGACACAGCCCTTTTTTTCACATTCTATCCAACTATCTATCTATCTGTCTACCTGTCTGTCTAGCTGTCTGTATGTCTAGCTGTGTGTCTGTCTGTCTGTCTATCTTCTATCTATCTATCCTCTATCTATTTTCCATCTATCTACCTATCTATCTATCTATCTATCTATCTGTCTATCTAACTATCTGTCTCTCTGTCTATCTAACTATCTTCTATCTATCAATCTATCCTCTATCGATTTTCCATCTATCTATTTATCTATCTATCTATCTATCTATCTATCTATCTATCAGTACTCATGGCTACTGGTGCTTGTGGTCCTGTAGCTGCTCTTGCAACTTCAACTGCTACTCCAGTGGCAGCACTGATGCTCCTTGCCATACCCCTGCTGCTGCTGCTGCTGCTACTGCTGCTGCTGTAGCTATGTGCAGCTGCTCATGTCCCCATCAGCAGCTAGCTGCAGTGACGCGATGGTAGGCTTGTCGTGGTGGCCAGTTCTCAAGCCATATTGGAAGAATCTGCAGCCATCAAGTAGTTTAAGACACCATATGTCAGCATTTCAGTAATAGTGTGCACGGCACTGGGGATGTATACCACAATATGGATTGTTTACATCATGAAGCAGATATAAACAGCCTTCAAATGAAGTTTCCAAGGAACTGACAAGAGGCAGAAGCGATGGGACATTTAGCTGTGGTAAGTTGTGCTGGCTTAGGCTTGCATATTTATGCTTTTAATTTGAAAAGAGAATTGTTTAATCATCATATTGTGTACACTTATGCTTATTATAGTCTGTTCATGGCATTTATGTGTTTTTATGTGGAATTACATGGCATGTACAGTGCAAAATTCATAATATATATGCCGGTTTAAATCTGTACTGAAATTATGTTTATATGGTAAATTCAATGCGTTGTTTTAATGTCCATATAATGGCTTCCTCTTGTAAGCTTTATTATATTTTTCAGTTAGAAACGTTGATAACTCTAAATTCAATCTCTCGTCCATATGTTCAAACCTGTCTGTCGACATGCAATTATAAAGTAATGGGCTGACAAGTTTGACAATATGTGATTTCTATAAATATATCTGCCATAGTCTTTATTGTCTATCTATCTTTCTATCTTTGTTTATGTATGTCAGGCTGTGAATATCAGGCTGTCAATGCAGACGCTAAACGGGCATTTTGTTTTGAAATGTCTGCAATTAGAACTTCCATAGGGAATCCAGACATTCTGGAATATCTAATTAATGAGCATATTAGAAAATTTAAATACATGTAGACTCTATGTTCCAATTTCATTGTCTGTCTTACTTTTTTTTCTCTATCTGTCTTTCTGTCTGGTTAGTCAACCATTGTCTAATTCCATTTAATTCCATTGTTTTACAGGGAATTAATATATGCATTCCATCCTGTCATACTAAAAGTATGACAACACTACAATGACGTACAACATAGAAAAGTGCAAATTATGACATCGTAGTCAACTATGGAATGGAACAAATACCTTGATGTGCATTTTGGATTTACCAGTGACGTCACAGTAGCCTGATGACGTCACAATGGCCAGCTGTTTACACCGGGAGCCATTATGTAGCTGTGCAAAGGAAACCATAAAATATATCTTGACTCCATTTCTCTGTTGCCAAAAAGAATCTCCCAGAAAGGTCAGATTTGCAACTCAGGTGAGTGTGATTCAATTGCATTATGGTATGTTTTGATTGCAATTAGAATATATTCTGATTTCATCTATCAATTGCAGTTTCTTGTACACAAGGTTTTGGAGATGGTCATATTGGCAAGCGATTTAATTGAGAATAACAATATATATACTCCTCCAAGATAGTTTTCCTATTATTCTGTGAGGGATATAAGCAACAAAAATGATGGTTCACTCCCTCCTGAGTGCAAACTGAACTTGTCTTGCGTAATAAACACAGTATACCAAAACAATCAAACAAATTAGTAAATTTGTCTAATGGAGTATAAGTTAGTTATATTCCTCATAGTCCGGAGTTAAATAAAATTTTTGTTGCTTATATCATTTGGTGTTCGGATATAATCAACAAAAATGTAAGTTAACTCATAAGTTCTTCTGATACTTCACTGTTCTAATGTGCTCTACAACATGGACAGTAACTCTTGTAAATATGTACACACTGTGTGTCGTCACCTCACAGCCCACTGACCTAATTGTGTACATGTTTTGCTTGTTTACTCATATAAAGTAAATTAATCAATTTCTCTTATAGCATATAGGCTGGCTTATGGTATTAAATGTGTAACAATGAAATTACAGAATAATTAGATGTTCATGTTCTGAGTTTATGCAATTCATGTTCTGACAAGCAGGCAATTCAGAAAAATTGCCTTAACTAAAACAATATGAATCCATTTCTCTTGTATTTTTAAGAGAAGATTTCTCAAGTCTATACCCAGTCTATTGGCTACATAGTTTAACCAATCATTTTGTTTAACTAGGTAAACTGGCAAGGAACCATAATTAGGTTGCTTCGCTTATAGGTGACGACACACAGAATCAGAATCAAATCTCTTTATTGTCCATTCGTGTATAACATGAAAAAGTAAACAACAAATAATGCATGAATATTTGAAAGGACTGGGACCACTGTAGGACAAGACTTTGTCCTTATCAAGTGGCCCCCATGGATGGAAGAGGAGTGCCTGCATGCACAGACCTCTCATCAGACAGTGTGAGGGATGCTACTGCTTCCTTTACATGAATGAATGAATGGATGGAAGAATGACAGATGTCTCAAATTCTATTTAAAAGGCAGATGATAAATACTGTAAAAAAGATTTTAGATTCTATTGCAAAATCTAGAATCTAAAAATCTTTTTTACACCAAACCAGATTTGGCATTTCTCCTGGCATTCTCCTTTAAATGTAGAGCTTATTTTAGTTACCTCAAGGTTATTAGAATAATACCCAAGAAAATGACAATATTTTTGGCATTATTTGCTAAATTTGTTGATATTTTGACCGTCTGTTCTAAATATAACTCCGTACTTCTCCAGCTTGCCCAGCAAAACAAATTGCAGTTATTATTGCAAACGGATGATAAACTACAGATATCTTGAGCAAGATCGAATCCTGAGAGGAATTTTATCTCAAAAGACATTTTATGGCAACAGACTGAGTGACAAATTGCTAAGTGCAAAAGATGATGAGACCTGCAAAAACAAATATACGGGATAGGATAAAGATAGGATTGGATAGGATAGGATAGGATAGGATAGGATAGGATAGGATAGGATAGGATAGGATAGGATAGGATAGGATAAGATAGGATAGGATAGGAGAGGAGAGGAACAAATTATACATAACATTGGGTGTATTAATTGCTGCAATGTAAATTGATTTTGCGATAGGATTGAATTGGAAAGTATAGGATTGGATAGGATAGGATAGGATAGGATAGGATAGGATGCCTAATAGTTGGATAAAACAAACTGAGGTTTAGAATGAAATTGGATATATATGATAGTATACTTCCAAACAGTAATGAATAGAGTAAATTAGAGATAGGATAGGATATGATGGGATAGGATAGGATTAAATAGTTTATATGATAGGATAGAATAGGATACAATGGGATACGATGGGATGCAATGGGATAGGATAGGATACGATAAGATTAAATAGTTTATAGGATAGGATAGGATAGGATAGGATAGGATGGGATAGGATACAATGGGATAGGATGGGATGCAATGGGATAGGATGGGATAGGATACGATTAAATAGTTGATAGGATAGGATAGGATAGGATAGGATAGGATACAATGGGATACGATGGGATGCAATGGGATAGGATAGGATACGATAGGCTACAATAGGATAGGATAGGATAGGATAGGATAGGATAGAATAAAGCAATACAGGATTGGATTCGGAATAGTATTTGATATTGCAGTTGAGGGTTAGAGGATGTATATATATAATAGATAGGCTGGGATACAATATGATATGGCTAGGATACAATATGATATGGTCAAGCTAGATTATAGCTCTCTGAGGCACAATAATCATGTAGATGAAATGCCGTATGATCTCCAGAAATCCATAAATGAAAATTGCTGTTTATGAAGAACTCTGGCAATGACAAGTTGTTTGGATATCCTGGAATAACAACCTACGAGAGCAAGGACGGTGACCCAGAAAACTGCAGTTTTAGCACCAACATGGGAATTGCAGATATCACAGAATATGTAGCTATGCTGTTGTAATAATGTTCTGTCTTATAAACCATAGAAAAAAGTGCTGTGGATGGTACCACAACCAAAATAGCTCCCAGATAGCATATGAGGTAAGCTGACATCGGTTCGAAGTCCAAGTCAATGTCGGCTCGAAGTCGATTCAAAGTTGGTCACGGTGGGCCAGCGCTGGCCCAGCGGTGAGCTATTACCAAGGTTGCTATTGTTCTTCAGTTTCGAAATATTGTTTTGACGATTTCAGAGTTTGATGTAAATTCAATTTTGATGCTAACTGGGTTAAAGATGGCATCAGATTCTCTAGTAAATTTTATGCAAAATTAATGTCATTGGCTGTCTTGGCTATGGGTTCACTTTGTTAATCCTAGTATTTTATAAGTTATTAGATGGTAATTGCAGTTGCTGGTAAATTTGTATCATGATGTTATCTTCCTCAGATAGCATTCCAAATCGGGACAACATTGTTTCAATATTGGCCGCTGTCGGGACATTTTATCAACATTGCTGACATATCGCTGATGCCGATCTGATCTAGCATGTTATGTGGGTTCATGCCTTATCATCACATCATTACGTCTGCCAGATTTTGATTGTCATATTAGCTGCCTAACAGACCAGTAGCATGAAGTCATTCCTTTACATACTTAGAACATCAAAAAGCAAATAGAAAATGTCTCCCAAAATATTCACAATATTGTTCAATGTCTCAATGCTACTGTTTCTGAAGCTTATAACTTATAGCTATCTTATATTATATGACCAGCTGCCAGAGGCAGACATAATGAGAAAATAATAGCTTGGTGTCCACACCATGTTACATACACATTTACTCCATGTGTGGGGTCTTTTATTTGCCTCAGCACAGGTCTTGCGAGCGACATCCAGCTGGGGTGTCACTCATGAAGAGTGCCTTGGCTGGGGATCAAACCCGGGATCTTCAGTGGAGCTGGCCAATGTAAAATTGGCCGATGCCTTAACCACCACGAGGCCACCCAGCTGCTATAATATTACAGGAGCACTACAGTACCCCACCCCTTCCTCAATTTCCTGTACCCTCTTTCGTCTAAAATAACCCGATTATGGGGGTAACAGTCTACAGTGGAACAATCCATAAAATCCGAAAAAAAAAAGCTGAAAAAAAAACCCTTCTGAGGTGCATTGTCCCTGAGTACATCAACTAAAAAGATAGTGTGTTGATGTATGAGCGAAAATACAGGATTAAAAAGCCATGCCGTCTGGGCCATATTACAGAACAAACAGACAAATATTTGCTGTATTGTTTTAGCATAGGTGATTTCCTACGAGATTTTGTTTTATGTGATACAATAAGTATAGTCCAAAAGAGGATTGTGCGAAGCTTTATTATGATCCAGATAACATGCTGGATTGACTCGTCATCGTGGCTGTCGACCAATATTAAAAAGATGTTGCCCTGACAGTGGCCTATGTTGACCAATGTTGACCAATGTTGCCCTGACAGTGGCCTATGTTGACCAATGTTGAAAAGATGTTGCCCTGACAGCGGCCTATGTTGACCAATGTTGAAAAGATGTTGCCCTGACAGCGGCCTATGTTGACCAAAGTTGAAAAGATGTTGCCCTGACAGCGGCCTATGTTGACCAAAGTTGAAAAGATGTTGCCCTGACAGCGGCCTATGTTGACCAATGTTGAAAAGATGTTGCCCTGACAGCGGCCTATGTTGACCAATGTTGAAAAGATGTTGCCCTGACAGCGGCCTATGTTGACCAATGTTGAAAAGATGTTGCCCTGACAGCGGCCTATGTTGACCAATGTTGAAAAGATGTTGCCCTGACAGCGGCCTATGTTGACCAATGTTGAAAATAAGTTGCCCTGACAGCGGCCTACCTTGACCAATGTTGAAAAGATGTTGCCCTGACAGCGGCCTATCTGGACCAATGTTGAAAAGATGTTGCCCTGACAGCGGCCTATGTTGACCAATGTTGAAAATAAGTTGCCCTGACAGCAGCCTATCTTGACCAATGTTGAAAATATGTTGCCCTGACAGCGGCCTATGTTGACCAAAGTTGAAAAGATGTTGCCCTGACAGTGGCCTATGTTGACCAATGTTGAAAAGATGTTGCCCTGACTGCGGCCTATGTTGACCAGTGTTGAAAAGATGTTGCCCTGACAGCGGCCTATGTTGACCAATGTTGAAAAGATGTTGCCCTGACAGCGGCCTATCTTGACCAATGTTGAAAAGATGTTGCCCTGACAGCGGCCTATCTTGACCAATGTTGAAAAGATGTTGCCCTGACAGCGGCCTACCTTGACCAATGTTGAAAAGATGTTGCCCTGACAGCGGCCTATCTTGACCAATGTTGAAAAGATGTTGCCCTGACAGCGGCCTATGTTGACCAATGTTGAAAATAAGTTGCCCTGACAGCAGCCTATCTTGACCAATGTTGAAAATATGTTGCCCTGACAGCGGCCTATGTTGACCAAAGTTGAAAAGATGTTGCCCTGACAGAGGCCTATGTTGACCAATGTTGAAAAGATGTTCCCCTGACAGCGGCCTAAGTTGACCAATGTTGAAAAGATGTTGCCCTGACAGCGGCCTATGTTGACCAATGTTGAAAAGATGTTGCCCTGACAGCGGCCTATGTTGACCAAAGTTGAAAAGATGTTGCCCTGACAGCGGCCTATGTTGACCAAAGTTGAAAAGATGTTGCCCTGACAGCGGCCTATGTTGACCAATGTTGAAAAGATGTTGCCCTGACAGCGGCCTGTGTTGACCAATGTTGAAAAGATGTTGCCCTGACAGCGGCCTATGTTGACCAATGTTGAAAAGATGTTGCCCTGACAGCGGCCTACCTTGACCAATGTTGAAAAGATGTTGCCCTGACAGCGGCCTATGTTGACCAATGTTGAAAAGATGTTGCCCTGACAGCGGCCTATGTTGACCAATGTTGAAAAGATGTTGCCCTGACAGCGGCCTATGTTGAAACGATGTTTTCCCTGATTTGTAATGTTACCCGGGGAAAACTGTCAATCATAAGTGACTGATTTATGGATGAATGTTCATTAGTTTTTGGTAAATATTAGAATCAAAAGCTTAATTATCCTTGAACTCTTTATGAGCTACATCGCAGCTGGTTGTGGAGTGATCAGATTTAAATTTGAGGTGCCTGGTACTCAGTGTCTGTGCTGAGGCCAGTAAAATACTCCACGCATGGGTAAAAGTGTAAAATAGTTGTTAATTCCAAGCCTCATTATTATTTCACCATTACATCTGTCTGGGGGGCTGGTCATAGCATTGAGCCACTACAGTACAATAGCATACAATAAAATACAATTAGAATGCATTGATCAGTTATATATAGTTGTATTGACAATGGGATATCAGTAAATGCTATTTATAACTTCTACAAGTAATATCGTCTAGACCGGCATAATCTGAAATTGCACATAAATCATACAATAAGGATATGATAAATTGGTACATTCGGACTGAATATAATGCCTAATTTTGATGAATACACCATTTTCAGCTCACATACACAATTATTAGGTCTATAGTTCTGTATCAATTGAGATACATCCTTGCATGCACGGAATTGATTCCAAAATCAGTTCACTGCTGCTGTATGTGCAAGATCACTAGGTCCCTGTAGATAATGGACTTATTGATTTGCAGTTGACTAGCAGCCAAAATGGGGCTTCAATGCAGAAATTCGGGCCCTACGGGGCGACCTTGGACCCCTTGTGGTACCCCTTTAGTTTAGATTTAAGTGGACATTCCCTCGTGAGCCATAACACAGTCAATTAGGGTATCTACTGAATACATTAGTAGGAGAAAATATCAGTACAGTGTGTGAGAGAACAATATGGTTATATTCAGTGAAGATGCATAAAATGCTGATTCAAATACAGATGAAATTTTGGGAGAGCATGCCTCACCCATAGCCTACAATGTAAGCTTGAAAAGGAACTTAGGTTCAGAATGATTGAGATCAAATCAGCTAATTTAAAAGACATACGGAGACTCAATAAATATTTGGCAAATAGGCGACTACCTATTTTCATTTTGACGATTTTGCCTTCATGAGTGAAATTAACAATATGTTTCTATTGCTTTAATGTACTTTATTTTCGTGCATTGAATATTACTCTGAAAGACTAAATATTGAGCGACATAACGTCGTAATTGCATTGGCGAGTCGAAAAAAAGAAAAAGAAAAAAAGAAAGACTTAATGCACTCAGTTTGACTGGTACAAGGACACGTCCTCGGCAAGTGCATATTGTTCTCATATTTGTGATTTTATGATACCAGAGGAGTCAATTATGTAGCAATTTTGGTATTGGTTGGTTAATTGGCACTGTCTACTTTAATAGATGCAGTTTAATAGCCTATAGTGGTTGAGTGGTTACTATTTTAATTGGTGGTTCTGGATTAAAATCCTGGACTAGATACACTTAGTGGATAAAGCCTGAAGTCCAGTCCACTGTAAAACATTTACCTCATGGGTGGTGTCTTTCCCTTGTCTCAACATAGACACCGAGTGCAAGGCACCTCTAATTTAACGTCTCATGCAACTGAAATCCAGCCAGATGTAGCTCATGAAGAGTTCCTGTGCTGGGAATCAAACTCGGGACCTTCAGCAGAGCTTACCAATATGCTGTGGCAAGTAGAAGACCCCACCAATGGGGTAAATGTGTAACATGGTGTGGACTCCATGCCTATCAAGGGGCGGGGGCCTAGCTCAGAGGTAGTGCTCTGGGCTTCCAACCGCTGGGTCCCGGGTTCGATTCCCGGTCGAGCATAAGCTGGATGGCTGTTTCATCCTTCGTCTCATTGCCATGGTCTCTGCCTGTCCTAATTAGCCCATCAGGTGCAGAAATACAGGACGTAAAGCCCTAATCACACACACACACACACATCAATCTCATCATTACGTCCACCTCTGGCAGCTTGTCATATAAGTTGACCAAGCTTTAGATCCAGTAGAATTGAGACATATACAGAGACAATTGTTCGTACGAATGAAATAGACATGACTTTTTAATAGTGATAAATGCACTTGCAGCCCTTTACTTCATCAAGATTTTTATATTGCAAAAGCCAATATTGTCATCCCTTGCTGATTTGGAACATTACATCAAGATCTGGCACCTAAACTTCAGAAAATACAATTAGTCTAACATGAATCTCAATTTAGTTCACCATCAATCCAAAATTAAATTGTGCCTTAGGTGTGGTGTGTCTGGTGTAGGATGAACTGCAATTTAAAGACTTGAATTAGACTTGAGAGTGCGTGAACTAAATAGTGAAGTTTATAGATAGGCTCTATGCAGTTTTAATAAGATCACCCATGACATAAACCTCACTCTCCTTAAGGGGTGTTGACACTGTCGCAAGTGAGGATGGCGAGTGAGCGCGGATGACGAAAATTGTTTTACTCTTGCTTATCCTTGTTCATACGTAATTCACTTACGGATACTCCTGCTAATCTGTAGAACACTCGTAGGTCCTCCAGATCACTTGTGGATATCCTTGGAGAAGGCAAAATTTTTAAAGATGTTTAAAAATTTTGCGGATGTTCTACGAGTCAAATTGTTTACCTTTTTACGGGAATCAATCGGGAGTCGCTCAGCGAGTAGTTGGCGAGTGTTTGGCAAGTGACCTACTTACATCCATGGCCATCCGTGGCCACTCTAGGCCACTTGTGCTCAATCGTGGGTATGCAGGGGAGGCTCTCTATCCGTGTATACTCGGTATCTACTCTTGTGCAGCTCGTGGAACACTCGGGAAACGCTTGGCGGACCTCCGTAGCCCGCCAGTCTTTCTGCCGTTGACTGTCCGTGCTGGCTGGCACCATGCCCATCCGTGCCCATCCTCTCTTTCACTTTTGGACTACTAGCCAAGCGGCCTGAGGACGTCTGCCGAGTGGTCGATGAAAGGCCTGCAAAAGTCACTTCTGTCTTCTCCGGGACCCGCTCGTCATCGATGGCAAGCGGAAGGATGTCTGCCAAGCGATCCACGAGTGCCTCACAGACGCTCGTCAAAAGCATATATATGTGATTTACAGAGCCCCAAGTGAGCACGAGTGAGCATGTATAGTCCCTTTTTGAAATCTGTGGTCGCTCGTCTCTCTTAATTGTGATAGTGTAAACTGGGCTTTAGTGTTGAGGTGGTCTTAACTGAATAATCTGGTCTTGTATCAGAATCTAATTCCTTAAGTTATCCTGTATATATCAACTCATATGGATTGTGATATACACTATGGTTCAATTTACTAGATTTCAGTTAGTGTTGTGAATATTGTCTGTGACATCACTGGGGTTGCACTTTTACAATGTAGATCTGTAATTTGCTGCTATTTAGAATGAGTGCATGTTATCGGGATATTTGGTAGTGGAGTCAGCCCAGATAACATGCTAGATTGAATCGACATCGGCGCGACATCAACGATGTTGATACGAGGTTGTACCGACAGCCGCCAACATTGAAACGATGTTGCACCGATTTAGAATGCTTTCTGGGAGAGAACCAAAATGAACTGTCAGAAGCCATGCTTCTATATACCTTGCAGATATCACAACATGTCTGTATACATTTCATGTTATACACAGACAGCTATTGATATACAGTTCATCCTTAAGAATGATACTATAGAATCCAATGCAACCTTTTACCTAAATCACTACTACATTTCGAATAAGCTACTTCAAAGTGTCTCAATAATGTTTGGTTTGACTGTATACAGCTAACTTTACAACCATAGTATGGACATAAGGCATTGTTATTGAGTGTTAGGATCTGCTCTATGACATCTGGCGTATGTACCACACGTGACACAAGTGTTGATGTCCTCTAAGCAATATTCGATGTAGGACAAGCTGTAAGATCTATTACATGATCCCGATGAAGGTCCTATTGGTGTTATTATTGAACTAAAAATTTATAGAAACAGATATGGATAGATAGATAGATAGATAGGTGGATGGATATATACATATATAGATGAATAGATAGGTAGATAGATAGATAGATAGAGAGATAGAGAGATAGATAGATAGATAGAGAGATAGATAGATATAGAGATAGAGAGATAGATAGATAGATAGATAGAGAGATAGATAGATAGATAGAGAGACAGATAGATAGATTGTTAGATAGATAGATAGATAGATAGGCAGATAGATAGCTGGGTGGCCTAGTTGTTAAACATTGGCCACTGAGTACAATAAGGCACCTCCAATTTAACATCTCATGCGTTCAACATCAAGCTGGGATGTAGCTCATGAAGAATGCCCAGGCCAGCGATTGAACCCTACAGTCTTCGGCAGAGCTGGCCAATGTGGAATTGGCGGATGTATTTAACCATTAGGCCACCTAGCTGCTCAAATTAAAGTGAGTGAAGATGCAATTAATTGTCTGTCTCTGAGGAAACCTCGTAGATGCTTTGGCTAAATGGGTCCTCTGCCTGGTTTCCTCAGAGAATCAATTGCATGTAGACACATACAGCGGACCCTCCCAGACAGCATACCAAATCAGGTCTACATCATTGCAACATTGGCCCGACGTCGCACCAATGTCGAGCCAATCCAGCATGCTATCTGGTCCCTCATTATGCGATATTTCAGACAGTATGCCCGGTCGGTCCGATTTTGGGATACCAGCCGAGCGGCCTAATGGTTAAGGCATCCGACAAGTCCACATTGGCCAGCCCTGTTGAAGGTCCCGGTTTCGATCCTCGGCCCTGCCACGCATGAGATGTTAAAGCGGAGGTGCCTTGTACTCAGTGTCTATGCTTAGGCAAGTAAAAGACCCAACCCGTGAGGTAAATGTGTAACATGGTGCGGACTCCAAGCCTTATCACCTCATTATTACGTCTGCCTCTGGCTGATGGTATTATAAACTGACTAAGCTTCATACCCAGGAGCATTGAGATATTGACATTCTCTGGTAGGTTAATGCTGTTTGGAGGCCCCAGGAGACCCATGGGAGGTTGTCATAATTGACCCCCTGAAAACATTAAATATGTGTCCTATATATTGCTTGTTTTATCTTTTAGCACAATTACTGAAGAATACATTTTTTTTTATTTAAAAGATGATTTTTTAAAGAAGGCCTCAAGCCATTTTGGGGTAAAATGTGTTAAAGGTTAAATCAACCTTAAAAAAAAAACACCTAGACCTATAGATCTATGCTAGTGGATATGTTTTGGTAGCAAAATGTGTGAAATTAAGTGTTTTATCGGGTTCCAGGCTTTTTAAAAAAAAATGTATTCTTCAGTGACTGTGCTTAAAGTAAACCAAGCGTTATAATATATAAGACACATATTTATTGTTTTCAGGGGGTCAATTATGACAACTCCCATGGGTTTCCTGGGGCCATTAACCAACTAGAGTTGGCCGTATTGATTTGACGCTGGCCTGGCATTGGCCAACTTTGGTGCTGGGCCAACTTTGAACCAAATTTCAAGGGAACAGAAATGCACCACCTTCCAAAATAAAAGACCATTTTCACCACTGTGTACAAACTCAAGTGGTTTTTTAGTTTGTTGATTTATATATTTTTGGAGGGCGGTGTGAACAATGTTGTCTGCCTTCTATAACCTGCATCCCACAAATTTCAAAATTGGAATGTCATTTTGAATAGAATGTTATAATTGTCTGATCTGGTTTTCTTTATAAAAGTTGTGAACTGAATGAATGTGAATGATGAGAGAATGAATGAAATAATTAAATTGAGCAGAATTGAAAAGCATTTTCTATCAGCCGATTCGATTGTTGTTTTTTATCAAGTAGGCCTATGCAATATTGTAGCACCTTGCAGCACACTTTAGATTATCTAATGCACTGCTTTTCAGATTCCATCTTGCTCATGGTGTTACTATACAGGAGTGAGGCATAATCCCTGGGCTTGTAAACCAGCCTGTTTCACTCCCCCTGCTGGAATTATGACAATCGATCGAAAGAAGGGCTCACCCCCTTTGTAGGACAGGATCCAGGTCAAAGGGGTTATTTGCCCTAGATCATGTGTCACAATTACACACAACATATGAAAAAGACACAGAAAAAGGGACAGACAGAGAGAATAGAGCCAGAAAGAATGACAGATAAACAGACAAACAGCAGCTAGCAAGTCACGACTTGCGTTGAAAGATTAAATGCAACATATATATATATATTTGTTATTGACAGCAAAATATCAAATTGATACATGTGTCAGCATGACAAAATAATAAATGGCAAAAATAAAAAGATAATAGAAATACATGGATCAACAGTTAAAATAATTAAATAACATGGCCAATTGTGCCACGTGCGTTTTCCATGCGTTCGGATAAACGCATGGAAAACGCATGGTTTTTGCCTCATTCCAATTAGCTAAAAACCATGCGTTTTCCATGCGTTTATCCTTCTCATGGAAAACACACATGGAACATTTGGCCATGTAGAGCTATATTGTGACTAGGAGTAATCAAAATTACATAGTCTGTCTAAGAAATTCTAAAGCACCCGGAACTAAACAAATAATAGTAATAATACTGTTTAAAAATCATATCATATTGTCATCCTCTTTTGTGGTAATGTGGTGCAATCAGTACAAGTTCATATTATTATATTAGATAATTTAGATTACATGTGGTTAAGAGTTGGGGGCTTAGCTCAGTGATAGTGCACTGGGCTTCCAACCACTGGTTCCCGGGTCCAATTCCCGGTCGAGCTTAAAGTTGGATGGCTGTTTCTTCATCGCCTACCTGTCCTAATTAGCCCATCAGGTGCAGAAATACAGGATGTTAAGCCCTAATTCACCCACTCATCCTTACAAGTGGTTGAAATATTCATGACAGACAGACACAGATAGAGGGACAGACATGAAGATAGACAGCCATGACAGAATGCCAAATCTGGTCAACAATGACCATAATGGCTAACCTTGAACCCACACTCTGTTGATGTAGTTCTGAGTTCTGCCAACATTAAGCTGAATTTGACAGCATGTAATCTGGAGAAAGAGACATATTTCACTTTATGTATGATACTTAAGTAGGCATCTATGTAGATGGAGAACCATTGCAATAGACAACAAAAAGATCCCAGATAGCAAGCATGCTGGGCTTAAGGGGTTACACTGTCACGAGTGGGATGGCAGGTGAGTATGTATGACCAAATTTGTTTAATCAGCGAGCAATGTAGGTATACGTTTGCATTTCCGTAGAATGTTCGCAGGTCCTCCAGATCACTCATGGATATCCGTGGAGAGGGCAAAAATTCGAGTCAAATTGTTTACCTTTTATGGGAATCAATAAGGGATTCACTTGGGAGTCATTTGCCGAGTGGTTGGCCAAGCGGCCGATGGCTGTCCGATGAGCAGTCGATGGACGTCCGCCGAGCGATCTACAAGTGCCTCACGGATGATCGTCGAAAGAATTTATACGTGATTAAGAGAGCCATGACTGAGCACGTGTGAGCACGTATAGTCCCTTTTTTATGTACGTGGTCACTCGTCTCTATTACTCGTGATAGTGTGTGCTGGGCTTTTTAGCCTGACGTTGGTTGGATGTTGCACTGGCTAGACATTGGCATGAAGATGACCAACATAGGAATGATGTTGACTGGATCTTGCATGCTATTCTGGATGGAGAGACACTGCAAGGTTAAAATCCAGAATTAAGACTAGATAGTTCCAAACCTGATGCTCAATGCTACTCGGGCGGGGGGCCTAGCTCAGAGGTAGCACTCTGAGCTTCCAATCGCTGGGTCCTGGGTTCCATTCCCGGTTGGGCCTAAGTTGGATGGCTGTTTCATCCTTCGTCTCATTGCCATGGTCTCTGCCTGTCCTAATTAGCCCAACTGGTGCAGAAATACAGGACGTAAAGCCTTAATCACCCACCCCAACCTCAATGCTACTCAAACAAGAGGGATTCCAGGCTTCATATCCCCTAAAACTTAGTTTAATTATCACTCATAATTCAGCATTGAATAACCACTGCTATGCCGTTTTTTTTCTGGTATTTCTGACTTCACAAGCAACCAATAAATTGTTACAAACAATGGTATGACGTCTTCAAACAATGGATGATGCCATCACAATCTCACTTTGAATAAGTAGTTATTTAGGGGTTTTTACATGCAGTTTTTAGATTTTATTTGTATTAATTATATTTATAGTAGATCTTGTAAGTAGGTAGTGTTACATTCTATGCCAGGTGATTGATTCAAACTACATAATAAAATAACACTGTCAAAATAAGGAGTAAAATACAAAATTATATCAGGTCCAAAATCTCCATTAATGCATGTCAAACAAGAGCAAGAGAATATAAAGAATGAACACTGCTCTTATTATGCAAAGCAGAAGCCCTTGCAGGACACAGAATCCTTATGAATATGACAATGCCACAGGACTGGTTTCTGCAGATGAGAATTGAGACAGGACATGGTCAAATGTCTCAACGATTTGTGGCTTGTCGTAAATCAGAGCACTGACCTATTTTACGACAATATGTCTTTGTCGTTGCATCTGATGTGATTCTGCAGGTTCAGTGGTTCAAGTCACTTGTTGTTGCTGCCAATATCCAATATCTGCCGAGATTGCATATTGGGCTGGATATTATGTCCTTTAGGCCGATAAGCAGGTCTCTGGGTGACGAGCTAGCCTTTGGGCTTGCTCGCCGAAATCCCCTATGACTTATTCAAAGAATATATGGTTTTTGGGCTCACCGGCGAATACTTCTAATATCGCTCCGTGGCTTTTCCCGGAAAGCTTTGCCTCGTACGTTCCGTAAATTGCGGACCATGCAGACCGTTCCGACAGATGCTAATTTGGACTTGTAATGTTACATTTGTCCACTGATTTCAAAATGTCATATCTTCGTAAATAATTATTCGATTTTCACTCTGTTTTCACTAACATGTAGTATAAATTATGAGTTTTATAATAAGAAAACAACGTCGATATCTCTCAAGAAGAGAATTTCTAATTTCAGGTTATATGATTTAAGTCCATAAAAATTGAATGTCTGCACCCCTGCCTTTGCAGCTTTGTGTACTGAAATTTTCATTGTTATCTACAAAATCCATATAGAGCTCTCAAATCTTTTTTTTCTTCAAAAATATGCTATGCAGATATTATTGAAAACACTGTTCATGTATGGTTTGCAACTTTTTATGAGCAGAAATATGTGTCCTCACTGTTTGAAAAATTTTTACAACTCCTTTTACGGTGAAACCTCCTGGTAGAGATTTATAAGAAAATATTTATATTATTAATACCAGAAAGTGCTAAGATCAGTGGAATGTTTCATGAGACCGAAATAAATGTTTCTAAATTTATTTATTTGTTAGATATAGCAGTTACACATATTAAATTAGGCAAGGGGAATAAAAAAAATAACTCTGTTTGCTGGTTTCCTGTCTCCAAATTTCAAGTATCAATATATACCACCCATTTCTCATCTGCTTCATCGATTGGCAATAGAAAAGATTGTCAAATTACAACTTCGTATTTTACAAAATCAGTAATAATATAGTTTGGGTATATAACTGATTCTAAATTTTTTTTTTACAATGTTAGGAATAAATAAATTTATCAGATAATTTTAAAAATAAAATAAAATTTATAAATGTATGTAGAGATTAAAAAAAACATAAAAAATAATTACACCACAATGATGCCAATTAAAGACAGGAAGTATTTGATTATAATTACTGCCAATCACGCCAGCTTAATCTAGATTTATAATGATAATTTATTATATTAAGCCATAATTCTACTTTCATCATCATTATTAGCGAATACTCCCATCTTTACACTCATTAAAACTCATATTAAGGTATACCTGTAGGTAGCTATTGCACTGTACATGGATTTTTTTTTATCCATTTTTTAAGACAGATAGATGTTTTAGGCTAGAATTCTATCTAGAATAATCCAAAGGCTTTGAGTTTACTATTTTCCCACACTCAGAATCACAGTTTAGCCTTTCAAATCCAGCTGGTGTAAGTTTTATATAGGGTCATTCCGTGTCAAATCATCCAGATTTTAGAAAATTTTCCAGGTGACCCCCCCCCCCTCCTAGATAGGGGGTGGGTCACCTGGAAAATTTTCAGTCGACATCAAAACAACCCCCCTGCCTAGAAATTGATAATTAGTGCCATGAATAAAATGATCGTGCAAAATTCACTGATTTTCAATTAATGTGTCTCAGTGCTTATAAGTCTTATCTAAAGCTTAGTCAGCTTATATGACCAGCTGTCAGAGGCAGACATAATGATGAGATGGGTTAGGCTTGGAGTCCACACCTTGCCACACATATTTGCCTTACCAATTACACCTTCAATCAAAAATCAATTCATCATCTGCTGTGATCAACATCCAGCTGAGATTTAGCTCATGAAAAGTGGTAAATGATAAAACCACTATGTACAAGCTTGTACAGCAACCAATACAACTATGCAGTCTCAATATGTAAGAAGTACTCATGCACTAAACAAATAATGACCACAAGGACAGCAATATAAGGTTGTAGTAGTGTACTATTTTCCCACACTCAGAATCACAGTTTAGCCTTTCAAGTCAGGTGACCCCCCCCCCCCTCCTAGATAGGGGGTGGGTCACCTGGAAAATTTTCTAAAATCTGGATGATTTGACACGGAATGACCCTATATAAAACTTACACCAGCTGGATTTGAAAGGCTAAACTGTGATTCTGAGTGTGGGAAAATAGTAAACTCAAAGCCTTTGGATTATTCTAGATAGATAGTCAGCACAACTGAGCGACCCTGCGATAGATAGATAGATATATAGATATATAGATAGATAGAGAGACAGATAGACATATAGATATATAGATATATAGATAGATAGATAGATAGATAGATAGATAGATAGATAAACAGACAGATAGATAGATAGATAGATAGATAGATAGATATATAGATAGATAGATAGATAGATTGCTAGATAGATAGATAGATGGACAGATGGATAGATGGATAGATAGACAGACAGATATATAGATAGATAGATAGGTAGAATCTATATGTCCAAACATCATTTCAGGGCATTCTCTAAGCATAAGGAACGGGATCATGTCAGTTTCTTACTCCCGGAATGGTGTCCCAGCTGATTTACACCGTATAGTGAACGCCTTAAATGTGCAGGGCAAATGCCATAACCAATGAAGTTCCAACAGTGATCTTCCCCTTAAGAAGATCTTGTGTTCACTGTAAACAAAGAATCTTTGTTGCCATGGTAACTGCAGGCCAATTATTCAGCAGCATGAACTAAGGCTCAACGTGCATCAATAGCTATGTCTCTCAGTTAAGCCCTGGGTTAATGCAAAATAAGATTATGGAAGTATTTTGGCATAGAATTCATCACGTATCACTGCAGAGAAAGATCAATAAATAGTAACGCTAATAAACATGGAGAAAAGATGGATCCTTGTGTTATGCCATTATCAAAGCACACGGGTAATAGAATGAAAAAGCATGGTGTCACCAACTATGATGTCTCAATTCGAACTGAATGTTGTGTTATAAAACAGTGAGTATAGTATCACTCAACAGTAGTGACTTTAAAGGGGAACTAATGGAAGTTTGTATGTTAATTTCAAAAGTTCAATTAGATGTTAAATAATATATTGGTGTGAAAGGAAATGTCTTAATGGCTGGTTTGACATCGTTTCAAGCCAATTAAAAGTGCAATTTGCACCAACCGCCGACATGATGGGGGCCACCATTATTGCACACGGCACACAAGACAGTGACGTCACTTATGTACACTGCTAGGCCATATATATGCATTCAGCCATATGAATCAATTCATAATCCTGTTGATTACAAGCCGTTTCATTGTTCATTGCAATTATAACAAGAACATACAGCACAACAACATGAAGGGTGTTAATTGCAATTTTTGGGAATACAGCATAATTATTGCATTGATTGCAATGAGCTTATTTCAAATGTATGTTGCATTGCTAGAAACATTTAATATAGGCCTACTAGTTTAAAATAAAATATAATATCAAAAACTCATTTTCAACAAAACAATCACAATTAAGAACTGATCCCTGTTGTAAACTTTTTATTAAATTTGCAATTTGTCTTCCATACTTTAATTTTCATCCCATCATTATTTCTTAGATTTAGATCTTGTTATTTGTATATAAATGTATTATTATTTTTTTTTCATTGAATAATATGTATTTTTTTAAATATGAGTTTTTAGGGGACATCCACGTGAGCCTTTTTTTTAAATAAGAACTTATTGGATGTTTCCTGACCAAAGGTAATTAGATCATATGTATTTTGACTTTTATTTAATTTATTTTTCTGCTAATAGTTGTTTCTTGCTGCTTTTGTTTGTTTTATTTAACATTGATCTAATAAATTCTTTCTTTCTCTGTCTAATTGCTTTGTCTCAAGTTCAATGGCAATTACTTGACACTCAGTAAGAACTGCTCTGAAAGTGCAATTAACTGTATCTAAACTGTTGCTGACAGTTTCTCAACAGTTGAATAGTACAACAGTGACGTATTTCCGGTTAGTGCAAAACACCAGGAATTTAAAAAATGGCGGCCTCCGTAGTTCACAACACGGAGCTAATAAATGCAGGATATTTCATTACCAGGGCACATATACAAGTTATGAATAGCATGGAATTGTTTCTATGGACCCAAGCTAAAATCTGAGAGGTAAAGTGCAAAAGGGGTTAGTTCCCCTTTAAAATTACATCCTTGCTGGTCTGTTCAAGCATGAGTCTTTCTCAACTCCAGATCTGGTGGACATTGTTTCAGCATTGGTCGTGTAGCATGTTATCTGGGGAGCATTCTATCAGCCTTTAGATTAGATCAGATTACGCTGTAGATAGATTTATTTGATTTCCAAGCAACTTTAAACATGGTACGATACAAGCCAGGCAAGCATGTCACTCATTTGCTTCCGAGTTTGCAGAATGAGGGCCATGCAGCAGCCTTTGTATTTTTTTGTGGGATTATATGTGCACACGGTTATACAGCCTTCCTGTCTATCTGAATATCTTCTATACTGACAAATATAATGAGTGAACACACTACTACACAATAATCATTTTCATGCAATGAATCTGCAATTTCATCTTCTGCTTCTTACAAATAAATAATGCTATCACTGAATAAAAATTTAAAAAACAGTTAAAATACCTAATTACAAATTTTCACTGATATGAACTTATGATAGTTGGATCTGAAACGTTTATACTGTCCAGACAATATTTATGCAACCTGTGGCATAATACCACGAAAAATTACTTCAATCCTGCCAGGCTAATACAGTACATGAGGTTAACCTTAAGGGCTTAAGAGCTTACACCAGTGCCATCACGTTGGCTGCCTACTACCAAGTACCCATTACACCTGACTGGGGGAACCTGCTACCTCATGATTAGCAGAAGAATATCTTCACCTCTAGGCCTGCATGGCATTCACAATTTTGATGATTAAATCATAAAGGCTTTAAAAATATATATTATAAGTGATAATGAAAAATAGAAAGAGAACAACCGTGCATTAATGTCATATCAATATCAGATTTTCACAGAAGTTTCTTGAGATTTTCACCAGGTGGCTACAACAGATTACTGCAATTCTATTGGCTGAAAGAGTTCCCGCCTGAAGTAGCGTACATCTTAGAAGCAGTATTTTTTTTTTTTTTTTGCATTTTAAATGTATATTTAGCATCTTATCGTTCAATTGACTTCTGTTTTTTCCCTGAGAAAGTTGTCTTTATTGAATCAGTTAGTTATGATCTTCTATGTCTGAAGAGCAAAATGAGTAATTAGAAGAAAAATAAAGACAGTTATATTTTGCTGAATTCAGGGCTGCTCAGTGAAAAGACTCTATTATGTTAGGGCTCATCTCCATTAAGGATATATGCAACAAATTTTGTTAATTTGGACAAAGGAAATGATGAGATGATAAATTCATCAGTCGACATCAAAACAACCCCCCTGCCTAGAAATTGATAATTAGTGCCATGAATAAAATGATCGTGCAAAATTCACTGATTTTCAATTAATGTGTCTCAGTGCTTATAAGTCTTATCTAAAGCTTAGTCAGCTTATATGACCAGCTGTCAGAGGCAGACATAATGATGAGATGGGTTAGGCTTGGAGTCCACACCTTGCCACACATATTTGCCTTACCAATTACACCTTCAATCAAAAATCAATTCATCATCTGCTGTGATCAACATCCAGCTGAGATTTAGCTCATGAAAAGTGGTAAATGATAAAACCACTATGTACAAGCTTGTACAGCAACCAATACAACTATGCAGTCTCAATATGTAAGAAGTACTCATGCACTAAACAAATAATGACCACAAGGACAGCAATATAAGGTTGTAGTAGTGCAGACAATATACAGAAGGATAATTACATTGATTTATTCCACAACATTCTCCTCCATCATACGATATGAAGTGAATCCCATGATAACTCAACAGTACACCAGGGGGCTCTGCAATTTGTCCTATTATACACAGCTGCCCCCTGTTGTAAAATTACCAATTGCTCCCAGAGGTCGCTGGAGGTCAATAAGTACAAATCTAATATAATATGAATATAAATTGTGATATTTTTAGGTGAAAAAATGTCATGGATTCATTCCCTTAACTTTAAATAGGCTTCTTAACCAAAATCCTGGGGGTCTCCTCTTCGCAATCATGGTGGTTACATTGTAGATGACAGGGCCCTGCGCAATGCACATTGTCTACAATTGAAGCTAGACAAAGCTGTCATAGCTGGCTACTTAAAGCCGGATCTAAAAGTACATATTTATGATATTATATTAATTAATGGTCGCTACAGACAGCTTGAGTCGACCGTATTTTATGAAACTTACTAGCTCTCCTGACATGTAACACTCCAGTTTTGCCTGTCTAGCTCTCTGTATATACCTAGCACTTCCTACAAAGTCAAAATGTGAATGACGTCTCACCATAACAGGTTGTTAACACATAATATCATAGATGAGAACTGTTCAAGAAACAAATGCAAAGTTTGCCATAGCTCTAAGAGCTCAGCTTCTCAGCCTCGTGGCTGTGATAGTATTGATGGCGGGCCCTGGGACCTGTTCAGATCAAGGGGTGGACTCTGACCCTGAAGAAGGCCAATTGGCAGAGGAAGATGATTGTCACCTTACCATACCAGCCGATGATCCAGTTGATCATGGCTCTATCAAGGCCCCCTCAATGGCCTCATCCTCTATCGCCCATGAGAGAACCATAGAATTTACAGTTAAACTGTACTTTATTCATAATGGGCATTGAAAGAGTGTTCTTAACAACACTTTCAATAGACAACCATAGCTGAATTTGCTTGATTTAGTCATTTTCAAGATCAAAGACCTTATATCTAGAATCTAGATTATATATTATTAGGTCTTTGGTAAGATAAGGGTTGTAGTTAGTGCAGTTAGTAAAGTGTCTATATAAACCAAATCAGTCGCTATCACAATATAATAACCAATCCAATGGTTAGTCATTTTATCACACCATTTTGGATTGTTTGTCACACTTCATTAAAAAATGTTCAGAAACTTTTGTTAATGTCTTTATTGTCATATGCTAAATTCAGTGAACCCACAGCTTTATATATACTCGTGTGCAAATATGACTAAGGTAGTCATCTGCCTTTGGATATATCTACTGGTAGTTTGGATATAGCTACTGGCAGGTTGGATATAGCTACTGGTAGGTTGGATATAGCCACTGATAGTTTGGATATAGCTACTGGCAGGTTGGATATAGCTACTGGTAGGTTGGATATAGCCACTGATAGTTTGGATATAGCTACTGGCAGGTTGGATATAGCCACTGATAGTTTGGATATAGCCACTGGTAGTTTGGATATAGCCACTGGTAGGTTTCATTCTTCTGCCATCTTGTATCTTGAAGTTGTTTGACAATTTTAGTGTAACTACAGATAAATATATTTCACCTAAAAGCCTTACTCAATCAAACGGCCATGATAAACATTTTCAGAATGATCCTAGAGAATCTGATGTGATCTTTCTAAGTAAGTTACTTCAATTACAGTTAGATTGTTCTTCATAATCTGAAAAGTTTAGCTATTTCATGTATCTATTGTGACTACAATGATAAATAGAGTAAACCCATGACAACAGACAGCCACTGACGTTAACTTTTGATGATACTTGAGAATCTGATGCCATCTTTAATAGTCACTTCAATTAGAGTTTGAATTTGCCTATCCACAAATAGGAACTAACGTCCAATAGCTCATAAACTACAATGATCAATATATTTACCCATAGCCATAAACAGCCACTAACATTAAGTATTAACTTTTGAAGGATACTAGTTCCAAGGACTTTAACAGCCCTTAAGTCTTTGCTAGTTCTTTTACAAAACTACCCTGGGCATAATAACAATTCAGACATGCATCAAAACCTGGATGTATCTGACACAGTCTAAGTATTTTTTTTTTGACTTATGGTATTTCCTCAACATGTGGCCATTTGGCATGTGCATTGTGAGGAATCAGATTAACACCCACTTAGCTTTTGACCCTTAAAGGGGTGCAAGTAAAACCCCCATTCTTAGTGACCCCATAAGTCTTTGTTTTGACGTCTACCCCCTTACTGATATGACCCATTTAATGGAATTCACTTTTGGGGTGAAATCTGGAATTTTGTGTGGACTTATATGTTCATATCACATGAGAAGGGAGTGCTTCAAGGCACTGCACTGCAAACTAACATTTTACTTTATGATATGATGGATAATTTAATTCGGTTATATTTCTGACTGATATCATAATAGGAGTATTTGTTATGTAAAACTGTTTGTGAATTTGAACACCAAAATGGTCAACTTAAGAACACAATGTTACGAAAGTTTGGAATATTTAATGGGAGAATTGGAGAGATTTTATGAACTACAGGTAAGAACAGCTTTCTCCATTTACAAATAATAGTTTCAAAATCTCTTTGACAAGACTGTTTGCTAATGTTTTAGATAATTTGACTAAACTTTTTTTAGACATTTTGACTCAAGACAGCAGCTTTGACTTGTCAGGGTGCATAGTGTGTACCATACATGTAGGTCTTTTGGAGTGGCTTTTATTGACTAAGAAGGTAGTAAATAGTCTATATGACTAATGGAAGGGATTTAACTTACTGAATTGTTTGTAACACTCTCCATCACTCTGCAGTTCCTCTCAGTCAGTAAATTACTATGTATTTATTCAAACTTACGACTATAATATGATTCAAAATAAATGTCCACCTGTTTTTTGGTTATATTTCGCCACAGTTAAAGCTCCACTGTCTGTCAACATTACTATTTTCTAAAACTTCATAAAATGATTGAAATCACCTTATTTGATTAAGACACACTAAATATGTGTAAGCTTATGAATCTGTCAGGCATTAATTACAAAAAATATATGATGCATTGAGGAAATCAAGACCAAAACATTGGAAATACAATGGAAATGGCATCATCACCCATTGTTGTGTATTTTGATGTCATCGCTTGGTTTGTTTACATATGATTTTTAATGGCTTGAAAAATTAAATACTAGGTGAAGTTTATTTAGTTTATATATGTTTATAGTGGATGGATGGATGGATGAATAGATAGATAGATAGATAGACAGATAGATAGATAGATAGATATATTGTCTCCTTAATACTGATTACCTACCATCCAGAGCCTTGCTGGATCCATCTATCTATCTACCTATCTACCTATCTATCTATCTAGCTATCTATATATCTATATTATCTATCTATTTATCTCTCTATCTATCTATCTGTCTATCTATCTATCTACCTATCTATCTAGGGTGGGGGCCTAGCTCAGAGGTAATGCTCTGGGCTTCCAACCGCTGGGTCCCGGGTTCGATTCCCAGTCGAGCCTAAGTTGGATGGCTGTTTCATCCTTCGTCTCATTGCCATGGTCTCTGCCTGTCCTAATTAGCCCAACTGGTGCAGAAATACAGGACGTAAAGCCCTTATCACACACACACACACACACATATCTATCCCTCTATCTATCTATCCAATTATTCTATCCATCTATCTATCTATCCATCTTTCTATATATTTATCTATCTATCTTGTACAATGTATTGAACTTAATACCTTCAGGTTAAGAAAATATTTTACTGAAGATCTTGGCAAAGCCTTGACTACTTTTTGCAACTTCAATGCTAGTTTCTGCAGCAGCACAGATTTGTGTATTTTGGGAGTTTTTATGACTCAGTTTTGACTTGTTCTGTCAACACAAGGCCTTGTAGTTGTACAGGCGAGAGAAATAGGAAATGTCAAAATACCAGTTAATTAATAGCAGAGCCCCATAGTGGTAATTATGCGAACTACAGCTCTCCACTCTAGAAGGAGGCACGTGGTATCTGTTCTATTGTTATTTCGTGTCTTTTCGACAGGAGAGCTCTATTGTTCTACTGTTTTAAATCTATGTGATTAATTGTGCACATGAGGGATTATGTTGTCATACTATATCAACTTTATCTAGTGGATATTTGACAAATATCGTGAGCAAATATTCAGGCATATTTCATATGTAGAGCGGAATTGCAGCTAATATCAATAATGAATTATTTCGAGCACAATATTCAGAAATTTCTAGGCATATGGTATATTATGAAACTATTACCATTTATTAAGTATATGATTAAGTCATAATTGTCAATTTTTTATTGATTAGAAGTACTGACAATTATGCAATTTGCTGGAGAAATACCATAACATAAACATGTGGATATTTTCGCGATATTTCTTAATATTTAAATTCCTTTAGTTGTGCAGCCATGTTAAGGGAAAATGTCACAGCAAAAATGTGACAAACAAACTGGAAAAATCATGGATATGAACGATGATACCTGAATACTGGTGCTGTGTTAGTTAAAAACATTCGAAGCTTTTTCATTGGATAAGCTTCACCACAACAATTGGAATGCTTATGACGTTGCAAAGACTGTGGACTTTCAACAAAAGAGTTCGATTTTCGCCATTCCTCTTTCTGGAGGAATACAATAGCGACTCTTCTGATGACGTCACACCATTGTTGTATGAAGGTTTTGAGGTAAGAACGATGTATAATGAAGCCTACTGTATTACTACTAATTATTATTTATATCAATTTTGAGTCGATATTGTCTGGTCTCAATGGTGAGGTGGTCCTTATTGTGAGAGAACATTGGAATTTTATTGTTCAAAATACGGTGGTTTTTATAGTGAGGTGACCTCAATAATGAATCCTGTGAACTTAATTGTCACATGGCCCTAATATTGAGGACCATTGGAGGTGTTCTTGATAATGAGGTGGTCCTTATAGTGAGGTGGTCCTATAGTGAGGTGGTCCTAATAGTGAGGTAGTCTTGATAGGAAAGTTGTCTTAATCATGAGGTGTCAGATCTTAATAGTGAGGTGATATCTACTTTAAGGCAGTCTTAATAGTGAGGTTGTCTTAATAGTGAGGTGATATCTACTTTCAGGCAGTCTTAATAGTGAGGTTGTCTTAATAGTGAGGTGATATCTACTTTAAGGCAGTCTTAATAGTGAGGTTGTCTTAATAGTGAGGTGATATCTACTTTAAGGCAGTCTTAATAGTGAGGTTGTCTTAATAGTGAGGTGATATCTACTTTAAGGCAGTCTTAATAGTGAGGTTGTCTTAATAGTGAGGTGATATCTACTTTAAGGCAGTCTTAATAGTGAGGTTGTCTTAATAGTGAGGTGATATCTACTTTAAGGCAGTCTTAATAGTGAGGTTGTCTTAATAGTGAGGTGATATCTACTTTCAGGCAGTCTTAATAGTGAGGTTGTCTTAATAGTGAGGTGATATCTACTTTAAGGCAGTCTTAATAGAGAGGTTGTCTTAATAGTGAGGTGATATCTACTTTAAGGCGGTCTTAATAGTGAGGTTGTCTCAATATTTAGTTGTCTTTATAATTAGCTGTCTTCATAGTGAGGTGAGGTGAATTGCGATGTTAACAGCTAGTAGAGTAAGGGCTAAATAAAATAGTGGTTCTGATACTGAGGTGAGATATGAAAAACCCAGCTATGTAGGTGGGTAAATTCCGTATATTATGCTAAATATACTCGGTTAATATTGGCATGTTGAATAGTTAGTTTGGCACCTAGCACAATTCTTATGGTTTCATAATTACATTAATTTAACACAATATCATGCTTCCCGGAAGATTATGTCATTTTCCTGGTAGACTTAATCAGTTACGTAACTGGGCGAGAGCCCACATGTTATGAATAAGTCGATTAATTTATGACAACCAAAAACTTCTTTTTTTGTGGAGAACAGTATTCTTTAAACATGAAAATATTTCATTTATAAAGTCGTATCATTTATTTCCTTCCTTCCTTCATTTCGTCCTTCTGTCCTTCTGTCCTTCCTTCCTTACTTCCTTCTGAATAGTTCTACTGAAAGACGCCAGGGGGCTTAAATTAGATCAACACCACCTAGTGGTGATTACAGGAATCATTAGCATTTAAGAAACTTCCTAATGAAAAATGAATAAGAATAAAAAAACGAAAAGAACTGAATTAGTTAACAACTCAAGAGATGATTAATTAATTAATTATTAAATTGATAAAAAATAATAATAATTTTTTTTTATGCTGACATGTCATCTTTCATACAGTAATCAAAGTTAATTGCCGTGCAATTAGGTATTAGTTAAAACAAATAGGCCCAGATAGATAGATAGATAGATATATAGATATATAGATATATAGATATATAGATAACAAGTAATATAGATAGATAGATATATAGATATATAGATAGAGAGATAGAGAGATAGAGAGAGATAGATAGATAGATAGATAGATAGATAGAATAAGATAGGTAGATAGCTAGATATAGATATATTTTTCAAGGCAAAACTGCAAAAACTAATAAATTAAAATAATACCAAATCTGCATATTTTTCTTGCAGTGTGACATATATGTCCAACCTGTGTGTATGTCGACTGCATATATGGCAGAAATCTGGGTTAAAGGCTATTTTTAGGTGGGCCATATAAACATTGCAGAATTGCATTTGGCAGGCAGGTTGACTTCATATAACACATCAAAAATCATGATCAAGTATAAATTGGATTAAAATGGAAAAATACAGCAGTTTCCAAAAGTACCAGAAGTGCAATACTCTGGATAGTAGTAAAAATACCAAAACAAAGAAGGAGAATTACCAGAAAGAAAATTACCAGGAAAATTATGAAAAATACAGCACATTTCCTTCTTCAAGAAAAGCAGCTTCCAAAAAGGTTGCTAGGAAACTGTTTTCGGTAAATATTTATTCATTTGATATTTCATAATATTAACAAAAAAAACAGACATTGTATCTAATTCTTCACCAATAAATTTGGTTGCATTCAAATGTGTATTTGACAAATAATTATAAATCATTAAAATAAGAATGAAGCTAATATCATGTCAGTTTTTATTCAACATTTTGAAAATATTAATGTTTATTTTCATTATCCAGTTCAACCTTAAATTTAGACCACCCTAAAAATTTAAAATTCGATGGTCCTAATAGTGAGGTGGTCGTATAAGTGAGGTGGTCGTAATAGTGAGGTGGTCTTAATAGTGAGGTAGTCTTAATATTGAGGTGGTCTTAATAGTGAGGTGGTCTTAAGAGTGAGATGGTCTTAATAGTCGTAAGGTGGTCGTAATAGTAAGGTCTTTGTAGTGAGGTGGTTTTAGGACTGAGTTGGTCTTAAAAGTGAGGTGGTCTTAATGGTAAGGTGTTCTTATTAATAGATACTGAGAAATATAAATCAAGTCAAAAGTTGCTTGCTTGCCAAGATTGGTAGAACATTACTGTTAGTAATGCAAGAACATAATAAACATTGGATGCGTTTTTATCCTAAGATAAAAGTAATCGTTCAGCAGTTTCATGATATATTATATAATTGCTGCCAAATTAGCTATAATTGCACAAGATCTAACGATGCAAAGTAAATAATAATTAATTTTGTTCGTAAAAATGATATTACTTTGCCATTTAGCATAATATAGAGCACTGACGTCAATTACGTAGTTATCTTAATAAATTGAAGGTAATTACAGGAAACGTCAAATAAAAATGGCGGAAAAATGTTGTAATGAAATAGAGAACTAAAGAAAATATAGAATACCTTTAGAATTACAAAATGGGAAAAGTCTTATTTTATATATACATTTTTTATTTATTTTTTTACATAACACATTAAATACTTGAGCCAAATTACCTTTTTTTCTGGTATATTCTTTATTTTGAGCAAATTACAAGTAAAGATATTGCAAAAAAACTCAGTAATTATATCTAGTGCAGGATGTTTTTGAAATGTTTGCCTTAGTCACATTGACTGACCTTTAGCAAACATGTACAAACTTTGACAACAAACAAAGTGCAGAATAAACGTCTCTTTGTTGAGAAATTGTTCTTTGAAACGCAATCTTTTCAGAGTTACATTGAAATATTGCCTTTTCCGTATAAATCTAGTCTGTTTAGTGAAATTCTTGGTATTAAGGATAAAATGAGTCAACTGGTATATCAAAATATTATTAATTAGGTTCAAACTTCCTGAGTTGATATATCTACTCTGTATCATCCCATACAGTGACACCTCACACTTAAGACCACCTTAATAAACACTGAAGTGGTCTTAATATCGAGGTGTTCTTAAAATAAGACTTTCTTACACTGT